>CM031857.1:24726597-25272898 GCA_018697195.1 Certhia americana
GGGGAGGGTTGTAACGTGAGGTTTTGTTAATTCACCGGTCCTGCGGAGAGGGGCAGGAGCGGGGGAGACGCCGTCGGAAAATGAATGTTTGGTTTAGTTCTTCTTCTGGTCCTTCAAGAACTGACGAGGGGGGAAAAAAAAGGATAAACGAAACCCCCATCCGTCCCTGAGCTTCCTAACTCCTCCTGCATCTTTCGAGTGAAAAATAAAGGAAAATATGCGAACGCCGAAAAAGAAAAACAAAACGAAATAAACGAAAATCTCGGCGCGGGTTCGGAGCGGCTGCGAGAGATGACGGCGGTGCAGGACAAGGTACGCTCACATGCACAAAAAGAAAGTGCAGTTCCTCCTCCCACCCCTCCCGGAGTGGCAAAGAAGCCAAGGAGGGGTGCGGAAGGTGGCAGGGGCGAGACAGACAGACGGAGCGGAGATGCGTGTGGATCCACTTCTGGTACCAAAGGGTTTCGCCTAGAGATGGTCGGAAGAGATAAAGGCTCGGAGAAAAGGGGGCGGCATTTTTTCCCTCTTAAATTGGTATTTAATGGGAAAGCCTATTGGACAGAAACCTGGACACGAGTCACTTAATTGGACTTGACATCTGTCACAGTGTGGGAGTTTTCACAGCCCAAATATTTTCAGCAGATCAGATTCTCGCTGAATCTGTGCCACAAATTATAACAGTCGAGAGCAGCCCATGATATAAACCCTAGCCTCTGGATATACAGTCTCTAGCCATGCTCGCTCCCACTGCCGTCGTCTCCCCCCGCCCAAATATTGGATACCCACTGATCTAGAAAAACACCGCTGGCATTTCGCATGTAAGCTAATAAATAAGCTTTAAACATCAATTTGCTTCATGTATACCAAGCTTGTGGAGAACCATCAGACTGGTTTCTTAGTTCATTTATTTTGGCGGTCCCCCTGCCCTGTCTCCCACCCACCCCTAATCCCAGTGCGTGGCAGGCATGGACCTGCCAGGGCCAGGGGGACAGAAAGGCTCCCCCACTCTCTCTGCCTCCTGCTGTCCCTGCTCCACTGCACAGACAGTGAGGCGAGGGAGCCAGCCATGAGTCTGTGGCTTTTCTGCTCTCAAGAGACTTGATGGAGCCAGGCCCCTTCGTGCCTGAGTCAGGGGATGCCTGTGACCAAAGTGACTCCTCTTGCTGTCACCCTGCTCCAGCCCCTTCCAGATGGCAGTGCCTTCTCTGCTCTGATCCCCATTACCCTCCCTGCATATTCCTTCAAAAGGGTACCCTAGCCACTTTTCTGTGTGCAATTGTCTTCTTCCAGGGGGACTTTTCTGTGCCAAGAGCCTGTACTGGTAGGCTCTCTTTGGAGCCCCCAAAAAGGGACAGCGGGAGGGGTGGGTAAGACAGAGCAGAACTGATTCTGCTGCTCACCAGCAGCTCAGTGGGTTGTTCCAAGTCCCATCAGCAGGAAGTGTAAGGGAGAGGTGTCAGGAAGACAGTTAAGGGGATCCCTGAGGGTCATCCATATGCAACAGGCTGGAAGATCTCTGAAAGGGGAGAGATTCTGCACTTGATATGATTTACAGGACCTTAGCAAGAATGAGTAGCATGTTTGGGGTTTGTCTATTTTTTTTTTTTTTTCAATGGTGGATGCAGTAGCAAAGAATACAACTCCCCTGTATGATGCCTGGCCCACTAGGGAAAGAAATGCTTGAAAGTGGACCCCAATGAGTACTTCTCTCAGGGAAATTTGGGGATTTATCGCTCTTCCCCTACCCATAACAAGTCTCCAAGACAGCAGGAGGCTACCACTTGCTCTTACTCCACATACTGGCACTGGTTCCATGGATATGCAACATGATCCCAGCAGGGCTTCTGGAGATGCTTGGCCAAGCTACCCTTGTCTGCAGTGGGACATGCCAGGAAGATTCAGATGCATGTCTCTGAGGCTGTGACACATCCCCTTTCTGCTCACCTTACTGGTAACCTTCACAGGTGCTCTTTGGAGATCAGGATCTGAGCAGTTCAAGGTCACTGTGCTCCGCATTCCAAGACCCAAGATCCCATTCCATCAAATGACCACCGTCCCAGATTTCAATGAAAAAGCCATGGAGGAGACCTTCTCCAGCTCTTTTTTGACTGTGGCTCAGTGCTGGGGGCTTTGGCTTGCAGTGCTCCCCAAGGTGTAAGTCTGAGGCCTCAGCCCACAGAAGCTGCAGGTGATGGAATAAGTAGCTGGCTAAGGCAGCCACAGATAACAGCCAGGAAGCTGCTAATTCATGCAAGCCACCCTGCTCTCTGCTACAGATGCTGTCATCATATGGCTTGCTTTTTAGTTTTAATTTTCAGGAAAAGACCAAACAGTTGCTTCAGAATGCTGTTCAGTTATGATGGACATTTTTGACACCTCATAAAGCACTGGTTACTGCCCCTGGGATTCAATTACCCCACTGTTCCACTACCAGGTGTGTTAAACCTAGAGGACCCCAGTTTGCCCTGGGCATGCCAGGCCTGGGGTGTCTACCCAAACATCTCTGCTGGGATACTGCAAATCTCACATCAACTGCAAGACACAGGGTGTAGCCTCTGTATCTTTAGCCTTAAAAAGGCAGTCAGAAATGCTGGAGCTAACAGCCTGGCTCTTCTCTGACCAAATAAAGCTCCAAAGCCCAGAAGCAGGGCCAAATTCTCCCAGCAGAGAGCTCTCCTGTCTCTCACCACTCACACCTGGAGCAAGAGGCTGGTTTTGAGAGCTCAACATACATGAGGCCAACTGGCCCAGGTGTGGAAGTCACCAGTAACAATCAGAAATTGAGGGACAAAAGTGCATTTGATGGAAACCAGAAATTACACTTTGACAAAGGGAGGATAACGATAGCTCTCTCTTGAGTTCTCTTTGTCTTTTCTTTGGGAAATAGCTCACAGCAAGTGGAGACCTGCATGCTGGCAATGAGTATGGTCCCTAAGGAAGCTGCAGAGATGCAAAGCCACCTTTTGGTTTATATCCCCAAATATGCACAGAGCCAGCTGCAAGTCTATGGTTGCCTCTTTGCTAAGCAAGCACCTCACTGGCATCAAGGCAAGCTAAGATTCCCATATGATTTCAAAGATGTCCTCAATGGCATGAACAACAGTAATTTGGCTTCTCCATAAAAGGTGAAACTGCAACCTAACAGCAGCACCTGCTGAAGAGAAAGTGAATGGGAAAATCAGTGGCACAACAAGGGTGTGTGGTCTCTATAATGGACATCCAGGGTATTGTATGGCTGTGGCCTTACTGCAGACCAAATCCAGGAGAGTGAGCTTAGCAGCACAGGTGGACATGAATCTCCTGAAGGAGAATTTGGGATTTCATTTTGCCATGCTGGAGAGCTGTAAGGGGTCATGGCCATCTCTTCTTCTTTACCTGGCTTGAGATGTTGCCTGGCTGGAGGTACAGGAGAAGGGGAAGTGGCTTCCTGTGGAAGTGGCATTGCAACTCACACTGCTCCTTCCCAGCAACCTCTTAAGTGTAATGAGAATGAAAGGTCTCTAGAGAAAGGCTCAGTATGAACAAAACCACACCTCACCTTTGTTGTGGCCATGTCACTGAAAAGCACGATGAAAATCATTCTATTTTGACTTCCAGGGCTTTCTGACAAGCCAATAAAACCTTACAAACCAGACTGCTTCCTAGGTAAGTCCTAACACAGAACTAATATTAGTTAATTCATTAATGATAACCAATAAAAGTTGCCCATTCCTGTGAGACTTACAGTATAGTTTCACAGGCCACCAAATAATATCAGGTCATAGGTGTTACTGAATTTGTGACAGAGACTCACCACTCAGGGTTTTTCAGGCTTCAGTAGGTTCAGACCTTGGAAAGGCAAGATTCAGAAGAGGATTGTCTTCAGGACGTAGTACGAAGAGACAAGACTGAAAACAGTGCTGACATGTGATGGTATTTTATAGAAAGAGGGCACTTCCTTGTGTGAACATCTCACATTCACATCACACAATGATTTGAAGATGATGCCATTTGTGAGAATAGTCTGGGTTGGTGTGTAGCCCCTAAAAGTCTAAAAGTGTGATGCACTAATTCCCTGAAGTAGCCATATGTCCCAAGGAGATGTCCTTCTGGTCTGGAAAAGTAGATAATAATGCAAGAATCCACCTGCTCTCTCCAGTGCTGGGCCAAGTATTAGGTAATAATTTTTCACTTTCAACTTGAGCAAATCTCTCAGGTCTGCCATGGGGAGACATCAAACATAAGAACCCACAATGCTGCTTTTATAGTGTTGCTTGTCAGAGCAGAGCTGCACTTCCATTACCTACATGTCCTCTGTCTGCTTAAAGGACAGCTTTCTAGGATGCTTGAGAACATCCATTCTCTTTTAAAGCATACGCCATTCACGTTGCTGGCATATGCTGCCCATTGAAATAAATGGAGCTTGTCACTCTTGGATGTGTTCCGTGGAAATAAACGGTCAAACAAATCAGAACGCTGAGCCATGAAAATCCTTGTCCTTTTGAAAAATCTGTGCTGGATGTAGTTCATGGTTTCCTTAGACATCTGGGCGATATTTTTTGGTTTTCCACTGGTCATGCTTGCTTTCTCTGAGGCTGTTTTAATAACAGGTCAGGAGCTTTGAGGCTGCTGGTAGGAACAGCCTGTAACTGGGTAAGGGGAAAAAAATAATGTCCCATGAACAGAGGTACTAGGGCCACCAGGTCTGGATGTGAGTTCACCCTGGCTGAGGTCTGCCAGTGTTTGTGGGACGGGCAGGACCCTCAGCTGCTCCATTGCAAATATGAGTGTGACTTCCTGGGAGTGGCTGCTATGTTTAAACCAGTAGTCTCCAGTTGAAATATATGGCTTTTGGACAAAATCCTGTTTCTGTTTTGTCTGATTGCAGCCATTGGCTTATGTCCCTTGGTCTCCCAGTCTTTTCCTTTGCTTATTGGACTAGAGGAGACATGGCATTAAGATTCAGCTGTCACTGTAAAGACCCAGGTGTGCTCATGAGGGTGGTCATGCCCTTTCATTGCCGCATTGTCTTGACCTCTCCAAAGATCATCCTTGTGATGTCAGTGAGTATTCACAGCTCTCCTGAGAGAAGGGTATTTTGAGAATGGAGGATGAGAAGGAGTTTCAAAGGCAGAAGGGACCACTGTGAGCATGTCCCTGCAGGATGAAGGCCACAGGACTTCCTGCTTCATTTCCTTTATGAGCATTTTTAAGAAATAATACCCATTCATGGTTTAAACATTGATGGTGGTGAAGGATTCCCAATGATGCTTGGCAAGTTACTCCACTGGCTGTTTCACCACACTGAAGAAAACGCTGATGTGAAAAATTAGTATTTACACCTTCAGCATTCAGCTGTGGGATTTGCTTGTATCTTGGCACCTGGATTAAGAGTTCTCTTTTATTATGTTATCAAGTTTAGGTGTGATTTTGTAAACAGGCATATGCATGCATGTGTGCCATGCTGCTGATTTGCCTGCGTGCACCAGTTATTAGCTTGGACTTTGTGGTCATGCAGAGCATAGCTACAGCTATTGCTGCTGCTCAGGTCAAATGTCTGGAAATTTTGGACAAATGGGAAAATTCCAACTGGGCAAACATTTCAGACAGAAAGACAAGGCATGCCTGAGTAAACCCAGACATCTGTTGGTGCTTCCTAGGTCAGTATTCATTAGTAGTGGCCATATCAATTCTGCAGCCTTCTTTTTGTTAAACTGAAGAGGATTCAATGCCTTGTCATTATGCAGAAGAGACCAAGTCTGTTTTATATTTAAGGTTGTTCTGATCATGGGATATTTTCCATTCTTTCTGTCCATATTCCTAGACCAGAAATCTGATACTTGTCATGCCAAGCTCTGAATATAGAACAAGAAATACTTACTGTGCTCTACAGTGTGTCTGTAATACCCTAATGCAACCTGGATGCTCCTGGAACAGGTTTATTAGGAAATCATATCACACTAAAATTATGGAAAACACATGTAAAAACCTAAGAATGCCCACAGTGGGTTAGACGAAAGGTATCTTTTTTTTCAGCATTACCAAAAGAGGGAAACCTGTAAGAATAGCATAGATCTACAGTGATACTGCCCTCAAATATTCCCTTGACATCCAGTTAATTAAAGTTTAATGCATTGGATGAATTTTCCTTTTCTGAATTTGTCAAGTTGTGGCTTGAATGCATGGGACTTTTCAGCATCCATAATTTCCCATGGAAAGGAATTCTCTGTGAGCCATGTGATTTAGGTAAATACATAAAGAGATGCTTGTAAACATTTTGCAAATAAAATAGCCAAGTTTGCTGAATTACTGTGGCTTCTACTGCTGATGAGCACATGAAGAGTACCACTGAGTATGTGGGCAGTAGTGCCTTATGTTTTCAATGAATGCATTTGGTTGGAAGCATAAACAGTGGGTGGATTAAAGCCAGTTAAGAAAAAGAGGAGGAATCTCCTGCAGTCTGGATCAGAGGAAAGAAACAAGACTAAGACCTGTTCCTTGAAATTGATCACCTTTAATTGACTTGGGATAGGTCTGAAAGTGAGACCAGTCATGCACAAGCACATACAATAATTATATAGGTTGTGGAAAGTGTCCGTGTAGATCAGGCATTAAAGGAGTTAACAAAACAAGCCAGAAACAGAGATGTGTTAACCTTTGCAACAAACTTGATAGCAATCCCCACACATAAATGACTTGTGAGGAATTTGCGAATTAAGCAGGACAAATAGGAGGAACTTGGTGATTTTTGTACATGCCTGATGCCTTCAATGGGGAGTGTGGGTTTATGAGGTTCCCAGACACACACACAGCCAACAGGCAGCAGTCAGTGAATTGAGGGGGAGGCAGACACCTGTGCTCTGCCACTGAGGACCTTACCTGTGCACATGTGTGCAACTGCTGGCTGCCAGGGTGAGGAAAGAAAAAGTAGATGTCAAGTCTAGCTGGCAGCCAATGCATCTGTCTTCTGTCTTTCACTCACCCACAGTCGAGGTGGAACTTGGCTATTTTTAAATCTGATGTCTGTGTGTGTAGCCATGGGGAATGCTCTTTCCTATGAAAAAGAAAAAAATAGAAAAAGAAAAAAACAAAAAAAAAAGGACTTTGCAGCCACCTGCATTCCATAAGCAGATGTTTCTCCCTCTATTGATGCCAAGCACCCCAGCCCACAGGTTTCCTTCCTTCACTTGAAAGTAGAACTTGTAAAACAAAACACAGGGATTATTACTAGACTGCTTAGGCCAGTTGAACAGGGAAGAAAAGCTGCCATGCTTTTCTTACCTTACATGCAGGATAAGAATGACCTCATAGGAGGTACCAGGTACTCTGCCCAGTTCAGCCCAGTCTTTTCCCCAGCCACGGCCAGTATCAGCATGGATATGATATAGAATGAGCAGCAAGGTTTTCACCAGCATGTGAATTGTCAAAGACCATCTTATTTCTACTTATGTAGCTTAGGCCAGCTGTAACTGGCTTTATGCTGGCTTCCATGAGTTGTATGATCATTCCTGGTAAAGGAGGCAAATTTATTTATTCCAAGAATAAGGCCTAACAAATTGTTTTACCTATCAAAATGTTTCCAGGGAATACAGTCAGGTGTCTGAAAAGCCATTTCTTTCCCACAGAGGCATACACCATATCCTAGGCTACATCCCTGTGCAGGCTTAATATCCCCCAACAGCTGCTTCTCCCTCAACTTCCAGACCTCTGGTTCTCCAGTCTGGAGCACGTAGAAGGTGGTGCTGGGTCATCTGTGTCTTCAATCATTTCCATTGACCCCTTTCTCTATTTCACTGAGGCTATGGAGCACAGATTTTTGAGATTCTTTCTGAACTTAGACCAGCTAGGTCACTAACTGTTGGATGTTCCTCTCCTTCTATTCCCATAATTTTGAACTATGTCTTCTGGTGTGGGCTCTAGAGTTGGTTTTGCATCCCCTTCTTGGACATGTTTCCTCATATTTTTCTCTATAAGATATTTGTTCATTGGACAATGTTATCCTTCTTGCCTGGACTCCCTATTTTTTTCCCCATGCTTCTATTTGTTATTGTCCATCATAAACTATTCTCAAACTACCTAGTTGGGTGGTCCCTTGTTTGAAGGGGTAAGTCTTAACAAGAAGACTGGCTGGACAGGACTCAGTCCAAGCGAAGAACACAGCCTGCCTGAAGGATGAAATAACCTCTGTTATTTTTTCAGGATTTCCTCATGAACTCAGACCATTTCTATTTGTATCTATGACAATGCTTGATGCTTTTAGGAGCCCTATGAAACATCCTAGGGCAGTAATTCCTTATATATATGTATACATACAAATTCAGATAGGCAGCTTCTTTAGATTCTTCTCAGGTTGAAGATTTTCTGCTTGTCTTCTCAAGAGAAGTGCACTTTAAGGCTACAATTAAAATGAAATAAAAAAGCAAAGCAATCGCATGTCTAGGAAATTTTGTGTTATAATTCACATTCTAATTTACTCCTTCTTCAGTGGCCTCTGTGTTCATGTCTGCAGGGTTAGTATGAGACATATCTGGTTAGGGAGCCTGGATTTTTTCTGGAGTCATGATTATGTAAAATCACAGCATCCCCTCAGAAAAGTGCTTCT
This sequence comes from Certhia americana, assembly GCA_018697195.1. Taxonomy (NCBI): domain Eukaryota; kingdom Metazoa; phylum Chordata; class Aves; order Passeriformes; family Certhiidae; genus Certhia; species Certhia americana. Next base: position 24,735,179 of record CM031857.1, read on the forward strand.
AGCCCTCATGGTGTTGAGATGAATTTGAAACTGTGCCTGGAGAGTGTTAGACACAGAGAAGTATGAATGTGTAAGAAGAGTACTGAGGTCAAAATTCTATGAGATATGAACTATCTTGCATCATTTTGATGGGGCACAATTTCATCGTTCACAGTTACTGACAAGATTTTTAATAAGACTAGAGTTGTAGTAGGATGCTGTAAACACTTGAAAGCCCATATGGCTTAGCAAGTGTATGAATTTCTAGGAGGTGAAGAGTGCCTGATGTTGAAGGCTGTGGGATGGAAGATGTTTCCATTTCAGCGTATTGTAGTTAAATGTTCAGCTCTGTGTAGCTCCACTTCAGCAGTCTTTCTTATCCCTGTCAGGGCTGTGCCTGTTACCCCAAGAAACTCTCACTGAATAACTGGAAAGGGACTTTTTACAAGGGTGTGTAGTGACAGGGGGAATGGCTTCAAGATGAAAGAGGGTAAGATATTAGGAAGCTATTCTTTACTGTGAGGGTGGTGAGGCACTGGCACAGGTTACCCAGAGAAGTTGTGGATGCCCCATCCCTGGAAATGTTCAAGGTCAGGTCAGATGGGGCTTTGGACAAACTGGTCTAGTGCAAAGAAATCCTGTCCATGGTGGGGGCATTGGAACTAGGAGATCTTTAAGGTCCCTTCCAACCCCAAAACTTTCTATGACTCAATGAGCCAATTCAAACCTTTCTTCACCAAGACCATTCTATGACTCAATGAGCCAATTCAAATCTTTCTTCACCAAGACTGAAATGTCAGGAGTTTTTATGCTGAAGAACAGTCCCCTGTGTACCTCCATGAAGTGGCGTAGGATAGTATGATTAACTAATACTGCCCTGCTAAACCAAATAAGTTCACACTCTCTGGTCTGCTGATGCTGTCATTCTCTGATCCCAGTGTTTAGAGAACATCACCAAGAGAATTATTCCACTGACTAATGTGGTAGCTATAGTCTCCATAGGGCCATTTACAAAGCATGGCATCTCTGAGTCCTTGGTTCCAGAAAAAATGAAACCTCTGAGCTGGTTTTAGACTGTAAACACTCTTGTTTGCTATTGACCATAGTTTGCTTGTATTCAGAGTCCAGGTTTAAAGAAATAACGTTAATTGCTAGGCTCTCTTGAAGTCCTCTTCTGGTTTTCTCAGGTGAGGTCTCTCCACTGCTCACTTTCTCCAGAGTCTCTTAGAATGAAGACTTAGTTGTGAGTTGTCCCCCTCTGTGCAGTGGGTATGAACTTCCTGGGAACTGCTGCTCTGCAGTATTGAGCAGAAGCTAATGCAGTTTGATTCACCACTTACTTAGGGACGGCAGGTGAACTGGCCAGTCTTTTTGTGGCAGTGTAGGCTACTTTCATATCCAGCTGTCTGCCTCCTCCACCTGCCACAAGTTACTGCCCCCGTGACAGAAAGTCTCAGCAGCTCCAGTTCATCATCTGGTGTCTCAGTGCTTTTAAGCTAATGCACCAAACTTTGCCATGGCAGAACCACAGGAGGATGCACATTCCCATCTGCCAGTTCTGCAAAGGGAGTAATGGGAGGAGGGTCACCAGGAATTCTTAAACTGCTACTGTGAGGCTCATCAAAGCTCATCTGTCAGAGCACTAGAGTGAATCAAGTTACTGGTAATTGAGATCAGTATCACTGCTCTGTGTCTGAGCAGACTGCAGCTTGCAGGGTATGGGGGCTTCTGCCAGTCCTGGGTCCTTAGAGCCTTAGGTCCTAAAAAGAAAACTCTCTGCTTTTTTTTGATGGATTCAAGATTCCATGACCATATCCATATTTTATATGCTATAGCTGGAAAATGAGTATGCTTTTCATTCAGAGCTTGTCATCTCAAGGAAAATTACAGGATGGGTCACAGAAGGAAGCAAATTATAGACTGCAGCTGATAAATGGCCATTTACTAGGGCTGCAAAGACTCGGGAAACGGAGGGTCTTCCAAGGCTGCAGTTTCACAAGCAAAATTAACATTGCTGCATGGAGTTTGACAAGTATATTCAGGCTCTTTATGCAAATCCCTCAAGAGAAAAGAGATCTCCCTTTTTGTGAAATGGGGGAAGATGGGCAGGTAGCTGGGGAGGAGAGAAAGATTAAAGGCTACATGTTGAGTCAGGCAAGGCTTAGTTTTGTCCCTCCTCAGAAAATTTGGAGGGAGGACGGAATGTAGCCTGGCTCTGGAAACATGCCTTCCCAAAAAGCTCAGCCTGGCTCGTGGTCCTTTAGCAGGAAAGCAGGAGGTGACCTGTACCTACTGCAAGCATCAAGCAGGGACACCAATGTGGCTGCTGGCTCCAGTCCCTCATGGTATTTCCCTGTGGCATATCCATGTAAAATGGAGGCATCCCAGAGCCTCAGCGGAGACTGATACTTTGCCATGGTGCAGACATTGGTGCTGGGCTCCCGCTCACCAGCTGGACTGCTTTTCCAGCAGCCAGGAAATGCAATCATTGGCAAAGGTAATGAGATGGAGTCAGGCACACTATGTAAATACTGTTTGGGCTACATTCATAATCCCACACCATGAGCCACGTTTCCATGAGAGAGACAGTCTGGACCCCTTGGATAATTTTAATCATTTCTGACATGAAGACTTCTTCTCCTATTTCATGACTTATTTCCCCAGTATCATTTAAATGTATTAAAACACTGTTAGCGTAGAAAGTAGGCATCATGTTAGCATAATATCTAATCAGAACTAGTCTGCCTGTCCCCACAGGGTTTATTTATTTATTTATTTAGTGTCTGTTTGTGCTGTTTTCTTGTTAGATTGGAAAGCCCTTCCTTGACATACTCATTTGTTCTGCTGTGTAATAGAATAGGATCCTTCAGAGCTGCTGACATCTGCTTTATTTTTGAGATCTGCAACTCTCAGCCCACAAAGCAACAATGATAATAATAATAGTGATAATAATAATCATACTGCTAGGAAGCCTGAGAAGTGAAGCTAAGCATGAAGAGGAGAAGACAAAAAATGGATGAGGAAAAAAATGGGCTGGCAAAAAATGTTTCGATCACTGGGAGTGTATTTTTATCGGCTCTGATTCTCCACTCATTTACTCATGCTTTATGATTGCACCGCCCTGTGGACTGCAATTAATTTCTTTGTGACTTTCAATATTGCAAGGGAGAGGGGATCAGGCACTGTGGTGTGCGTGATCAGGACACTTGTTCGTGGGTATATTCAGCTCCGCTCTCACTCAAGCACATTGCTTTGATTTCTCAATGGCATTGCAGTATTGATTTTGAAGGGAATTAGTTTCTTCAGAGCTCCTGAAGATCTGGCCACTGCGATTTCTCAGGGACTTATTCAGCCTCCTCCCCCACAACTTTATCCTCACATGTCACAGCTGAAATAATTGGTATTGCACTATATCAAACTGGCAGGATGCAGACTTGAAGGCTGGGGGAATCAAATCCAGAGCAAGCCTTGACAAAAAGCTGCATGAGGAAGAGAGCTGTTGGGCTAAGCACTGTCTGAAATAGGCCTGGTAGCCATGACTGCCCACTCCAGGTCATCTTGCTCTGTACAGGGCTTTGTACTAAGGAAAGGAGACTGTATTGCAAGGAGGTAAATGGTAGAAAAGGTACAAAAAGGAAGGAAAGAAGAAAGGAGTAGGAAAAGAGGAAGGGGAAATCACTAAAAAAAGATGAAAAAATGAAAAAAGAAAAAAGGTTCCTTGCAGTAAGATCAGGTCATGTTGAGCTTTAAGCGTCCTTGAGGCTGGTGAACTTATTTGAGAGTGTTAATCTAAGTGGTTGCCACACCATTCCCTAATGTAAATTATTCACACTTACTCTGCATGATTTTTGACTTGGGATGGAAACAAAACTTAGAACTTGTGATATTGAAAAGTTAGGTTCTAAAGACAAGTTTCATAGCTATCTCAATAGTGGTGGTCAATCAATAGGCAAACAAACCTAGACGGGTTTTAAATCAGTGAATTTACATCATCCTGAGCAGCTGAGAGCAAGTGGCTCTCTTGCTCTTTAGCCTAAGGCCTTCTGTAAACAGGGGGGCTAAGCAGGTACAGAGACCTAAAGAAGTCTAAATAGCTTCATTAGCAAAGGCCCAAAACTACCCAGGCCCAGAAGCAAAACTCAGGCTCCAGCATTTGTGTCGTCCCCCTTTCAGAAGAATCTCACTCATAATGGTTTTACCAAGTCCCACTTCTTCTGGCCCAGAGCTTGGGTGTCCTCAGAGCCCCCAGTGCACACTATTACTAACACCGGTGTCATTATTTTTTATACCAGGCATAGGTGTGACATCTTACAAATATTGGTAGAGTCTCCCTTCTGCTGAGTTCCTTATGTATATGACATGAAGGCATAGGGTAATACAAAATAGGAAATGGACTTACGAAACTAGAGATGGAAAAGATTTATGAGGTCCTGTCTGCTCCCTTTTTCTGCTGTGTATATATGTTTTCTGCTTATAAAGGATCATACCTCTAGTACTGTTTTGCCTGGTCCTAAATACTCTAGGCACAGGAATTCTGTGTCCCATGGAACCTTGAGTATTTAAACCAATTATTTAAACCCATTTATTTCCACCTACCAGCAGCTCTCATACACTCAGAAGGTGCTTCAGGTGACCTTCTTCAGCACCTGTGTCAGACCCACAAAGGATATGCACATTCTACAGCTTGTCTGATTTGCCACTATTTGACCTACATCAACCTGTGGCATCCCTCAGACACTTGGAAGCATTTTACTACCATTCCATTCCATTCCATTCCATTCCATTCCATTCCATTCCATTCCATTCCATTCCATTCCATTCCACTCCATTCCATTCCATTCCATGTGACCATTTTCTTTCAGGAAGCGCTACTGGGAGTGTTTTTCCCAGGAGGCTAATGGATACTTACCCTTCTCATGAGTGACATTGTGCCACCAAGCTGTATGGACCAGCAGAGTCCTTCAATGGCATTGGACTGTGCTCATCATTCTTTCACACACTGTGATTCAGGCCTGTGGGAGTGGCCACAAGCCCACTGGCAACCTCTGTCTTGACAGGTCCAGATCACATTTTCCTTCTGCTATGTCCTGTGTGCCTTCTTGGTTTGCTCCTTAATGCAAACCCACAATACTTCCCTTACTCATGTGAATAATCGTTGTCTCTGCTCCTCACTGGTTGCTGCCAAAAGCTGCTCTTCCCGTGCTCTTTCCTGAAAATAAAACTGTTCTGCCCAAATTTAGGGTTATATCTATTGTTCTTTGGTTTCTCCTTTTAGTTTGCTCGTGTCTGTGGAAATTGGGCATTAACAATTAGTTCACTAGGCAAAAAGGCCATTTTGGAGATATTTAAATTGTATCTCTGCTTGTACTCCTTAGTGAGCCAATGCCTTTGAATTTGAGAGCCAGAAAATACTTTTCTTGTCTTGTTAGTTAAATAAGACTTAGAAAAGCTCTGAGAAATTTGAATATGACAGTGATTCTTGACATAGGAGAGGCAAGAGTGGGCCACAGTATCTTGAGGTAGGTGGGCTAAATGTGCAGACAGAAAATGACCTGCAAGATCAGGATGTAAATTCATGGGAAAACATTGAGTTCATTGAGTTCAGCTGAAATAAGTAATAATTAAAAAAAAAGTAGAAGTGGAAGGTATATTACCTCCACTGAAGGGAGGAGAAGCCTTACAGCTAACAGGTTGGTTGATAGGACTCTTGGAAATGAGGGCAGATGATGATAACAGGCTGTAGGGAAGTACTTTCTTGTGAGAGAAATCTGCTACCTTTCCCTGTTTAACCAATGGGAAAATATTATCTAAAGAGCAAGAACAGTGAGCTCTGTTTGATGAGGGCCATCATGGGTGTCATTTCAAGAGGAATCCTCATAAGCACTGTTAATTACCTATCCAAGCACAGTGGCTCATATTTTTATTTCTGAATGAATAAAATTAATCTCAGATTTTAACATCTAAATGGAAGTGTCATTTATCTTCCACAGCAGCTAAGGCTAGAAAATTTATGGATGTACAGAAGCTCTAAAGATAAGGGCCTATTTGTTTCAGTGCGTCTTCATTTTTGGGAACTTAACAATGGTCACCCAAACCAAAACGTTCTGTGCTCTCTTCCTATGGATATGATCATGTAATCCACAGCAATTTAGCCAAAACAGAGAAATCAACTACTCAGAATTTCTCTCAGACACCAAACATGCCAGTTTTCTTGTACTCCTGTGTCACCTCATTATGGGATATTGATTTCCATTACCGTGTATTTCAGAAAATTCCCTGGGTAATGCTCTGGTGATTTCCTCCAAACAGGGCACTTCAGTAATCTTTTGGCAGGCAGAAGAAACTGTCAAGCAAGACCTGTCAACCCAACAGACCAAATCCAGCCCACTGCCCAGTTCCTGTTTGTCTTGCAGTATCTCTGAGGTGGAATCTAGATGGTTTTCGTATTTGTTCACAAATCAAGTGAGATTCAGGATCATTTGTTTAAAAATACCATATTGCATATTGCCACCTCTTGGTGTGATAGCCCAGTCAGAAAACACTGCAGTAATAGTGTTGCCCACTAGCCCTAAGGATAGCAAATACCCAGTTCTGCTGGGAGATAGATGCATCAGCAATTAGCAAATATTTGGACATGCCACCTTATACCCAACCTGATGCTATATTTCCCATTTACATTTTACATCTATCCTTGATGCTGGTGAGGAGCCTTTAAGCATTTCTTACATTTTCGTGTCAGTAAAGCCATGGTACTTCTCCTAAGTGACATCAGTTGACCCAATATGGGAAAGATAGTGGAGAGCTAGGAAGTTTGATATGAACTCCTGGTGGACTCTTAACAGAACCAGAACCATCAGTTCTGTCATAGGTTTTGGACTAGTTGTCCCAGAAAAAAATGTCACGGAAGCTGGCCATGAGTAACAAACTTGTTTAAATACCAAACACTATTCAAACTCTTGCAGGAGAACAGGAAGATTGAAAAATAGACAGAGACACTGATGTTTAGGGGGGTTGTCATTCTGGTCATATAAGGTCATAGAGTATTCTGCTTTTAATCAAGTAAATAGAACAAATTTTATCTGAAACAATACTTGCCTTTAGACATGATAGTGCTCTAAAACAATCCTGAAACTCAGCTCTTTCTGCATGCGTGATCCAGTTCACATTCATTTCAACAATCCCACACATGATAGCTGGACTCTTAGCCTTCTTAGGGCAATTTTGTCCCTCAGCTAGTGACACTAATCCGGTGTCATTGCCTTACACTCAGAGATATGCAGGACACCTTCGTGAGTGACTAAGGTTCAGAGGAATAACCAGTGTGGTCAGGGTTATTACATTAGACCTGATCAGACTGCCATGAGATGACTTGTTATGTTGCCTTCAGTTCAGTTCAGTTTCCTCATTGCAAATCAGAGCAACTTTATCGTTGCAGAAATATTCCATGTGACTTTTTACAGGGGTGGCTGAGAATAGAAGATGACTTTGTGCCTTCATTTTCCTTGAAGGCATCTAGGAAAAAAATACTCTCAGAGCTGTAGTTCACCATCTCCAGCATCAAAAGGACTTATTCAAAGAAGAAACCAGGAAATTTGACATTTCTGAAAATGAGGATTTGGGCTGTAGGCCATCTTCAGGATTTGCAGAACTGTTCTCTGAATTTGATAATGCTCATGGTTATTCTTCTTCACTGAAGTTTGGACTGTTTTGTCAAGTAGAGTAAGGGTGAATCTATGAAGTAATGTTAGATATCAGTGGGGTTAATATCCTGTTTCAAATGCTTTACAAAACTCTAGGAAAGAGAGCTCATGCACATGACAGATCTTTATGGAGGATGAATACAGATCTGGTCCTCTCTACCCACTCCTTAAAGTAGAGGCAGATTAATACCTTCTTGAGAGCTGGTCTCAAAGAAGCCCCACTTCAGACAACCATCAGTCCTCTGCCCTCTCCTGCCTCCCCAACATCAAACAGGTGCCATATTTAGGAAAGGATGATTGTCATTTCACTATTTAAACTAGATATGGTTAACTTCAGGTGTTGGCAGTTACCAAATTTTCAAGTCATCCACTGTTCCTGAGAGCAATTTTCAAGATGATCTGAGTCCCCATGTTTTGAACGTGAGCCATTTTCCTCACCTGACAATGTCCTCACAATGAAGGTATCATCCTCACCATTCTTGACAAGCATCCTGGGAAGGGATCCTTAGGGACAAACTCTCATTTGCTGGGATGTGATTTCATGTGTGTCTGTAAAAGAATAATGTAAGGGATAAAGATGAGCTATTTAGCAGGAGTCTTGGTGTCATTGACCTGCATGCCTAGAGTGGGATTTTTCTCCATTAACTTCTTATGTCCCCACTTCATCTGAGGTAGTTCCTCCTGGTTCTCTTTACTCTCACTGGAGAAAAGAAGACATGATAATGATGTGACACATCTTGCCTATTTTAGATGTTTGTGGTGGAGGAAAGTGAAACACTCACCAGAAGGACCTGTTTCTCCCCACTAAGAGCAGTTCAGACTGATGACTGGAGAGGGAGATGCTCAGCACTGATGACATAAATTCCACCCCCATTTTCCAGAAGAGGCTCAAACAAGTCACATACATAGATCTGGCCTTCTCCCAAGATGAGACTCTGAACCTTGTACCTTGCTTCTCCACACTGGGCCTATTCATTTTCAAATCAGTTCACATTGAAAAGGAATTTCCATTTCTTTTACAACTGACAGTAGCAGAAGAAATGGACACCCTTCCTGTAAGTTATCAAAGAGGGTCTAACCTGTCTCATTTTGGTATCTCCCTACTAAAGTGATGGTCCAAACACCAATTCTTTTTCTGAGACACTCCATCCAATCATTTGTCCTATAATTCCAAGACCCCTCTGTGATTTATTTGGTTATTTGGCATTTCCACAGTGGCCTTCAGCAGACGGAGTACCCAGTTTTTTTAAGTGTTGTACAGACATAGGAGTTCACATGAAATGATTTCCTTCACATGAAATGCTGTGAAGGATTTCAGCAGTTTTTCTTCTGCCAGTCATCTCCAGACTGCTGATAATGTCCAGACAATGCACAGGTCCTCAGAGGTAAGCTACAGGTGAGGCAGCTCCTCTGGTTCCATCTCTCACTTCCCCATAGGATGTCCAGAAGATAACTGCAATCCCCTTGGTGGCATGGAGCTGGTGCTGCAGTTCTCAAATTGTACCCACTCTGGCCTGGGGCAAGGTGAGAAGCTCTGATCTCTGTTTAGAGCCCTTCTCACATCCTTACAGAGAGACCTTGTTTGGCCTGACTGATTGCGAGAAGGGGTCAGCTGTTACAGGGGCAGAAGCGCGCAAAGGCGCATTTACTGCTCTTCTGTGGGCTTTCCCTTGGATTTGACCTGGTATTTTTATACTTCTCTTCCCTGATCTCTCTCAGCCTCAGTCTCCACGCTCAGAACAAGCAGACTTGCAGGCAGTGTAAATGGTCGCTGCTCCACCCAAGGCAGAACCCCAGAAATCACAGCAGCTGCGGACCCTCTTCTCACCTCTCCCTCTTTCCTTTCTTTCTCCTGATCTCTTCACTTCTTTGTCTCCCTCCTCCCCACTTTTTCAGTCTTTGTTTTTTTTTTTTTTAACCCTGTTCCCTTATGATCTCCCTCTGCCTGTGTCTCTCAGTCCCTCTCCCCAGCTCGCTCTCTCTGGAGACAGGTCTAGTGGCCTGGTTGCCATCTGCTGCCTGGGCTGTTTTTTGTGTGAGTGCGTGCGCGTATGCGCGCGCGCGGGTGCACGTGGGGCTTTTTTTATGAGGTTGAGATCAGATGGCATCTAATCGATCGTCATGGTCTCCATGGTTACCTGGGTGACAGAGTAGTTGGGAGAGACACATACTCCAGCCTGGGGCTGTCAGACCATTCCTGAGAGAAATAATAAAAAAAAAAAAAAAAAAAAAAAAAAAAAAAAAAAAAAAAAAAAAAAAGAAAAAAAAGAAAAAGAAAGAAAGAATAAAAATCAAAGCGCTTCCATCACATTTTACGCATTTACATCTTCCTTGGATCCAGGAAAATGTAGCCTGCGCTTCTGTTTTACATTGTCACCCTTTGACTTGGCTCGAGGAGGAACAAAGCAGACTTGTTTTTCTTTCTGCATGGCACAGGCACAAAAGTGATCCACATCTTTGGGAGAAGCTTTCCTTTCCCCTTCTGCTTCGCTGAAAGGTTTGATTTTTTTTACTTTTTTTTTATCCCCCCTGGCCACTGTTGTAACCATAATGATTATTTTTATTCTTCTAAATTGGTTAGTCTCCTGAATTGACTAAAGGCAATTTCCCAGGTATTCTCTGGGAAAAGAATTACAGTTTATTAGTATGAGCAGTATCTTTTTCTCCCTGGCCTTAGCCCCTAACACTAGCCCATCTTCAGCTCTTGTAAGAGATCAATCAATCTGTACATGATTCTATGTTTTGAAGCAAGTGGAGTGTGATCCTGAGGATGAATTATGGAATTAGGTGAGCTTATTGTTTTTAAAAGCAGATTGAGTTGGGCATGCAACATCTCTGACCACGGCAATTAGCTTGTCAGGAACACGGGAACTAAAACCACACGGTGCAGAATATGAATCTGCATGAATCAGGGGAGGAGAAGGAAACTGCTGCATTTCAAACAATCTCATTGTAGCAGACACCCCACAATGATCCAAGAATTTCACAAAGTTTGCCCACAGTGCACCACCCAGGTACACCCGATCTGGTTCCCTGATAGCTATATTCTGTATGATCCAACAGCAATTTGTGTTTGATTTGACCTCAGCCTGGCCCCCCAAAGGCAATCAGGTTACATCTTCTGTTGTCTGGCTGCAGCCAAGGCATTAGTGCTCATCAAAGCTCACCCATTGCAGTGCTGGGGCAGCTGCTGCCTGGCCATGTTCCTGCTCATGGTAGCACACAGGGCTTTGGAAATGACAAATGCAAACTCAGGGAAAGGGAAATAATAGCATCCATGAGCATGGCTGTGATGGGCTGAGAGACTGGTTACCCATCAGAGTTCTCCAGAGATCCAGAAGTGCTGACTTAATGCTTCTAACTATGAAATGCATCAGATCAGAGCACCCATGGACAAGCAAAGGTATGAGAGCTGGATATACCTTCACTTTTCTCTTCTCCAATTCTGAATTAAACTGACTTTTAGTTGGAGCCAGTGGTCTGGCTTTGCTTTTTTGTCTTCCTGGTAGAAACAAAAGGTGCCCAAGTTGGGTTGCTCAGTTCAGGCTGTAGATAGGCACTGAGGGTGGTATTAAGTTGTCTAAGGGGTGTCATTGCAGCTGACATCCTGTCCAATGTGCATGCACCAACCCCAAAAGGCACAGGTCTTTAATTGTGCTTATGTGTGACCTGCCAAACTCCTTTGTTTAAAAAAAAAATACACGATCACACCTATTTGAATTCTGATTCTGCTCCCTCCCAGCAGCATAACATCCCTGCTTATTATCAGCAGGGTGGGAAATCCTCTGCTCTTCAATATTCCCTAATGTTAAATAACGTGGGCCTCCTAGATTTTCATACTGTACAAACACAAACTAATTAAAGTCGTACAAATACATCCCAGGCAGAGATGAGAATCTGCTCACTTGAGGGAAGACCGCTGGCTTCCATGTCCCAGGAAAAGCTCCCTCACAGTTTACATTGTTCTTTTTGCAAGGGATAATTTATGGTAAAGCCAGTTTCCACTGAAACAGCAGACGTGCACAGAGAGGAAAAAAAAATGTAAACACAACAGCATCTTTGTGAATGCTGCAAGGTGCTGGTGCCTGCCTCTGCATGCTCCATAATATATTAATACACACTGGCTGGCCAATCCCACTGGAGCATTCAATCATGCCACATTATAATAGAATTTAATGGAGTTGACAGCTAAGACCTAGTTGCTGGAGACATGTGAAAGACCTTTGCAATGAGGATAACAATTAATAAAGGAAAGCGCCATAGATTTTTGGAGAACCTCATAAAAAAGTAAAATATCGACATTGATCACGGCATGCAAGGATATTAGACACGTAAATCGAGCTATTGCCTTTATTTATTTATTTGCACATCTTTAATATTATAGGCACAGGTTTCCCCAAGGCCAAAATGCAATTTCTCTCTCCATTTCTCAGCAGGAGCTTTTCATCTCCCTATTCACCACGTTTTGAATTGCACATTTAATAAGCAATAAAGAATTCCTGTCTCTTTTCCTTGGGCTTTCAGCCCACAGTTTTTCCCTCCCTTCTGCCTTGTGATAGAAACAACAATCCCCTTTACCTGGCAGTAGGTTGTTTGGGGATGTGGGGGCGGTGTAAAAGGGGACCTGGAGCCCACAGGGAGTGTCTGGACTTCAGTGTCTGCTGATGTGCTTTGTATGCCAGGTTGCACTGAGTAAGGCAAAGAGTGCATGGGGCCAACATAAAAAGAGGGAGAAAGAGTCTGCTACACTGTGAACCAGCATTTCCCCATCTGCCTCATGAGAAATTTTTGGTAGGAGGAACAGCTTATGTCTTCACTGCCTCCATCCCTATCTGGAGAGAGACACTCTTCACCCTTCATGGAATATTGTAGTCATTTTAAAGAATCAGTCCTGTGGGTAAACTGCACCTAGTTCAATCCTCTCCCTGATAGAAGTGACAAAAATTTCATCAGCCTGCAGCTGGGAGCATTGCTGAGCTCCCACAGGCCCAAATCTCTCCGGATTTCCTTGGCTGTGCACAGTTAACACACTCCTCAGAGTAACTCCATCAGGGCTGGCTCCTTGCCTCAGAGAAGTTCTGAATAGCATTTCCAAGAGTGTTTAGGTATGAAATAGTATACCTGATGGGATATTTAGAAACACACAGGCTCCTTACTACCCAGAGGTCCTGCCCAAGCCCCTGAGGCTCACGGTCCCTGCATCTGTAAATGCTGGTGTAGCACTGGAGAGCTGCCCTCACCGAATGACGGGCTTCAGTTCCTTCTGGTTTCAACTTTACACCAGTACAAGCCCACTCATCTCACTGGGCTTCCTCTTAACCTCCCCTGTTGAATACTGAGGACAGGATCAGCCCCAAATGAACCCAAGCTTCTAGTAATATAGAGGTCCAGCTTTCTTAAGTTAGACTCAGTGATCCTTGTGGGATCCTTCCAACTCACAATTGCTTCATATGATGCTATGATTCTACGAGTCCAGCTGTGCAACCTCAGCTGCCTTGCAGCTTGGGGCATAGAGCTCACAGAAAAGCCATTTGGAGCAGTCAGCAAAAAAACCTGAGGGGTCAAATCCATCTCTGGTTTAGGACTGTAGAGACTGATGTGTTATAAAAAGGATGACTTTAGCATCGTGTTTAGAAATGAAAAACAGCTGAACGGGTACTTGAATGGGCATGGTGCAATTGTAAAAAAAGGACTAAATAATTAGATACTTCCATTTTACAACCAGCTGCAGTAGGTTAGTTTCTTGTCAGGTAAATCAACTTTGTTTTTCTTTCACTTACCTATGCACAGATGCACTTCCTCAGGACAGGTGACGTCTTGCTTGGAACAAAAGAGGCCATTTGTCCATATCATAGCAGCAGCGACTGCACCGTGTCATCTCACACTCTCTTCCAGCAAATTGAGTTTGTCAGTGCTCAGCCACGCAGCTGAGTGGAGTGCTGCATGATGCCTCACCTCTCCTGGGAGAGACAAGTTGGCATAAGCCATATCATAATGGGATCCAGAAACAAAGAAGCGTGAATGAAGTGCTAATTGCATTCATAAAGACATTAACAAAGGAATTAAAATGGCAGAAGCTTCCTTTCCCCCTCAAGGTTCATAAAAACAACCAAAAATATATTAATAATCACTGAGGTTTACACTACTTTGAAGGGCTTATTCCGAGATAGGGCATCAGGGCTTGGAAAGACCATTTCAGTGGTCCTTTTTATGGGATTCTGTATCAGAGATGAGACACTCCACTGCTTCCCTTTACCCAGATTTGTTCTTTTCTTTCTGTCTTTTCTCTTGTCCTTATGCTGCCTTCAAAGAACAGGAAGACTGCTCATTTCCCCTGGAAACTTTTAATATGCCTTAAAATAATGGCATCATATTAAAAACTGCAAATTTTCCTAAAAATTTCCTAAAACAAAATGACCTCAGAAGTTTTGTCAATGGCACAATGGAAGTTTCTTGTATAAAATGGCCTGAAACATCCTGCCTGGGTTTTTAATCTCATTCAGTTCTGTGTACCTTTCCATGGAAAAGGAAAAAAAGGCACGCTTTCTGCTTTTTTCTCAGTCAGTTTCTACATGATTTCATCCTTCCATTACCAAACTCTAGCACTCTGTTCTTATTTGCATTGCTACTACTGAGAAAAAACATTTCCTGTTAAAATTCTCTCCAATCAATGGGGTCTTTTCCACCCCATGAGAATAGTACTATTAACCTTAAACATGGAAAGAGCTTATTTCACAGATCCTAAATTCTGAGGCTACTTTAAATTGCTTGTATCAGCAAAATGATAGCTCTTGCTTTTTCAACTACTTAGCTGTATTTATCACACCTCTCCAACTCCTGCACTCACCTCCTTTCCACCTGCTGGTGTGGGTGTTGTGCTAGTGACAGCTACAGCTAAAGTCAGCTAAACAGTTTGTTCTGTTCACTAATCTTCAGTCATAACTCATAACTCTCTAAATTGTTTGTTCTGGAGGCTGCAATCTGCCAGTTTCTCATGACCACTCAAAGGTGGTTTTCTCTAGGAAAGATGAGTCCAAGCGCTTCTGTAGTTCCGTAGAAGGAGACACTTTTACCACCTCAGTGCTGAGGCTGAGCTGCCTGCAGAGGCACCATGCATGGAGCAGAAGACCCTGAACTGACACAGGGAGGTTACCAGCCCCGTGTTTCTATGTTTGCTCCATCCCCAGCTGAGACTCAGGGCTTGTGAATGCCAGGATTGGTGTCTTCAGTTCTGGAGGGCAGAAGGCAGGGAGAAGTGGGGAGCTCATCCAGGGAGATAGATGGGGTATGCCACAAACACCTGAAGGAATGAAGCTCAGACCTTCATGCATGGGGATGGGGTGTCCAGGGTGGCGTTTCTGACTGGAGAAGGGGAAAGGCAGTAACCAAGGGGGAAGGGTTGTACAAGATGGGTCAGGGTAGGCTGAGAGACCAGAGGGGCACAATCCCTCCAGTATTCTCTGCACTTGGGAAGGGAGTCTTCTCCAAGCAATGCTGGGACATGAGCAAACAAAAGAAGCCTTACCCAAAAATATTTTGAGAGGAGAAAAAGAAGAAAATAAACTCATTTGTGCTGCATGGAGTACAGAAGCAGAGATTATGTACCTCTAATACCCCAGCCCCTTAAAAGATCTGAATCATTTAGGAAAGTCCTTGCTTCAATAGCATGCCCCTTTCCATGGTGTGCACAGTTCTTTCCATGACTGCCAGATTTGAGATTGTTAGGACAATGAGCTCCTATTGGAGCTCAAGCACAAACAATGGTGGGATAGTTGGCACTAAATCCTAATTCTGAGGTGTATTCAAGGCCTGTAGACCCTCCCACACTAACATGACATCTCCCACTCCTCACTTCCCAATCTTTGCTTCTCTTCTTTACTCCTGGACACAACAAAATCCCTCAGAAATATACTCATAGTCCATCCTTTCTCCTTTGCCTCTGTCCTATCCCCCACAAGGTCCTGCCAACACCTCAGTGGAAACTCCATCTGTGGTGCTTTCCTGGCACTACTGCACTGCATCAAGAGCTCCTGAGGTCACATGCTGACATGAGGTCATCATGGAAGGAGTGATAAAAAGAGTTGGTGCTAGGATGAAGAACGAGCAATGCTCCCACATTAAATGCGAAAACTGAAATTAAAGCAATTTTCCATGTTACAGGCAGCTACAGGAAAACTGGTTACCAGTCAGCAGCAGCAGGAATTTTCAGGAGGTGCTGGGAGTCAGGATGGGTCTCAGCTATTCTCATCTCAGTATCCCCAGATGAGGAAGAAAACATACCCCTGGCTGTGACTTCAGTGCAGGTGAATGGAGTGCGAGGGCAGCCTCAGCCCAAGCCTTGTTTCTGAATAAATGAAATGTGTATCTTCCATGTTTTCAGCTGGGAAGAAGAAGCCTATCTCAGGAGTGATGGCAGGTGCTGCTGAGCTATTTCCATTTTCCAGATCTGCAACCTCAGGAACCTCTTTAATCCAAACCACCCGCCAAGCTCCATTCACTGGCCCTGAAGATCAGCCAGTGGATTTGGATTCATTTTTAAGGCTGTCTTTAATTTTTTTGAAGTATCTTGCTGGCGGATTTTTGGTCTCACCTGTGACTCAAGAAGAGATTTGCAAATCTCATTCTCACATTTTCAGTCATTTAAAGGGGCACATCACACTGAGAATTTAGGTTCTGCTTTCAATAAAGGAAACACGGGGGTAAAGGTACATGAAAAGAAAACCAGGAGGTACAGAAATGCTTTGACAGATTAGTTAGAGATGAAAATATCCTTTATTTGATTTCTGCATTCCCCGGGGCAGTGAGGGGAACCCATATGCAATTGCATTGAACTAAAGTATGAAAATCAGAGAGCGAATTTGACAAGAAGCTCCACCAAACCCACCCAGAAGCTCAGTGAAGTGCAAAATGTAAAGCTAACAGAGGAAAGAGTGGCGTAGCTGAGGGGCAGGTTTTTGGTTACGGTGTTCTAAGGCATTGGTAACAGGAGCAGAGATGGGAAAATACACAGAAGGTACAACCCAGTGTGATCTTACTTGGGGGTTATGCTCCACAGTGTTGACAGCTATTGAGAGATGTCAAAGGTAGACGGGAATTTTTTAGTCACTCATGCAATTTTTTAGTCAATCATGTAATTTTTTTAGTTAATTCTCAGAAGGAAATATGCACACATGGACATGTGTGTGCTGCTACTGTCCAAGCGCCTTTTGGTGTCTCGCTTGCTGAAATGCTTTCAATTAGGGTTTGGAAACGGTTGACTCAGTCAGCCTATGTGACACTTGCCAAAGACAAAATTAGTTTCAGTCACTGATGTTTTCCTTCCAAAAAACCAAAGCATCACTCTCCCTTTCTCTCTTTCCCTTTTATTGTGAGAGACTATTTCACAGGTAGGTGTTTAGCTGATTTTTAATGTCATGGAAACTTCATCTGCAAATTTGTTAGCGACTCTTTAGTAAAGCAGCCTAGTAAAACAGATGATTAATATTGGTAAGCTCCTCATTTGCATATTAATTAGTCTCTGTACTCAACTAATTAAAACAGCCCTGCCTGTTTGTAGACTTTCTGAATTCCAGATTGTTGCTATTGCTCCCATGTAAGTGCATTTAGTGCAGCTAAGGCAGGCCATTGATATTACAAACCAGGCACCCCAAGCAGCAGTAGCAATATTTTAAAGCATTTAAGTCTATAAGGGAAGTACTTTCAGTGTTTTCTTTAAAAAAAAAAGCAAAAACAAGACTTATGCTTGAAATGGCAGGAACTAATGACTAAGCAGTACTTCTACTTCCCTTAATGCTCTTGCAGAGCAGGACAATTCCAGAAACTAGACAAATCCAAGGCCAGAGGGAGAACAGCACTGCAAGGCACAAAGAAGCCCAGGCTGAGCTGCCCTTAAGCCTCATGATACTCACTTTTCTCCAGAGATGCAGCCTAAAATTAAGCTGAGGCTGATGACTCAAGACACAAAAATTCAAGGTTAATTCTGACCTGTGTTGCTCTGGCAGAATTCTGTTCAGTCTTCCAAGGCCGGGGATGGAACTGGGACTTGGAGTCCTTGCATGTCGTCTGGATTTGCCCTTGCAAGCCTAGTTCATGGTCCCACGTGCTCTGCAGAGATACTGCAGGGGCCAAGCACTGGCTGAACTTTTATAGGAAAAAAGCTGCATTTTCTCCATCCCACATTTCCCTGCTGGCTGTGTGGATGGAACAACAAAGAAATTCCCCTGTTGATTCCTTGCCTTCAAGCTTTAGCACACAAAATGTGCCATCACATTTCCATCAGCCCCAAAGTCCTCCTCCATCCCAGAGCCAGACAGTGCCGCCCTCTCCAACAGCATCCTGCCTCCTCCTTCCTTTGCCTGCCTTGAGTACACACCATTTCCTCCTCTGCCATCCGGGCCAACAGGCAGCCCCCTCATGTTTCTTAGCCAACACACCTGCTGGTGGCCATGACACTCCTCTGTCTTCCTACTACCCCTTCTAACTCTTCCTGCTGTTCTTGCTTCTGGACCTTGGCCCTTTATCTTCTTCACCTTCTCATGCACCTGTTTTTTGTTCCTCCCAGCTGTTAGCATTTCCTGCTTTGCTATCCCCACAATTGTGCTGGACTCCTGTAGAACTTCAGGGACTGAGGATAAGACACCCAGGGCTGAGAGGCACTTTATGGTGTATATTTACTGCCATAAAATATTTTGCATGGCAGTGACAAGTAGGTTTTCTTAAACTGTCTGTGCACCGAGACTTTTCCTCACCCTAGCTGCCAATAGCAGTTTGACAGGTTTTATTATACTCCATTATTCACAACAAGCCAGGTCGCTGTGCCATATGCTGTCCAGTCCTGCTAAAGCTAACCATGTGCCCATGTTGGCTGCAAACCAAGGCTGGTTAAAACCTGCTCCTTTTTTTGCATGCTATTTGTTTTGAAAGAATTGGAGACGGGCTTCATGTCAGATGTTCCAGTGTGTCTTATCACAACACTTTGCTCACCCTCAGCAGCCTAAACTCCAAAACAATTGGAAAATCAGGGATGCTGATATGGTTTGGATCTGGGCTTCTTCTAGAAGCATGCGCTCTTCTGCAGCTGATGGAGTACAAGGCAGGAGAAGAGCCTTAAATATCTCTGGGGCCACTGGCAGTGTGTTCAGCTTCAAGTGTAGCTTTGGATATGGCTTCATGCACTACTTAGTAGGATCCATAGCAAAGGAAAGTGCCATGTTTCTAAGATTAAACCTGTGCTTCACCAACAATAGCTGTTTTAGAGTCATTGCAGGTATAGCAGTCATTGTGTCTGTACGTGGCTGGACTGACTTCCCAGTGCATTCTCCAAAGCCCAGCCTCCTCCAAGCCTGCACTCGCAGCTCCATGGCCCACACAACTTGCGGTTTCTTGCTTTTTAGCTGCTTTTGTTGGTCTGTTTTGTTTGAATGTTTGCTGACTTGCCAAACCCTGCAGTTACCAACACACAACCCCATCTAGAAAGAACATTTATTGCTGCCTTTCAAGTCTGCCAGACTTTGGATCCCTCTCCTACTCATTGTTTGCACTGTTCTTGTTCTCAGATGGATGTTTTCCTTCTTCTTGCTGCATCCATTTAGCTGATCCTTCTTGCTATTCCCACAGCTTTTTCTTCCCAACTCCCCATCAAGAAAGCTGATGGAAGAGGCTACTTAAAAGTGCACCCATTTCTGGACATAGCTCTTGTTTCTTTGGGTGTGCTGTCAGCTATTACCTTTGATGGTACTTTCTGTTTGGGGAAATGAGCAAAAATTTTCAGTTTTTGCAAAGTGGTGCATTCCTTTCACCCTGCTTCACGTCCATCACCAGCCTGTGATTTCTCTGATCAGCATTACCAGGGACCCTTGTGGTGTGTGGCACTGTAAGGACCAAACAGAGGTCTTATCTGCCCGACACTGTCCATGTAGTGTCACTGTGATGGCACATGTGAATCATGGTGGCAGCCTCAGGCTGGAAACTGTGTCTCCCATTGCCCACAGTAAAGGCAGACTTAGGTCTGTACTGATGACATGAAGTATGTTTGATTTTCATTATATACCCATATTTGCACTTGAAACACACTGTGAGGCCTGATTCTTGCATCTTCTCATAAGATCCTTGATTTCCATCATGTCCTTAATGTATCTCAGTTTCTAAGAGTTCAGCCACTTGCTGAAATTATCATTTTAATGCTGTATATAGTCATGAATTGTAACAGACTGCCTACTTCATTTTTGTTATACAGCCAGAGATCTTTTTGCCACTGTCTTTTTCTCCACATGTTGTCATCAAACATCTATAGATGTTCTTCATTGTTTTCTGGATTTGTAGTCAAGGCCAGCAAAACTCTCAGCTTCATTAGTCTCACAGAGGGCACAAAGGGGTTACTATCTAACTTAGTCTTGAAGGGCTTTCACTTTCTTAAGGTATTTTGGTACAGAGCTGCATAAGATCTACAATAACCCCTTCATCCTCACATATGACAAGGATGTTTTGGCATTCCACTATACAATAAATTCCCATACAATAAACCGAGTACTAGCATCTGACACAGCCTTTGTTAGGCTGTACCACAGGCCCAAGGTAAGCTCAGGGCACAGATGCCCAGATCTAGACTGAGCTGTACCTCTGCCTTATCCTGCCTTACTGGCTGGTTTTCCAGACCTGTGTTGTAAGCAGCTTTGTCCTAGCTCTGACCCCATCTCCTGCAGCTTCTGACTGAGCTCTCTGACCTCACTTCATCTTGTCTAGGACAGTCAGTGGACAGTCATTGCTCTGCCCTGCTCCAGAACTGTGAGACCATGTGGGTGAAGGTGCTGTTCTGCCTATGTTGAGGTCACTCCCAGCTTCCTGCCTGCCTTCCTTAGCAGAGCAGCCCTTATCATGCTGCTCCTGGACAGGTGTTTTATTGGTGCTGTCAGGCACATCCTGTTTGGTCAACTCCATAGCCATAAAAAGCAGCCAGCTTTCCAGTTGTTATCATGAGAAATGGCCCAACATTGTTGTGGTAGATCTAGAGAGACAATTAAGTCATCACGTCTATAACCTTCAGGGAGATGTTGGCACCCAGGTAACCTTGCTTTAGTACACTGCACACATCAATACTGAAATTCTGCCTGCTGTTGTGGGTCTGCTCTTGACTCTTCTAAAGCATGTTTGTTGCTTTCTTTGAATCTTTCCTGAGATCAGGATGTGTTTTTCTGTTGCAGGCACATAATAGGTTGCTGCTTCTTGTACAGAATAATGTATTTTCTACCATGAATTGCATTTACCTCACACTGGCACTCACACTCATAATCAGCACACAGATGTATTTCTCCCAGCTCATTTTTCTGCTTATCATTTTTGTTAGTATTGCATGGCAGCTGGGTCAGCAGTCCAGCAGAAATCAAATTGGTCATTGATCTTAGAGCAGAGTTACTACAATGGTAGCTGAATGGCAGCCTTCAGAGATGTGCCTTGCATATGTGAATCTCCCTGGCTCTGTTGTCACACTACAAAAATCCTGGAAGTCTGTGTCATATACCTTACCATCCATTACACAGCTGTGCTTTCCTTCTGCAGAAGAGATCCCACTGGGAAGTGAAATGGTGCTATTTCTCCAGCATCTTCCACACTTGCTCATGACCTGTATGTTATCCTCATGAATTGTTTCTGTGGGATGTGTCCTGGATTATAATTTATTATTTGGCTTTCCTGCTTCATGAAAACTGTTAGCTCTGGAAAGTACCTATGTTCTTCTTCTACATCAGCCATTGTTTTGATGCTGCTTTTTGTTCAGTTCAGCAGCTCATGCTACTCTTTCCCTGAGTTTTCCCTGGGTTTGTGTGATTGGGCAAGCTGGAGTTCCCTCAGTTCACATGTAGGATCACTTGCAGGGATCTTTAGTGAGGCTCACTCAGAGTTTTGTTTTTGTTGATGTTTCTTCCTCTGCCTATGTTTATTCTGTGTGGTATGTTTGAATAAGCATCAATACATTTTAAGTTCCCTAAAAGCAGCTCTCTCAGTTTGTATTGCACTGGGGTTACTGTACTCACCAAATATATGAAGACTTCCCTATATCACGGGGTGTGGGTGTGTTCACTCACAACAAGTGTATCTCAATCACTACTTAACCTTTTACTCTGGTGAGATGTGAAAGGGATAGCTTTGACTTCTGTGTCCATGTGCCCCATAACCAATGATGACAAAAAAATCGAAGCAGGTTAGGGCACATAACTTTGAGACTTGAAGCAGACTACCCCTGCACCATTTCTGCAAGTTGCTTTCTTTCCATGTAGTCTCACTCTTGCTGTAGATCTCACAGGATTGCAGGCAGTTATCCTCTTCTATATTGCCACATGCTCGCTGGATAAAAACCAGAAAGGTTCCAGCTATAAAAGAGAAGTCTCCTTACGGATGAAGACGTCTTTTTACAAATAGCATTAAATTACATGTGCAAACTGACTTAGCAGTTCCTCCAATATTTCCTTCCCACTTCGACACAGACTGCTACATCAGAAAAGATGTCTTTTGCTGGATCCTCAAAATCACTCCAAATGCTGCCCAAGGAACTGTGAGCCCTCAGCCCCAAACAACAGATGGATAGGTTTCAAAGGCTGGAGTCTCCACTTTGTCTAGCAGCTATTTTATTAGTGCCAAACAGATGTGTGTGCAAATGCCTCCTGCTGGAAGCAATGTCTTTGATCCCTGATATCTAAACTATTCACTGGTGGAAGGAGTCAACAACCCAGGTTTAATAATGAGTTATTGTTACCCATTTTTTTCTTATTCTCTGGATCCTCTCCAAGATGAACTGATGGCTTTGGTAGATCAATTGATAGACAGAAATAAGACATTGGCAGATTCTACAAAAATATCCCAGGCTACAGAAACTGAAATCTTCAACCTCTGCCCTTCAATCCTCAAGGAAGAATGATGTAACACACTATTGTAAAAGGATCTGAAGATGATCCTGCTAATTAACTGATCACAGAAATGATCCTTAAACCCTATTGATTTCTGACCTTTATCTGACCATAAATGTTGCCCCTCTTGCCCCACTCCTTGAGGAGCAGCATGATTGACCTTCCCTGCTTTTCCACCTGACACGGTGTACTTTCATGAGCTCACAGAGGATTCTCTGCATGTGACACCACTTCTAGGCCAAAAAGAAATGTCTGTTGTGTATTGTGTGACTCCAGAGCAGCAATTCAGACTAGGGAACTCCTACCTCTATCTTGCTTTGACAAGCAATATTACAGGGTGAGCGATCCAAAGAGCTTGCTGAGTCTCACATACAGGTCAGTGCCTTTGTTTAAACATTCAACACACTTCTTCCAACTGCCTGGCAAAAGGAATGTGTTTGGAGGTGTAAATGATTTTGACAATTCAAGTGTTGTGTGTTAATACACTGATCAAAACGCTGAGAATTTTCAGGTCAGGGCACATCTGTTCATCTCAGCGATCTTGTTAAGAAGTAAACCCTCATAGCCTGGAAGATACCGAGGAAGCATTGCAGGATTTCACTGTCTGGCAGGATTCCTTTCCAGTATTAACTAGTGCTGGATCTTCACCACAGAAAGATTCCTGTCAGGGCCTTAAGCACTAAACAGAGACCTCAGCAGATCAGTGTTAAAACCAAATGGGACTGAAAAGGCCAGAAGCGCCTCCACGCCGTTTCCCAGCCACAGCACTGATGAATGGCGAAAGTCGACAACCATTCATCAACGTGGCTAAATGAATGCAAGGAGTTTAGACAATGCTAAAAGAAGCAGCAGAGTCATGGGGCCAATCTGCAGAGCTATTCTTGCTCATGTGAGCTTTGGGTCAGTTCCCTGTCTGGGCTGCCGATTCATTAGATAAATCTGGGCACTTCTGAGGCTAACGGGAGGCTTCCTGTTGTCTGACAGGAGTTTGGCTTTAAACTGTCACTGCCTTCCCTGCTCAGGATATATGGATACTTCTGCTCACTAGGGAAGCTCCCTTTCGGCTTGCACCGCCTAGGATGTAACAAAAAGCTAAATCTCACCGCCTGGGTGCAATGCAGCTTGTCTATCAAGAAATATCCCTGAGAATAAACACTTCTGTTGAGTTGCTGCACTTCATTCCTAACAAAGCAGAACAATTTGCATTACAACTCAGTTGTTTTAGAAGACAATGGGGGAAATCTGGAGCTTGACACTTGGCTTTCACTCAGTCTGTCTTCTGTGGGACTATCGCCAGCTAAAGAAGGGACGGAAGACAGTGTAAAATGCAGTAGTACCAACAGTGCATTTTTACAGTGCTATTTGTCCAAAGGCTTCAGAGAGAGTGTATTTATAAACTAAGGTAAAGCTCAGGGAAATCAGTTGAAATCTTTGCATTGACCTTAAGTAGCTTTTGGATCAGTGACAAAATAAGGAAATATGCTGTTTCTGGAAAATCCTGGCATGTAGGTAAGAAGAATACTCTGGTTCCTCTTGGAGGGTATGGGGAGGAATGGAGGCTAAGGGGTGAAATGGCTTGTCTGAGACTAACGCTAGGTAATTGGATCTATGGATCTTAGAAGTACTGAGCATGGCATGAGGATGTTCAGTTGATGTGAAATGGGATAAACTTCAAAGTGCAAATTCAAATTGCATCAAGAAACTTTTCAATCTGAAAAAATCCCAAAGTCTCATATGGATTTGGTATAGCTTGAATAAAGGAAAAACTTCTTTTAATTGAATCTAAAAAGCTGTCTTGACTATTCTCTCTTCCATTTCTGTCTTTCCCCTCCTTTGCTGTCTTCTTCCATCTTTTTTTTTCTCTCTCTCCTACCTTTCTCTCTCTACTTCTCTCTCCTTTCTCGTTCTCTTCCTCTATTCTCTTTTCTCTCTTTTCACCGTTCTCATGCTTCTCTACGTTCTTTCCATTTTTTCTTCGGGATGGATGGATGGATGGATGGATGGATGGATGGATGGATGGATGGATGGATGGATGGAGTGGCAAAAGGTACGTTCTGACATGTGGGGTAAAAACATCTTAGATTATCCAGATCTGACCCCAGATTTTCCTGGTTTAGAGAAAAAACTAAATCCCCAGACCTAAAATCTGGGAACTGACTTCCTTGAGTGTTTTGGTTTCTGTGTAAGATTGACCTGCCTCTGATCACAGCTCTCAATTGATTCCATTGACAAGTCTTTATTGACTTTCAAACAGCTGAAAATATAGATCATTGTCTGAATTATGGAGTGTGGTTCCTTCTTTTGGTATTAGGAATATAACTTCACTGATCATATGTAACGTAACTGGTAATATAATTTAAATGGTCATGATGGGCCAGAACATGACAGAGGAGAACATAGAACCCTGGTCATATGACTAAAGTTACAGCAAGTTTTGAAGAAGGGGTTGTTGCCTTTTACCTCAGGAGCTGCACTCCCTTTCCTGGGAGGTGTTTCATCCATGCTGGCTGATTGTCAGTTTTCCTGTCCTCACCATGGGCAAATCTGTGGTTCTCACCTCTTGACTATTTGCTTGTAGGTTTAGCAGTGCATCTCTGCCAAAAATCAGCCTCTCAATTTCCATTTTCACTTTTTCCCTTTTAGTCTTCATAGACATAGATGTAACTTTTCTCACTTAACTTCTTTCTGTTGATTTCTTTATTAGCAAGTATTAAACTATAGAGAAGTTTGTATTGAAGTCCATATGGCACATATGATAAAGTTGTTTCAAGTGGCGCTGTGGACTAATCACTTCCCAACTGTTCTCCACTTACGAAGAGCAAAAGCAGCTCTGCCTGTATTCTTAGCAAATCTTTCCTTGCTTTTATTGGCAATGCTTGTGTTTTGGCAGCAACCTGTCAAGTTTAGAGCTGGCAACCACAGTTTTTTCGCATTCTCAGATGGAACGTAGGCAACATGTTTTCTATGAAAACACCCTTCCTTCTCTTCATTAGTGCTTCCAACATTATTGTTCTTGGTACAGAAAGCAAACATTGGTAGCTTTCCCTCTCCCAGCACTGTAACTTGAATGGAACAGGGCTGAACTGACATGAAGTTTTTGACTGAGAAAAAATGTTCAGTGAGGAAACCACAATCAAAGTCCCGCTTAGCAAGGCCAGAATGGCTGAGTCTGTTTTGCAAGTGCGTATCAAGTCTAGGAGTTGTAAGCTGGCTTCGAATGAACTGCCAGGTCCACACTGTGCCATGCAGAGAAACTCGATTCAGAGTACTGGAAATGTTGTGGTGTGTTAGCTTCACTGCACCATGTTCCATTCATGTCCCATGCAACTCTCTCAGCTCCACAAACTGATCCTTAGAAATGCATTGCACAGGAAGCAAAGCAAGTCAAGTCCAAGAAGTCGGGTTACTTTTTCCACTTGGTATAAAAAATGTGGCACACATCTGAAGCATCAATAGGATCAGGATACTCTTTGATTGAGAAATTAGCTTGTCCCTACAATCTTTGTTAAAAATCCATCTGGCTCCCTGTGCATCTCACAAATTATTTAAAATCCATATCCCTGTAGCGACTTTATTTTATCCTCCTAGATCTCTGTTCTCCTAATGTGTCTGCCCTTACTATGAGTTTTCTATCTTTGGTCCCCTCCTTGCAGGAAGACTGCCAGCCCAGTCTTTGCAAAAAGACCTGGGATAATGGAAGTCCACTTCACAACTGTGTCTGGAAAAAGATCTCATAACATCTTCCAGCACTTCTGCTGACTTCCTGTGCATCTTACAGAGCTTACAAAAACCAGCTTTGCTCATGGCCTCCATTTCCCTAAGACTCCTAAAACTGACTTTTGAATTCTTGCTCCACTCTAGCCCCTAGGAAATCTGGTAATTTAGGGTGGGATTCAGTTCCACATACTCACACATGAGGGTTTAAAAAATAAACTGTGAGGCAGTGAAGAAGTTTATCTTTGCCGAGAAGGTTGGAGCCCTTTGTCTTGTCCACCCTGGGGTTAGGATGGATATCCCAGTGAAGGGTAACGCAGCTGTTCACACTTGTGCTTCCTTTATCCCTCCAAATGGAGCCTTTGCCCCCTCGACACAATGCACTTCAGTGACTGCAATCATTAAAGGCGTTGGAAATAGGGTCTGAGACTTATGCAAACTCCTGCCTCAGGTGTCATGACCAACGAACCGATCAAAAATGCCAGCTCCTCTTAGAATGCCATCCCTTAATTCATACCCCATGGCAGATCTGTCACACAGTAGCCAAACATGTTAATACAGCTGAAGCCTTTAGGTACACTTGTACCCTCAAAACTCAGTGGAGTTGCTGTCATTCTCCAACTGTTCAGTGGCCTAGATGAAATTTGTTAGAAGTCTAAATGCAGCTGCTAATAAAGACACTGTATTTCCACCTCAGAAAAAGCACCAGCTCCCTTTGCTACCAGATGTCCTCCTTGGCAGTTTGAGTCAATGAGGAGCTAAGTGATGGAGAATGAACCCAGCCTCCAAAAGGAGGCCTCAGGCCCTGAATGTCAGTTGTGGAAACTCAAGAAGGGAAGTTCTCTATTGCTGCTCCCTACTGGGGCTTGGAGTTGATCTCAGCTCCTACTGATGTTGTTTGTCACCAGAATCTAATATAGTTGCTTGTGTGAACTGTCCCCTGCTCAGGAAACTTCTTTCCTTGGCTTCACACAGGTCTCCTGGAGATCAGTCTGGGGGTGGATCAGCAGAGCAATCCCATTGGGAATTGCAGGGTCTGAGGCCCACTGACAAGTACAGCTTGTGTATAACCAGATTTTGGGGAGAAGGAATGCATATCCTTCCCTCTCTGCCTGCTTGTTACTACCAGAAAGAATTAGACTGGGAGACCAAAATCAGTTGAATGGATTGTTCTCACAGTCAAGAGCTCCCACAGAAGTAGAAAACTGAGCAGGAACATTGCCTGCAACCTTTTCTGGTAAGTCTGTACGTAGATATGAGGGCTCTGCATAGCTTGAATTCAGCACCACCAGCACCTTTGGCAGCAAAAGGGCTCTCTAGCTTTTACTTCCTTTATATCAACAGTCCTAAATCAGATTGCTGCGAATGGTCATATCTGGACTGAAAGAAGTGCTTTAGGAGCTGGTTACAGAAAATCACACATCTGAGAATTTTTTTTGCACTTTCTCCCTGCACTTCCAGCTGAGGAACTTTCCCAGGTAGTTTTTTCCTCTGTGCCCTGTCCCAAAAGACTAGCAGGTGTAAAAAAGTAGACAATCTCAGAGAGTTGGGACTGTTCACCCTGGAGAGGAAAACGCTTTGGGGAGACCTTAAAGCACTTTCCAGTAGCTGACGAAGGGGACCTAAAAGAGAGCTGGAGAGGGACTTTTCACAAGGGCATGTAGTGAAAAGCCAAGGGGGAAAAGCTTCAGACTGAAATAAGAGAGATTTAGATCGGATATTAGGAAGAAATTCTTTACTCTCGGGGTGGTGAGGCACAGGAACATGTTGCCCAGAGAAGCTGTGGATGCCCCATCCCTGCACGTTTTCAAGGCTGGGTTGGGTGAAGCTCTGAGCACCCTGGTCTAGTGGAAGACCATGATGGAGGGGTTAGAACAAGGTGATCTCTAAGGTCCTTTCTGATGCAAACCATTCTATGATTTTGTGAAAGTTTACAGAACTACAGGGGGCACGGAAGATGCAAAACCTCCTCCAATTTCACTAAATGAAGAACAAAGCATTGGCAGGTGGCAGGATAACAGGAGGTCCTCTTTCAAAGAACATGCTGGAAATCCTTGCTACATGACACGGTGAACAAGAGTGGGCAGGACTTCCAAAGAGGATTGGACAATGGAAGAGAACCTATCCAGAACCACAAGGCATGAAGGCATCAGCAGTGGCTGAACCAGCCACACATTGCAAGAAGACTGGGAAAGGGGCCTGGGAAATCTTGGGGTATACTTTCCAGCTTCCCCAGAGACCTCCCTTGATATCTGCAACTCATCAGTGGTAGAGACAGGATGGATCTTTGTTGAAACACACTACAGCTACTTCTGTAAGAGGTGCACACTAATGATACTGGCAAGAGTCAAAGGGACTAGTCAGGTCTTAGAATGAGCTCATTTCAAAGTCAGGCAGCCCACCCTAGCCAGCATAGGTGGCATGGGCTTTCCCTGTGCCTCACAGACACTCACAGCAAGTGAGTGAATGCCTGAAGGGAATGCCTGAAGTGCAGGCATTCATTGCCTTTGACCCTGGATTGAAGAAGACATCCAAACCCACTTCCACAGAGCTGTGCAACAACTTTTACTGAAATCCACCCAGAACAGCAACATGACGTCTTGGAGAGGCATCCAGATTTCCAACAGGCCTACAGAGTAGAGAAACTGTCCTGGAATGAATGCAGCAGAGTCACCAAGTTCGTTCAGGGAATCACCCACAATTTTCCAGAAATTTCTAGAAATACTAGTGTAAATAAAATCTCCATTTCCTTTATCATACAAATCCAGAAAGACTGGAAAAGCTGTTGCCTCTTGCTGAATGTGTTTTGAATTCCTCTAGAATATGTTGATTCAGAAGATCATGTATTTTTAATGTGGAGAAATCCTTCTCTATTTGGAGGACAAGGATGACTCAGATTTTAGCATCATCCAGATTTTCTAAAAAGTCTTTGAGTTTGCTGCAAAGGACTTGGATTCAACCATTTCAGTTTTATAAGATTTCTTCCATTCAGCCTACACTAACTCAAGACAAATTTTCTTCTGTGCAGTAACCCAGAGATTTAAAAATGTATAAAACTGCCACATGCATTTACCTCCAGGAATTCAGCTATGTGATTTAGACTTGGGAAGCATCTCATTCTGCCCTTATCCTAGGTTTTGCCAACATAAACAAATTTTACAGCTACTCTGTACCTGTTATGACAATTTAAAACACCCCAGCATTCTGGAAAATGTGACCAAGAGACAATATACGGGTGAGACTGGTACTTATCATTGCCATGTTGAGGAAGTCAACCTTTCGTAGAGCAGCTGCTTCTCTCACCACTGGTAGAAAAATGTTCTTTGGCTTTTGTTGTATATTACAGCTCCATGCTGGTATAGTGTGATGTAGCGATGGGCACAGTGACTAATAGTCATAGCAATTAAGAACTGGATCTTTACAAGTCTGAATGGCAAATTTGCATATCTTTTGCCAGAAACATCCGACGAGACTGCTTTCATATCCTGACAAAGATTAATCCAGGCTACAGCATCCAACCCCAGATTTCAGCCCTGCCTTATTTAAATAGCACATTTAAGCAGCAAGATGTGCGAGTCGCCGTCATGCCCTGCGCTTCAGGAGACACAGCCAAGAGGGCTGATGCTCGAGTGCCGCCCAGCACAAGCGGATTGCCCGGCACTAATTAGCAGCGCCCCAGAGCCCCGCGCCCCGGCCCGGCAGCGCTCGGCCGCCCCCTGCGGGCCCCCGCCGGCGCCGCAGCCGCTCTTTGTTCCCGGCGCGCAGGGAACCCCCGCCAGCTGTTCGCCTATTGATGGGTTTTGTCCCGTCCTGAAAAGAGATTTAGCATCTTCCTCGGCTCCTGCCTTCTGTTGGGTGGAAGGGCTCCGCCCTCCCATTTGTTTCCCCCGCGTCGGGCCAGAGTTGGGGGCCGGGGAGGGAGCCTCTGACCGCAGAGGGGCTCGCTGTTTTTTGCCTTCTTCCCACCCTGCTCTTTTTCCCTAAGTGACAATTGCTGAGCAGAAACAGGAGAAACGCGGCACCAGAGTAGGTTTAGATTGGATATTAGGAAAAGTTTCTTCACTGAAAGGGTGGTCAGGCATTGGAACAGGCTGCCCAGGGACCTGGAAGTGTTCAAAACCATCTAGAAGTGGCACTTGGGGACATGGTGTTGTGGAGAAGATGGTGGTGCTGGGCTAACAGTTGGACTCAATGCTCTTTGATGTCTTTTCCAACCTTAACAATTCTATGATGCTATGAAACTGTGCCCTGTGTGTCTGTTTTTTACCCATAAACGGACTGCAATGTCGGAACACAAGGATTTGTTGAAACCTCCTTTTTCCTTGGGTAATGGGAAGCACCTGAGATTCTCTTTTTCCACTGCCTAGCTGCATAAGTTTCAAAAGTGTTCTTTGCTGCAAAACCCAGATTTTCTCAGTGTCCCTTCCTGGTATTATTGAGTCTTACCATGTCTTCCCTTGCAGACATCTTTTGTAGGTGCTCTACAAGATCACTTTGAGGACTACAGTTCTTTGGAGAAACAAAGTCCACACGACCTTTCTGTCTTTAGAACTCTCCCAAGGTGCAAATCTTTTTGCTGGAGAAATGTCCTACTACCACCTATAAAAAACCTCTTAGTGGAATTCTGGTTATTCACATAATGAATATCCCCGACCTCCCATGTCTAGAGCTAAATATACAGAATACACAGAATCCCATCATCCATGGAATCTTCTTCTGTTTTGTGCAGAAGCCTAAGGTACATCTACGTGGTTCCTTAGATCATACTTTGGATAGCCCTGAGCTAGTGCCTGCCAGAGCCTGGAAGCCCACATAGCACAGTCTGTATGTGCCCATCAGGTCCAACAAGCAGGACCTCTCATCACACTTTCCATGGTGCTGCCACAGTGTTCCTAGGTCTCCAAACTTCTGATATATTTGACTATGAGCTTCTGCCTTATACTCAGCAGCACTTTCCTGGTGTCTGGCTGTCTTTACACCTTCTTTTTAAGGGGTGTTCCTAAATTATTACACTTCTTTTGCAAGAGCAGGACAGGAACAAAAGCCTTATTTTTCAGTTTGAAGCTGCTGTTGAAAGCTAAGTTAGTCCTGTGATAGCCTGCAGCAGTGGTGATTAAGAAATTTAATGGGGGTCAAAGATTCTGAGCAGAATACCAGTACTGCACTAACATGGCACACCTGGAATAGAAATAGCTGAAATCCATGAGGTTATCCTTACTTTTTGCATTTTGAGGGAATTGCAAAAAAGCTATCACTTGCTGAATGGCCTCTCTGCCTCTAAATCCAAGTGTAGTTGCGTCTGCCAGACAAACCACCTGTAAGTGCTTCTGCTTACTTCCGTGGGATCTTCATCAGTCTCCAGAGCAAGAGACACGGTCCAAACAAGTCTTTTGCATGCTGGCGATATGGCAGAGAATGAATGGTGTAAATGTCAAGGTTATGAGCAGTACTGCAGCCAAATGATGACTGCTTGGAAGGAAAAGAGCCTACAGAGAACACATGGGTTCTCTCAAAGGCAGTGTGGCTCAACTGTTCAAGAGAGCCATTTAGAGGTACAAGCATTCACCTTTACATTCAACATTGTTATCTCTTTCCCAGTCGCTGCTGGGAGGCCAGAGGCCAATCCTGCTTCTTAAGACTACCCTGTTTTGTTTTGGTTTTTAATGTCTAAGATTTTAGTATGTTTAAGCACAGAAGTGTGCTTCATAAACTCCTTTGCTCAACCTGAAACCCGTGACAGTGTTTGTGATGAAAGCAGAGCTCCCACCCCAGGATGGACACTGCAGGCAATGTCTAAGGGATGGGAAACTGAGCAGGATTGAGAGTTACAGAGGCTGCTGGCCAAGAAGGTGTTGGTCACAGATGTGCACTTTGGGACAAGACCAGGGGAGACATCCTGAGAGCAACTATCCACCGCCAGATACATGATATGTGAGCAAGCTCAGATTTCTCAGGAACCTGAACTGGATCTGTTTTGCAGCAGACACTGTCCATCTAGGAAGAGATAGGGAATCAGCTTATAACATAATTCACAGTTCAGACAGAAATTCAGTATCCCCAAGCCTCATCTAAAATTGAAAAGTGCCTCCAAAGGAATTGTTTGTTGCTTTGTTTGCAAAAAGTGCAAACAACACATCAGAGAAGCAAAAATGCCTTGGTGGATTGTTTGGCTGCACACTTAGTCAGGGTATATTGTAATGAGCCATATGCTAGCTTTGCATAATATTATGGGGTAAGCCAGCTGCAACGAGCAGCTGATTAGTCTGGCTAGAAAAAATCTTCATTTTCCGTAACAGGGGGCCAGCAAAGGCAAGCATTCTGGCAGATACTGTCAACACCCTGACTGCTCCTGTCATCGTGCTGTGGACCAGACAAAGTTAAGAGATCAAGAGAACTTCTGCTTTGTTTTCATCCTAAAGGAGGGACTCTTTCTTAGCCCTAGGCTTGTTTAGTAGTAACAGGTCTTACGAACCACAACACTTTTACATTCTTGTGGAGGAGATTTCTACCACTCTTCCCACAGCTGCCATTCTCACTGCCACAGTCAGATCTCAGTCTTTTGCCATTCAGTGTTCAGCATTCAGCTCAGACGATGTGGTGAAAACCTCCTGTGCGATAGGGGGGTAGATGCCATGAGGGGATAGGAACCTGATGAAGTGCAAGATCACAAAAGTGGCAGCAGGACTGCAAATGTCCTTTCTGGCCCAAATGCCATCTCTTGCTGTGGCCAAAAGCTAATGCCTACACAGGAGTATCACAAGAGTGGGTAAGTATTTCCTTCAGGTATCAGCTTTGAACAATTTGTCTCCTAGGGACTTTACAGAGTCAGAGGTGGTGCTTCTTTCAGATAAACCTCAGAGGAATTTAGTACTTGTTAGTACATACTTTGTTGGTCCTTCACTTGAACCCACATACCTTCTGTCATCTACAGCAGCCTGGCTACAGTTTCATATCTAGCTCACAATATCCACTCATGGATGATCTCAGACTTTCTCCATCAGGAACAGAACTTCTTTAGGTCCCATCTGTGCCAACTGCTAAATCAAACATTTGTGTGGACACCACTGAATGGGTAAGAAATCCCCAGCCAGAAGATGGGAACACCCAAAGGTCTTTTAAGGTCTTTTTTAAAAGATGATTGCTTGTGTTTCCAAAGAAAAATTACCAGTCATTACGAGAATCTACTACAAATGAATATAGCAAATCTGGAAACACTACATCAGGAAACCAGAATGCATTGTTAACTCTAAAGCTCTAACATATCTGATTTCACTCTTGTTATTGTCAGTGGTGGTGGTTTGGGTGTTTTTGGTTTTGTTGGTTTTGGCATTGTTTTTATTTCCCAGAGAGGAACATAGCTTAGGCTTATCCCTTTGCATTTACATCTGTCTAGTACTTTGCTCTGGGTCATCATTACATACAGACAGAAAAGGGCAGAATATATCTAGAACTATTATTTCAGAAAGGCTGAAAAAGAAGCCATGCAGCTGTCTCAGTTTTGGGTTGCCCAGATGAATTTGATGTGTAAGCCTCTAATGGCAACAAAGCCATGAAGTAACAGAGCGAGGGTTGGGAGCGATGTGGAAAAACCTAGGGGGCACCACATTTATGGCTGAGTAAGAAGCCTGATTTGCTCTCATTAAAAGAAAAATTCCCCACAGACAGGATTATTAAGAGTATTCTTATTTGACATGGTTATTAATGAGGAGGAGGGAGCAAATTGTACATTAATGAACTTCACAGACAATAACTCTCTGGGAAGATCTGAGGGGCTCCAGCAAGGGCAGATCATTGGCTAAGTGGAGTGCAGTGTTATTGTTGTCTGAAACCTCTAAACATTTCATCCAATCCTCTCCAAAACCACTGGCCTCATGGGACACTGGCCTTTCATTGCCAGTGAGTTTTTTTTAACTTGCCCCCATTGCCTCTTGTCCTGTTGGAAGGCAGCACTGAGAAGAGCCTGGGCTCCTTCTCTTTATTCTTTTCCATCAGGTTATTTACACACATTGTAAAGTTCTTCTCTGAGCCTTCTTAGTTTTAGGGTAGACACTCCCAGCTCTTAGCCTTTCCTCACATGACAGATGCTCCAGTCCCTTAATCATCTTCATGGTTCCCTGCTGGACTCCGTTTGGGAAGCAGCAGCACAAGAGGAGACAGCTCCCTGACAGCTGTTTTCCCCAGGCACAGGGCATTGTTGCAGGGTGTTATGTGTAAGGCCAGTGCTGTAACTTCACTACAGTGGGGACTGGAAGCTGCGGGAGTCAGAGGGGTTATCTCAGCAGGAGCGTGGCTGGAGCAGGGCAGAAGCATCATCTGGAAGGCAGCACCCTATGGGGTTGAATAGAGAAAAGTGACAGTTCTTAATTGCTGCCCATATAGCAGGCAGAGCCTGGAGCTTGGCTGTAAGCAAACAGGGAGCACAGGGAGGAAAACCCCTAGGCAGGAGTGCTAGAGGTCCCAAATGAGACAGAGATGAGAAGTGCCTGGGGAATTCAGGGTGCACACAGCAATTTGGGAGGCAGTACAATCCTGACAGGGAGCCATGTATCACCTCCTTCCCTAGGATCTGTTCACATTTGCTCAAGAGTCAAGGAGGAGCTGGATGTTGATGGTAAAGCTCCCAATTGCTGGACAAGCTAGAATAAAGTGGCCACAGAGTGTGGCTGAACTGGCAAGAGTGGGAAGGATGCAGGAGAGATGAGTGCAGAGCTATCAAACACAAGGACATATCCTCCACATCTTAGCTGAGCAATAAAATGAGACAAGTGCAGTTGGGTGAACAGCAGAAAGGTCCTGACATTTCAGAAATCCTTTGCTGTTTTGCCTTTAATCAATCTGTACTAAGCCGCAAATATGAAAAGAAGTGCTTAGGGCAAAGGTGAATTTCATTTTAAGAGTAAATTGCTTTGATGATTGTCGATTTGCCAAGATTTTTTCAGCACAGAAATGGTATTATTTCCCAGGCTCCTGGCATGGTCCTAAAGGTCACACAGCTCACGACAACTCTCTTCCTTTCTATTGTTCATACAATAAAAGCTACAAGCATAAAGATGTCGCTGCTGCTTCTCGGTACCACTAGGTAAAAAGAGCCTCAACAATCTAACTTGTTTTGTGTTCCTGGAGTTCTGTTGTAAAGGTGTAATGAAAGTGGACCATGAAAAACTCATTGCCATTTTGCAAGATGACTATTTCTTGTATAAATACTTGTATTTATCTCCCTTCCCTTCTCTATGCCATAAAGTTCACGCTCCTTCCCAAACCAGTCCCATTACTTCTAAGTAAGAACCTCTGCCCTGTGTTCACAATGAAGTCCCTCAAAATTCTTTTCATAAAATACACTACAACTGCGGTTTTGTGGAGACTGGTGTAATGGAGAGAGGCATGTTCTCACCAGGCATCAAATCAAGAACAGTAAGATTTGAGTGTGTCCAGAACTGACCTCTAGTGGCACCGCACACACACAATAGCCTTATGTCAATTCGGCTTTTTTTTTTTTTTCCCAACTATGGGCAGGTAGGCTATGAAGTACCATTACAAAATATTCCACAGCTGAGGTGTGTCAGCATTTTGGGGCCCGCTGTGAACGGAGCGAACTCAAGCAGCGTGCAGTGTGTGGGTACAGCCTCCCAGGCAAAGGCAAGTTCCCTGTTCAGTGGGGTGCAAACCGGCTGAGCGCACACTGTGACTCCACCTGTGCTCCCCTGGACGAAGCCGGATGATGGGAGCCCAGCTGCTGCACGGACCATGCCACAAAACCCCAACAGCTCGCCACCAGGGCAGCCTTCTCGCCCAGCCCGCAGGGCCAGCACGCTGTCCTGGTCCAAACAAGATCCACAGGCGACTCCTCTGTGCCCTTTCCCCTTGCCAAGAGCTGTGCCCAGGCTGTTGTGTGACCTCCGGACGCACAACCCCCTGCGCCTCGCACCCAGCTCCCCAGCGCCGAGCCCGCTCACTGTCAGACACCCGAGGCACGTCGGCGCTGTCTCCCTCGCTGCCTCCCTCACAGCCCCTCACCGAGCCCCTCGGCCCCCATTCCCCCATCCCGAACCCCGCAATCCCGGGCCCTGCGCCTGCGCTGAGGCCGCTGGCGTTTCCGCTTCCCCGGCGCCCGCCCGGGAAGGAGGGAGGCGGCCGCATCCCGGCTGCTCTCGTCCGGAGCCTGCGCACGAGCACTGCATCGCGCCTCCCGCCCTTCCCTCCTCTTTCTCCCCCTCCTCCTGCCTCTCCTTCTGCTCCAGCTCCGAGAGGGCCCGGCCGCCGCTCCGCGCCCCGCCCCGGGGATGCGCTGCTCGGCGGCCGCTCGTAGGAGCTGCGC
Source organism: Certhia americana (assembly GCA_018697195.1). NCBI lineage: Eukaryota > Metazoa > Chordata > Aves > Passeriformes > Certhiidae > Certhia > Certhia americana. The sequence goes on from CM031857.1 coordinate 24,771,784, forward strand.
GGCGGGCGGGGAGCGGGATGGAGGTGGAGGAGGCATTCCCGCTGGTGGGGCAGATGGGCCCTTACCAGGTGTATCTGTGCGTCCTGCTGGCCGTGCTCCTGCAGGTGAGAGGCTGCCCTTCCCGCCCGCTGTCAGCCCGAGGGGGAGCAGTGCCGGGCGGGCGATGCTCCGGGTGCGGTGGACAGCTGTTCCCAAAGTGTTGGGTGGATGTCCCTGCGGTGAGTGCTGCCCGGTGCGAAGGCTGCTGTGGGAGGGCTTCTGCTGAGGGCTGCTGGTGCCACTAACAAGTCTTCCCCTCTGGGTCTGTCCTGCAGCGGCGTGCTGCGCTCCTGGGACACAGGTGACCTCTGCCCAAAGGCAGCGCTCCGTTCTGCAGAGTGAATTTGGGGCAAGCAGCTGATGCTCTCTGTGTCGCATTGCCTGAGCGGTTACACCTTTGTCACTCCTGGAGTACATTAGGAGCTGGTCAGGTGAAGGGCTGGCTGAGGTGAAACTGAGCTTTCTGTGACCTGGACTGGAAGACGTGTACTTCTGTAAGAGGCTGGGAATCTAGTGCAGCCTAGAGTTAATGGGTTAGATTGGGAATTTTTAGGTTGCACGTGGCTTGATTGTCACTGATAAAGTGACAGGTGGCCACTGATACATCTGTGTGCAGAAGCTCTCATGCAACCAGCTGACAAGTGATGATTGCTTATGGTGCTTTGATTTACCATGACTTAAGTCTTAGGGTACAGAGGAAGTGTCTCTCCATTAGGCATTTGGATGAGGCCTACATTTTGGGTAGTCAGATTTGTGAGATACAAAGCTGGAACTCTCTTAAGTTTTGTGATAAAAGTGGAGACCAAAGTAACAGTAGAGTGCTAGAAGAGAACACTCTTCTAGTGTTCTAGAAGAGACAGAATCTCTCTGAAGAGAGAATTTCAGAGACTGCATGAGCAAGTGATGTGCTCTGCAGCCATGTTTGTCACCTTTCAATTTTGCTTCATCTTTGTGAGGACGGGGAAGGAAGACAGGAATAATACATGTACTGTCACAGTCAGGTGTAGGACTGAAGTATGGTTTGAATCTGACAGAAGTCTGGTTTACTCCATGTTAGCATCAAAAACTTCATTGTCATGAATTCAGCTAGGCTGAAAAATGCTAGGTTACTTCCACTGTGGAAATTTAATAATTGCAGGAAGGAAGAAGGGAACTTAAATGTCCTCCCTCCTCTGATGACCCATACTTTGTACTAATCAAGAACTTCCAGTCACAAGCTGTGAGACTGAAGATGTCTTCTCTTGGCAACCCCTACTTCCCCTAGACTGGTCGAAATACTAAGAAGCTTTATGAGGTGACCAAAGAAAATTCAGATGCCCAGTCCTGTTGGATGGGAATACAATACTTGGTTGCAAAAGTTATGATGACAAACAGCAAAAACTTTGTAGGTTTCTGTTACCTTTTACTGTTGGTTTTTTTTTCCTCTTGTTTAATACTGATTTAGCTGATTAATTCCTTAAAATTAGACATTTCTTGTCCTGCTGGCCAGCTGGCTAGAAAACGTATACGTTCCCTGAAGATTAAGAATTAAGGAAGCAATAGTTACTTCTTCCAGTGCTGCTCATGTTCTGGAATGAACTGCAAACCATGACAAGTTCTCTGTGTTACCAGAATTTTTATGGGTCATCTGTTCTGTAATATTTGCATTCGTTTGTTTTGTTTTTAATGGATTAACTTGCATTTCTCATGGGATAAATAAACAGAAGGATCTTTGCAAATCCTGGAACTAATTCAGAATAACTAAAGAAAAAACCTGCAGGTTTGCAGGTCTGCTTTTTTTTCTTCTCATGTTATCTTTAATTCTTGAACTGTACCAATGAGTATCATACTCTGACTGGTAGGTTCTCTTTAGTTTGGATCATGCAGGCACAAGAGTCTGTAAGGAGTTTAGATGTGAAGCTTGTCTTTCAGGTCATGCATAAATGTGGACTTATTCAGCTGGTTCCTGCTTGGGTGGTTGATTGCTTTTTGTGTTCCTTTATTGGTGCCAAGTTACATAATGTGTCACTGGGATGTGCAAGAGCAAGACTGAAGGCAGGTTCCACGACTGATGTTAGTCTTTTGTCTGGTTTATCATCAGCCTTGGGAGGATGGACCCCAATGTAAGTAATCTGTCTTGTGTGTGTGATGTAGAATGTAGATCTAGGTAATCGTGGGCTCCTATAGTGGGTTAGATGCAGCATATGGCAGCAGAATGAGAACTCCTGGTAGTCTCTATCACTGGCTGTGCCATGATTAGTCCATTTTATTGCTACTTTCCCTGTCCCTTTCCATGTGCTCCCTCAGTTGGCCTATATTTTTATGTTGGCCTGTTGGTATAAAAATATGTCTACATTCTTAAAGGTAAGAATACCCCATGTGTGAAAAATATTTGTCTGCTGTGTCAAGTCCCTTCATCTTTGTTGCCAATATCCAGAGCTTAGACTGTGCTTTCGCTTTCCAGTAACATTCCCAGCAGGTGCACTTGCTTTCCTTGTAGGCTTTTATGCTTTTTCATCTCTGCATGTTACTAATCTCTTTGAGTTCCATACTTCATAAGTGCTTTCCTTCCTTTTAGTGTTTTTGGGTTTTTTTAATAAGAATTTCTACAGTAAGCTACTTCCACCATGTAGCCTTAGTGATATGCCAGTGTATCTGGTCTCTGAATTCTAATTACAGACATAGTTTAGCTCACAGACCTTCTTTGAGTCAAGCTCTACCAAACACTTCTGTCTGTAGGGGTGAGACTTTCCACATGAATCAGTTTTCAGGTGGGCTTGAGTGAAGTGGTACTTGGTATGTGGAATAAGCTTACTGACATTCTGGCAAAGACTTCCAGGTTGCTTGTAATTAGAAGGACGTTTTTCTATGTTATCAGTGTAAAACTAGATTAAGTCTCGTGGGCTCCTTCATCTTCCCTGAGTTTTATTATTCCTCTGCTACCTGCTGCTGTTATTCATTAACCTGCTGAGCTGTTACTGAATCAAGGTATGCCTGGCTGATTCACTACCAAGTTAATAGGAATTTGGAAGATTTTTAGGCGTATTCTGTAGCAATGGTTGCTTACTGTATAGTGGACTGACAACAGCTAATGTGGAGAAATCTTTTTCCAAATTACATGGAATTACAGGAGGACTGAACTTACCTGAAGAATGTGAAGATTGACTAATGATGGGAAATTAAGGTTAGATTAGTCTGACATTTCTAGTATATCTTTAAGAAAGTGAGGAAGAAACAAAGGGAGCTGATAACTCTTAAAATACTCAGGACTTTATTTGGAGCTAAAAGTAAGTACTTGATACCTGTTGATTACTGGAAAGGTTGTCACAACCTTTTGAAGAAATTATACTGAAGTATTATTAAAGAATAGTCTCCTGGTGTTTGTTTAGTGTGTGTAGCAACATGAGACAAAATTGCACACCTTAATCAGATGCTTGAGAGCACACAAACATACTTAGAACCAAAAAGGTTCTTTTTTTCTTATTGTTCAACATATGTGGTTGAACAAGTCTGACCTGTGCCAGTATATTGGAGCTACAGGATTGCCCAAGCCCAAACTGAGAATGGAAATGTGCTCTTACTGTGTGTCTACTGAAAGGCTTTAAAAAAAAAAGTTAAAATTTCAAAGGGGTTCTTGTTTGCACAGCTGAAAAAGGCTTTGCCCTAAGTTGAGTAATGTGCATTGCGCAGTAATATGGATAATTACCAAGGGTGGTTATTCCCATCCATCTTAGGAATTCCATACTGACTGAAAGGGGGATGTAAAGACAGTTAAGATAGTTACATCAAGTTGCTTGGATAATACCTTTACCTTAAATTCTTTGTGATGCAGTGCAGCTGTAATGAGTGGTGTTGCTGCCATCACTTTACTGTTGGCAATCATATCATGTGTAACTTCTGTCATTACAATATCCCAGTGCAGAAAGATGGTCTTTAATTACCCCATCTGCACAAATGTTTTGAGGGAGAGCACATTCTGGGGCTTAAGTAAGGCAGGCTCATTCCAAATTAGAAATAATTCAGAAGAAATAGTGTCTGTCTTCAGACAGGATGCAGATGTGATCTCCTATGTAGACTTGCTTAACTGTTTCTTGACATTTCTTATCTATGCCCTGCACATATTCTACCTCTGTTAATGGCAGGAGACATCACTCTGTAGTTACAATGACAGTAATGAAATAACTTCATCAGTGAATCTTCTTTAATGCTTACATTTGCTTGTATCTTTTAAACTTTTCTTTGAACCAGCCAGAATTGATCTCCCAAGGATTACTCCCAGTCCTTGATAATGTATACTATTTGGATTTTATCTGAATAGGAAAAGCAAAACAAATTTGAAACGTAATGGCCAATTTAAAATTAAGGAAGGAGGGAGATTGTAATTGCATAACAACTCTGGTATGCTGTGCTGCAGTTATTCCAAAGGCGTCATGACAGGTATGGTGTTTACCCAAAGCTACTTGTACTGTAACTTAGACACAATTCAAGTACAAGTGTCTGTAAGGTAAGTGAGCAAGGTGGCAGATATAAAAAGGATTTTCAGAATTTCTGTGTAATCTTTTTTGAGTTTGATTACATCAAAGTTTGGAGTTTTTTCTGTATGTGGGAGAAGTATGAGCTCTAAGTTTCTCTGATTCTCAATAAAGCAGTTGCAGAATGTGTGTCAGACATGTGCAGCCACTTCTGTGGAGGAGAGGTTTCAAATGTGGCATGAATACAAACATAAAAAAGGGGGAGCCAAGTGTGTTTTTTTGAGGAAAGCTTTGTATTCCCACATCTTTTTGTGCATTGTATGTTACTCAGAATATGCTTATGCTGAAGGATGGTGTTGCTTTCCATGTAAACATGAAGGCTTTTAGAGTACTTGCATTGCTGAATATAAATCCTTGTTATGTTATGGCATACTCCTGTTTGGGAGGACAAATAAGTAAGGTGAGTATGAGTATATAAGTTATTGATGCATAAAGATGTGCTGCTAGTCATGTAGTTAAGACTGTTTCCATCTGAAAGTTGATGGAACTTCCAAGTGAAGATGAATCCTACTGTTTACTTCAATTGGGTGGGGGAAATCTTTCAAGAAAAAAAGTGTAGTTCTTTGTTCACATGTGGCATTTGATTTTAGTGGTGCTGACAGACACCTTGGTCTCTTTGTCCTTCTTTCAGATCCATTACTAATTTCCTTAAGAGAGACAATCACCTGCCTTTAATGATATTACATTTATAACCTTAAAAACATGAATGCAGCTGATGCAGACATTGTGGTAATTTCTGCAGAGAGCCTGAAATAACACTGCTGGGCTGTGACATGCCTTATTAGCAGTGGGGTCCTTAACTCTCAGATATAGTGCAAAAGTCTGGATGCTAACAATTGCTTCCTTACTGATTAATTTTAGAAAGCTAACTTGCTTCTGTTTGTTTCAAAAATAATCCCCAGTGGAGGGAAGTTAGGAATACGTAATCAGCTGCCTACATCTTCATCTTCCCTTGAAGTTATGTTGTGTCTTAATCAAACCAGTGCATCATTCACATTTATCTGCTTTACATTTATCTACAAGAGTATGGTCAGGGCAAAGTTGAGGTAGAGAAGAAGTGTGAGCTGTAAATTCAAGACCTTCCCTTCTTTAGCTGTATCTGAACTGCAAAGCACATGCAGTTGAGCTGATATTTAGGTGTTTTTAAGTGCCATTTACAATTGCTGGGTGTTCTTGCTCTTCTAGTGATCACGGCATTCACTCTGACACTAAACCACACATTCTGTGCCTGTCTATCTGTATAAATACCTGTACTCAGCTTCTGCAGTTTAACTTTCAAGGCTGACTTCATCTTCTGTGCAGTTCAGTTCAAGAAGATACCTGTTCAATGTGCTGTTGTAAAGACCTTAACAGAACTACTGCTGATTGGCATAGCAAGAAGCACGAGTTTTGGGAGAGGCACAGAGCAGTCATTTTGAAGGCTTGCCAACAGAGGGAAGGTAGCAGAGTATTCTGCCTGTTTAAGAAAAAACAGGGAAAAAAAAGCAACCCCAAAAGCAAACCAAAACCCAGCTAACTTTTTTTTTTTAAAAAAAAAAAAGGAAGGTGGCTGCATGGTGTGTAGAGTGAATTTGTCAGAAGAACTTGCTCTGAGGCTCTTTACTGGAGCTGTGGCTAAATGCCTTGATTTTTACCAAGTCTTTTTAACAGTGGGGAATAGAAGGTGCCTGCAAGCGCTGTGTCAATAGTGATTGTCATCTTTGTGGGTAAAACATATGGGGAGATATTTTGAGATTAGCAATAATAAAGTTGTTATTACATAGAATATTTGGTGCAGTGGGATGGTATTTAGGCTCAGTGGAAGCTGAAGCAATCCCACTTTCTGCTCTTTGCTTTTCAGCCTGACTAACTACAATGCATCTAGCCAGTCTGTCCTCTGAGCACCCTTGGAAGAGCAGCCTGGGAGTTAACAGGCATAATTCGACTGAGTAGCAAACACTATGGGTTAAAAATATTTGTATTATGACACAATATCTCCCCTTCCTTCTCTCCTGCCCCTGTGTACACAGTCTCCAGCTTCCCATGTTTTATAGGCAATAAATTACCTGTGTTTTTCCACTAGCAATATCAAGGCACTCCTCGCTGACACAGCTCCATTTTAGAGGCTCTAAATTCCTTTCCTCTTGGGTGAGAGAATTAGTAGATGTGTAATTGAACTCAGAATAGTTTTTTCCCACTTGCATGAGATAGTTGCTCTTTATTGCTGACATAGATAAAATTCTGTGTTCTCAAATATCTTTTTTATTTTAAGTGGAGTAGTTAATATAACTACTTCGTTAAGATAGTGCTTCTTGTGTATTGTTTGCATTAAGCAAAACCTGTTTGCTTTTTCCAAGTGTTAGCCCAGTGGGACTGGAGTCCCTCTGGAGCAATAATGTCTGTTTTCTAGGTCTTGTCTGTTTGCAATATGATCTCTGACTAAGTTTGCAGTTTAACCTGGTTAGACATTGTGTTCACCTAGTCATTTTTATAATTGCGGTAGGCTCAGCGTGAAAGGGTGTTAAGAATTGGCCTTGGAAGGCTCGATGAAGGTTTTGAGATCCCCATATAAGGAAAGATGGTGTCTTAAAATATATAAGTACCAAAGTTTTTTAATATTTTTCAATTTGTAGACCCCTGACGTATTTCCTCCTGAAGACGTTATGCCCTTTTACAGTAAATTTACGAGTGATGAAACAGTTTTGTAATTCTTAATTATTTTTCTGGGCACTTTTAAGAAATAATTGAGGGAATTGTGAGGCCTGTAGGCTGTTAGCGAAAAATCAGTGGTTTAGCAAGTTCCACAATGAAACTGGAAAAACATTGTTTTTCAGTTCTGCATCATCATGTTGCTCTGAAATAATACACAGACACCATTTTTCAGTTTAAAAACCCCATAAACAAAGCACAAATAGATCTAATTGCTTACCCTCAGACAGGTGCTTAAAGTGAATAAATAAATGAAAGTAGCTTATATAAGTGTCAGCATTGTCTTTTAGTCTGGATGCTTAAACAAAAACTTTGGAAATAATCAGTAAATTACCAAGTTAAATGCTTTAGCCAATATGGTTTTCTTATAGGCTTAGCAGAACTGCCTCTCTGAGACCAGGATGCTCACCCAATATTCCTTGGCTGTGTCCTGAAATGTCATGCAAAGGCGAGGACTTTGATCTCTTAAAATACTGCCTGTGTAGTATTTAATACAGATAAGTTTATAGCCAGCACAGGCTGGAAAGTATGGAGAGAAGGAGGGGCAAATATGAAACACAGACAAAAGAATAATCGTGCTTGTGGAAGCAGGACTAAACCCTGCCTGATACTTGTCAGCCCACAGTTCCTGCTTTTTTTTTGCCAGCAGTTGCTGACTTTTTTTCATGTTACCCTATAATACCATTGAGATGGTCCACTCCTGGGCTGCTTTGCATTATATTCATAAACTTGGAATAGGAACTTCTTTGCTTTATTCTTTTTTAAGTCCTTTTCCTCATAAGGGGCATAGAGTGGCACTTTTGATGTGCTGTTGGTGAAACTATGTAGCTGGTATTTGACTGAGGACTTGTGGCACTTGATTGCATGTTAATGTAGTTTGCCTTCCTTGAATATTCCTATTGAAGCAGACGTAGTATTAATAGTGCTTTTTGTAATTTTGGTTCATGTGTATTGCCTTGGTTCTTTAACTTATCAGTCCATGAGCTTTGTTTTTGCCTTGCGTTTTTAAAGGCAGAAAAGTAACACTGCCAACTTCATTATTCATGTCCAGAGACCTGTCAGCCTGTGGTGTGAGTGGGGGTGCTGTGTTCCTGTGGCCCTGGCAGACAAAGGTGTGTACACAAGGAGTCACTTGGACGGATGTTGCAGAAAGCTTGTACAATGAATGTATTTGCTCTTCAGATGCCAGTGTTTGCCTGTGGAAAGTAAAGCAGCCCTTGTCTGTGTATGGCAGCAGTCACCTGACTCATGGGCATCCAGGCTGAGCAGGAGCAGCAAACCCCTGCTGCTGCCACTGCCCACCAACATAACGCTGAGCGTGAAACAGAGCTGAGAGATGCGTGTTTGGATATTTGGAACAGGAGGGGGAAGCTAGAGGGGCATTTTCTACAAACCTGTAGGAGGCGAGGCTCTAAGAGTTGTGGTCTGCTGTGCAGTGTTTGTCTTCATTGTAGATGTTAAAAGAATTTCTAGAACGAAGTTAGGTAAGGTTTTGGATAGACTTTTCCTGTGGATTCTGGAGGCCAGAGTTTCAGGCTTAAAAAAACTGTGTAGGTTTTCTCTGATTCTCTGCAGAAACCCTAAGTTCTTTCAAAGTCGTTGATAAGTCACAGGTAATAACCAACAATGGTTACATTCTGGATGGGAAGTATTTCCTGTCAGAGTGGGTCTGGGCTTGGTAGGTAACTGAGATGCTGTGTTCTTCTGCACATGGTGATTGTTTGCTTTAACTATGAAAGATTTTCCTTCTGCCTTATGATGTTCTCCCTCTGACCATGCCACCAGGAAGGGAAGGATACTTTTCATCAAGCAGTGTGTTGTCAGCAGCAAGTAATAATTTTCCAGCTAGAGGACATTATAGGGCTTTTCTACATAGGAGTTATTGAAGAGAAAAAATAATATGAATTTAAAGCCAAATCACCCTTTGGAGATGACTTGGAGCAAATGAGATCATCAGATTTTCAAAAATTAGGTTGCCCTCCAGCTTTTCAGCTGCTTGTCATGGGTTCATAAGAAATTACTCAAATCCTGAACTGTAACCACCTCTTTGTCAAAAGCTTCTACCAGAGCAAGGTCATTCATTGTTCTTCCTTAATTTCTGGCTTTCCTCAGGGTGCAGCTTTAATGTTTCTGTATTCAAAAGGTCAGAAGTTAGTGTCTTACTCATTATTTTGTTCGGCAATGGATTCTTCAGCTGATACTTGTCTAGAATGACCAGGCTAGTTGGGAATTGCTGATGAGCTGACTAAAAAAGGTTGAAAGGTCCTCTTTCCTAAACTTGAAGTCTTGCTTTTGTTTTTTCATTTTTGCTTCATAATGGGTAAATTATGGGGTCTAAAAGAGTTTCTTAAATTATTTTTGTGTTCATTTCTACTTTACACAAATGAAATTTTAAATTCATTCTCCCCCTTCCTTGCTAGTCTTACTAGAGACTCTACATCTTGGATGTAATTTATTATGAAAACGAACATCCAGAAAGCTGGTGAAGGCAGGGCAGGCACTTTTATTAATATTAATTTTAAGTTAATTTCAAAATCTGTTAGTGAAATAGCTTTAACTGGCTAACTAAAATCCCTTCCACTTAGCAGGGAACGTGAAAGTTAACAGGTTATTAGGACATTGCCTTTTAATAAATTCCCTTACACCACAGTCTTCTAATTTAGGCAGACTATAAAATTTTAACCTAAAGAGAATATTAACAAACAGGAGAAACCTCAACTAACAGAACTCTAAGCATCTCATCATTGGTTACTGGGAGCTGGTGCCTTGTCCCCCTGTGCTTGGCATTCATCTTGATTAATACAGATCAGTGCAGGGAATTTGGTAGGGAACTGTTGATATTCATATAGAGCCAATTAAAGTGTTTTATGAACAGGAGCTATATTCTAAATGACATATATTTGACTTGACTTGGGTTATATGAAGGTTATATTATTTAAATGAAAAATGAAGGGCTTTGTTTGCCACAGTGCATATAATGTAGCCATTTTATATTTTATGTAGTTGTTATATAACATTTCTATTTGATTTGTTACTGTTTTATATTGTTCACCAGTCTGCACAACTATGTTACTGTTAAGTGCAATCATTTAGAATTCTTAAGGGAGGAGTCTTCAGATTCATTAACATAGCTCTTACTTAAATGAAAACTGTATTTTGTTATTAAGTCTAGAGTTTCCTTCATCATGTTTTTAAAATCACTTCTACAAAATGTTTCTGACCTTCAGAATTGTCAGTGAATTTTGGGGGATTTCTGTGGGCTTTGTTTTGTTTCCACAATAAAATTAATAGGGTTTACTGTACCTCTTACCCAAAATACAAGGCAGGTGCTCACTAGGAAGGAGAGTTTTGTGTCAGCAGTGACTCAGTGAACTTGAGTACAGAACGATATTATTCAGTAATATCAAAACACATCTCCATCTTCATATGGTTTGCTCAATGCACAAATCAATTGAAAGTGTTTCTATCTTTGTGGTGTCCTTGGTTGCTGTACCCACTGGGATGCTAAAGGTTGATTGTTGGTTTTTTTTTTTTTAATTGAAAAAAACCCTGTAGTGTTTCTTCATGTGCCTGCAATTGCTTATTTTTCTATTCAGTTTTCTGTAGCTGGTTCCACCTAGTGTAAAAATGCATGTTATATTTGCCTTCTTGAAACCACTTGCCTTGAGGATTTCAGTTTTTGATCTACTTCAAAAATATGTTTATTATTTCACAAGACAAAAGCAAGGATGTTATCACTTAGTCCTGAGACATAAGTGTCTGAGTGAGTCAGAGTAGAGGGATGCACCACACATCATGACCTGTAATTCTCATTTCTCAGTAGTTTCAAGCTGTTCTTGAGAGTACTGTATCCACACATCCCTAGCAGCATGGCCACTCAGCATTTTAAAACCTCTTTTCCCATGTGATCTTTGTCATTGCCTTCTTTCCCAGATGAGTTCTTTCACTTTTCATGGCTGTTGATCTAGAAGTTGTTCTTTAGCTTAAATAATAAAGAGTTAAGGGTATTTTTCCAAATTTCTTCTGATATTTGGTAATTTTAATGAAAAATGGAAAGAGAATTATTTTTAAAAATATTTATCTATCTCCTGCTACTAAAGTAGCAGTTTATCATGTAGAATACAAAGAGGAGCTGATGGGAAAAATTGCTTTCAGGCAGTAACTTGGGGCTCTGTTTTAGTTTAGGAATGATTCTCATCTGGAACTGGGTGTAACTCCAGCTGCTTAGCTGTTGTACAGAACAGAGCAGTATTATCTGGTGTTACTTGCATCAGAATTCACAGCTCCTCAGGCTGCATTTTTTGTACCTATGGTTCTCCCAGTTTTGCAATTTGTTTGTGAAGCAGCCTTCCGAGAGAACGCGTTTCCTGTGGGTACGTTCTTCCCGAGAACATGGGGAGAAGGTGCTGGGAGCAGAGCAAGAACTGTTCAGGAGGTACCTAAGTAGGGTTTGAAGAATGGAGAGGCATGAATGAGGCTTTTCTGTGGAGGAAGGAGTGTGTTTGTTTTGTCAGGAGCCACTGTGCCAAGTTACAGTTCCTCGGTGAGGGCTTGAGGTGAAGCAGTTTTATTTGGAGAGTGTGTGGGGTTGTTACTAGCAATGCCTTTTCTCTCTCTGAAAACTTTATGATCCATCTTCTCTTGCAGAATTTGTGCTGCTTCTATGTTCAAAAAGGTTTCAAACCACAGGGTTTTAAGCTGTAGTTGTAACGTGACCTGTGAATGTTCTTCCGAGCAAGCAGCAGCAACCCAGCTCTAGACCAGGCTTGGAAATGTCTGGGTTTCCAGCAGTTTAATTTATTCTTTCCTGAACAAAAGCAGCTGTTGATCACTATTTAGACCTTGTGTGTATCTGTAAGTATGTAGGTATATAAAGAATGTGTGTATGTGTTCATGTGGTTGAATCTGTCTCTCCTAAGAGTAAAACAGGTCCACAGAAGGTAGAAAACCAGCAAAGAATTAATTTCATCAAAACTGGGAAAGATTAAATATGAAACCATGAGCAGGACATCTAGTCTGAATACCAAATTAGAAGAGTGAACAATACAGGTGGAAGGAGAGGATATAAGAGTGATATACTTGCATTAAAGAACGGGGATTTTTTCCTCTTAGTACATCTAATGACTCTTCCTGCATCCATGATCCATACCTGCTAAGGGTGGGACTTTGGGGCTGTCTGACAGAGGGAAAGGTGTCAGGAGGGGAAGTTCTTTTCTCTCAAACATCTGACACATGAAAAGTGCAAGCACCACTTTGTTAAAGCTATGGTTCTTTGGTGTGTGCTGTTTGGTAGACAGGGGCTATATATGACATTTCATAGTGGTAGAAGGCAAATATAAAAGTAGGAATATTTGTAATACTGATTCGATACAGCTGTGGAGGAGGCATTGCTTGGATTCAAGCTGAGCATCTCTGATGTTTTTTGTCTTTCATGCCAGCTCTATGTGGCCACTGAAGCCATCCTCATCGCATTGGTGGGTGCAACTCCTCCCTACCACTGGGATCTCCAAGGGCTCTCAGCTAATCAGAGCCATGGCAACCATTCAGTGAGCGAGCAGAGAGCCTTTGGGGAATGGCTTCTGACTGCCAATGGCAGCGAGGTGCGTAAGCACATACACTTCAGCAGCAGCTTCACATCCATAGTCTCTGAGGTAAGTCTGTTTTGCAGCCTCGTGTGTGAGTAGTAAATCTTGCTCAGATGGTTTTGGGGGGTCTCCTTGCGCTGCTTTTTTCTTGCACACTAATGCATGTTTTGATTAGCAAATTAAACGTGCTGCCTCGAGTTAGAGCACAGGTAATGTGCTTGTGTCTTTACTGGCAACAAAAGCTAGCTTTATGATGCTATGCAGATCTTGACCAATGTTCTGCTCCAAAACTTCCCACCTTCTCCATGTGGAGGTTACATATTTTGCATATATTTTGCATCCTGCAGCCTGGTTCCACATTTGAGCTGGAGTCACAACGTTCATTTTATGAATTTGCTCAAAATCCTTTATGGACACTGAGCTCTTTCTGGACGTCCCTTGCTGAGCTCCAGTGCATGTAGTGCATCCATCATGCAGTTAGCAAGCACTGGAGGAACTGGAGGGGAAGTGGTTCCTGCAGTCTTTGCAATTCCAGATACAAGAACATGGGCAGTGGGGAGTCAGGTGGACAAAGCAGCTGCCTCACGTTCTATTCCAAAACAAGCTTTGGCTTCCTTGGCACCACCTCTGTGTTTTTTAAGTAATTTCTTTCGTGGTCTGGCCACAGTCCCTACAGGAATGATTCCAGACTCTGCGCTGATGTGTGCAGCACCTGCCCTTCCTGGGTCTGTCAGTATCTGTTAATGTCAAATTGTTCTTTACAAGAGCCCTGAGTGCATTGGTTACAAGACCTGAATGTAGAGCTGAACTGTGGAGTCAAGTGTAGTACCGCTTGATAGTTCGTGGCTATTGTCCAGAGGTTTTAATGCTATCCAAATTACTCCTGTAAAGCAGTTTATTGGTTAGGAGCATATTAATGAAAATGGCCAGCTTTGGAATAGTACCAAGCCATTGTGTACAAAAGGCATTGCTTCTTACTCTGGGAATAAAGAGGATATGAGTACTTATGATACCATTTAAATTAAAATTTTAATGGATGGTGGATTTCTTAAACATTATTTAAAGCTCAGTAAAGGTTTTTGAATTTTCTCTGGGGTTTTTATTTTTTATTTTTTTTAAGTTGCCTAAGAATCTTTTACTCTCTTAAACTTAACAAGTCAGACATGCTTGTAGAGATTAGCATATTTTATACAGATTTTTATACAGATCTTTATACATTTTGGTTGCATAAGTAGCAAATGCAGGTAAAGAACAAAGCCTGCTTAAGCAATAAAAAACCCTAAAAAATCTCCCCTACCAAAACAAACAAAAAACCCCAACCCTAAGGCCACTTGTGCAGATTCTGCTTTCTAATTCTTTAGCATATGTTTCAGTAGAGGCCCATTTGAATAAAATTTTCTTACCTCTTCTGTTGCCCTCTATTAAAATACAGTTTTTATGAATTTTTTAGCTGAATATTTAGTATATTTGGAGGTTAGGTGCTAAACACAAACATTTTGAGAGATAGCATAGATAACTGGAGAATATTTCACCACTAATTCATTATTAATCTGATTTCATGATTGATTGTAAGGAAGTTTTTTCCTACATTTAAAGTGGGTGTGTTAATGCTTAACCTCGTGCATCACTGATAACAGGCCATTACAAAATTTACACTGAAAAATATTCTGATGTAAAAAGCTTGATTTGTGAATTAGCATATTCACAAATATGCTAGTAGCATTTTTTTATATAGAAGAGAAAAGCCTTGAGCTCTCTAAAGGGCCTATACATTGAGATAAATTATGAGAACAAATTTTGCTTTGCAACCAAATTATCCCTTAATCCCTGAATGATTCAGAAAGCATCTCATGTCAACAATTTTCATGCTGGCAGCTTTTTTAATTTTTAAACCAAAAGTTAGGGCATGATTCTTGTAGCTGTTATAAAACAAACTGACCATGTTATTTCAGGATAAAATTAATCTCATATGCAATTATTTTACAAATGTATTTTTCTGGGAATTGTTTTTATAGTCTGCAGAAGCTTCGAAAGCTGATTTATGGTCATGGGGTTGATTTCAGTTGAATTTTGTCAGTCTTGGAACTTTATGGGCACACTTCCTACTATTATCAACCACCTCCCTGTTAAAGTAACAATTCAAAATGAAGCAGATACAGAAAGTAAGCAAGTTATTTTCTTGGAGCTTATGAATGATGTTTTGTTAGCATCCTAATCTTTGTGAGGTTTAATTGCATGGCTCTGTTCTCATGATGAGGTAGTTTATAACTGAGTTTTGAAATAATACAAGCTTTGCTAGAAAGGATATTTAATGAGATTTTGGTAGAGGAAGAGGAGATTATGAGGAGAAGATTAGAGAGTTATTGCAGGGATAATGACATAATCACCAGCTTACCAGCACAGGAAGAAGAGTTGGTTGTCACTAAAAGGAAACATTATCTCAAGGTACAAGAAGGATAGAAAAAGAAAAGAACAGAAGATGTGGAGTGTTTAGAATACAAAAGGAAATAATTTCTGAACATTGAGAGCATGGCGTATTTTCATTCTGCAGTTCTGCGGGGCAAAGAATTTTGTCAGGTTTAACTTGAGACATTAAGACTGTAAGAATCAAGCATTTCAAGATCAGCTTTTAATTTGGAATTAAAAAGAATTGGAAATGATGTAAAAAAGATGAGTGTGTGCAGAAAACCTGACTAACCTGTCTAACACTACCAAAGTGTTGCTCAGGGACAAGACAGTTCATAGAGGAGCATGTGCAGGAGGAGTATCTTCAGACATAAACCACAACTATTTTTTCACAGTGTGTGTTCTACACACTGCAGTGACACATGTCAATAGGTAGAATTGAGTCTATTTAGGTTAAGAGCTTTATGTTAAAGAAGGCAGAAAGAAAGAAATTGGGAGAAAGCTGCAAAAATTAGAGTATTGTAAGGAATCTCTTCTTGATTTCAGAATCAAAAACTGAATTTGATTTGGGAGAACTGCAGTTGTTAGTATCCTGTGGTGAGTTTGGGAGACAGCTGTAGACTGGTGATTTACTGAATATGATGCTCAGGAGATTTATGAAGAGTTTGATCTTTTAAATATGTAACGTCTCCTCCAGCTATTGGCTGTTTGTGAACTGTTCAGATTCTGATTAATTTGCCCTTTTGCTGGTTTGTTGTTTCTTTTTTTTCTTCCCCCTCCATCCAGTGGTTTTTAATTGGCAATGCATCGTACAAAGTCAGTGCTGCCAGTTCTTTCTACTTCAGTGGTGTGTTTGTTGGAGCCATCTCCTTTGGCCAGCTGTCCGATCGCTTCGGGAGGAAGAAAGTCTATCTCACAGGTAACCCCTCGACAGAACAAATGACATGAAGGTGTCGGGTCCCTGAAGATCAGTGGCAACAGCCCAGTTTCTGCTGAGAGCTTGATATGCAGCTGTAGATCATGTGCTGTGATTTTGTTAGTTTGTTTTGGCATTCCAATATATTTGTGCCACAGAAGTTGAGACAAGAAGTTATTAGTATTTCACTGTTCAGTCACCATTTGAATTTCTGCAAGGTGTTCTGGGTTTGTGAGCCGTGCCTTGAGGGCTTTCAGTCGTGCAACATTGTGCTTGTAGGATCTCTGCAAGTTGCAAGTTTTGTAACAGCGTTCTTACCTGTGTTACCTGTTAGGAATTTGCTGCACCTTTTATCCCCTTGTCTGCATGATTTAATTTTTATGTATTTGTGATCCTCATACTGTTTTGAAGCTCATAAGCTTTCTAACTGTCCCTGGATCAAACAACATTTGAAACTGCGTGTTTTGTGTATGTATAAAGTTGTGTATCAATGAATATGTAGAGTTTAAGGAAATGTTTTATGCTTTTTGTTTTTCTCTTAAGGAACAGCACTCGTTCAAAGCACATAAAGGTGGGCCTGCTCTGCATGCAAACCTGCAATGTGTTGTCCCTGGCAATGTTTCTCTTCTCTGGTTTCTGTACACAGCTCTGTAAAAATGAGGAGAGATATTTGGTCATGTATTTAACCTGTGGCTTCTGTTATCAGGGATAAATATAAAGCCATCTTTAACAAGAGTCAGACAATGCTTCTGAGTGCATAAAAAAAAGTCTGCTGTGAACTGAATTTAAAGGTTCAAACTGCAAACTGTGTATCAAAAAAACCCCACTCCTTCTGTGTCTCCTCCTTTTTGATATTGACCCTAGGCATTTCATTTTTTTTCCAAACCTGTGGTGGTGGTGGTGTGGACTATGATGGCTTAGGACAGATGCCAGTGGGCATCAAGTAAAGATACCAGGAAATGCTTCTGTTTCTTCAGGTACCCTTCTAAAATGAAACTTTTTGCCTTTTTTTTTTTTTGCAGGTTTTGCGCTTGACATCTTGTTTGCCATTGCAAACGGATTCTCACCCTCGTATGAGTTCTTTGCCGTTTCCCGATTCTTGGTAGGGATGATGAATGGTGGGATGTCACTGGTAGCCTTTGTTCTGCTGAATGAGTGTGTGGGTACAGCCTACTGGGCATTAGCAGGTAAACTGCCTTTATTGTCAGAATTCATAGATTTCAATCCCACATACCACTTGAGGCACACAGAGCAGTTGCAAATTTAGCTCCACATGAGCATATCTGTGATCACAGTCTTGGAGCTCTGCTTGTTTAATATGAACCTTAGACAAGCAGGGTAGATGACTTGGGGCCGTTCAGATCTCTGCATCGCTCAAGTTGACAAAGATCCAGCTGAGACATCTCCCATGAATGTTACCAGCTAAATATTCATCCAAGGTTTGTCACAACTGAGCTCTATTAATCAGAATGTTGGACTCTGCTAAACAGATCCAAGTGTTCGTATGCTAATTAGAAATTCTTCCCTTCCTGGCAGTTCTTAAAAAAAGTCAAAAGTGTTTTTGTATCATAGGAGAATGAGAAAACTGTTGCTTATATGTTACTAACAAAAGTTGTCCCATGCAGTAAATACCCTTAGAATTTAGAAGATACAGACACCCTTAACTGTCTTGATTGCTAGTGTTAAACGTGCGCTTCAGAAATGTGTGTAACCTATACTGTTACAGCTCCAGGGCCTGACTGACAAAGCCCAAGAAGCGCTATACTGAGACTATTTTAAAATAGGGTGTCTCACAAATCATGGGAGCTACAAATGAATACTAGATATTCCTAAAACTACCAGTTTTTCAATGTTTTCTAGTATTTTTTTTTACACATAGAAAGGTGCATACTTATGCTGCATACATACACATACTTGTGTTTGGAATTAGAAGACGTCATTGTTCACAGAGCTTTTTTGGGTGTGGAGGATGTAGAAGAGTGTTTGGGGGCTTTTATTGATGTTTGCCATTAGGTGTAATACTTCTGCTCTGCATGAACGAAGGACAGGGTGTTCTTTGGTCAAAGAGCTGTGGTTCTCTGTGAGTTGAATGAATTTTTGCTAATGAAGAGTTAGTTCTTATCTGATCCCATTTGTTGAGATTTACTCATGTTTCTTATAGAAATGACAATGTTTTGTTTTTAATTGTATGTTAGGTTCTATTGGTGGCTTGTTCTTTGCTGTGGGAATTGCCCAGTATGCTTTATTAGGGTATTTCATTCGTTCCTGGAGGACTCTGGCTGTTGTGGTTAATCTGGAAGGAGCAGTCGTCTTTCTTCTCTCTCTGTAAGTTGTTTGTCAAACCAAGTTTCATAAAGAAAGATGTCCAAAAAAAAAGAATCAAACAAAAAGAGTACCCAAACTAGTAAGTCAAGTTGCCTTTCTAGGATGGCATGAAATGGTGTAAATAAGGTATTTCTCTCAACTTGTACACCCCTACCCCCCACGTGGTCTGTGGTTTCTTCAAATAGAAATGCTGCAATATTTGAGCCTGTAGGTCCACATTGTACCATGTGTGCAGTATTACTGTAGATAGGGACAGTCTGTAGGGTGGTAGAGAAGCACATCCTGTTCTTTAGCTGGTGTGTGTAGATCATCTAAAATGGTGTGCTATGAGGCACTGTAAATACATGTTAAAGATTCAGGAGGGATTTCCTATTTATGTGATAACATGATGATTCTCCTGTGTTTACACAGAAGGAACAGCATTAAAATGGTTTGCCAGTCCCATCTTAAAAGTGAATGCAAAAGAAAAAAATGGGCAGCTCCCTTTAATTTTGCAAATGTGATATTTTTGGAGATAGTAGGGCCTTTGTGAATTTCAGCACTGAAGGCTCTTCGATGCAGTGTGGTCTTCTTTTCTTACATGCTCTCTTACATCTAAAACTCAGTAACTAAAAGAGTGAAATTACTTTAGCTGCTGTTTAAATTAGAGGTCTTTTCCATTCCAATATCCATTTCACTTCAGAAACTCATTGAATAAAGCTTTTGCTACTCAAAAAATCCACACACCCTTTCAAAGGAAGCATCAGAAATCAGGGAAGGGTCTTTGAGGCTGTTCATGAGGTGAAAGGCAGACATGACTGGATATTTCAAAACCTTGTGGTGATAGGGACTCTTGGGGGAAAAAAATTAACTTTCAGATTGATAGGTGCAACTTTTTAAAGTGAGTTATATTTGTGACTTCAGTGCTGTGCTCAGAAGCCTATCTTTCCTGTAAGAAAAGGGGGCTTTTAAATTCTAAATTTCACGCTGCCTCCCTGCCACATTGCTTAAAAATTACTCAGTGTAGAATATACTATCAGATTTTTATCCAGGGAAGGAAATATGTTCCTTTCTAAGCTCTTTTTTTGGTGAAAACACAGAATCACATTCTTTTCAACTTGGAGGAAAAATATAATTTTTGGTCTGAGGCAAAAGTCTTAAAAAGCTTCTGGCAAAAGGCTAAAGTTTAAATTAGTTCTGGAAACCTGAAAATAATAGAAGATTGGTGTAGTAGATGATGTTGGCGTTACAGACCTGTCAAGTGAACAGTGCATGTGAGGAGTATGACCTTTGCACAGTTTCTGCCTTCTTGTCTACAGGAGAAAATTTGGTAAAAAGCTGAAAAATGTGAAGTGGGTCCTGTGGAAAATGAGAAACGGAACTCAGTGGGTCTTAACAAAGCATCCTGTGTTACTTGTAGTCACGTGTGCCTCCCTAATTTTGAATTCTCCAAAGACAGGATCCTAATCATACCGTAACCCGTAATGTTGTTCTTTAGAGGTCTGTATATATGTATGTACTCAGTGTAATTTCTCGGTATCTAAATTACGTATGGCTTATGTTTCCTTTTGAAACATGCTTTGTTTTTGTTTCAGTAAGTGAATTTTATACCTCAAGGGTTGTTTGAAAACTTTGTATTATACTGAAGTGCATTTCAGCCTTATTCCTTTAGACAAGTCCAGCCTCATGGAGAAGAAAATCCCTAAAGGTGTCTGTGTGTGTGTGTTTCAGATTCATTCCCGAGTCCCCCCGCTGGCTCTATTCCCAGGGCCGTCTGAACGAGGCAGAAGATGCCCTCTACCTCATTGCAAAGAGGAACCGCAAGCAGAAATGCACTTTTTCATTAAAACTCCCAGCAGAGAGGAGCTCCAGAAAGGCTGGCAGCTTTGTGGACCTGTTCCGATACAGGATTCTCCTGGGACGCACCTTGATCATGATGTTCACCTGGTACTGGAAATACTTTGCAGGCCCAGCTGTGCTACTGCAATCTCTTTAGGTCTTTGAGAGAATATGGTGCTGAGAATTGCCTCGTCCTAGAGATTTTTAGGGACACTGTACCTAAAAAGGATCCTTTAGTGTTTAAGTATCTATTACAGTATTTCCTTAGTGCATTTCTAGCACAAAGCCATTTTTACAGTCCAGTTCTGAGGTGTTTTATCTCTGCATTCCTGTCTCATGTTTTGAGTCTCAAAATAGTTGAGAACTGCCTCCTTCTGTTCTGATCCACAAGGTTGCTGAGATGAGTCACAGCATCCTCCTCTTAGGCCCAGAGCTTTTAGTATCTCTTCACATGGATTATTCCTTGTTTTGATCCTTGTGCAAGGATCCCATTAGCAGGTAGGGTGGCCTACCTGGTCTAATGAGTAGACATTGTAGGCAACAGTTCTTAAGAGAAAGTGCTGGCTGTTGCTGTAGTGAGGAGCAGGAGCCTGTGATGCTCCCTCTAGTCACTAGCAGAAATTTGACTCCAAAAAAAGTGCCTGTGTTTTTTCAGATTATTCACTACCCCACAGGTCTTTAGCTGCTACTTTTAAAAAACCTAATGTGTGACATGGTATGCAGGTCTTCAGGCATTAAGCTCATATAGTTGCTTTTATAATGCATATGTTTGGGAAAGATGTATCCATTAAGATAAAAACAAATGGTTTGTCAGCATACAGTACTGTGCTGTTTTCAAGTTGCTTTTCCAAGTGTTAGCTGCAGAATAAGTAGTTGATTGTTCTGTTCCTTAAATGAGAATTGCTGATTTGCTGCAGAATGAATAAGTGACCAGTTTTTTTCCTCTATGTAAAGGCAACTCCCTTTACAGGGGGTAACATGACAATAGGCTTACAAAAGAAAAGTTAAACAGAGTTGGAGAATCAATTAATAAAACTGGAACAGGGTGTAGAAAGTAAAGAAAGGTTGAGGTGTTGTTTGAACTGCTTGAGAAATTTCATTTACACACAGTTGGAAAAAGTGTGGATGAAAGCATAACTTGATAAAAACAAAAGGGACAAAAACATTCCTGAAGTTAAATAATATAGTCATGATTTTATTTTAACTGTATACTGGTTTATGCACGTTGTGCATAAAATCA
This sequence comes from Certhia americana, assembly GCA_018697195.1. Lineage (NCBI taxonomy): Eukaryota > Metazoa > Chordata > Aves > Passeriformes > Certhiidae > Certhia > Certhia americana. Next base: position 24,793,312 of record CM031857.1, read on the forward strand.
AAGTTTTACTCAGTGTTAAGTCAGTAATTGGGTCTTCGCTGAGACAAAATGGTTTATTTGCCTAGAAGGCATCATACACTTAGAGAGAAACATTTTAGACCTATCTGCTGAAACACTAAATATAGTTTACAGTGTCTTGTGCCAGACCAGTGCTTCAATTTGGCAGGCAAAGTGTCAGCTCTGATTTCACTTTGGTTTTTTTTTTTTTCTCCTATCATTTGCAGGTTTGTGTGCAGCTTGGTTTACTACGGTCTTACCCTTAATGTGGGTGACTTGGGTGGAAGTATTTATGCCAATTTAGCCCTGTCAGGCTTGATAGAAATCCCAGCATACCCAGTCTGTATTTACTTGATTAACCAAAAATGGTGAGTATGGAATTTATTAACCCATTCATGATTTCATTATAACTGTTCTCAAAGATAGGTATTCTGTGTATTGCATCTCCTGGCTTATATCTGTTGTGTGGAGCATGTGAAAGTGCCATTGATTCATCCCTATTTCAAATAGCAGTTTAGCTTGTTTTGAGTTGCAGTCCTAGTGGTGAGCCATCCCTCTTGCTTAGATGGGGTTGAGGTTATCTCGGAGGAACCTGTGCTGCCTGCAGGCTAACACTAGATAGCGTCCTTCCCACTGCTGCCCCGTGATCCCATCAGATCAGATGACAGAGCTATCCCGGCTCCACTCTGCTGGCGCTGCCCTGTGCTCTGTGCCGTAGCAGTACCTGTGTGAGCAGAGCAGGTATTCAGCCTTTTCCTGAGCCACAGTCCTCTGGACAATGTCTCTCAAATTTTGTAGAATTCCCTCCCAGTCTCCCCTCTGTGGCTCCTGAGGAGGATTACAAATGTCATGTGCAGCGGGAAGCAGCCCCAAATCCTAGAAATTGTCAGCCGCTGTGTAAAGCTGGCACTCGTTTTGTTAAGTGTGCAGCAGAAGCTTGTTTGAAAATGGTGTGAGAGGGAGATGGTATTCAGAATTCCCAACTGCAAATAAAGAGTCAGTGTGAATTCAGAGGATTCATTACTTTGCAACCCACAAACCTAATGCAGAATATAAACCTTTGTTATCTCCACGTATCAGGTTTGGTCGGAAGCGAACGTTGAGTGCATTTCTGTTCCTGGGAGGATTGGCTTGTCTTATTGTCATGTTTCTGCCTAAGAAGAGAGGTAAGTATTTGTTTCTGGAGTATGTGGTAACAATTGGTAAAAGCAGCATTCTACAGCATAACCATTTGATGGCTGCTGGAAGATTAGGCTCATACCACATGTGACGCTCCATTTTTGAAGCCAGAGAAGCCAACTCAATAAAAGAATAAACAGTAACCTCCCTAAGACTAGGGCCTTAGAGAAAACTTACTAATAAGGTTTGGATTTGAGTTTTTGCCTTTGGATTCTGCCCTTTACTTCTGTTCACATCAGTTGCTCCTTTCCAGTGTTTTTGACATAATCTCAGTGAATGATATTTCTTGTGGTATCTCCAATAGCTAGATAGTGTAAGTAGTACCCATGCAACTTGGATGTATCTCTCCAAGTGGTAGATTAAAGTCAGAAGATCTGAAGAACTGAGTGATGGAGCCAGTTTCCATCTTTCCTACACTGCTTTATGATGTTCAAGAGTAGTGTGGTTGTGGTAATAGTAATGTGGCCACATGGCTTACATCTCAGAGAGCAGTCTGATAGACTTCTGAATTACTCTTTAAGAAATGTGAAGTTAAACATCTTTTGTGTTTAGATGCACTAATGTTAATTTTCAGATTACATAGCAATTTTTCTTTTTAAAACCACATAGATAAATTCGTCTTGCTCGTAAGATCTATGGATCTGTATTACCTTTCATAAGGTGAGAGAATGTTTCAAACACTTGAAGAATGATTCAAGAAATTAAACATCTATGACAGAGTACAGAAATTTTCTCTATATGGCAGTGGGTCTAATAGGAAAGCTTTTTTAAAGGGGTGCAACTCAAGTTTTCAGAATTATTCCAGGTGCTAGGGCATGGACACTCGGAAATATTCTGGTTTGGCTGGTACCAGTCATCAAGTATTTTTTGCATATTATTCCAAACATAAGATGTGAAAAGAGAACAAAAGTATTGAGACCCCAGGAAATCTGCTGTGTACTGAACTGCCCAAGTCAGGCAAGGGTGAAGTGCCTTGGGAAGTGGAAGGCTTCACTGGCCAGAAGGAAGCACCTGTCTCCACTGGGCATGAGCTCTGATTTGCCTGTTACAAGCAAATCAGCACTGGCTATTCTGACAAACTAAGCTAGATTGGAAATTTGGTATGGTTCTTTACATCATCTTCTTTTTAAAGTAAAAATGTTAGAAGAATACTATCATACTATAGAAATTACAATGAATAGGACTCTTGTTAAAAAAGAAAAAAAGTCACTTTTGGAAAATGTATCTGTTATACTCTTCTTCAACCTTCTGATAGAACTAATTTAGTATTTAATTATGGTAATTATGTGGTAGACTGAAAATATTGAGTTGTAGCTTCAGCTTTTAGATTCATCTCTAGATTCCTTTTCACACCATACTATTGTGTGATTGAGATGATTAGAGGCATATTGGAGTGCTCAAAGCCTTACAAGGGTCACATTTTCTCTCTCAGATACTGGAGTGTTTGCAGTGGTGAACAGTCGCTCTCTGTCTTTGCTGGGAAAGCTGACAATCAGTGCTGCTTTTAACATTGTCTACATCTACACATCAGAACTTTATCCCACAGTCATCAGGTAACACAATTTTAAGTCTTCATTTTTGTGTTTCTCTTACGTGATCATCATTTATTTGTCTTATTTTTTTTCTTTTAACTGTAGTTTTTCATTTGAATTTTTCAGTTACATATAATGACCAGATGTAGTTTTGCATCTGAAATTTCTTCCTGTATCATCTTCTCACTCCCTCTTCCATCAAATTTGCAGTGTTCTCTGAAGACTAACCATATTTAAATGTAACAGTAAAATATTCCTGCTTGGCCTGCTTACAATTCCCCTTCTACTAATGAGGATAACTATAGTGCTGCTGCTATTTCTTTCAATGAATGCTTTATAAAACCAGACAGCTCTGTCATTATACATGCTTAACCAGAAACATTGAAGATGACTGGTCAACAAGCTTTGTAAAAGGAACTTGATGCTTCACAGGCTGTGTGCGAGGAATAGTAATGTTTCATTCACTAGGGGCAAAAGTACCCCTGCTTGTGCTGACAGAGCAGACAGCAGCTTCTGTCACATGGGTGCATAGGATGGTCAGCCACCAGTGAAACTATGCTGTGGTGTTTTTCATGAGTGGGTAAAGCTGATGATAAGTAGGATTTGAATCAATGAATTTGGCCAGAGTTTCAGACAGAGGAAAAGATGCATGAAGTGGGATCACACTTGTTTTGCCTATGTGTGTATGTAAAAATTTTGAATGTAAAGGGGATTTTGTTTCATTTTAATCACAAAAACACGTTTCATTCCTGTCTTGGGGTGCTTTGGGTTGCATTTGACTTTTCTTTGCCAGTTAATGTGCTCAGGGTCATGACTGATGAGTCTTTTTTCTTGCTCAATAGCACTTTTCAAAAGATTAATTAATTTATGATTTTTTTTCATAGGAATGTTGGAATGGGTGCCTGCTCCATGTTTTCCCGTGTCGGTGGAATCATTGCACCTTTTGTCCCTTCATTGGTTTGTCTGAACTTCTGTTACGTATATTTTTGTTTTGTGGCCCTGGTGTATCGGAGGCTTACAGGGATGGGAATGTTTGGGATAAATTTTGTATATAAATTGAGGTACATAAATTGGCTATCTTAACAGTATCATGGCAGGCCAAAGGCATTGCAGTATTGTCTGTGTGATTAGATGAAACCTCAGCATTATTTAATTCAGAAGCTATTTTAGCTCTGTAGGAATTTTGGGACCTAGCTAGTGGACCTTAAAATATAATAATTTCAAATCACCAAGATGGTGATACCAAATTTTGAACCCTGCACAAGCAATAGCAAAAGACCCATGTGGTTAAAAGAACTTAAAAATGACAAAGCAAAATTAAGCATATGGGCTCAATAACTCATAATTTTGAGAAAAATTTTGTTTTACCGTCAGTGCACTTCATTAAATATCCGTGGGTTATAAATATCAGCAAAGCAGTTCACCTTCAGTAAATGAAGGTGATGTGGAGATCTGATACACTGGCAAGGCAAAGAAAGATTCTGAAGGGCAGAATATGGGGATGATACCTTCAATTTACATGTATGCAGGTATAAAGCGTGCAAGTTTTGTCCAGTTTGCTGAGGCCCAGTGACAGTTCCTTTCATGTGATAGATTTCATCTCAGGTAACTTTCCTCTCTGCCATTTGCCATTTTACATGTGAGGCCGAAGGTTAGCAAAAGGGCAGGTGAGTGCAGGGAGCCTTTTAATGTGCAGAACGAAGCACTGGGCAGGTGAGAGTGTGAGCACCTCTGGGGAACAACAGGCAAAGCCAAAACTGCTGCCAGTCTACCAGGTGGATTTAATAGGCAGCTTTTATGCAGCTGGGGCATCCATTATATTGTGTCTGCCAGAGATTTGATACTGCATAAGATACAAATCTTGGTTCATAGCATTGGAAGGGGTTCCATGAAAATAAAAGTAGTTCTGGTTAAATAACAAATGAACTCTGATTTGAGAAAATTATCAATTACTTTTGTGTGTCATAATTTCTTCCAGTATTTTAACACATTTTCAGGGTCTTTTTTCTGGAGATCTCATAATAGTAAAAATAGGAGAAGTTAACGGCTGAGATAAGAGATGAAATGTTGGTGTTTTATTTGATCACAGCCTGTTATTTTCCTCAATTTAGAATTGCTCTCTGCAATGTGAGTTTTCGAAACAAACAGCTAAACTATTTCCCTTTTTAAAAATAAGCTTTCTTTACTGTGATAACAGAGACAGGCATCAGAGGAGGAGTATAAACATTGTTTGGGCTGTCACAGGTGATGCCAGGAATGCCAAAGCTCAGTTGAAGCTAAAACTAGCAAGGAGCATAAATAGGGATTCTGTCAGCTAAAGAAGAGTCAGTGAAAATGCCTGTTGGTGAATGGGATGGGCATCCCGTTGGTGGGTGACATGGAATAAGCTCGAACACTTGTGCTTCAGTCTTGAGAGCCAAAGCTTGACTCCAGTACTCTGCCTGTCAGCTCAGATGAGGAAGCAGAAGGCCAGCAAACAGTAGGAGGAGCAATAGGTTCAAGAACACTTACAGTTGAAACTTTTCCATTCCATGGGGTAAGATTCCATAAGAATGGCTGTGATAGTTAAGCAAGTGTTCACATCTGTGATAAACCACTATTGTGATGGATCACTGGTAGGTGTGAGAGGAAAAAGGCTAATCCTGTGTGTGTCTTCAGTATCAGAAAGTGGAACCCAGGTATCACAGGCTCACCTCTAACTCAAGTTTGTGGGAGGATGGACACATGACCTCCCAGAATCTGCTTATCAGCATGTGAAGGCAAGAAAGGTAATTGGGATCAGTGAACATGGAATTCTTAAGGACAGTTCCTTCTCAGCTTGATTTGAGAGTCAGCCATTTCATCATGGAAGGCAATATGGATGAGGAAAAGGAGGAGAGCAGGGAAGGCTTTTGTAAGGCTTTTGACACTATCCCACATTGTTAGCATATGTTTATCCCTAGTTTTGATTTGGGGGTTAGATAGGAAATTTGGAAAATTGTGTTTTTGAGAGGCTTAATGCACCCTGGAACAATCTGCTTGGAGGGGGAATCTCCATCCTTGGAGTGAGTTTGATATTACATTATGTGAAGCAGTGATGGACCTGATCTAATTGAGGCTGTAATTGTGCTTGGAGTAGGTGGTTGGCCTAGATGACCTTAAGAGATGTCCAAGCAGCATGTCTGTGTTTCTGGGGTATTTATTTCCTACTACAAAGGGATGTTCCATTTTTTAAAAAGTATGTATGTTAAAGGCAAGAATCAAGTTCAAATTCAGCAGGTGTTTCTTTTAAAGTTTGTGACAAAATCTGTGGGGTTCTAATAGCATTGACAATAGTGGCAAAAAACCCAAACAAACAAAAAATCCCATAGCAGAAGGATTGATGACTTTTATGTTAAATAGGAACAGAAACACTGCCAGAGGGAATGGTTGTAAAGGCTAGGTCCTTTAATATGCAACATGAACTACAAGGAGCCAATCTCAACCTAATTCTGTTATTTTTTACAGAAATCTGTACAGTGGTCTCTGCCTTACATTGTGTTTGGAGCAACTGGTCTGTTGTCTGGGCTCTTAAGCTTATTGTTGCCTGAGACCTTAAACAGCCCTTTGCTAGAAACTATTTCAGACCTGCAGGTGTGCTCCTACTGGAGGCTGGGTGATGAAGCCATGTCACTGCAAGCCCTAGATGGCTCACAGGTATACTAATTTTTTTCCTAGTACTTTTCTGTTGTGTTTATTTCAGCTGTCAGCTTGAATCTGCCACTCTGAATAGATTAGGATAGTGATTCTTGGCCTGTGGAGGATAGGCCCCAAGGAGAAGATAGTGTAGCAACCCTACCATCACATCTGAAATGTTTTCTGGAAATGCAGGCTGAAATATAGCTGGATTAATTCATCCCTTCAAGGCCACAAGCTTACAACATTTCCCTTTGGGACAAAGTGCTGTCTGTACACCTCTAATCTCTAAGACTGATTGCTGCAGTGGGCTTCAGCCAAAGCTGGACACTGAAACTTGAGACGCCTTAGATGTTAACAAAACCAGGAGCCTGTTTGTGAAGAGCTGCTCTCAAAGGCAGCACAATACTTCTGACCTGCCCCAGCTGTTCTGCAGTGCCAGTTACCAGGTCTGTCCTAGGCAGGCTCTGAATGGGTTAAAGACAGACCTCTAAGTTCACCCTGGGAAATGAGATTCATTGAAAACATTGGAGCTACAAAACTCCCAGGTAAAAGCATAAATAAATGTGGCAGCAGGATGTTTTTCAATGAGGTTTCCTTGAATTGTGTTTCTCAGATCACTTTATTTTGTTAAACTCCTGGGCACCTGTCTAGGTATCTTCCAGTTATGTGAAGGTTTTTTGATATGGTTATTTCTCTGTGAATGAGGTAGGATTAGAAAGAAGTAGCTAGAGAGCTGGGTGTGGATATTTGAATTTGGGTAGAGTTTTAGAGTTTAAATCCTGGTCCCAAAACTTTTAAGTATCGAGGAACTTACAGAAATGGAAAAAGTGGTCAGAAGACTTGAAGGGAAACTCTTAAAAAAAATGTTAGTTGCTTCATTTGGCTGGGATGAGACAGGATCCTTTTAACACTTTTACTTTCATTTGAATAGTTGTTCAAAGCACTCTGAGATTCACAGGTAGTCATACTTATTATTTTCACAGAAATCACATACTTGTAGAATAGGGAGTTTTGTTTCCAGTCTTAAGCTTCAATATGTTGCCTTGTTTACCAAGTTTAGCTGTAATAGTTCTTGATAGGACAACGCAGTTTAGACACAAAAGCTCCCTTGAAGAAAGGCTGAAAAAGCCAGCCCTGTAACTGTTAATTTTGTACTTTAGCTACTTTACATGTTTATTTTATAAACATTTTCAGCCTTACTGGATAATGTGTTATGGCACCATTTTCTTGCTGACTACACAAATCCATACACGTTTACATCAGCTGTTATTTTGGTAATTACATGATTATTACGTCATAATTGCCCAGAGGGTTTACCAACGAAAGCAATTTTTGCAAGCAGTGCAGGTGTTACAGTTTAGAAGTGGGAAGTCACATTTTTATTTTCTTCTTTAACCAACCAGAGTTGGTATTACAGTTTGAGGTGTCAGCTATTGTCTCTGTGTATTCCCACAAATTGGTTTGCTTATGTCAGTTAGTCCTCTCAGGTTTAAATCTTCTCAGCTTGTGCTTCTATAGGCTTCTTAAAAATGCCAACCTGGACAGGATGCACGAAATGGGGCATCATTCCGAATGCTCTTCAGGAACATTTTGCCCAGAGGGATTAAAATTACTGAATTTGAATAAAAAAGTCATTGGTTCAGGCCTTAACTAATCCTATAACTTCAGTGAAGTTATATCTGGAATGTCTGTGACACATGAGGGATTTATTTTAAAGCTCACAATGAAAGTGCTGATAAAATGTAAAGCTGTTAAACATTAACCCTATTTGACAAGGCCATGAGAGGTCTTATGAAGCTGTTGTGAGAAAGATTTAGAATTTATTTGGCATACCCTGAATTCCCCCTGTGGAATCCATTGTCCCTTTGCACCATTTTCAAGCTAACATGTGTTCTGGTTGCCTAGAACGGAGGTTTTGTTCCTGTTAACATACATGAATGTGATATTCAAGTTGGACAGCATCCAGTGATAGCCTGACTTTCCTCAAATAGTTTTAGAAGTCTAGAAAAAAAAAAGCCTAACATGATTCCCTTTACATCTTCTGACAGGTCGTAGTGCTCAAACTGCTTGAAATTCCTTTTCAGTTAACGCACATTGCTGTAGCAAAGCTCCTCTGAAGAGAGATCTAAAGCTACAGATTTTGCTTGCCATGGTACTGTCAGTCAGGAGCACTATTTCCATTTCTCTATTTTTCACCCTCTCTCTCACCCTTCTTAGCACGTGACTAGGCAGGCAGAGGTCTTAGGACGGATGCAAGCATACTGGGGAAAAAATCCTAAATAATCAAAAGTATATGGAGTTTATACTAGCAGGAGAACCTTTTTAACTGGAATGACTTGTGTCAGTTCCATGGAAAAATGCTGCACTGGCCAAATAAAAATCAGTTAGCTGTAATAGCTGACTTTAATTTGGGTATGTGGTATAAATTATGTTGTGAAAAGGACTCTGACTGGAGTAGGTATGCCTATAATAGGGATTTTACCTTCTGAAAATGCAGCGTGGTAATGGTTTTCCCCTTTTCCATAACACTTCCATTCAGTATTGCAGGATGATCTTTTTAATTCAACTTGCACAGTAAAATGTCTGTGCTACCCAAGGAAAAGTATTAATTCTGGATGGAGAAGCTTTACCTGAAAAAGTACTATGTGTGTTCTGAGCTGTGGTGAGCTGCTATGTTTCCAGTAGCTCTCCACAGAGTAGGCACCTTGGACTAAATTTAAGAAAGTTTAGTAGATTACCACTTCAGAACCACTCTAACCAGTCTCTCCTGCAAGTATTCTCTAGTGTACTGGTGGAGCAGAGAAAGTCCATCCACTACAACCCTACATCTTTTAAGGATACGTTGAAGAGCTAAGGATTTAAATCTGAATTCACATAATGTCATTTACAAAGTTTTCAAACAGTGGTTTTACCTGTGTTTTCTTACTTTTTTATACCAGCATTCTATAGAAGTGTAGTGGTTCATGCTCATGTATGTGGAGATTGAGGTAGGGGCTTCAGTCTAACAGCTTCCTTTTTGTTTTTAGTCTGGAGACAAAGACAGCTCTACAGGGAGTGGAAGTGAAGATGAGGAGTTCTATGATGCTGATGAAGAGACTCATATGATCAAGTAATGAAAAGAAGAAACACTGGCCTATTTTATGCCTCTTCTTGCCTAGTCAGCCCAGCTGTATGACAAATTCTGGGGACCTTGCTTGCCAGGCAATGTAATTGGGGAAGTGCCTGTGTTTTTCCTTACTAGGAGAGGGATTTGAGTTCTGTTCAGACTGGTGACATCACTGATGCTCTCCAAATGAGGCAGCCATTCCAATTCTTGTGGTTCAGAATGACAGTGCATGGACTGCATTTGAAGCCAGGTAAGACAACAAGAGTGGGATGATGTATTAGAGAAGCCCAGGAAATAACCTAGGCTTGGACAGATTTGGACAGATCATCAGTGAACATGTGTTAGTATTTTATTTTCAAGGTGGTGGATTTTGTTTCAGTACAAACTGGTAAACTTGGAAACAACCACTGTGTTTTTCCATAAGGGTGAAAGTGGTCAGAGAATGTGCTGTGTGCTACTCCAATGGGAACAAATTGCTGAAATTGTATGTTAAAATGGCTTTTGCATATTCCGTAGAGGAGAGGCAGCTGTGAACAAAAGGTTTCTCTGTGTGCACACCTGTGCAGAGTTAGAGGTGCAGCTGGTTACTCATGAGCTGGGCTTTAACTTACTGATAATGGAAGGCTGGGAGGAAGGACTACACAAAAGAGCAGCCACAAAGCCTGCAAACATAAGGAACGTTACTGACTTCTTTTCCTTCTTTTCATACACAAAGCTTTCTCTTGGTCTGTCTTGTGCATATGTTTGCCACATGTTCCCCACATCTCATTGTGGCTGTTTATAGCTTTGCCTACTTTTCCCTTGTCCTCACTTTGCCGTAACTATTGAAGCTCAGCAGCTTCTCTGTGGAGTGAAATAATTCTGTGACGGATATGATTTCCTGGGTGCAACAAAGGTGACGTATTTATCACATACTGTGTGTGTGGTGTGTTAGAATGTATAGCTCACTTTTGTGGACCTATCTGGGTCGTTATTTCTGGAAAAGGCTTAACTCTGAAGCGGTAAGAGGAACTGTGGGGTGCTATTACATTTCAGGTGTTATTGTCAGGAAGCTGGTGTTTATTTTAAAGTCTTGTGTGTAGATAGGGTTTCATTTAAAAAGAAAGGAAGTATCTTTGGACCTTTTTTGTTACTTGATTTTTCTAACCAGGGATTGCTCAAGCTCTTGGTTACTTGACCTTTTCAAGGCAAACAACTTCACTTTCCTGTTTTCACTGAACTTTCTGTTAGTGCTTCATTAGAGGGATATGGAATCCTGAAATATGAAATGTGAATGGTTCCAACTACAAAAATAAGGTCTTACAAAGATTCAGGTTTCTTGATGACATTGTCATTTTCATCCTCTAACTTGTGGCTTTCTCATTGTTGAGATTGGTTTCCATAAAGCATTAGTCTTCCTACTTTGAGTTCCTAGCAAAGTGCCACACAATGTCAGCAAACATATTTTCAGGCTCAGGAGCCATTTTTGCAGATCTTAGAATTAAGAAAGGTGGTTCAAAAATTATCAAAAAGCTGTCTGCTGAATATTTCCTGGTTAAACTGGGAAGTTTCTTTACTCTGCAAGGAAATGAAAGTAAACAGCAGCTGAAGTTTGCAGCTAGCTGCTTGAACTTTGTTCACCAGGATCTGTAGTGCTGAACAAAGTGCAACTGCCCTGGTTGATGCAGATTCTGCAGTTTCACACATGCAGCATTCCAGTTGGGTCTGAACTTGCTCCAGGTGTTGACTGTGAGCAAAGCTGGGAACTTCAGTTCTTGTGGACAGTCTGTCAATATGGCTGTGATTTTTGCCTGTATTATGAGTGTCACTGGAAGGATTCTCACTCATGGTCTTCACTCCCCCCCCACCCCCAGACTGTTGAATAGTTGTTGTAGATGTGGTACTTTTTTAACCCAGCTGGGTAGCCTTTCTGCCTTATTTGGCCCTTTTGTGTATAACAAAATTTCACCAAATAAGGTACTCAGAAATAGTTGGAAAAGTTGAATCTATTCAAGGATTTTTAAAATTTTCACTCACACATTTTAATTTATGGACAGCTGGGAAAATGACTTTTTATTGCTTATGGCAAACAGCAGTAAGCCTGGCAGTGTTAACATGTTGCCAAGAGCAAACAGTTGTTTTTAGATGTTTGTTGTCTCTATCCCTCTTTGGGTGTTGGGTGGAATAAGTCAGGACCTGTCATAGTCTGCTCCTGGCAGACCTGTATAATGCCACAAGACCCTCAGTAGAATTTCCATTAATAGTAGGATGCTGTAATGGTTCAGGTGGAAAAGATCACTCTTTGCAGGACCTGAGGTACATTTTGTGAATCTTCAACTAAAAATTATTTTTACCTCTCCACTCATGCACTTTTATATCATTGGTACACATACGTAAAATTGCAAAGGCAAATTAACAATTTTTTTGCATAGGAATTGCTGCTCTTTTTTTAACCTTAAATCTGTCCCATGTTTTCACTTTGGAATTTTAAAGGGAATATTTAAAAAGGAATTTTAAATCTTTTGTTGTTACTTTCCCATATCCGTTAATTCAGGAAGTTTAGAGGAAAGTATCCCTGTGGGAGGAGCTCAGCAATGTAGCATCAGTCTTTCCTCTCCAGCTTTGTGTTCTGAAGTTCAAATCCATTAGGTGCATTAAGTTTCCTTTCTGAGGCTGCTCATTTTTAGTATGAGCTGGCCTTCTGGTACAGAAACCTGTAGGATCACTTTTCTTCTTCCCCATGATATGTAGTGCTTTACAATATTGAGATAGTTGTTTCTCACTGTCTGGGTTGTAAGTTTGCCATGAGGAGCTACTGGAAGACAGAGGATAGTGCTGCACTGGATACATCACTTCACTGCATGTTGTAGTGCCAGGAGTCTGAGACCAAGGTTCTGGCTATAGTTTAGTGCACTATGATAATCTTCTGCCATGTTTTTGCTAGAGTATCCAGTGCTGTTAGCTATTTTTGTGTTGTGCAGGCACTAAGGTACCACTTTTCCCAAGATAGAATTTGTTCTCTGGATTCCTTTTGCTGTGATTTTCCAGCAAATTTTTTTTTTTTTTTTTTCCAGATAGCTCACTAAGTGGGACTATGCTAGAGAGGAGAAGGCCTTTCCCATGGTGCTGATTAGTCAGGTGTCAGCAGAGAGCCAAACATACCTCACCTACCTGGGGAGTTCACAAGTGATAAGTGAATACAGTTAAGAGTGAAGGAGAGTGACAGGTCATGTGAGGCAGCATGGAGGAGAATGAGATGGAAGAAGTCAAATAAAAAAAATGGAGGATTCAACTGAGACATTTTAGGGCAAGGGTAAGTGAAAACACGAAATAGCAGCTGTTGGGTAGAGCTAGTATTGGTTCCAGGATGTCATATTGGGGATATCAGTTTCATAATTTCCTTTTTAATGTCTGCTGTATCCAGCACTGCCTCTTCAGTAATGAAACATTTATTTGGATCACAATAAAATGTGGCCTGCCTATTTTTTTTTTTTTTTTTTTTTTTTTTTGGACTCAGCTTCTTTATGAAATGGCATCACACCAAAATAATTAAAACTGGAAAGCTCTGTTTTGGAAATTGTTGTGTAACTGGTCATTATGGCTTAATATGCCAGCTTTCCTTTAGGACAGGAATATTAGGATTATTTGTTATGTTTGTTATACAACCTCTCTCTTGTGAAATTATATTTCAGCCTTCTAAAAGGATTTTACTACCTGGCTTCTTTAGGTAGGCTGAAGAGAATACAATACAAAAGTGATTAGACAAGTTTATTTTTTTAAAATTTCTCCTGAAAACAAAGCTGGTGCTCTCTGTTTAAGAATTGGGGAACTGCTGTTCAGAGACCCCTGACATACCAGAAACTTAGAAGCTCTGTATTATAGGAGAGACAGGGATGACTCTGTGTCCATGTCAAGATACTGAGGGAAGAACCTCTCCAGAGACACCTAACAAGCATGGAGCAGGTTGTAGCTTGTTTCCACCATAGTTACAGTCAAGGTTTTAAAGATGGGAGCCACATGCTCATCAGCTCAAAGTGTGCAGTCCATGCCAGAGTTTCCAAACTCTGAGGATGTTCTGAGGTTGGAAGGATATCATTTACAGAACCATGGGGTATGCAGTTGAGCCATACATTTTACAGTGTATTTGACCTAAGCATATAAAAGCAGTTTGCGGGGGGATGTTTTTCTTGTCCTGAGGAAAAGGGGAAAGTGAGGAAATTTTTCCTGGAGTGTGTTAAAGGGAACATTTGAGCTAAAACTCTTGTTCCTGAGTTTTCAGAATGCAGATAATAATTAGAGAATGCAGACTGAGTTAGTAGTATTTTGTTTTAGCTGAAAGTTGGTGTGCTATTTATCCCTTTTCCCACCCTGTGGGAGGTTCTCTGGTCATGCTCTTTGACACAGCTGAATCCATAACTGCAAACTGTGAGCCTTGCAGTAAAGATGTCAGAAAAGCCCAAGAGCAGTGCTGTCATTTGATGGTGGAAGTTAGTCTGGCCTGATATGATGCTTCTGTCAGAAATGTCTGTATTCAGCTGTTTACCAAACAGGAGACTTAGGGTACAGCTGTATTTTGAGTCTCATGCATTGTATCTTACTGTAATCTACGTGGTAGAAAGACACCTATGTAAGAAGACCTTTCTGACAGATCTAAATGTAGAATTGGAAGGTGAACAATTTTTCCATGCTGTGTATTTTAATGTATTATAATTTTGTCTAGTTTGTTGTAGCCTTCAGATTTTCCACGTGAAATTCCTACTGTAATTTAAGGCTAGTAGAGCTGGGTAAAACTTTTACACAGTCTGAATTTACTGAACTTTCTTGTCTTTATTTTGCTATTATTCTGTGTTGCTGTCATTCTGAAAAATGCTTCTATATTGCCTAGTAGGGAATAGATTTTTTTGTTCTAATTTAAAGTGCCTGTTTTGTAAAAGCAGTCTGTAATTTCCTCAGTCAATTTTATATGGGACTATGTGTAAAGTAGCATCATAGAATTGGATTATATAAGTGCCAAAGACAGTTTTTGCTAGAAAGCAATAGTCCAAAACTAGTTCTCGCTGCCTTCATTTCGACTTTATCCATGCAGCCTGCTAGAACTGGTATTTACAAGCATCCCTGAAACTATAGGGACAGAGAATTATCTTTGCTTGTCTTTCTTTGCTCAGTTCACTTAAGTAGCTTTTGTTTCTGAGAAACCAAAGAAATTAAATGAAGGATTAAAGTGTTCATTTTGTAGAACATTCAAAATTTATACCATGTAGCCATTACAGAGAAATCTGCATAAACTGTTTGATTCTGAGTTGCAAATGTCAAAGTTTACTGTAAGACTGATAAAACCTGGTTAAACACTGCACACTGGAATTTTTTAGTTCATTCATCAATCTTACAAATTAGCATTGCTACTAAACAGTTTGCCTGGAGCTTCATGGGATCTAGCAGATTTTTATAAAATGCACACTCTGTTTGAGGCATTGCTGAATAGTAATGTATGGATTTAAAATCTCTGTTGCAACTATTACTCACTGCAAGTCAGTCCTCTCATGGCTGTATGTTTGTCAGCTTAAAACGGCAAGTGGATAAAACTTTGTGCAGCAAGGGCTGATTAGGCCCAGAAGAAAGATTATTTCTTTCAAGCCATTCCCTGCTATGTGTACAGAATAAAGGGGGACCATGGGGTGTGTACAGCAAGATTGTAGGATGGAGTATGTTTAAATACTTGCCTGCCCTCGCTATTGCTTCCCATCAAAACATCTGAGGTGCTTGTATTATACCTACTTTGTCAGGAGCCAGGCAAAAAGTATGGCAGTGACAAAACCTTTGCCAGTAATGGAAGTTGTATTTACTTAAAAATATCATGGGAGGGGTATCTGGTGCATGTGTTTTCAAAAACAGTGTTTTTAAATTGTGGAAGCCTGATTAGGAGACAGGCGTTTCTGATGTTATTCTGTAGAAAAAATCAGTTTTGCAGACACTGATGACAATTGTTACAGGGCAAACAACTGCTAGGTGATTTGTGATGAGAGTTGTGTATGCTTTGATTTCAAATATGCCTCTAAAATACTGGTTTCTAGTATTTGATCCCTTTCACTCCTCAAAATACAACCCAAATTTTATTTTGTTTTTGTTAAAATTTGAGTAATGTGGAAATGGGAAGTATATTTTTCGTATGGATACCTTATTGCACTACCTTTGCTTCCTGAATCAAATAGAATTTTGATTTTTTAAGCTACCTCTTTTATGTTGAGCTTTCTTTTGTCACTTTTGTATTTAATTGATTTGGGGGAAACTACAAAATATTTCCTTTTTTTATTGAATGAGAATCCATGACTTAAAGTCCTCAAGTTATCCTTCTCTTCTAAAGGTTTTGTCAAAGGCCTTTTAAATTTAGTTTAAAAGACTTCAAACTTCCAAGGAGCATCATAATTACACACTTAGAACATGGCTTTTCTGTATATTTTGTTTGCCTTTAAAAGGGACAGAAAGCCCTTAATTTCATACTAATGTCAGCTGAAGACATGACTTTTCAGGGGCAGTAAGTTTTGAGTCAGGGGGCTTTAATCAATTTAATTTATTGCCAGTTAGAGTTTTTTGTTACTGCTTTGGTGTTGGAATTAAAAATAATGAAAACAGTTAAGGAAAATACTGCTGCTTTTCTCCAGACACTGGTCTTCCTTCTCTCTCCCCATGCCATCCTCCAATTCCTCAGCTGCCTGTCATGCTCAGTCCCTTCAGCAAGGCAACAACTGCAAGGAGGGACTGGGATCAGTCTGTTGTGCTTCTGTTTATTCACTGCTTTGTTTCTTGTTCTGCTGCTCTCTTGTGGGTTTCATCACCAGCCACAGTCACTTTAGAGTTGTAGCTCCTTTTGAGTCTACTCTCAGCCTCTGCTGAGGCTGATTTTCCTTTGGTGTTTCTCCTGATCAGCTGTCTCTCAGTTTCCTTTGTGCTGGTGTGGGTTTATCCTTTTTCCTCATCCTGTTGGAGCACTGCAATCTCTTTTTCTTGGCATTTACAGCCCTGTCTTAAACATGCTTTTGTCCAGGTGCCAGCAGCTCCCCTGGCAGTGTTGGAGTGCAGTGGTTCAATGCTCATTGGGTTTAAAAGGCAGTGGGTACTACCTGAAACACAGGAGGGTCCATCTGAACATAAGAAAGCACCTTTTTAATGTCAGGGAGATGGAGCACTGGCACAGGTTGCCTGGAGAGGTTGTGGAACCTCCCTGTGTGCCAATATTCAGGAGTCAGCGGGACATGGTCCTAGGCAGTCTGCTTTAGTAGTTGGCGCCGCCTGAGCTGCGAGGTTGGGCCAGGTGACCTCCAGAGGTGCCTTCCATCCTCAGGCATTCTGTGATTCTGTGCTGGCTGCTGCTGAGCTGTCTGGGACCAGCAGAGGCAGTCCCTGGCACCTTCCCTCACAATTCACCCTGCAGCCCCTCGCTGCCGATGCCCTGACAGCCGTGCTCATCCCGCTCTCCACAGCATCTTCTTGCAGATCAGCTCCTTGGCTTGGGCTGACACATGGCTGGTACTGTGTTGCCTTTCTGTGTTGCTGTTGTCTTAGGTCAAGTTACTGGAACTCCTAAGGACAAAAGCAGACATTTATAGCCAATCTCTCTGTCTGTGTGCATTAACATCCTTGCTGATTTCAGAAGATAGAACTTACACCCCCTCTTGACCAGAGGGCCAGCCAAAGGGGTAAACTACTTTTTTTGCTGCTTCGTCTTTCATCATCATGAAAACAAATCTTTGTGTAGTCTCTATATCTTTTAGACTTTTGCATTGTTTTCTCATTCCTGTTTCATTTAAACTAACAACCAAAAGTCCTTGCCAGTTGGGAGCTGAGTGACAGGAAATTTGGTAACAGGGTCAGGGGGAGCAGATTCAGTTCAGAAATGAAGTTGTATATAGTTGATGTTTGTATTGTTAAATATTTGAATTAAAGGAATACTGAGTGTTATGAGCCTTCCCATGTTAAAATGAGGACTGATATATTTCAGAAGTACTTTCTCTTTTTTAACTGTATTAGTGTGCTGTTGTTAACTCAGAGCTGTACTGCTGGAAAGTCTGTTTATAGAATACTTCATCTAAGAAGTCACAACTAAAGACAGCATAAACTTTTCCACAGTAGACCTTTTATGGTGATATATTCATATGTTCTGTGAACAGCTGTTGGATCCATCTTTTTAAGATGTTCTTTGCCATAGGTGAGGGGCCATAAAAAATGTTGAAATATTCAGAATAATTGCACTTACCTATTCTGTTTTCTTAATGTATTTCCTATGCATACTGCCTTACCTGTATGTACTGTACTTCACTGGAGGTACGAAAAGTAAATATCAGGTTCTTAATTTACAATATGTTAATGAGTTTTTTAAATAATTCTGTATTATTAAATATTTTCCAGTGATCTCTGTTTACTAAGAGAGGGTGATGATGGGTAAAGCCCAGGTGAATTTAGTCAAAAGTTAATATTGGTGTTCTTTACTTTCTTTTAATTTCTGAATTATTTGAATAATTTTAAATTCATCTTTTCTTTTAAGAATTTTGTAGAGGTTAACCTGTGTTAGTAAGCCAACCTTTAGATGATTTGTAGCGGCTCTGATACTGCCTCTGATTTGTACAGTTCATCCTATGTCTTTGTAACTTATTTTGTGCCTTTTCTTCCCCTGACACAAAATGTCTCAATAAAAACAAGTTCTTTTGCAACACCACAAACCTATGTTATTGTACTGATTTTTTTACTTGCCTGACCCTTTTGTTTTGTTTTCTGGAGGGACATGAAGCTCTCAGAATAGAATAGATATTTCTAATGGACTCTGCAGAAGAAAATTGACAAGGTGGAAAGCAGGTCATTTTGGAAAGGCAGTGCTACAAAGCGCCTGGGAAACTGGGACTGTCAGTACTAATCAATATATTCCACCATATCTATCACAAATCATTTCTAACAAAAACTGGCACCAGTGGAATGTGAGAATCAATTTACTACTGGCTTCAGTTGTGCTGATTGATGTTGAAAGACTGGAAACACTTTGGGGGGTTTAGCATGGCAAAATATCTGATGGTAGTGTTGCTAGCATGTACTGGGGGAGTTCCCATGAGCTCTAGTTGTCTCTTAAACACTCCTTCTTAAAGTGGGATGCAAATGCACAAGGCCAATAGTCCCTGTCCTCAGTGCTCCTGCCAAAACTCCTCGTCAGGGAATGGCAGAATTTGAACATTTGTCTTCATTACCTGGCAATGAGGTGATAAACAGCTTGACTGCGTTTCCTGTTGCCTGTCCAGTGGCAAAGAAAATATTGTCAGAATCTGGAAAAAGTGACTGGGGGGAATAGGGATCGGTGCTCTGTTCTAAACTGATGTTTGATTGTTTTCTTTGCCAGCCTTTGCTTTGTTAGAGAGCAGTTCATGGAGTCCCTGGTACAGAAACTGAATAACCCTGTGCACCTGTGAATGCTGTTCTTCCCTCCTGACCCAAACTGTCCCTCTCCCACCAGACAACTGGTAGCATTATTCACCTCATTTTCCATTTGAAGCACATCTGCCTTTCCCCTCCCTCCATGAAAACCTAAGGAGCAGAGAGATGGCTTGCTCCTTTGTGCACTAGCCTGGCCAAGCAACTTGCTCTGCATATTCCCAGTGGGTTTATTCCACTATTGTTTCTCCTCCCCCACTCACTGTTATCAGTGCCCTTAATCTACATTTAACTAGTTCTAGCCCTGTGTATCTGTCCCGTGGCCTGTCACTGCCTGGAGCAGAAGCAGCACAAACGATTGACCTCCCTTTGGCAGTTTGGCTTTAACTGCACACAACAGCCAATAAAGTGGAAAGGGCTGGGCAGCTGATTATGGGAATTGGCTTAATGCTGTATAGTTTTATGGGTCTGAGATGAAGGAGGAAGTGTTTGCTTAAGAATGAAATTGCTTGATTTCTTTCTTTCTCCTGCTGCTTGCTCTTGAGGATGACAAATTTTCAGAAGTTATAGACTTAAAGATTAGCATATGTATTAGCCAGACATAGCTTGGGCTGGAGGCTGTTAGCTCATCTTCCGGTGACTGAAGCTGGAGTGTAACTATGCAGGTCATTATCTGATCTGTCTAGAAATTCTCTGAAAAGGCTGAAGCCTCTGTAGAGGTTCTGACAAGGCTTGTTCTCACTAGTTTGCTGATTATCTTAGTTTGCTTTGTGGTACATACGTCTAATAAACAGCAAATTATTTCTCACTTCTGCTGGTGCTCTCATTGTACAGTAATTGTTCCCTCATGACAATTGTTTCCCTCTGGGCCCATGCATTGCAGAGTCACAGTGACTCTCCTCCCCTGCTTTCTTCCCACACAAAGCCTGTAGTTGTCTGGGCCTTCCCTGTGCTTTTCTTGAGAGACTTCTACAGGTATATTGGCAAAATCCCCCTTTAATCCTGATTGCTTCTTCAGCTTCTCCTTTCCATCTTCTCCACAGTGCCATGTTAGCCCCCGGGGCACAACAGTTTCCAAGCTGACATATCCTAAGGATCACCTGGGAAGTTTGGTATCTTTGACTTTTGTACATAGGGGGGCAAGCTAAGGAGTTTGATCAGACAGCTTTTATAGTAGATTGGCAATACTGCTAATCAAGATCATACAAAAAACACATCTTCTTTTCATGTGGTTCAGACAGAACGTGGTTGTCAACTGTCTTCACTCTGCTAGGGGCTTTTTGTGGTTTTTTGTTTGTTTTGAGTGGGAGGGGATCGGGTTTTTTTGCTTCTTTGTTGTTGTTGTTGGAGGGGCTTGTTATTTTGTTTGTTTGGTTTAGCTTCTTTTTTTGAATCTCACTCTCCTCCCACACAAGTATTGCTTCCAGCACTCTAAAATACCTCCCAGGGACCAGGCTTTTTTGGGCCCAGAGACCCTTCTCAGTTTCTTTGCTCAAGCTGACCTGTTTGTTCTGCAGTAATTATATTTTGATCAAGAGAAGGCGATAGATCTTGTGGGTGTGTAACTGTTATTGGCCTGTGATATGTGAGACCTAGTTTCTAACTCTGGATCAATGAACTTTTGTACATTTTTTATTAGTCAATGACTGGATGAAGCTCATAAACAGGGATGCCAGTCTGAGTTTCTCTCTCCCAAGTGAGGTTGCGTTGGAGTGACTGTTCTCACTTCGCACTGGTAATTTACTCAATTTGCTTCAAACTGCCGTGGACTCAAGCAATAAGTTCTGAATCGGGTCAATTTGGACACAACAGCAAAGTGTAAAAATAATACAAGTTAACATTGTGCTCTGAGAGCAGTCATGAAAAAAAATACCAGCTCCTGGAAATGCAGTGATCCAGTCTCATTTGGTCTCTCTTGTTGACAGAGAATCATTGCAAGCATGATTCTTGGTTTGGCTATTTTAAATCTTGGGCTTGGTCTCTCTGTCCCAAGTTTCTGTGCCTCTAGATTTAAAATCCTTTTCTTGACACCTGAAAATAACCAGCAAACCTATGCTGAGATCAAAAGTGAGGCAGCTTTTTCTCACCTGAAAAGACTTCCAGTGCTAAAAGTTTTCCGAGTTGCACTGTGCTCTGCCAAACATGTTTTTTCCAGATGCTGTTTTTCTAACCATGTGTTTAAATCAGTGGTATCAAGCATTTCCTTTTTGGCATGCAGGCTATTTGCCTGGGCATATAAATAAAAGTCCTGGAAAGCTCTCATTTTTTTCACTGTTGGCTGCAGGTAGGTTTTCAAGATGGTAGAACATCCTGATTGAAACAGTAGATCAGTAGTTGTAGTTTAGTGATGGATAAAACATAGAGGAAAAATATCTTTAGAAATGCTTGGAAATGGTCTACTGGAATATTTTATGTTTAAATTATGATGCACTGAACTTAACACTATTTCAGAGGACAGTACATGGATTCAGAACTCAAAATGCCAGTTTTCCTGTCCAACATCTCAGTAAACTCTCCTGGAAGCCTCGGAGCTGATGCAGCCACAGCTCCCAGCTTCCTGCCTCTCCTGCCATCTTCTGAGCTGACCATTTTAAACTCGGAAATTTCCAGACCCCGAACACATCGCCGCACTGGGTCCCAGTGATGTTGGCAATACTAGTAGCACTGCTGTATGATTTATGTTTGCTGCCCAGTGGCTTGATGCTTAACAGCAGCTGCAAAATGGACTGGATTCTGATGAATTTCCTAGTTGAGGCTGGTTAGTGGGGGATAGCAGCATTATAATCTCAGCATTTTTCAGAATTTCCCGCATTCTCAGCTGGTGATTATGGAGTGTCACTTTTTGTGGAAATACTACACTGCAGCCTGAAAAGATTCAGGTTGCAAATAATTTTGGGTTTCAAATCGCTTCCTAGGTTAAGAGAACTCATTTCTAGCTAAAGCTATCTGCCTTTTTCTGACGTGTCTGGTATGACCGTGAATGGAAAAAAGATATCAGATTTTATAAACCACTGTATCTGATCCAGTGCTGTGCTTAGTTTGGAAAGGATATAAACCTTTAACTTGCATGATATGAAGTGCAGGCCCAAGGCTAATGTGAGAACGTGTGGCAGTGAGAACAAGCAGCAAAGGCATTTGGAGCATTTTTGAGTCTGCCAAGTATTGATTGGTGACGGGAGGGAATGAGTGGAGAAGCATTTCAGTTTGGCACCCATATGTGATTCTGGTGCTGTCACAGTGAATTAGCAGAACTTCCTTTTCCCTGTAGTCTATCCCAGGCTTTTGTCATTGAAGTATCCCTTTTGCTCATAACAACTTGTTAAAAGACAAAGTGGAAAAAAACCCAAATAAATTCCCAGAACTTTTGCCCCGAAAAAGCCTGATTATGTTATGCTGCTATCCTCTGAATGGAGGCTGAACAGTACTAACGACTGTCAGAGCATAAATGTTATAGGGGATTCAAGCTACAATTACTCATTTTGCACAGTCACTTAATCCACTAATGGGGAGAAATGGGACAACAGTTTAAGAAGGCAAGAGAACTGTCAGAGATTATTAAATCTGTTGGGATCATTTGGTTTAGTAGTCTGTCTTGACCCAAGTACATGCTTCAGCTAATGCAACAGACTTAATGCCTCCAGTAATTAGAGCAAGAAGAGATGGGTCATCATTAGCAACTAGAAATTCAGAGTTGTATTTCGTCTGGAAGGCAGCATCTTCAACAGGGATTATTTGTTGCCACTTCAGATCATCTGTGAGTCACAAGTGGTACACTGGACTGACTCATTTGTGTGATTTAGCAGAGGCTCTTTAATATATGCTCACTGTTCCGTATGAATAGTTTTTCTAAATAGCTGCCCAACAAAAAAAGGCACAATATTGGACAACCCAGTGCAGTTAATACTTCTGCTCTTATTTACAAGATGTTGGTGATTTCTTTATTGTTGTGCAGTTCACAGTTCAGATTACTTTTGATTGTAGGTTTGAAATGTCTTTGTCATATCTGTGAAACTGAAGAGTCAAGAAAGGAAAGCCAAGGAAGCATGGAAAGCATCAGTAATTGGCATCTTCAGAAGATACAAGAGCCAATCTAATACCATTCAAGGCATATATTCACAGAATACTTTTACAAGGGTTTCACAGATCCAAAATCACATTCAGTCCTGCATATTGCCAACAGCATGAATGAAAATTATGTACCACAGATTCAGTGTTTTTGCAGATACTAGGAAATTTCTAAATCCTCTTCAAAGAGTACTGATAGGCAGACGAAGATGCAGATACAAAGGAAATTAGCCACAATCTGAACTCCATTACAAGGTACTATGAGGTGGGAACTGAAATAATATAAATGGGGTGATGTAATACAGCTGAGTCATATGATCTTATGCAGATCAGCAGGCAGGGAACTGTGACTTGAGAAGACCAAAGTATGGAAGTGTGGCTTGAAAATACCAAAGTATTGAAGTGTGGCTTGAAAATGCTTGAGGGAAACTGTATCAATCAATGGATGCTCATCAAGCAGAATTTGGGTGTCTGTGGTTGGCTAATTAGGTATGTGATGCTGAAAACCTCCTTGGGGACACCATCAAAGAGGGAAGGAAGGAACTGTCTGGAGAAACTCTCTCAGCAATATGCCCAGGCCCCAGCAGGGTCTTAAGGCACTTCTAAAAATCACTAGAAAAGAAAGGGATTCAGAGGTGTCAAAAAGATAGCTATTCTCAGTGTGGATAGGAATCTCTGTAGAAACAAGTATACTTGGGAGTTTAATTTGCCAAATTAATCAAGTTCAAAAGCTCTCAACAGTGCCCTATGTCCATGATATCTGATGGATTGTGAGCTAACTAAAACTGAAGAGACCTTTTGTGTTTTTGTCTTCACATGGTTGCCAGGCTTCAGCAGAGTGCTTTTTATCTCCATGAAACTGTTGTGAGCTTTTCACAAAAAAATGGGTCATCTGGTCCAACCTCCCTGCTCAGAGAGGGTCATCCTAGAGCACATGGCACAGGATTGCATACAGACATTTGTGGAATATTTCCACAACCTCTCTGGGCAACCTGCTCCAGTGCTTGATCAGCTTCACATTTAAGAAGTTCTTTCTCATATTCAGGTGGAACTTCCTGTGCATCAGTTTCTGACCATTCTTTCTTGTCCTGATGCTTGAAGAGCCCGGCTTCATCCTCTTGATGCACTCCTTTCCTTCTGTGCTTCTTGAAGAGTGAGGAAAAACAAATAGCCATTCTTCACTCCCTCTTGCTGGTGTGCCTGGGGAATTAAGTTGTTGTAGGCTCAGAGGAAATACTTTCTCAGGAGAGTGTTTATCAGCCTTTGGAGCCTGGATCCATCTCAGAATTTCTCCACCTTAGTCTTACTTTATACAAGCACTGTCATAGTAGAAGGTTCCTGAAAAGGACCAGTCTGAGGGAGGTTTCTCTGCAGTAACACTACATCAGCTCAGTAGACCTCACTGGAGAAGCCTGGATTCTTCCCATTTTGTGTCTACATCCTCTTTTATCCATGCAGATGTTCCGATTTCTGTGTGGTCCTCTCTCTTTACTCTTCCTTTCTGATGCAGATTTTTCCCACAGTAACATTCCCTCTTCACACATGGCCATTTGACCCTATTTTTCTGCTGTGTTCTGTGCTATCTGGTCCTCACATGAAAAACACAAGGTCTTGTGAGGTCAAGACTGGCTGCTGCCTCCCATACCACTCTAATCTGTATTTTGATGGTGGCCTTTATGAGTTGTAGTATTTACTGTCAGCCAAATAGCACTCTTCCCATCCTATAAGTAGCATAATACACATGCTACTTATAGGATGGGAATAATGGATGGATTATAATAATAAGGATTATGAACATAAGGTATGTTATTATATAAAAGAAACATAACCAAAACCACTTCATCTCTCTGCCAGCACCATGTCTCTGGACAGCTGTCATGAGGAAAGACCTTACAGGTGCAAGAAAGAGAGACTCTTTCATCTCTTCTTGCTTCATAATACATGTCTGATGTTCTGAGTATTGAAGTAATGTGTGCTGGTGTCAAGAGTGTTAAGGAGGTTTGCTGTATGTGCAGCTGACTGTCTGAGGGGGCACAAGGGACTTAATGTTTTAGGGGCATGCTTTTAATGAAATCTGACAATGTAAAAGGCTAATTCTCCTCTCTTGTACACTCTGCTTGGATATAATCTCATCCAACCTGCCCCTATGAGTTCCATTCCAACCTATCATTCCGTTTACCTTCTTTCAGAACCTGCCTTTTATTCTGCTTCTCTAGCAGAAGTCACATAAACTGCTGGCCCCTCAGAGGAAAGATAGCCAGTAAGTGTTGAAATGAGCAAAAATGTGGTATGAGTCCCTAAACACGGAGGAACCAAGAAAATCTTTTTCAGTGCCTAACTCTAGTGGAAGCTGGTTTGCCTACATGTCTTTGTGAAGGAGTCCTTGAGTCCCTTAGCAGAGACAATGGCAGCTGTCTGGCAGAGTAAGCTTTGCTTTGTAGGTGCTGAGGAAGCAGATGTCCTGCAGGTATTTGTGCTCCAATTAATTACTTAAATTAACGTACTCTGTATTTGACTTAATGAAGAATAACTAGCAGCAACAGTGCCTTTCCTGAGGTAGCATCCAGTGCCCACCCAAGTGCTGCCTTTTGCCAGCTGCTGCAAAGGCAGTAAATTGGTCAAGGGATGTCAAAGTTCATTTTCCAGGGGGAAATAGTGATTTTACTCAAAAGTTGAGTGTGCCTTTCTTAATAAGGAATGCTTAGCAGCATGGGATCTCATCTCTATACTCTGTCACTCCCTTCCATGTGCTGATGTACCCTTCTTTCTAAAAGCCACCAAGCTTCACTGGATCAATGAAGCCTGATCAATTGTTTTTGCCTCTGAATCACCCATATGGGGTTGTTAGCTGAGCTGCTGGCAGAAAACAAGAGGCAGCTTTCTGTCTGTTTAGTGTAAAGAAAGCAAAGCAAGCTACAGCAGGGGACAGGCTGTACAATATTTACTGTCAATACAGCCGGAGAGAGAGAGGACATATAAGGAGAGGGAAGGAGAGGGGAGCAGGGGCTGCAGACTGCAACCCCAGTGAATGATCGGAGTGTAAAAATACCCATGCATTTTCAGATAGAAAGAGAGTGGATTAGTCAACAAGGAATAACTGAGAGCATTTAAGAAAGGGTGTAGTGAAGGTCTGGTGAGGCAAGGACATACTAGTGGCATGCAGAGTAATAATGCTGTGCATGAATGTACTGAAGCTGTACTGCAATCTGAAAAGCACTTCCAGATCTGCCCTGAGACAGAGCAGTTACTGGGATATTTTTGTGTATGCCTGCATGCAAGATCCACCATTTAAAAGTAATAAGATGAATAATAAAAATTGAACTTAAAGAATAATATTTGGAGCTAGTTTTCCAAATGAGCTGGAAGTCACCATCGTAGCTCAGACCAGAAAAAGAAAATTATTAAAAATAGGGATACTTCCTTGCTTCTCTCTCCTCTTACTCATCCATAGAGGTATTAAGTGACCTGAGCTTCATAGGGCAAGAAGGCTCTGAGCAGCTCTCTCTGAGTGTTCCTCTACTTCCAGAGGCAGGTGAACAAGTGAAGAGTGAATTCACACTTTAAAGAGCAGCGAAGACCATCTTGCCATGAAACCCTTCACAGATGAAGATGTAGAAATCTACATCCAGAGCAAGGTAAGACTTTATCTGACCAGATTTTCTGTCTCCCACACTAGGTGTTGATTCTGAAGGGTGCCAAATTTGACAGTTAGTTGCTCGCCTGCTGTCTTCATTTCTGAGACAAGATTGGGTGAAGTTTCATGAGAACTGTATTTCTAATGAGATTTCTAGGTTTCTGTTGCAGAATCTTATCTGCTGGTAGCCTAGTTTTTCAAGGTGCTTGTCCTCTTCTTCAAGGTATCCTGAATTTTTGTTCCTGATCTGGAATTTCAGATGTGAGACTAGCTGTAATTGCCAGCATTTAAATCTAAGGGAAGGTCCTTGCCTCTCTCTGTCTGGTGATCTTGGCTTGACCGAAACAAGACCAACACCAGGCATTGCCTCTAAGATAAAGATTCATGAAGGAACTGCAGAGACAGACCGATATTGTTAGAATTCAGTCATCAGTCTGTCACCTCAGCTTAGGATACTTCTCAATATACCATGATTAAAATAACATATCTCATTAGCACATGCAGACTGGAATCTCATTTTCTATTTCATAAGATATTCCAGCACTCAATTTTTCCCCCTTTATGAAATGAAATAAAACAGAATAATATCCTCTGTGAAACAATACTGTTTAATAAAAGCTCTAAGTGAGCCATAACATTTTTTTAAAGCTGACATGTTTCATGGCAGTACTTAGCTAGATCCCATTTTATAGTCTTATAGTTTTATAGTTTTATAGCTTTCCCCAACAAAATGCAAGACACCAAAGTGACAAATAATTTCCAAACCAGGAAGTGTAAGGCTTTATTTTCTGTAAAGTATCACATGTTCTAGTACAATGAATGGGCTGGTAAGAAAGGTTTGTTTCTCTGTGGGAATGTTTTGGTGGCAAGTATGAAAGTTCTCACAGAAAGATACCTTCTTTAGGTGCCCAGTGTTGCACACAGGGAAAGCATTCCATGAGAATCTGTTCAGTGATCTACAGCAGCGAATGCTTCTCTGAACATTTAAAAACCAGAGTTACAAAGGAGGGAACAGAGGGGAACCATGCACAGGAAGATGCTCATATGACAGCCGTAAGTACAAGGAACAGAAGCAGACTGTAGTTAAGTGAGGCTCATAGTTGCCAATATTTTAGATTATACTGAAAGTCTGTTTTCTAGCAGCCCTCCAGCTCTGATGGATTCTTAGTTTCTGCCTGCTCCTGAGTCTCTTGTCCAAGTGATTCTGCCTAACCTTCAGGGAGCTCAGCTTGTCAAATGCTGCCTGTTTTTGGAAATAGGTCAACCAACTGGTGCGATGAATCTCTATAATACGAGAGATTTCATCCTTAAGCCACTCATCAAAAATTTGAATGTGTATGGAGTAGATGTGGCTGGCTAAATAAGAGGAGACCCAAATGTTCTTAACAGTTCCTAATCAATCCCAATCCTGCTTCCTTCCCCCTTAATAAAACCTTAATTGAACTTGCTATTCAGGTTTTGTGCTTTTGTTTTGGCACAATTCCCCAGGTTAAGACCTGGTAAGGGGAATGTCAGTAAGTCAAAGAAGTGACTGTCCAGCAAAGACCTTACAATGTCTTCTCCCAGTGTGTCTCTGCTGGTAGTAGAAGTATCTGAGATAAATGCCTTGACTTTTCAGACTCACATTCTGTTTTGTGGTTTTTCCCCCTCCCTTCTGTAGGAAAGTTATGTTTTCCAACAGGATGATTAGGGAGCTAATTACGGTTAGCTAATTATAGTGAGCGCCCTCTGACAGTCACATGTCCATTGTTCTTTTATCCATGCTCCAGTGATGGGGAGTACACATTGAAAGAGGTGTTTAGTGGTACTCCCTCAACTGTTTTTTTGAGTATGTACTCTTATAAAGAATTCATGACAACTGCTGTAGCCTAGCCAGTAGGTGATGAAGGCAGAATTAAATGAGGTCAGGCTGGGTTGAATGGATTCTCCCTGGATACTGGAGGAGGCAAAAAAATGTTTCCAGCAGGTGCCCCTTAGAGAGATCAGAGCATGAGCAATGCATACAGAGGGCACTCTAGGTCTCCATTTGAGCTGACCCACTGTGAGATTATATACTTTTTATACTTTTCAGTTAAAAAAAGTCTGGTTTTATGTCTAAAAGTTCTTAGAGATGGACAGCTTTCTCTGCCACTCACCATTTGCTTGCTGGAGAAACCATTAGGTATCTTGTTGAGCAAGACAAGCTTATTGGACTGTTCTGAGGAGTTGTTCTGGATGAACAAAAATAAGGTGGTGAAAATAGATACAGTATAGATACAGATGGAGAAGTGCCATAAATGAAAGCTGAAATGAGGAGGTGAAAATGAACATGGGCTAAAATCTTTCAATCCTTTTTGGGGTTTATTTTTAAAGTACATGTAAGTAGCTAAAACTGCTCTTAGAGAAAAGGATGAATTGGGATGAGGAGGAGGGTGATTACTAGGGAAATTAAAGGGCATTATATAAACATAAAGGACTATGTGGTGTTAAGATAGCAAAGAAACAGGATGTTGGGGTGGATGAGAATGAAGGGAATATGGTGCTGCTGTCTGATGTATTTCCCACTTCCAAAAGCTATTCAGGCTTAGCAAAAGTACTGTTAACTTTGTTGTCTGAGGGAGGAAGATATTCAGACTCTGCTCATCTTCAAGTTCAGTATTAGTCAATTGCTGTTCATTGGTTAACAGATGTGAGACAAGCACTAGTCCACTTTAGTCCATTGAGTGGTCCCTTGTTGTGAAGAAGTGAATCTATATGTCTCCTTCCAGGGCCTGGGGTCACATTTCAACACACTTGAGTGGTTTTGGCTGATAGTTCAACATTTGACATAAAGCTGTCCATAAGGACTTTGAAAGAAGTATTTGTCAATGGTACTTTTTAAAAGAGAAAAGAGAGTTGTTTAGATGCTGGAGAAGATGCTGAGTAAACAGTACACTGGAATTTTAGAAAGCCATAGGCTGATTTGGGTTGGAAGGCACCTTTAGAGATCATATAGTGCAATTTCCCTGCTGTGGACTGTGACACCTTCCACTAGATCAGGGCTCAAAGCCCTATCCAGCCTGGCCTTGAACACTTCCAAGGATGGGGCATCCACAGCTTCCCTTCCCTGGGCAGCCTGTTCCAGGGCCTCTCCACCCTCCCAGTACAGAATTCTTAACTTATGTTTCTGCTTCCTTTTGGTCTTGATAATAACAAAAGATCAGTTATGTTTGACTGTGGCAATTATGCATTATCATTCACTTTAGCCAAGTGATGAACTCTTGTTTCTGATTTTTTTTTCTTGCCTGCAAACAGTAAGATTTAGTAGAATATGGTGAGAAAAAAGAAGAATCAAGAAGAAAGCAAGATCTGCAAACAAATGAGATAAAGCATAGGATCCAAGAAAAGAACAATAAACAGTCTTAGTATTTCATTCTGCATAAGTAATTCTGATTGTATAAGTAATGACAAATATGTTCATGAACTTCATTAACAGTAGCTGAGTCTCCTCACTTTGGTAAATGTGTAAGGATATTTGGGAAATATTAAATGTCCTTTACTAACATGGTTCCTTCATGTTCATCCTGTTGAATCTCCTCATTCAGATTGTGACAGTCCCATTATTCTCCATTTTTAGTCATAAGTGAAGGTTCATCTTGTATTTTTCTGAGTTATCCACCCCTCACCTCAGTCCTTCCAAGACTCATATATTTCACTGAAATAATTTTCAGTAATTCATGATGTTACTACTTCTTGAAGAACTACCCTTTAAGCCACACTAACACCTATTTCCCAATGAGACCAGTTTTGGAAAGATGCTTTCACACTATCTAGGAGTAGAGTCTCATCTGTACTCCAACCATAAAGACAGTGTGGACACTTTCAGTGTGTAAGGTAGGCATCTAAATGATGCCACATACATGTACCACCTGAGTAATGGACAGATCTGTAACTCTTGATGTCCTGTCAGTTCTTGGAATGAAGCATATCCTGGCTTTGAGAATGGCTACCATATGCAGGGGAGTAGCTGGTATCTGCATCAAATGGATAAAGAATTGAGGCTGTAGCTGTAGTTGATAACAAATTTATCTGCGTAATGAACTCCTTTCCTTCCTCCAATGGTGTTGGCATGGAAATATCAATTAATGCTCAATAGTCTTGAATATTGACCCTTTGGTGCTGACAGCTCTGTCTCATGATAAATTGGTTGCAATACACAGGACACAATTTTTTTTCCCAGTGCAGCACAGGCCCAAATGTTTTAGGATGCTTTAAGCTGATTTGCCTGCTTTCCACTGGAGACAAAGACTGCAATTACCTGTAACATGAGGTATCTTTCCTGGAACTGACAGGTGGAACGGCGGCATTACCTGGTTTCCAGAGCAGTGGAGGAGGTGCAGAAAATCATCCAGCAGCTGACCACAGAAATCAGCTACAAGGCCGTGCGATTCCAGGCTATCTCCAACTCTGGCATTCACAATGAGAACATTAAGGTATGAACAAGAGCTCTAATGCACTCTCTGGCAGCCTGTAGGCAACCAGAAAGTGACTTCTCCATTATGTAAGTGTTTGTATGGGCAGGTACCTCACCCAAAACACCATGGACGATGTGGTGACGGTTCACTGTGGAGTTGTAGTCACTGGGTCACTGGCACTCACTCATGGACATCTCACAGCCAGAGAAGCATTGAAGAGAGATGGATAAATCAGGCAGAGCCTCTTCTTACAGCTGCTCTGTTTACAAAGAGCATCTATTGCCAGAGCTGCCAATCCACAAGCAGAAGCCAATGCTCTTTGGGAGACAGAAAGAAAAACTTTCATAGCAGTAAAGTAAGAAAAAGTACTCATGCCTTCATGAGCTATGACTCATATTTTTCTCAGGTGGAAAAGCTGTCAACTCACTAAAGAAAAAGAAAGAAAAATTAAAAGTCCTTCTTCTGCTATGAGCATTAGAAAGCTGCTTCTGAAAAATAGGGGTTTTCTTTGTCATGGATCAGAATTTCTTTTTTATTGGGAAAAAAAATGCTTATTATTGGGAGAAGTAAAATGCCTCCCCATTTTAGACTGTCAGACATGAGAATAATAATGCCCTGTCCCAGCTGTGACAGAAGAAGGCTGCTTGTTTCTTGTGACTCCATTCCGCAACAGTAGCTAGTAAAGACACAAGAAACAATCACAGCAATGGCAGATTCAGATGAAAACAATCCTTTTTAGCTGAACTGGTTGAAATACTAATGGCAGCCATTATACTAAAACACAGCCATTTACAGATCAAAACACAGCAAATATGTAAAAGCATGAGGCAATTTTGCAGCTCTCTGGTACTGAAAGGGAAGAAGTCTTCATATGAAGCTGCTGGAAAGATATGGAGGTGGAGGCAAAATATAATCACCCAGTCTGAAATGTGGCTATTGCCCTGGGAACAAAGACATTCAGATTCATAGCTTTTCTGGAATTTTGTATATCCCAGAGCACTGTGGTCAGTTAGTGTGGCCAATGTGACGTAAAGCAGTGACACATTCTGATCCACGAGTTCCTTAGTGCCAGAGTCAGCCAGCCACTTCTTGTGCTGGAACAAACCTGCCTGGCTAGTGAGGTCTGACAGGACCAGGATCAGGGTAAAATTGTTGCTCTGGAAAGCAAAGCAGAACAAAACGATCAAGGCAATCTATTAGGAGCAGTAACTTGGTATTATAGTATGTGGATCGGAACAAATTCTGCTTGAAAGAAATCCTCAAAATCTATTTCCTTGAAAGTGGTAGATCTGTTGTTCATGCTTAACTGAGGCCAGCATTACAAATCTGTGGAAGTAACACTAGGAGGACCTGACTAACTGTCCTGAATGTATGGGGCAGCAAAGAATGGGTTGATGAGAAATTATTTTTGTTTGGGCTGTCTACTTCCAAAAATTGGAAACTTTAATACTGTTGCTGACATAGTTCAACGTAGAGGAGACTTGTGTCCAGGAAAATCTTTTTTTCTGTCAGTTAAATCTACAGTGATTTTTTAGCTTCTGGCAAAAAGGAATCAATTTAACATGGTGAGAGGTCTAGATTTGTTGAGAAGCCTCAAACTCCCTTCTAAATATGAAAGGCTGAGTGGAGAATAGTTAAGGAAAGTCTTTAGGTATTCAGTGTTTTCTTGTGACCCACATAACAAAAAGTTATGCTTTAATGAAAAATTTGAATTTGGATGGACAAAACAGATTATTTAATTTTTAAAAGTTCTAAGTGTTTGTTTTTGTTGTGGCCCACCATTTTTGGAGTTGTAAACTGTGCAGGGCTGATGAAAAAGCTGTGGAAGCCTTTGTAAATTCAGTAAAGTTATAATGAAGAGGTCCAGACTAATCACTGGTACTGGTAAATGCACAATGGCATTTCCAAGTGTTTAATCGAGGTGGGAGCAATGGGGGGATTTTCCTTTAACAAACTCCACGCATCCAAAGAAGCTTGCAGCTTTGCTCTGTGAAAGAATGACCTTGCACATGCTTTCTCTCTGTTCTGTGTACTTCTTGTCTTCCTTTCTGCTTCTCTCAGGATCAGCCAGCTTTACTGGCCAAGTGGTCAGCTATGCTTCGGAGGAAGCGCCCGTTCCATCCATCCATCCAGGTACAAAGCCCTCCTGGTTCCTGACAATCCCTGTGCTTGCTTCCTCCTCACACACCCTCTTCTCCAGACAACTTCACCCACCGAACTGATCCTTCCATAATGGTTTTGTCCTCTGCACAAGAGACTTCCTTTTTTTTCCTCAAAGCATAATTATTTTCTTTCTAACCTAATGTTTCTGCCTCCCTGGAACAGCCTGGCCAGGTTCACAAGAATGAGGTTGTATTTAATTTGCCCAGCATACTCCAGACAGGATTTTAATACAGCAGAACTGGCCACAGGTTACACATCCCAGAATTATAGACTCTTGCTCAGGCCTGTGACTTTCTGGGGCCCATGGCCTGCACAAAGCGTGTGAGACCATCGTATGACAGAGCAGAGGTGTGGGACTGGGATTTGTTTAGGCCAAGAGGACACCAACTGCCCAGCTTTGCAGTGCTATTCCCAGCCTTGTGTGTTCTGTTGCTTTCTGGTAAGCCCCAGGTGGAGGACCTTTGTGACTTGCATTTGCAGGCACTCACATAGCATGTGCAGCTCTTCCCTTTACAATCTGTTGGGTGCCAGTGCATCAAGACAACATTTTGGTAGCAGGAGGGAGTGGTTGTTTACCTGCAAATGTGGCTGAGGCAGTGAGAGGAGCAGTAACTGCATGACAGCCATTGTATTTTTCCTTATGGAGCCTACTACTCTGTTTCCGAGCTGCCCACAGGATTCCTCAGCTCCACCCAACCTGATGTGTGCAGGTCAGCTTGATCTGAAATGTCATCCTTGCAGCATCCTCCTGCCTTTTTGGTTTATAGTCGACAAAAGAGCAGCTTCCTGGTGTTTTCTTTGCTATTTCTGTGCTTCTGGCTGGCCATCTTTTGTTTTCCAAATCTCTTGCCAGGGAGCAGAGAAGACCAGCTGCTCCCTCTGAGAGAGAGAGAGAGACAGGAGGTAAGCGTAGCAAGGCAGCCCCTACCCTATGGTCCCTGAGTGAGAAAAACACAAGGAGGGCAGCTGGGTCAGCCAAGAGTCTGGATCATCAGGAAAGTCTGCTGATAAGTCAGGTCTGAGATCAAGCCACTCACCCACTCACTGGAGCCCAGGGCTAACCTGAAATGGGGTCCCAAACCCATGGGCAAAAGGTGTGGCTAGGAGTCCCAGATAGGCTGCCTAGGGACAATAAAGCCTGTTAGTGCCCTCAGGGCCATGGCACCTCGGTGGCAATACTTTAAGTCAGCTGAGGTGAGCTGAGGAAGGCTACCAGAGTGTTTGGGATTACTACAGGAGAGTGACAAGCATGTTTCGTTTACCATGGGTGTAACCACCTTGCGGCAGTGGCTGTCACTTCACATCCTGCTCATGCACCAGCTTCACCTTACTTATGCCAGTGTAAGTTAGGCTTGATAGCAAGTGGACTTGAAAAGCTCCTAAGAAAACATGGTAAAAATCTGAAGGAATTTGAACACCCCTTCTGGAGCCACAACTGCCAGATGTTTCCAAAGTAGCAGCTGGACGTGTCCGGCTATGCCCTGGGTCAGACAGGTGATGTTTTGTGGTGTTTGAGTCACCTTATTCTTTCCTTGCAAATACTATCTCAGAACTGGTTTTTACTGGAAAGTGGTTGTTCCCCAAGTGAGGCAAATTAACTGGCTTGCAAACAGGCCTGTTTAAGGCTTCCTTGTCCATTGGTTGCTGCCTCCATCCTTACACTGTTACTGTCATGCTCATCAGGAGATGCAGTTCCATACATTACAGCTGGACAAGACCTGGACTTACTTCTGAGAGTGACACTGCCTCTGTAGGCTCAGGCATGCCACTTGCCTTATGTCTGTGTCCCTTTAAAGGCCAGTCAAACAGAGTGAGATGCTTGTAAAATTAGTGGGCCATAGCCTTATTTTGCTAATTTCTGTAGTGGACTTAGAAAGAGATCAGAAAGGTGTACTTTTTGCCATAGTTATTACTAGTATTGGACTCTGGGCTTGTCTCAAGTTACAATTCTGAGATAATAACTACTACTATTTGGGTTTCCCTTGACTGGATCTCAAAACATATTCACTCATGCCTTCCTGCTCCTTGGAAGCTGCTGGTTATTACATCTCATGCAATTGCAAACTAGAAATAACAAGAAAAGGGGGAAAAGCACGGCAGGTGTGGTGGCAAATCAGCCCGTGAGCTCTTATCTTCTAAGAGCTTCACATCAGATGCCTTCTAAGACAATTTCCTTTTAGTCTGCATGCCTCCAAGGCAACCCTTAGACAGGTTCAGTTAGTCCCATCATACCATGGTTTTTCCTTCTTTTCAAAGCCTCCAGTTTTACCTAGTACTTCCTGAACCCTGTTTTCCTTACTTTAACTCATGGATCTGCCCTTGTCTCCTCTCTCAATCTCTCTGACCTCTCCTAGGTCTTAGCACCCAGCCAGTTCCTCATCACAGTTCCTCTGCGTGGCCTGACCGGTTACAGGGAATGCCAGGTACGGCACTGGCGCTATTACACCGTGAATGGAACCAAGCTCCTCTCCTCCGTGCGCGACCCCGAGGAATTGCATCAGTGGCTGGAGGTGGAGCAGTTCTCAAAAAGCCTTCAGCAGTGGCATGAAGAGGATGTGAACATCGAAGGTGATCTGGTCCCAGCCAAAGTCCTTGTTGTCTTCCGGGAGCTGGTGGAGAAGTCGATTGTCTCCTGTAACCTCTCCAGTGAGTTTGGTGGGGACAGGTGTCAGGGAAACCATCACAAACACAAAGTGCTTTGCTTGCCTGCTCAAAAGCTGAGCAAAACCCTCCAAAACCAGGAAGCCTTTGAGGGATTACACTGACATACCCAGACCTGTGCTGAAGATAGAATTCAGTAGTTCTTGGGCTCTTTGTACCCAAAATGTTACTCATTTCTTTGGAATTTGGATAGGGTCTCCTAGGGTAACATCACCCTTGCAGTTCAACTAAGAGGCAGCCCAGATTTTTAGAATATTTAAGAGTTTTTTGGGGGAAAAGAATCTCTCTACTACAGCACCTGCAATATATTTAGATTATCAAGGAAGGTAGTACAGAAAAATTGGAAACCGGAAAGATGTGTAAATCTGAGGAGAACGTGTTTGAAGATATTTATGGGGCAGATAATGCTCTGGGGAAGCCTTAGTTGCCCACAGCTTTCCAGCATGGAAGAAGGACTTCTACTGAAGCAAAGTATGTTGGACAAGTTCTCTTTTCCCCAGTGTCCAGGCTACTCCTGTAGTGCCTCTCCCCATAGCATGTTTCCAGGATGACTTTACTCATCTAATGAGTCTTCTCTATTTCAGAGCAATAGAAGCTCTGAATTTTTCCACTCATCTGATCACACTCTGAATTGTAGTCATAGGAATGGAGAGGTGGATAGGAATGGAATTTCACCATTGAGGCTCACAAGAAATACCAGCTGAACAGGCTTGCTTCTGAGGCTTTAATTACATGAAAGTTATTGTGTTGGGCAGCAGTCACATTGAGGTATTGAGTGAAAGCTGAGTGTTGCAAGAAAGGTACTTGCAAGGACTCTAGACAGCGATGTTTGGGTTGATGATTCTGATGCCTTTTTTGTAAGGTCCACTGGGAGGAGATAAGCTAAGATGAAGTCAGGAGAAGCAATTACCATTTTTGTTTGTTTCTGTGAAGAATGGACTTCCTTCATCCCACAGTATGGCTAAAATTACCAAAAAAAAATCACTAATTTCTTTGTTTCCCTGTTTTTTAATTCTTCCAGCACCAGCAAAATCAGTTTTTAAGGTGTCTCACTTTTCATTAGTGGAAAAATAGGTATAATCATTGCAATGCTTTTGAAAACGGCATGAACATATTTTCATGCTGACACAGTGGTTGCTCTAACACTTTTCAGCTGCTAGTGATCCTTGTTGGGAGCTTGGGAACAGAACACTTCCTGTTTTGATGCCAGGCTTGGCTCAGCAGGGAAATAGCACATAGATTTTCTGAGGTTTATGAAGTTCTGGTTGGGATGGATGCTACTCTTTGCAAGGTAATTCACCCCATGAATTGCTACTTAGGCATACCAATCAAAATGAGGTGAGATAACACACTGCTTTTTAACTGCTTATGTTAATCTGCTCTGGCTTTCACTTCAGTGGGTTAGAGGATGAACACATGATTCACTCAGATGGCAGAGCTGAAGGGACAGTGATTGTGCCAGAGTGACTGAGACAGAAACTTCTTCCATGAACTCAGCTGGACCACAGGAAACATCCCGCAACATCCATTAGTTGCAGCTTTCTTTCCTTTCTGTACTCTTAGATCGTGCTGTTCCTGGAAGCCACTCTTCTTTCACACTGAGGAAACTTCTTTCCTCCAAATCACCTTGGAGTTAACTCTTCTTAAAGCTCAGCACTTGTAGTGATGTAGATGTTAGCCTTTTCTGTGTGACTGCTCTGTACAACAGACCATAAATTCTGGTATTGTCTTCTGTGCAAGTGCATCTCCAGAAACCGGAGAAACAAACCTTACAGATACCCCACAAAACATTCTGAATGACTGGCAGTAGTGTGGTCTGGCAAGGGTGTGCTCTCAGGTTCTCTGAAGGAAGAAGAACATCTTTAGATAGGAATTGTTCATCTGGTCCTCTCCAATCTGCAGTGATCTCCTGTAGTGTACCGTTAGAAATATTAGGTTGCACCACTTGTCTAGCTTTATTTTTAAGAAGCTGATCCTAGGGTTTAAGAGGACCCACACAGGAAAAAAAAAGCATGATAATTGAGTGTAAAGTTAAGAACTTTGTTCTTTCGTCTTCCTATTCTCATTCCCCAGGATAGACTTACACAGATTTAGGTTTTCCTTACGTTTTTTATGTATTACTGAAGAGAAAGTGTTAAGACAGACCAACAGAACTGCAGGGTCCTAGACAGCCTTTTGTTTGGCTTATGGAAAAAGGCCTTATTAATCTGTATTTTCTTGTCTTGTTCTTCTTTCATAGGTAAAGTGACAGTGCTGGAGAGTTTCAGCTCAGTGGTCCGGGTGGCCGTGGAGACATCAGAATCCCAGGTTGAGGTGGAGCTGGTCCCTGCTGTGGAGATTCCAACTTGCTGGCCTGAGAAAGCCCGGTGGCCTCGTTGCCTTAAGCGTTGGCCTTCTCAGGAAAAAGTGCAATGCATCAAGGTAAACAGTGTAAAAACCACCCTTAACTCTGAGATGGACTTTACCTCTCAGGTGCCTGACAGTGTTTCCCCAAAGGAACAACTGCATGGTGATGGCAGTAGGGTGAGAAGATGTATTCTCTAAAGAGAAGCAATGTTTCAAAATGTTCTGTCAGATTTTATTTGGATTTTGTTTCCCCTCCCCTTACAGTGGTGAATTCTTTAGAAAAAAATCTGAGTTAACTTTTTATTGCATGAGTCTCTAGCGAACTGTTCTGCCTGCATCACACAGCTCTGAAGTACAACAGAGCAATTCTTGCTCTGCCTCATTGCTCAGACTTCAGCAAATGGGCTGCTGTCCTGCAATTTTCCCTCCAACTCAATCCCATCTTTCCCTTCAGCTCAGTCCCATCTTTCCCTACAACACTGATGGCTGGATTCTGGCACTTCAGCTCAGTCCCAGCTGCCATGTTCCTGCAGGTCCCATTCCACCTTCCAGTCCCGCTCCCTTCTTATGCACAGCCTCCTGCTCCACAGCAAAGTGCCTGCAGAGCTGCACCTCTGCTTTAGTGGCACTGCTGGTACTGTGCCTGATGGCTTTAGAACAGGATCTCCCTGCAGTAACTGGTACCA
The DNA here is from genome assembly GCA_018697195.1 of Certhia americana. Lineage (NCBI taxonomy): Eukaryota > Metazoa > Chordata > Aves > Passeriformes > Certhiidae > Certhia > Certhia americana. The sequence goes on from CM031857.1 coordinate 24,832,161, forward strand.
GCACACAAGGAAACAATGCAAAATGCATGTTTATTTAACTATGAATTAAGATGGGAGCATGCCTCATGTTTGCTGCCTCTGCTAACCCTGTTTAGAATAGGCTTTGAGAGATGTCACACATGCTTTTGTAGCCTGTCTCTGCATTGCTGGGAGAAGTTTGCCTCTGATCTGCTGTCACAGTTGCCCTGTTGTTCCACAGTCGCTGGGTTTTGACCTCCTGGCCCGCTCTAACTATCACTGGCAGCTGTGCTTCTCCCGTGCTGAGCACATCCTCATGGAGGGACTGGATGAAGATGGTGGCTGTCGCATGAAGTGCTTCAGGGTCATGAGGCAGATGAAGGAAGATGTCTGGTGTGCTGGAAATAAGCCTGTCATCACAGCTTATCACCTTCAGGTAGGCACTACCCTGATACCAGCATACCGTCGCAGGATCTGTTGCAGTGGCTTCCATCCAGTAATGTCAGAATGTTGGGGTGTAAATCAGTGTAGCATCTGTGTGACTTCTAAGGTAACTGTCAAAACTGCTGTACCTTTCCATTGCTTTGTGATGGCAAGGAGTTCACTAAATATGTGATCCAAACTTCAATGAGAAACCAAGGCTAAGGAACACTATGATTGCAGCAACATAGATAGAGTGAATGCCCCTGCTCTGTTTTGACTTCACATTGTACTGTTGTCTGTAATTGCACACTTATTTCCTGCTTCTTGACTATCCCAGCCATCTATATCCATCTGTCTCTCTGGTGGTAAATGGTGCTTTTTTCCTTTGTGGATATGCACCAAACAAAACTGTCTCAGGTGAGCATTATTGATGAATTATGTGCGAACTGCAGTTCTGGTGATGTTTCACTGGGGTAGGAGGGGAAGAAAGAGTTAAAGGGGTGGTGGCATCCTCCCTGCACCTATTTCAGGTTCAAGATGGCTTCAAACAAGATTTGTGAAGAAGAGAGAAAAGACCCTGCTATGACTGTGTCCCCACATCTGACAGCTGCAGATACCAATGGGCCACAGGCAGCACCATTTGTTAAATTATAGATTAAAAATCCTGTTTTCTGGGACTTCATCCTCGTGGAGTTGCCAGGAAGAGGCTGTATTTTTCCTGCCTCGAAGCCTCAAGCCATTAGGTTTCTACAACAGTTACTGATCTTTTGGTGTCCAAAACCAGATGCAATGCTAAGATTTCTCCTAAAGAAAAAGCTGGTGACCATCAAATGCTGTTACAGTCATGGCACTACTCTAAGTCAAGATGGAATTAAAAAAAAATTGATGAGGCTGATTATAGCTTAACTGAATGCAAAACTCGTCAGTGCTTATAAGAACAAACTGGTGGGAAAACCATTTAACCATTAGGAACAATGCTTTTCCATGGATGAAGGAGCAGAAGTGCTGTTGCATGGACTCTTGATCAAAGTATGAAACCATTTAGAAGCTCTTTAGTTCTTTACTGTAACTGTACTTCTGGCTTTTACAGCAAGAGAGGATTGGTCTACCAGACAGAAAGAATTTTTCAAAATTACTCTCATTAAAAAGAAAAACAGGAAAGAAAGAAAAGAAAAATGAGAGAAACAGTCAGTGGATAAGCCAGCAGTTGAGCAGAGGCTTAGTACTAGGTTTCTTCACATTCTCAGGTTCCTCCTGTCAGAGATATCCAATAACTAGTATTAAACAAGCCCTCTATGACAGAGGAAATCTGCATCTCAGAAGCTCTGAAAGCCAGAGAGGACCATGTAACTGCCCTGCATAGAAATGAAGTTGGAGGTCTGGAATTTCAAAAAGATCTAGGTACATTCTGAAAGCCAACTCTATGCTGTTGGTAAAGAGCTGGGAGTTAGGGACATAAATGCTGGGGATAAATCACCTGTTTGGGCACCTGACTGAAAAAGCAGCACTGTTTTACTTGCCTCCACAAACTTCATTGCAACTGCTGCCTGCTGAAGTAGTTTTAGTGTGTCAGAAGGTAACTGCTCTGTAAGTCTTCAAGGAGCAGCTCTCAGAGAGATACAGCTTGAATTCCTCACTATGCCTTTGTTCCCGGGTGACATTCAAGGAGAGGCTTGGTGGTGTTATTGCAGCTGTGAACAAAAAATTTTTCACATTTGAAAAGCTGTTTGAGAAGAAATTTGTCAGCAGTACAACTATAGATGAAATTGTATGTCTGTAGAAACAGACAAGTTGAAGGCTGTGGTTCTGCCATCTCTCACAATGTCTGTGAGTCTCTTTTTGGGTAGCCGGATTTGCAAAATAAAATAGGGATTCAGAGGACAGTTAAGGGACTTAGCAGAATTATTGAACAAAGGATTGGTGATGTTGTACTTTAAAAAGTTATTTCAGGCTGACCAAAGCAGTTCGGTATGGCTTTTTTTGGTACAATAAGTCTAAGTTACTTGAGAAAATTCTTCTCAGTCATGGGTAAGTCTAAGAAAATGCAACATGGGCAGTGTAAAAATAATACTATATGAGCAGTAATCACATGAATTTTGTTATTTTAAATATGTATTTCTCAAATGTTAAATTGCATGAAATAATTTTGGAGAAATAGAACATAAGACATGCAGTATCACATGTCAGAAAAAAACAGGCAACATTTGACCAGAAAGCAAGCCTTGCACCTGCAATAGCTTCTTGGAATCTCAGTCTGTTTAGAATGCAGATCTTTGTGTATCTTCAGCACAAATACAGCTGAAGCTAACAAATGATTATGTTGATCTCATTATGCTCTGTCCCTTCTTGCATCTACTGGCTTCTACCCTTGCATAATAGGCCATTTTCTACAGCCTAAAATTCCTGGCATTTCTACAGATGCTCCTGCTGGAGGATAGAAAATAGGCAAACATTATTTTAGCAAGATCATTTTCCTTGGGCTCCTGGCCCAGCCACTAGAGAGTGGCTCCTCTGAGGAGCGGTATTCACCAGGCACCTCTGATCTGCTCTTCCTGGTCCCCAGAGGAGACTTTAGTTGGGATCCCGCCATTGCAGAAACATTAACACAGGGAGGCAGCAGCGTGAGCCTCTGTGATTTCCAAGGCTGTCAGCCATTTACCAGCACTAAAAGTGCCTTAGTAAGCTGTGTGAGCCCTCGACAGAACCTCTAACACATCTCCTCTCCCATCTGCTTCTTGCAGACAGTGCTATTCTGGACGTGTGAAAAATACCCACGCACCAAGGATTGGCGCTGCTTCCCTGAAGCCTTTCTGAGGCTGGTACAGAAGCTGCACAAGTGTGTAAGCCAGCACTTCCTCAAGCATTACTTTCTCAAGAACACCAATCTGCTCAAATATGCCAACACCAGTGACCTGGACCTGGTGGCCAGCAAGCTCGCAGTCTTCTTGGAGAACCCCGTTTTCTGCCTGGACTAAGGCAGGCAAAGGTCTCACCCCAACCCTGAGTTGATCCCCCAGCTCCTCTCCCCACCTGTGGTTGCTCTCCATGTCCTTCCAGTGGATGTTGCAGCTGGCTCTGTGAGACACTTGGCACATGCAGCGTGAAAGAGAAGTGTCGAGCTGGCAGCGGTGGGCGGTGAAAACTGATGGGAGGTATCACTTGATGCCCAGCTGATCTAATTTGCTTTCCACAGTGACAGCCTGCCTGGAAGCTACAGCCAGTGAAACCCAACTTTCTGTGTCAGTCAGAGCAGGCATCTGCCTTGTTCTGTGTCTCCAGTCTTGTGGCACCTAAGCTGAAAGGCAACACAAAGGAGTCTCGCTCTGCTGCCTCTATAACCTAGCACATGTATTGTTGCTGCAGTCGCCTTTCTCACAAGGACAGTGGGTTTAATTGCCTGCTTAGCTCACAAGCCAGCTCTGCAGAGGGGCAGAGGAACATTTCCGAGGTGTTCTGAAGCTGGAAGCTTTTCTCAGAGGAAATTCAATTCAGTGAGATGCTGCTCCAGTAGGATCTAGTAGGAATTTAACCATGCTGCTAGTGTTGAAGGGCTCAATGGAAGCAAGATGAGGAACAGTGTGTCTTTCCCCTTCATTTTTCTCTCCTCCACTTATATTTTTCTTCCAATTGCTTCAAATATGTCTTTATCATGTTTGTCTTTGCCAGTTGTGTTAGTGCCATACAAGGAGGGGGCTTTGTCAGGGCAGATTTCACTCCCATCCCTGGCTCTATCTAGCAGGCTGGACAAGGAGCAGGTCTTTCCCTAGATGTTAGCCTAGATGTACTTTCGGGTGCAGTGCAGAAGGATGACATTTTTCAAAGGCTCTTAGCTCCAAGACCCCCAGTGCTTTTAATTTTGTGGATATTTCTAAAGAAAATGGATTTTAGTATTTCAAAAGGACAGAGCTTTCAAATTAATATAAAGGATGCTGGGTTTAATGTTATTAAGCTAAACCAAGATAGGGGGGATTTTGGGTTTGGGTTTGGCTTGGTTTGGTGGGGATTTTTTTGTTACATCTCTGCAGGAAAGTAAATAAGCCCTTTGCCAAGGAGGGTGGCAGAGGTGGGATTTGCATCCCGCGCTCCAGGGAGCGGCAGGAGGCGCATCCGCGGCGCGGCGTCTCCCCGGCGTGGCAGGCTGCGGTACAACCACGCGTCTCCATCGCAGCCGCTGCCTCTGGAACACGCTCTTTCTTCTACAGCTCTTGAGCAGAGTAAATATGGGGTCAGGAAGGATCCCAGCTGTGTGGTCCTGGTCTGGTCGTGGTGCTGTGTCTCCCGCATCAGACCTCACCATGTATAGACCTGATCCAACCCTGTAAACCCTCTTTGCTCAGATCCTCGGAATACTCTCCAAGTCACCTTTCCATGTGCGGTACTGCCTTGTGTGGAAATGTTTTGAACAGTTAACTTCTCTGGCTAAACCTTTGTTCTCCAGGCTCCCTAAATGGGACACAAGTGTCAGTTTCATGATGACGCCTCCTGTTCATGTGTGGCTTTCCTGTTTCCTGTGAACTGAGCCGTTTCAGTAAAGTGAAAGGAGATGCCAATCTGCCAGGCAGAGTCAGGCAGCTGTGGCAATGAAGTAATGTCTCCTGTTTTGTCTTGGTTTTGTCTTGTGGTTGAAGGGCTGACTTCTGAAGTTAGAAGAGGGCAAAAACAGTTCAAACTGTTCGAGAACAGTGCAAAACATTCAGAGCTGTTAATCCTAAATTTGGTATCTGCTGCTCTGATGTATGGTCCTTTTGGGATTTAGTTGTGCCTGTTGAAGAATTTATCTCCCTTTATAGCAGGGTGAAAAAAAATGTTTCAGTGGTGATACCTTAACGTGCAGCTGTGAATGAGAGTCCTCAGCTGCTGGGGTTCACAGCCTGCTGTGAAGCAGAACCATGGGCATGCACCGTGTGCTGCACAGCCATGACATGGAATGTTCTGCCAGGGCAGCCTCTTACAGCCAGGAATGACTCAGCAAAGCCAGGAAATAAGCACAGAATGACGGACCCCTGCTTTGAGCCAAGTCTAACCAGTTTTTGCTCTATTTTCTTCTTTTGCTCTATCTTCTTCTTGCAAATGCATCAGCTAGCACATGCTGCTGCAGAAAGTATCGTCATCCCCACTGAAACATGGAAGGTATATTACTATTGACCACAAAGACACAGGAACAGTCCTGCAGCTTTTTCTCCAGAACAGCAAGATGTGACACAGCTGGCCACTGGCAAAGGGATAAGGCTTTGAGGAAAGGACTAACGTGTTCATGGAAGCAGCTGAATACAAGAATTAATTCCTCTCAAGAGACATCTTTGAGATACTGTCCTACACCATCTTGTGCAGGTCTGCTTGGGTGTGTGGGGTTTTGTTGTGACCGTTTTTTGTAGCTGTGGGAGAGTTGTGCAGAAGGTCTCTTATTAAAAAAACTAAACTTGCCAAATATTTATCACATTTCTTACCACAATAAACTTTCTGCAAATAGCTCTTCACTTATACACCAAGTCTGACTGCAAAATCATGACCTCATCCCAAGATTTTCCTCCAAAAAGAGATACCACATTGTGTCTTGGCTAAAGAATAAGTTTTACGTTTCATATTTATAATGTTTCTTTTTTAAAAGTGAGCATCTGGACAAATACAGACTTTCTTAAATAGGTTTAATCAAAAGTTCTTTGTTCAGAACATCTGGAAGGAATGTGATGACCATTTTCTCTCTCTTTTTCACTGCTTTCCTGAGTATTTGCTGCGTTCTCAGCCCTCACCACTGTCAGCAACGCTCCGTCTGTCAGAAATTTCAATTGAATGTGTTGCTCTGCTATATAAAGTGGTACAAAACTCATGATGTTTTTAGTCTTTTTGCACAGCCTGCCTTCTAGTCACTAGAGGGCAATGTCTCTCTGAAGCACAGACATCGATCCAGGATCTTGCTCTTAAAATCAGCATCTTGTTATTATCATCGAGCTGAGACAAATGAGCTCGATTAATTTAATGCTGAATTCTGTTGCCAAATGGAGAGAAGAGACCATGGGAGAGCTTTCTAATAAATAGCAAGACTTGGGTAAAAAGTCTCAAAACTCTGGAAGCCACTCTAAGAGTCAGAATATGGATTTATTGTTTCAGATGATCTTGAAGTAATTCCCAACAGCCTTCGACTGGGAAAGCACCAGCAAGCAAAGTGCATGCAGGGTTTTGGGAAGGAGGGAACTTGCAGGAATAGCCACTGCCCTGCTCATTGCCCATTAGAGTCCTGCTCTCTCTCCATGGAGCTAGGCCATGACTCCCATGTGGGCTACCCCTCAGGCTCTTCTGTCTCTCCCTTTTTTTCTCCCTCTTCCAGAAAACAAATAAAATATTTTCTCAGAACAAGTTTTCTGATGCCACCCCTTAGGTGGGAATGGTCATTTTTCAGTGCACATCAATTCTTTTAGTTCATGGGACCTAGGTATACACAGAGGCCATTACAGACCATCTACTCACCCTCACTTACACCCCATCTTTAGTCTGAAGTGGTGCCCGGCAATGCAGTTAGATCACCTTGCAAAATATGTTCCCAGTGGGAGTAACCTGGCCTCTCTGAGCAAAGCTGGGACATGGACAGTGACAGGCAGGATAATTCCACCTTCACACTAAATATTTTTCTACTTACCAATGCTAAGATTTCAGGGTTTGAGGAGAAACCAGAATTTTTTATTATTATGCCCCACCCCCAACACTCACCTGAGGGCCTTGCATTGTCACGGGAGGTAGTGACACAGCAGCCAGTGCTCAAATCATGGTAAGAGATCCCACTCACCCTGTCAGGCCAACCTGTGCCATTACTGTAGGAGGCTGTGGTGGTGCCTTCCTTGGGATCTGACTTCTCTGGCTGGAATAATACGCACTCACAATTTCAAAGGAAATTAAACAACTCCAGGTAGCAAATGTATTTAGGCTGTTCTGACCCAAACTATTGCAGCACAAAGAAATGGAAGACACATTCATCATGTTACAGGTACCTGTCAGTACTGCTCCAAGAAACATCTTTGAACTGAAAGAAAGGACAGGATCAGCACCTGGCTTTGAAAGCATCTCCTGGATGGGTGATGAAGAATGCACACATGCCAACAGAGACCAAGCCTATGGAGAGTACAGAATGTATTTTTCACAGGAAAGATTGTCTAATTTACCATTAGCATCTTCACAAATACAAATTACAAGGAAATGCATTAAGGAAAGAATTAATCAGATTGAAAGGCTTTGTAGTAATTAGAAAAAAGAATGGCATCTTCCGAGCCTCCCCTGGGTGGTGGTAATTACCAGCTGCACAACTGTGGTTTGTGCCACTTCAAGATTTCTGGACTAAAAATCTTCATATCTTTTTGTTTCCATTCTTAGAGAGGCCAGTCTTGGAATCAGGCAGCAGCACAGGCCAGCAGCTCCAAGAAGCATGAAGTGAGCCTTCTTCAGCCTGGGTGGGCACCAATTTATGTGCAGGGTGGTCCAGAGCCTGGTCCCAAGCCATGGCTTAGTTGCATCTGGCCCAGCACATCTTTCCTGTTGCCTTGGAGGAGATGAGTACCATTTGTTATCCAGCAACTTGAACAGCCAAACCTCTTCTGCCACAACTGCAGGCAGCCTGACACCCATCTGCTTCTGCAGCACATCCCAGCAGCAGAGGGCAGGCCACAGCCCCTTCTGGTGACAGTATTGTCACCAGCACAGCTGGGGGATCTGAAGGGTAAGGCTCCTGGAGGCTAGCTAATGGATTCCAGGGCAAAAGTTTGGTTAATTCAGGAGAGCTTAAGGAAGTCTGCTTCCAAGCCAGTAGTGAACCAAAACAAAAATGTAGCTCAGAGGAAATTTTTTTAAATCCATGGTAAAATTACTAAGGAGATGAACATCAATGTTGAATTCCTGGGATCTCATTTTAAAAGGGTGAGGACACATAGATGGGAGGAATGTCATCAGCCACCGAATCCATCTGCTGCTCTTCGTGGTCCTTTCCCCTAGATTAACCAGGAGCAGTTTCAAAGGTAGGTAGATACTTTGCCCCTGGCTCCTGAGGCAGACAGATAATTTCAGACCCACACAGATCATTAGGAGCTTTCTTTGAACTTTCAGCCTAGATGTGTTCACAGCCAGTGCAGTCTGGTTTGTACCAGTACAGATCAAGCTGCTGCTCACCCTCCATGGGGTTTGCTGTCTGTGCAGCCATCAGAAGGGTAATCATAAGCTCCCTTGCATTTAGCTGAGCATGACTAGATGTGCCAAGCTCTGTGGTCTTTTTTTCTCTGATAGAAACTCTGTTCCAGTCTTGCTCTACACTGAGTGTAATTCATCTCTGCACAGATAACCAGGCTGGTTTGCAGCTTTCCAGATGGAGTCTCATCAGTATCTCCTATAATGGCATGTCACATTCATAATACTAATCCATGCAGTATATCCTTTATGTTGAAGAGGAAAGAACACACAGAGGTCAAGTTCCCTTAAAAAACAACTGTAGCTTCAAAGGAAGAGTGACCATCATCAATTATTTTCTTGGCAAACCAGGTTAGTTAGCCTCAAAAAAAGGCTGGTTGAAAGGCTTGCCATGCTCTGGTTGTCTTGGAAGGGAACCATATTCCCAAGGCCATGGGCCAACAGCTTCATCATCTCCATAAGACCTGAGCTCAGTCCAGAATCAATGAGTCTGCTCCAGCCTGTTCCTCCCTTCCTTCCCCAGGCAACAACCAGCTCTGGCCTGTAATTCTCTTACACTTCTTCCCCTTGAGTTAGTGGTAGACACCATTCCTCCTTGTAACACATATCCAGCTTTTACCACTAAGCTGAAGAGTTTGGCTGTTTTCTAGCTGTGTCATTAAAATGCCATAGACTGGAGAGGCAACAGATCAGTGACCAGAGCTAATAGCAGCAAAAAGGATTAAATGAACAATGGATCTTGAGCGTAATTTATGAATGCCATTAGCCACTGAGAGGGAATTATGTTTTGGCTGCAGTTCTGAGGGGGAAGGGTGGGTCTTATCTAGGCAGGAAGAAAAAAAGTGTCTGATTGCATTTGGATTAACAAGCAACTATATTGATTTGCCATGTGACACATCTTGGGCTTTTATGTTTAGATCAAATGTAATAACATCTGACCAAAGACAAACTGTGTTTTCTCTATTTTGTATTCAGACCCTCATGGCCAGAAAAGGTTGTGGTCACATCTCACAGCTGCCAGTCATGGAGCATCTGCCACCCTGCCTGTGGGTGATGATGTGAGAGCACAGTTCTCCATCAAAAAGTGGGTGCAGAAAGGCAGGTCTTCTCTTAGAGAAGAGACACAAGTTGCATGAGTGTTTCCTTGTAGCCCAAGCCCCACATCCTGGGGATGGGACAGAGCAAGCAATGCCTTGGTCTGCAGTGTCTCTTCTGCCTTTCATTTGGTAACTGACACAGTATCTCATTAAACCGCTTAGCTTGGCAGCTGGGGCCATTTGTTAGAGTGTGATATGAAGGATCATAATCACATTAAACCTCAGGATCATATTGTGGAGACTGAGATTAGACTGGAGAATAAAGAGAAAGTTTAATTTTGTGTGACAGTGCAGAGTTGCCTCTGCTTGGGGTGGTAAGGAGGGTTAAAAGTGGTTGTAAAGGCTCGAGCCTAAGGGGGTTTGTTTTGATGACTCCCTGCTCAGTTTTGAGCAGAAGGGTTTTAGCACCCACTTTGAAATAGAGAGTAGCTCTGCAGTCACCAGCCTCTCACTGCTTTCCTTTCCCAAATGAGGGCCTGAAGAGGGGGCTTGCATGGGAAAGGAAAGCTCAGCAGGTGTAAATTATGCCAGAAGCCAAAGGTGCAGATGCACTGAAGCATGGTGCTTCTGGAAAGGGGTTGCCCTTGGCAATGGCCACCTAGTTATTATTATCTCTGTGCTGGAGGCCCAGGTCCTTGACTTGAACTGCTGTTCCCTGGGTCCTTCCTGTTCCAGTGCATTTAGCACAGCATCCTATGAGTCCTCCAGCAATCTGGGGACAGGAGGCACCCTCTAAAAGTCAGCAGGAGCCCCACAGTGAGAATATACATCTAGGAGGTCTTCTTGTGATCTCCTCTAAACTGGTTTGGCTATTATTAGAAATAGGAGTAAGAGAAAAGTTGGAAAAGGCAGCATACAGGTGGATTTCTGGCATCTGCCACCAGAGAGAAATGGCCACAGGTCAGAGTAGCTTGGGTCTCTGTTGTAAGCCCATTTAACAGACAAGTCTCAGGAAAGACCCCAGCTACCACCAGCTTTAGAATCAAACTCAGAGGTCTGCAGCTGTCTCCATGGACATTATCTCCTCACATGATCACATTCACATCTCATCATGAACAGTGAAAACAGTGGGAACATATAAATGCACTCATTTTCAAAAATGGTGGCTAGGCCTATCACAAATGAAGTAAACAGATGTCAAAAAAGAGGAGATAAAAATGGGTATATAAATTTTTTACAACTGTACCTAAGACCATTGTAAGTTCTGTTCCTGCACTCCCTCTGTTACTTGTTCTGGAGATATACTTAATGAATAATATATTCTCTCTATGGCTTGATCTTCTGCTCAGATATTGTACCTTCTTTCTTCTCTTTTGTCTGCCCTCTATTCCCTAGAGACTAAGTACTTTAGGGCAGGAGCCTGGCATACAAAGATCTTCAGTTTCCTTGTGCTTCCTGAAACTTAACACAATGCAAACCCTTAGCAAAACCTCAGAGTAACAAAGGAGATGCTGATCTGAACAGCTGGAAAGACAACAGAGCCTTTTCAGCCACCCAAAATAACTCCTGGGTGATAAGGAGGTACTTGGAGAGGAGCAGATGGATGAGTGCTCCTTGCAGTGCCACAGCCATGCGGATCGCTAATGACATCCCCTGGTTTAGGATGATGAAGTGGCAGCATTCCCGTGATGGCAGTGCCAGATGCTCGGTATATGGCTTCGGGGAGCTCATACCCGATATTAACAACCAAAAAAAACGACGTCAGCAGACTGTCTTGCCCTCCTGGTGCCTGACAGAGGCTGCAGAAGGGCACTCGAACAGTAGGAAAGCACACACCTAGCTGTGACACTCCTTAGCCTTGCAGCAGGGTGGGGTGATTCTCTCTGCTTCCTCCCAGCCAGACATAGTCCTGGGCTGTTCCCGGGGTTTCTGCACAGCAGGGTGACTTTGGACAAGTGCCTGGACCCATGAGGAGCCAGTGAAGCTGCTCAGGAGGCAGAGTCTTTTGATGACACTTGGAGGATTTCAGCTCAGCCTACAGCCATGGTGGGAGTGGGGCAGGGGCAGAAATCCTGCTTTGACTGGCCAAGCCCACCTTGGGTGTATTGGCAGCTTGAGACAGTGTTGTACAGGATGGCAGCAGCTGTGTGCCCCCAGAAGCTGCTCCCCCTCTGGCTCCACACATTCCCAAAAGCATCCCTGATGATGAAAGGGGCTGCTTCCAGCAATGGCACCTCGAGTCTTGATGAAGATCTTAATGAGTGGTGATGATCATATGCAATATGCATACAACAGATATTCTATAATGTATTCACCAATCTAGCCAGACCTGGGCTGTATTTTCCTGCATCACTCTCTAGAGGAACATGGGCACCATCCATTTGGGGCAGAGCCCAAGCTCTCTCTGCCTGTGCTTCCAGCTGGAACTGAAGGCAGCTGGCCTTGTAAGTACAGTGAGTGCAAAACGAGCTGCTCAGAGGAGCAGACTGGTCAAATGCTGTCTTCCTGCCACCCTGGTGACTCTGTCAGCTAAGGTAGCCTGTGTTCAGGTGCTGTCCTTGTGTTAAAGGCTCCTAAATGCAGTGATCCTGCTCGAGCCCCCATGCAGGAAGGCCTGGTCTTTACTGTGCCTCTTGCAGCTGCTGTAACATAAACTGATTTGGAAGTGTTTTCAGTTTCTTCCAGGCACTGAGAGAAGGGAATCTGAAGCACAGTGGTGAGACAGCAGACCTGACAAAGTCAAACCCCATGATGCACATGGATTTGGGGCCTATAGCAAGGGAATGCCTAGAAACATGGGTACCAACCCTCTGGCGAATTGAAATACTTCAAGAGCTGTTAAAGAAACCTCAAAACATGATCAAAGACCTAAGATGATCACTGCTTTTCCTGCTGCATGTGAAACAGCCACATGGCAAACTGGACTGATGGAGGTCAGGATGTGGGGATGGCTGGGATTTGGAGGTCCAGCAGCCTCATCATGAAGCCTGGGCAAAGCCCCTTAATGTGATCCCAGCATAGAGAGGCTGTAGCAACTGGTTGTTTTCATTAGCTAGGATTTAACAAGAGGAAAGTTTTCCCATTCAAAGCAGAGGACCACTTCCCTGTTTGTGTTCCAGTACTTAACATTCTCCTTTTGCTTAGGAAACGACAGCAAAGGCTACTTTTGGTGTTCTAAAATTTTATCTCTTTAAACCTTCAACCTACAGTCAAAACAAGAAAATAGAAAATGACATTTCAACAAATAGTCACTGTTTACATCCAAAATACATGTAATTTAGTAAAAACATGCCAGCATCCAGACCCAGTGTTTGCTTCCTGAGCTCTGTGTAGCACCTGGTTAGTGAATAGGAGGCCACTGGGGACTTGGGGTATTTTTCAAAGCAGGAAACATATCAGAAAACTTAGAAGTTTTGGCAATACTCAGTAGTTGTTGAAATACAGCCTAAGGCAGTCTGGGAGTGCCCTAATACTCATTTCTGTTTTACCCAGGGCGCTTCAGGCATAGCTCCTTGAGAGGCTGATCAGATACCCACAAACTTGCTGTGCTAAACATTCACTGAAATTTCACACAAAACTTGTGGGTGTGACCAGGGGCGTCCCTTAGTTCACACAGAGACTGGTCTGGTGTGTGACCAATAATAAAGGAAAACTGTAGTATGTGCCCAAGTCTAGGGCTTAGCAGGGAGAAGCCCCAATGTCATCCCAGCAAGCATCTTGTAATGCTGACAGCAGGGCTATATGGGAACTATACAGTGGTTCTTACCTACATACACTGGACAACAGCTCAATCTCAACCTCATTCTATTAGAGGCTGCAGTTCAAGCTTAGCTTTTATTGATTTTTTTCCAGTGGTCTGCTCTTACAAGCTGGAAAAGCTTGGTGAAATGAAGTGCAGGTGCTAGGTCTCATTTGAAACACTTGTAAGACAGACACATGGTAGTGCTTTGAAAGAGAACCACTCAAATCAACAGGACTCCCTCTTTTTCTTCCTTCAATTTATCCCTACAACATCCTCAAAGGTATCTTCAGACCCTCACCCTGGCCTGGGCAAGACATGAACCAAACCCACATCAGCCCATCTAGAGAACCTGGAAGAACTGGGTAAAACTTGAGCTGGGTTTAGCAGAATTTTTAAGGTGAGTGATCTGAAGTTTTTCCTTCCAAGTATGCCACTTGGCACAGGTAGAACTGTGCACCATTTTGGGAGGAGGGAGGGAGGTGTGGTTGTGGTGGTGCATGTTCTAGGCTTCTCCTTACTTGTATCAGTGCATAGGGCAAAAGGATTGCCTGTGACTTGCCCAAGGTGATGCAGCAGAGGGTGGTACACAGATCTGGACCCAGCTCTCCCAGCCTTCTGGCCTGACTCCTTAACATGTGCTGAGCTGTGAAAGTCATCTGTGACTGCCTGGCTGCACTGTAGGTGGAAAAGCTGCTGCTGCTGCTAGTGAGGCTGTGTTGTTTTACTCTCTGTTGATATTTGGTATCATTAATGGTATGGTTTCCTTTCTGTTTGCTTGTTTAAATCCTTCTTGGTGATTATAGAGCCACCTCTTGCCAAACTGCAGTGCTCCATCTGCACTGCACATTTATAATAGTTTCTGGCTGTAAATGCAAGATTTGTCATCAGGAGAGCGTTTTTTAAGCCACTACCTTGGCCTCTGTTTCAAAATAGTCCCTGCAACAGGGCAGGACTGACTGGCAAAGTTGTATTCCTCAGACTGACCAGAAATAGCAGTATTTGCAGTAATTCTGTTCCTCTGGCTTGGGCAGGAAGCTGTATGACTCCTGACTGTATCTGCCCAGAAACACAGAAGAAACACGGGGCAGGGTATGAGTGGATGCTATCACGCTGTCCTGCTGCTGGGAGGTGACACTTCTCCTTTCTGCTGCCTGTTCCAGCCAGCTCAGGTGGGAGCCCTGCCGTGGGTTGTCTGTGTCTCAGCTCCACAAGAACACCAGCTGTATTTGGGAACAGTTTCTGCACTACAGCTGCACGTCCAGGTGAAGGGGGCATTTCTTTCGTGCCCATCAGTGGCGGGGCATTGCTCCAGCCCTGCTGCTGGCAGCTGGGTGCTCTGGTGCCCATCAGGGTGACAGTGGGTGTGCAGCTTCCAGCTCTCTTCACAGCTCTCCTTCTAGGGAGAGCCCTTCTTGCTCTCCTCCCGTGCTCCTGAGCTTTTAGTGTTTGGTGTGTGCAAGCTGTCAAGGGTGCAGCTCATACCCTACATCCAATGCATGCCATCTGGTCCCCTCTAGAGTGCTACAGTGCCATCCCCCTGCTTCTTCCCCTGGAAGAGCTGCGAGCATTGAGGAGAAGGAGCTGGGAGGCTTCAGCTTGCCTTGGTTGTGTTCTCCCCTGTGCTCCATGTCTCTTTGTTGTGTTAGGGAAGAAGGTGCTGCCAAGGGTCCTGCTCCGTTTACTTATTTTACTCGTGTGCTCCTGTGTCTGCTGCAAGCAGCCCCCAGCTCCCCAAACCCTGTGCCACAGTCCTTGTGCAAGCTTTTCCTCTGGCTGCAGTGTTGTTGGAGGAAGACTGGGATAGAGGGGAAGCAGGATAACGGGAGGCACTAAAGCAGCTGTAATACTAAAAACTCTGTGACAGAGAGGCGCTGGGGAGGGCTAGGAGCTGTCGCGGTGAGAAGGCTGAGGATAGTGTGAGGGATGTGGAGGGAGGGAGCCTGAGGGATGCCTTTTCCCACCAGGACTTCTGCTCGCAGGAGCTCGGCGGCCGCTGGAGTGCAGTGTAGCCCCGCCATCCGCCCGCGGCCGGGCTCCGGCACCCGCCTGGGTCCCCCTCTGGAGCCATCCAGGTGGCCGAGGGCTGCTTGTGAATAGCAGTCCGGGCACATATGTGTCTCCTTCTTTCCCCCCAAAACCTGATGTGGGGAGCGTGGTCCTCTGTGAAGCATGCCTTAGGAACAAGCCCCACTCGTGAGGAGTTGGCAGAAGGAGCTGGGGCAGGTAGAGCTAATCCTCCAATCCGTTTTAAGCAGGGGGCTCCTGGATTTGGGACAGTCCAGCACCAGAACCATCTCTGGCAAGGCAGTAGGTATTTACCCTAACTGGACAGAAGCCAGGAGTGATCATGTCTGCACTCCTGGGCAGAGTTTGTTCTCACAGTCAGGTAGTGCGGAGCATTGCTTCAAGACATGGGCACCTCCTTATAAATGTTCCTAAAAAGTTTCTCATGCATTTTAAATTCATCTAAAGTGCACAGATTTGGGGTTTTTGCTCTCACCTTCTCTGATCCAAGCTGAAATTTTTCTCTGCATTATCTATGACAGCATGACTGAGCAGGCCCTCTCCTGGGCAGCAAATGTGCCCATTACTCCATTGCCTGCCCCGTGTCCCTCCTTGGCCCTAGCCTGGGCCAAGAACATTATGTACCTGCTGGTGGGTGGTGCTTGTCTTTGACTCTAATGCACTGTTATGTTTCTCAAGCCAACACCAAAAGTTGTCCATTTTTTTCCTTTTTTTTTTCCCCCTTTTAAATGAATGCACTAGATTTACTGAGTAATGGAAACTTTCCATTCCAAATGACTCGAGTTACACTGGAAACTGAAATATTTAAATATTTCTCATCAGCCCTTTACACAGATCCCTCATGTTCTCTCTGGAAGGGCTTTTAAACCCACTGAGACCACTCACTGCCCCCTCAGCAGACTCCAGGCTGCTGAGCACAGCAGCCCCCCTTACTGGGATCGAGGTGCCCTCAGGCAGCATGAGGTCCAGATGTAGCCAGGCAATTTGGATGCAGTCCAGTCCTAAAGCCAGGCTTTCAGCCTGTGATGACTGCATGTGCCTCCTTAACAGTGCTGGCAATCAAATCCACTGGGTCCAAATTCCTTCCCACCCTCCCACATACCAGCACCAGGCAGTGGGTGCTGTGCCAGCCTTAAGGAAAGCCCAGGCACATGGGTAACTGGCATGGTGGGATGGGGGTGTCCTTTAATTGCTTAGCATGGTGCCTCTACCCTCCTGCTCTGATTTGGGGCATCTCATGACTCCCCTGGTCACACACAGCAGTCCACAAAAGTCAGGATGATGCTATATGGGAACTGTAGGCAGTACCTTGGATCTGGTTTGAGCTTTGTGCATCTCAAAAAGCTTGTCTCTAAATGGAGTTATTTCAGAGCAGAGGAAAAGCACTCGCACTTCATACCACACATGGTATTACTTAGGCAGAGTAGTTATCATGCAAATACTACTTGCATCCAAATTAATTGCTGGGCAAGGGCATGCCCTGTGTCAGCAAGTCAGCCCTACCCTGGGTTACGTGATTTTTGAAGACAGCTCTTCCTGGGACAGGCAGCCAGGGCGCAAAGAGCATTGGGCTGTTGGTGTGACCCTGCTAGCACTCAGTGCACCTTGGCCCAGCCCTGGGGACAGCACCTGTGCCCTGTCACTCCCCCTCCCTGCCACCATCCCCAAACCTGCAGCAGCCTCTCAGTGCAGCTGGGAAGGGGTGGTCCCAGCAGGGATACCTCTCTTCCTGCACACCCTCGCAGCACAGCAACCAGCCCTGCTGTGGGGAAATAGGATGCCAAGGGTGCCTGGCCCCTCCTAGTGCCTCCCAGACAAAAGAATCACAGTAAAAATCACGCTCCCCTGCTTTGGAGAGGACCTCTTGTGAGCATGATGGTGTGCCCCTGGTAGACATGTCCTATGTCCCACGAGGCAGATTTCCAGTATCTAAAGGGAGCCTACAGGAAAGTGGAAGAGAACTATTTGCAAGAACTATTTGAAAGGACAAGGGGGAATGGCTTCAGACTGAAACAGGGTAGGTTGAGATTAGATATTAGGAAGAAATTCTTTACTCTGATGGTGGTGGGGCACTGGAACAGGTTGCCCAGAGAAATTGTGGATGCCCCATCCCTGGAAATGTTCAAGGCCAGGCTGGACAGAGTTTTGAGCAAACTGGTCTAGTGGAAGTTGTCCCTGGCCATGGCAGGGGGCTTGGAACAAGATGACCTTTAGTGTGCCTTCCAACTCAAACCATTCCGTGTGTCCCCATGTCATGGACAGGTGCTTTTGGCTGCAGCCCTGAGGACCACAGAGGATAAGCATGGTCCGATTGCAGCCAGCGGGCTGAGGATGATCCGTGCAGCTGAGCCAGCTGCGGGGAGCCCAAAGCGTTTGGCCACGTCCTGGTGTCACCAGATGACTCATGTCACCCTGGATTTCTGAGGAATAACAGGCGGCGTTGGGCAGCCGGGGTGAGGCTGAATCACTGTGCAGAGCAGCTGTATGCAAAGTGCAGCAGGCCATCTCGGGTCCGTTCGCAGCAGCAGCGCTCTGCAGTCAAATCCCCACGGCCCCGGGCTGTGGGGGGAGCAGGAGCAGGGGCTGGAGCTGTGCCGCAGCAGGAGCAGCATCGGAGCAGCGTGCTGCCTGTTGCAGCGCGGCTGGAGACTTGGCTCTGCCCGAGAGGTTAAAACAATCCCTCCCTGTCCTTCGGGGGGGGGGGGCGTTGGATTTCCACTGAGAGAAACGTCGGCTTGGACAGGAAATTTCTGACCGAAGTGCCGCTTTGTCGCAGTTCCATAGGCGATGGAGAGAGCGAGTCACGGTGATTTATTTCCTAGCCCCTCCTTCTGAGCCCAGGCTCTGTGTATGCTGTTCGCTGACTTCCCCTTACTCTGCACCCAGACCGTCTTCTGCATCCTGCTGGGGTTTTATTTGCATTACGTACAGGGCAGCGTTTAAATCTGGGTAGTTTCCCTCTTGATAGTTTAAAAAGACAAAACAACCCCAAATTCTTCAATTTCAGCTGTTTAGTACATCAAACCTGTATCAACCATCACAGTTATTTGTAAATCACTTCTAGGGTTTTCATAATAAATATTACCTCCCAAAGCCTGAAAGAGAGGATGATGGACCTTGCTCTTCATCTTAAATGTAATAAAAACCTTGATTTTTCTGTTCAGGTGGCTGCACTGGGCAGCACTGAACACCCACAGTTACTAGTTATTCCAGTAAAGCTCCATATTTTAATTTAAAAATAATAAAGTAACTTTCCAAGCCTGGGCTGTGTGTGGGGGAAGGTGTGAAAAATGAACCTACAAGCCTCACATTTTTCATACTAAGCAGCAAAATAAACCCCCTACAGATTAATTTTAAAATAAAATCTCAACTTTTTTTTTTTTTAATCCACCTTCATGACACTTCAAAACTTCACATATGGGGGTTTTTTATTAGTTATTTTTTTCCTTCCCGCCTCCATCCCACCCCAAAAGCTGGGGAGCTGGCAATAAAAAGGCAGCCATTAATCCACCCATCAAGTGGTTCTGAAAATGTGACCTGTGGCCATGTAGCTGAGATGGATGGTGGTGCCGGGCTGGCTGTGTACATAGCCAGGGAGGAGCCTTCTATATTTAAAAGGCTCATATGGTGGTCAGAGCAGAAAATAAGACAAGAGAGTCTGTTAATTAAGAATAGAATGCCTCAGTCCCTGCAGCTCTGGTACACATCACACTTTTCTCTAGCCCTTGACGTCCTTTCCACCCTGGTTATTCCACTTTTCTTGTCTTATATTTGATTATGAGGTCTTGGAGCAAAGGCTTCCTTGTCACAGCAGAACAGACTAGTCAGCTAGAATGGCCTTTTCTACTGCTCAGGTCACCTAAGAATTACTGAGTGCTTGATTCCTGGCTCACGTGGAGGGAGAACTAAGAACAGTGTCCTTAAAGCTGTGGTGAGCTCCTCTGTCCCTAAGGGCAGCTTCCCAGGAGATCTCATCCACTAATTTTTTTAACAGATGGAAGTTCTCTCTGCTCCCCACAAGAACCATGTTCCTCAAGATCATGGACTCATCCAGGGCCTGGCTGCCACAGCCTTCACTTAACTTCTCTGATGGGCTCATCAGCACATGTGAGCACCCTGGTGAGGTGAGGTCCAGCAACACTTCTCTGGCAGGTTTGTCCAATACCTCGACCAATAGGTTGTCCTCTAGGCACTCCAGGAGTCTCCTGGATTTCTCTCAGCCAGCTGTACTGCATTCCCAGCAGATGTTCGGATGGTTGAAAGCCTCCATCTGGATGAAAACCTGTGGGTGCAAAGCTTCTATAGCTGAAGCAAGAAGCCTTATCAACTGGGCAGGCACCTGGAGCAGACCCCACCCACAAGGTGTCCTGTGGTCATCCCATCCTCGATTTTCATCCACAAATTCTCAATCTGTCTGTGGCTGTTTCTCAGAGGCAATTCTCCGCAACCCATCCATTCCTTAACCTAGAGCACAACAACCCTCTCTCCTCCCCAGCCTGTCTCTTCTGGAAAGCTTGTAGCCCTCAACTGCAGTGTTCCAGTTGTGCTACTCATCCCACCGTGTTTCTGGGACATCAATTAGGTAATGGTTTTCTAATTGCACCGTGGTTTCCAGCTCCTCTTGCTTCTTTCCCATGCTGTGTGCATTGGTGTAGAGACACTTCAGGTGGATTATCACCTTCCTTACCTTTTGGGAAGAACCCTTTCTAACTCCTTTGGGATGATTGACAGGTAATTTCCCTGCTGCTTCCTAAAGTGTTGGTGTTTCACAGTTCCTCTTTTGACACTGTGATAAACAAATTTTGTAATTTGTGGCTCCATGTGAGACTTTTTAAAAGATTCATATTAAATTTGGGACAGCAAGCATTGCTGTGTTGTGTTTGGCTTGGTATTCAAAGCAGGAAGTGCCCGAGGTCTTGGAAACCCGGTTTCCACAAATCCAGCCTAATTTTGGCAAAATTCAGGACGCTTGGAAACAACAGCCAGCTCTTATATGACCTTATTCACATGTAAGCATGCACTGGTGAGACAGGGAAAGGCTGTTTTGGGCTCATCCAGAAAAAGCAAAGGCTGGATTGTGAATATTCTCACAGAACAGGGTGGGAGGGAGTATCTCTCCATCATAGGCTCACTCAAATACTCCAAAATGCTGCAAAGGACTACCAAGCCCAGTCATTCCCTGGGGCAATAATGGTCTGTACCACACTCACTCCAGCTGCTTGGGTTTGCTCCACAGCTGAGAAACCATTCTCTGACAATCAGGTGGTTTTCCATTAGAGGTCCATTACATTTAATATAATCCATCCATAAAGCTCTCTGCTTCACCTGCAGCTTTAAGAGATCTCCTTAATAATTCAGTGCCTTTAGATACACACAGTAACAATTTGGCTCCTTTCAGTGGGGATTTTACCTCCAAAGCAGCAAGCTGAGGTCTCTCAGTGTGGTAATACTGCCCTTTTCCCTCCGGGATTGGCTTCCCTCAGCAGATACTGGCAGCAGAAATGCAGCTTTCCCTTGGCGCTGGAGAGCTGCCATGCCCATCTGCCTTCCTGGAAAAGCCAATTTTAGCAAAGCTGTAGCCCTCCAAAATTGCTGTCTTGCTGTGATTGCTAGTGGAATCCAACGTGGGACATCCCAGGGCTTCCCAACAACAGCTGAGGTGTGGCTTGCTATGGCTGGTCCTGCTGAGCTGATTATATCAGCTGTTGTTCCCTCTGTCCCACAGCTGCTCCTGGCTGTGCCAGGGCCTGGAGTGAAAGAGCCTGTTGTTCCCCACAAGGGGTACAGTCTTGCCAGGTATATCATGTCCTCATTAAGGGAGGGCTGCTTATCTCCTAACCTGCAGTGGTGATTGCAGTGTTCCCTTTGTTACGTCTCCATTACAAAGAAGCCAGGGACAGAGCCTGGACACAGGGAGTATGGGGGTGCACACACCCCCACTCCTTCCCTGTGGCTGGCAAGGACTGGGAGACCTGTACACCCCCCCACACCAGCCTTCTGCCCTGAAACATGGTCATCTGAGGAAATTTGATTAGATAGCAAGGAACAAGCGGAAGGCATGGGCAGCTAAATGGGTAGTTGAGGGAAAGAAAAATAATTTCATATGTGAAATATGTGTAATTTTTTAGCCTTCTCCTACAGGCAATGAAGATGTTGTCTCTTGCTGCTGTACCTGAGAGCACTGGCAGCTGCAGGCATCCCTCTCTAGATGTTTAGCTGTTGCTGCACTGATTTTTTTTAAATTTCTCTTAAATTAACTACTATCCTTATGCCCTACCCCAGCAGAAGGATGCCAAGAGGATGAGAGGGAGTAGAGTTTTCTCTGCCCAAGGGCTCATGGCTCTTCTCTGCAAAGTAACTTAGAGTCAGACCACCTGGCCCAGAAAATATTGTACCCCTGTGTCAGGGACATTCACCTGCAGTCCCCATTTTCATTTCAATTACGGTTTTGGAGGGGAGTCTCTTTGTCAAGAGTTCCTGAGCGTTCCACTTCTGCAGGTGGGGTTTGTTCTTGGTGTGGTGGCCAGGCCTTGCTGAGCTGGGTGATGGGGATGAAGCCGGGGCTTGCTGTCTGGGTGACATGGCTCTGGTGGCTGTGACATCATGGAGGATGTGTCACAGTGGGAGAAGTCACCAGAGCCATCAGTAGTCAAGCCCCAGCTCCACCACAGCAGTACTCATGTAGGACTTAGGTGTTGGTGAGTTCTCATGCAGGAAGAAGGCTGGGCTCGATGGAGGTCAGGGCAGATGCCAGGGGGGTTCTGAAATGCAGAGAGAGTCGAGCCCCTCAGGACAGGGCACTACCCCCTTGGGTCTGGGGGCAGAGAAGCTCAGGGTTCCCAGAGATGGCAGGTGCCTAGAGAGGCTTTGGGAATGTGCTGGGTGTCCCCAACTCTCTACTCTCTCCCACACAGACCTGATGAGCCCCCTTTCCTCCTATATCCTCCAGGCAATGGCTGCAGCAAATGCTCTCCTCCTAGCTGCGGTGGCCAGAGAGATCATCCAGCCTGGCCAGAAGAAGCAGCACCACATCAGCAAAGCCATGGCCAAACAGATGCTGGAACGTGAAGTGTATCTGCATCAGGAGCTGATTAATTTTCTGCAGGAGATTGAGAAGAGGATGAATGCAGAGGAAGCCGGGCTCTTTTCTGGGTGGCTGTTTTGGACTGCAGTTGCCCTGGTCGTGCTTGCTGTCATCTGCTGGCTGGTCAGGCGAAGAAGGAAGCGACAGGCATCTCCTCAATCAATTAGAGTCTTCTGTCCTGATCTCCCAGAAGGCATTGCTGAGATTGAAATTGGATTAAGTGTTTATAAGCCCAATCGCACAAGGCGTAACAACACGACCTTGGGTTTGCCCAGTTCTTAAATATGCCCAGGTTGTCTGGACAGCATCCCTTGCTTCCATTCTCTCAACTGCTTTGTTAAGGTTTCCTTGGTTCCTATACAGGAACTAAAGGTTCCATAGAGGACTAAAGGAGTCATATTAAAATTTGGGAAAGCAAGCACTGCTGTGTTGGTTTTGGCCCGGTATTCAAAGCAGGACTTGCGCTGGTAACTTCTGTTGCAGTAGTTTTCCATTGAGGCTGGGTATTTTCCAGAAAGTGAGACAGAAACGTTGACAGCTTCCAGGACCCCCCCTAGTCATCAGCTGGTACAGCTGACTCATCTTGTGCCTGCCTCTGTGCCTCTTCCTGTCTCCCCACCCCTGCATCTCCCTGCACATGTGTACACTGCTGGCATTGCCAGTGCTCCAGGGTGGCTCTGACCACTTGTGTGAAACATGCCATGCAGGAACCAAGAGCCAACCTGCTCCATCCCTCTTCCCAGCTATATCTCCAGAAACCTTGCCAGTCCCTCCTCTTCCAGGGTTTCTCACCTGACCTCTCTGCTTTTTGTAATTTGGCCCTTCAGGGTACTCCGCACTCCTCAAAGCCCACAACAGCCACAGTTCCCTTGCCCTTTGCAAACTCTTCTGGAAAGAGTTTCATGCCTTTGCTGCATCATCCTCCCCCTGCACCACCACACCTGTGGGCACAGCACAGAAGCTCCTCATGCAGGTGGCAGTTCATCTGGTGTGTGATGTAGTAGCCAGTGTGTAGGGAACAAACATTTTTAAGCAAGGCTCTGAGCAGGTATTTCCAAGCTATGTCATACAGGGCCAGCTGCCCTTTCTCTTGAGGGAGGGGTGTAATGTTACTCGTATTTTAAACAGCCTTAATTGCACAACCTGCATTTTTCTGAAATTGGAGGATTTTTGCCTTGAGTCTGCCTTTTCCAACTGCCTTGCAGCCCTCCCCTTTTGCCTGAGCCCTGATGTGCATCTGTGCCCCGGACCCTTGACCCCATTAACCCAAGAGGCAGCTGCCTTGGTTCATACTCGTCTTTTCTTGTCTTGGAGGATGAAGGAAAGCTTCTCCTCACCACCAGCTTGGTGGCTTGCAGGCACTAGGTCATTATCAGAGTGAACAGGCTTATCTGAGGATCTTTTCCATGAGAGCAATGCAAAGGCAAGGAGAAGCTGGATTGCCCCCTAGGCGTTTTCCAATAGCCTTTTCACTCCCCTTGACTTCCCCCATCCCTCCTCCTCTTCCCTGTCCTGTGTCTTGGCTCTCAGCCGGTGCAATTCCAGCCAACTTGGGTGCACGGGGCTTGGATGCACGTGCCAGTCCTGTTTACCAGGATAAAAAGGGCCAGTGGAGGGAGATGCAGGCAGAGACCCAGGCAGGCGCTGGAAGGTGGACGCAGGGAGAAGCACAGGAGCGTAACTGAGCAGAAAAACTGAGCAGATGGACGTGGATGTGCAGGCAGCCCCGGGCAACCTGAGCCTTTACTGAGAGCAAGACAGGCAGATAGGACAGGCAGACATGCAGGCAGGCACATGGGGACAGGACACTGGTACACACCGAGGAGGAGACAGATGAGCAGACAAGCAGAAAAGTACCAGACAGGTAATGCGGGACCAGGACAGGAGGAGCTGCAGAGGCCTGTGGTGAGGGGAAGCAGCAGGAGCTGCTGTGCAGGACATGTGCCCTGGTGTGTGACACAGCCCCTCTTCCCAGGAGAAGGGGTGAGCAGCTGGATGAGTCTGGCCTCCTCTCTCCTCTCTGGCTGGATCCAGACCATAGACAGCAGCTGCTTTCAGTACTGGGACCCCACCCGGAGGAGTTGCCCTCATTTATGGACAGTTTCCTGCCCCTGGCTGCCTTGCAGACTTGTAGGGAAAATTACGGTGAAGAAAGATTCTTGAATGTTGAATGCTGACCTGCACAAGGCCAAACCCAACAGCCCAGAAATGTGGGCTCACTAATGCCATATGAGCATTATGCTCACTAATGCATAATGAGCAGAGAAACTAAAATCCTTTCTCAGTGAGGAAATTTTGAGACTGTCTCCTGGATGGAATACTTGCTTGGCAGCTCCAGCTTCTTGCTATAGACTTGACATGAATAATCCTTTTCCTCTTAGCTCCTTGATCTCCCTGACCTGTCTCCCCTCCCTCCACCAAGGAGAACAATAAAGTCCCAGTCTTCAACAAGATGGTTTATGAAGCCCCCTTGTAGCAGGGGCTCCATACCTTGTGAGAGGCGTGAGGGGGGCTGCCCAGAGGTGCCCTGCCCAAAGCCTGCCACACACACACCTCCTCCTCCTCCTCCTCCTCCACCTCCTCCTCCTCCTCCTCTTGCTTCTCTGGCACTGCAAATGGGAAACCAAATCCCCGACACTCGCTCTGAGCCACCAGAGTCTGCTGCAGGTCACTTCCTGGAGACAATGGCTTTATTCCTTGGACCACTGGACGGCTTTTGGCACGGGAGCCAAATCTGTGAATGGAAATCTCCTCCCTGCGAGCTGCAGTGACATCCTGCTATTGTTGGCACCCCTTGGCAGGTTTGTTCAGCCGCTTTGTACCAGTTGACATCTCCGGGCTTTCATCAGTGCGTCAGCATCACCCTAAGGCACATGGGTTTCCTGACCTAGTGCCCAAGGAAAGCCCTCTTCTCCTGTTTATGGCCAGGATGTGAAAGTAAAGGAAGCTGAAATACTACTCAGGAATCCACTCCAGGCTTTAATCACCACTGTCACTGCTAGAAGACGTGGGGAATGTTGAAAAATAATCACCATGCTGTGTAATAGGATGCAGATGTTCAGGTTGTGATCTGTGCAGGCACTGTGACCTCCTGGCTACTGGAAGACAAGCCCTAATCAAAACTCTGGAACTGAAAAAAAGTTTTCCCGCAAGCTTCCAAGAAATCTGGAAGACCTTTGTATGTGATCAGTAGATGTGCAATGGTTCTGAGCACAAGTTTGGTTAGGCTAGGACAGATCTCTCTGTTGACAGCACAAGAAAGCAGCATAGGGCAGGCAGGGTTAACTGTGTCTGGAACTAGTTTGGAAAGGCCCTTGCCAGACAAGAAAATTAAAATTACGAGTGTCTTGTAAGCTGTAAGGTATTAAGGTACACACACATGTGTAGGCACACAATATGCGAGCACTCACACCTCCCTGGGGAGAACTATGGGCTGATGAAGTCCTTTCCTTTCTGTTCCTGGCTGACCACATTTGGCCCATGCTGCTCTTTCCCACACAGGAACTGGCTGTCTGGGAGTTGCCAGGGCAGTTTTGGGAAGAACAGAGGAAGTAAACTGCCTTCTCTTATGGAGCATCACAGTCCCACCATGCCCCTGGGAGGCAAAATTGTGCAGACTTCCTTCAGCTGTCATGACGAATTTTCCTGTAGCTACAAGAGTGCTGGCATGGGAGAAGAGGTCCAACTGCAGCCAGTTGTGCCATCCATCCCAGTCTCCTTCTCCCCTCTCCTTCATCCCTTGGTGTACCCAGAGGCATCCATGCTGGGGACTGCTGAGCCACTGTGGGCGTCAATGCTCTCAGAAGAGGAAGAGGAGGCAGAGAGATGAGGGGATCAGAACTGCATCTTCCTATGGTACCCAAGTTCCCAGAAATGAGCTCTGCACTGGCCAAAAATATCAGCCAAGCAGCACAGACGCTCTCCCTTCCACACACACCTCATTGGTGCAGACAGTTACGGCAAATCCCAAAATAGCAGAGTTAGATAAATACAGAGAAAAGGGTTTACAAATTTCCGAGAGGGTGAAAAACAGCAGTGCTGGCTAAGGAGGGGACCTCTTTTTAACTCAAGGGCTTTTTCTTTCTGAAGATCCTTTCCCCACAGAGAATAAAAGATAAGGTACTTTTCAAGCAAAGTGTGCTGTAACTTGAAGACTGGCTGATAGGAAGTGGTGCTGGGGGCTGCACTGAAGCAGAGAGGAAGTTTTTGGCAAATACATGCCTGCAAGACAGAGAATAGCCTGAGCCTCAAGTTTACTTTTTCACAGCTCCAATGCTTTCTGCCTGCTTAAAGCCTAAGAGGGTAGCTATTTAGGAAGCACACAGGAAAATAAGTGTGTGATGTAACTAGATCTTGGAACCAAGTTGCCTGCTTTTTCACCCAGCTCTGCTGAATGCTTCCTGCATTGCCTAGCTTCCATATACTTGCATGGATACAGATCAAGGTACCAATTTCACTGAAGTCAGTGAAGCACATTCACTTGCCATTTAAAGGCAGCAGCTCCTGGAAAACCTTCCCACACTGCAAATGACCTATTTTAAAATGAGAATTTTTGATCATAGCTTCTCCTCATGCCATACTTGATGAGGATAACCTATGGCTGGCCGTATGTTGCCTGCTGGGGATGCAGCATCCTCAGAGGGCACAGGGGTGCCGCTGAGGTTGGGGTGAGGGGTGAATGGGACTGGACACCATCCTCATTTTACTGTCAAATAGACTCTGGGTGCTTGTGAACAGTGCGGCAGAGAAATCGACACTTCTTCCTGAGCTCCTGCACTTCCCGTGGTGGGGGCACTGGGACAGCAGCTGCTTCAATGCGTAGAGGGCAGCCCAGGGGATGCTCGCCCGGCTGAGCTGCAGCTGGGCTTTCAAACCAGACTGGGAGCACTGGGAGTAACGGAGACCCTGCCGGTGCCCCTTTCTGAAAGGAGCATTGTTATTCCACGGAAATGACCTTTGGAGTCCAAATGTCTTTATTTAAAATGAAACAAAACCAACCCTAACTGCTCTTTAGGCAAAAACAAATTAGCTGTTATTGCTGCACAGCTTTAAATACACTGTGGTGATCTTCCACACTTCTCTGTGTCTGCCTGGTCAGTGAATACAAGGTACTGCCTTAACTCTC
Organism: Certhia americana; assembly: GCA_018697195.1. NCBI lineage: Eukaryota > Metazoa > Chordata > Aves > Passeriformes > Certhiidae > Certhia > Certhia americana. The sequence continues at coordinate 24,859,721 of CM031857.1, forward strand.
AGCTTCTGCCACTCCCACGCAGGTGAGAACGGCAGGAAAACCATCAGGTCTCCTCCTGTGCCTCATATTTAATTTCATCTCAGTAAGAAGCTCTTAAAATGACCAGAAAAGGAGGAAAACAGTTGAGTTGGCTTAAAACTGTTGATCAGGAAGCAAAAGCCACTGCAAGTCTCAAGTATATTATTTTATATTTAAAAAAAAACACTGTTGGTTCACCAGGGCTCTTCTCTTTCTCTTGTCCCTGCCAGCAGTTGATGGCTTTTTTCAAGCATCTCCCTTTGCTGTCACTTCAGCAGAAGTTTGCAGGAGCTCTGCTTAATCTGCCTCTTGGCTGGGTGGTACAAATGAGCCATAAAAAGAAAATTTGGAAATCAGTTCCTCTGGCTGCATGATTCGTTTGCTTTCTTTTAAAAGCACAAAACTCTTTTCTTGGACCTTTATGTCCAGAAAGAAAGAAGCACAAAGAGTTTCCCCAGCCAAATTTGCGGTAGCAAAAATGGTGTGTGCTCATATTCCTCCTCTACTTCCCTCCTCTTTTACAGCCCCAGCCAAACATGGCCTGTGCTAAAAGTTTGTGACCCTTGCATGGTATTTTCTGAGCCTTTTCAAGCCAAACCCAGAGACTGTTTCCAAACAAACTTAAATTTTCCATTGGGAGCTAGATAATCGCAGTGCAGAGGAGGACACTAAAACCAGAGCTTGTGCTCTGGAGTTGCTTATTTCCATAGCATCCTTCATCCAGGAAAATTCCAGAAGCCTGCTGAAGGGTGCTAGCTGTGAGAGGTGAGCAGTCAAGTAACGTGCTTTCCTGGAGGACATTGGTATTTGGTCAGCTGGTTCAGGAGGCAGGAGGGAGCTGCCCAGGGCAGCCAGGGGAGCAGGGCTGACCCAGGGAAGGAGGCCTGGTAGGACCGTGCCACTGCAGAGCAAGCACAAAGCAACCCAGACATCTCGTGCCAGCACTGGGGAGCAAAGCCCCAGCACCTTGGAGCCACAGGTACTGCCAATGTCTGCCCTTGGGCTTCTGCCCCCCCTCGGGGTGCCAGTTGAAGGGGAGCTATGTGCAGGGGCAGAGAGCAGGCAGGGGGGTTCTGCCCCAGCCCCTGCACGACCCTGTATCCATAGCAGGAGACTTCCCAGCCTGGGCAGACACACTGTCTCCTGTCTCTAATTGCAGCCTTGTGCCTGTCCCAGAGTGGGAGCTGGCTCCTTCCCCTCCATTGCATTGTCTCTTCCCACAGCCCAGCTCCCACGGGGCTCAGGGCTTTTCCTCTCCGGCACGCAGCCCAGCTCTGTTTCACTGGCTCTGTCTTGCCCCTCACATCTCAGCGTTATCTGCTCTCCCTTCCCCCTCCTATTCATTCAGATTTTCCTTTTTTTAGCCACCACCTTACTGTGCTCCCTTATATCATCTTTTGCACAGAAGTCCAAAAAGCAATGGGGCTGCACCATGGAGACACAAAGGTGGGCTGCCTGCTCCAGAGGCTTCCACCCATGGACTCACCTTGTTGTCCATGCTGCTGGGCTGCAGAGATCCTGGCTGTGCCTGCCTGGTGGGGATGAGAGGGCCCAGAGCCCAGCTGGACAATGGCAGCACTGTGCTGGAGAAAGCATCTCTGTCCGGCTGCCACCGCAGTCCACATCCGCTGAGCACAGGGAGGGGAAGGGTGTCCCTCTGTGCCCCTGCATGCCCCTCACTGGGCAAAATCAGGGAGAAGATGGAGGGATTGATGCCTGAGAGCAGCATCACCCCACTCTCCTACGCACTGCGAAGGATGGTGCAGGGACCAGAGTGGCTCTGCTTCCACCAGGCACTGGCTGGGTCACACAGAGCTTGGACCTTTGCTCTGCTGCAGACCCACAGGGGAACCTTGGGCAGTTCCCTTGGGCCACGCTGCTGCTTTGTGACCCCTGTGAGACATGGAGGCTGCCTGTGCCAGCTGCACAGCTGGGTCCCTGCACCTCCACACTGGAGGTGTGGGTGATGCTCCCAGGCATGGAGCCACACTGGCACACCCCCAGCCCTGGACCAGCCCTGCACACAGGGCCATGAGATGCAGCAGCTCAGGGGTCTCTGAGTCTCTCGCTGTGTGGGTTGGGAAGACCCATGGATGCTCCCTGTGTCCCTTACCCACGTGGCACTGGGGGGGACAGTAGCACAGCTCTGCTTATGGGGGCCATCAGACAGCCCCCCCTTCACACCCTGGGTACACTTCTAGTGTCACTGCTAGGCTGCTGTAGAAAGTGACTTTCTCATTCCTGTCCTAATCCATCAGCAGCACCTCTCAAAGTAATTAGTTACCAAAAAGGAATGATTGCAGCATCAAAATAACATTGCTGCCACTGGCAAAGCTGTGGTGGCACACAACACCCCTGAAGAGGGCAGGAAGAGGGAGCTCCAGCTGCAAGCCAGAGGGGAAAGCTTCTAGTCACAATGTGGTGGCAGTAAGGGCTGGCTGCTTTGCTCTAGGGCCTTCCTGAAGCCATGAGAGACACAGGAGTGGGGAGCAAAGCCCACATGAAGGCATTGCTATATGCCTCACCTAGAGAAAGAAAAGGCAGCTCTTTCTGAGCTTACAAATGCACTGCCTGCCAGCATCAGTGGGGAAGAAATCCCAGCTTGCTTCCTTCTGAGCAGTCTCTAAAGTGTCGTTTGTGCTGAGACAGATGCAACCTTGAACAGAGACTTTCCCATCAGAGCTATAAACCCCCTTTGAACCCTGGCTTGGAAAACACCTATTTCTGTTTCTTCCTCTAAGGTTGTCATCATAAAAAGGACCACAAAGGGCTTCACAATCCCATGGCAAGAATGAAGGACCTGTTTGGGTTTCCCTCCATGCCACAATTTCTTCTATGCACGTTTGTGCACTTACATGCCATGGGCAGCATCTCTATTAGAAAGCCTCCCTGCAAGAATTTTTTTAGCTCTTAGAGAAAGAGAACATTCCCTTTGCTCCAGTTCATGCCCTGAATTGAAACTGGGCCTTCCTGCTTCTGCCCTGCAGGGATTAGAAGATCAGGCTGGGAGTTAGGGACCAGGAGGAAGTTTGAGGTCCTGGGTGTTCCATCCTTTCCATGGGGACTGTGGTGGAGCCATCCCCTTGCAGCCGCAGGTATACAGGGAAGCTCCCGCATGCAGGGTGAGCACAGCTCACACTGGGACATCCCAGGGCCACTCCTTCCTTTGCCTCATCGAAATGGGTCCAAATCCCATTTGGAAGGGCCTGAGCAAGTGCCAGGCTGCAAGCCAGTGATGGGGACACCTGAAAGTCCTGATTCCGCAGCTCCTCTGTCTGGGACAAAAGCCCTGAAACAATAGTCTGGCTTCCCAGGCAGCCGGTGACCCAAAGGATGCTGTGTGCTGAGGTCGCCAAGCCCACAAGGATTAATGACAGCTAGAGGAAACCGCATTCCGGACGCCTTGCCGTGGGATTTGGCAATACAATAGCCAGAAGGAGCATGCAAGCTCCTCCACTTTTTCTCAGGGCCTAGGTAAATAATCCCCTTCCATGGGAGCTGTATGGATTCCCATAAAGCTGAATAATAGAAGCAGTTCCCAGGCTTATGGTTAACAATAATTTTTGCCAGGCCACATAATCATTTGTATCATATTATTATTATTTTAAAAGTCAGGAATCTGGGAGAGAATGCACAGGCAGTATTTTCCCCATCAGCTCACAGTGAGCAGTTTGATTTCACTTAGAAAGAGACAGTTGTGGAACAGTGAGTACCCCTTGACCCTCAGAAAAGGAGCACAGTGGGTGCCTCATGCTTGTGGACCCACTGCCCCTGCACTAGCCAGGACTCAGAGCTGAGAGCACATGACAGAAACCACATCTCCACAGCTCATGAATTTGTCTCCGTGTCTTGGATGCCACAAAAATGCTTTGGAAATTGCTGCAGGGCAGAGCAAAGAAGGGAGAAAGGAAGGAATGTGCTTAATCAAGCAGGGGAGAGCAAGGCAGCTTCTTGCAAGGGTTAGGAAGGAGCAGGGTGCAAGACCTTCTGCAGCCAAAATCCAAATATTTTGCATGGCTCATGCTGGAGAATGCAGCAAGAAACTGGTGGATGTTTTCTCACAACTGAACTGGCAGCATTGGAAGCCAGGTCCATCTGGCTGATGGTGGGAGGGCAGCTCCATGGAGCTGGCAACCTGGGTGCTTTCAGCAGGGAAAAAAGGAGGACAGGAATCTCAGCAACTCCAACCCAGGTAGGTGGTGCAGAGCGCTGGTTAGATCCCACTTCTTGGTTAATTCCAAATTAATTTGCATGGCTGGAGAAAAACATGCTGTGGGCAAAATCCTGCCTTTACAGGTTGGAGCAGCTGCCCTGGCAGCAGGGGTGGGATCAGCCTCAGACTTCACCTGAGGAGACAGGACAGCTCAAGCCTGTACAGCCCCACCACGCAGCACAGCACATGCCAGTGCAAGGAAACGGGATCCATGCCCTGCTGCTCACACGTGCCAGAGACAGTCTGCCTCAGCCAAACCCTGCCCGTGGGAACAGCAGGGCCCGGCTGGCAGAGAAGCCAGGCATGGCATGTCATGGCACACTTACCTGGCATGGCATGGCATGGCATGGCCTGGCATGGTGTGGCACAGCACACTTACCAGGGCAACAGGTGGCGGGCTGCAACCTGTGGATGTGCCCAGCAGCTTCCCAGCTCCGCCTCAGGAGCCTCCTGTGTTTGGATGCTCCAGGATAGCTTTGGGAGAGGGAAGACAATATGCAATTCGGTGAACATGTGGCTGACTTGACAGCTTTGAACACAAAAAGGTGATACTTGAAACACGTTCACAAGGGTGAACAGTGTCTGCACAGGCGTCCTGTCTAAGTCTCCTTGGCTTTTCAGATTGAGACTGCTGCTTTTTCCAGCAGTGTCTTCACCTTGTTGTCCACATCTGTCCACCCTTCGTGGCAGAGATGGTCTGAGAGAACAACAGCAAGGTGGGAGACAATCACTGGAGTGGGGGTTGGAACTAGATGATCTTTAAGGTCCCTTCCAGTCCAAACCATTCTATGACTCTATGACATGTATATCTCCTCTCTCCCAGTCTTCTCATGGGACATGGTGTTCACCTCAGCAACTGGAGCCTCCCACTTGTATCTTCTTTCACGTGCCCCTGCCAGGAGGGTTTTACCTCCTGCATATTGCATAACTGCTTTCCAGCGCCAGCACCAATTTTGTCTGCTCAGGTTACAGGAGGTTTGCAAGAGCCATTTGAAATACAGGAGCAGCAATTAAAGGGCCCATGCTACAGCTCCAGAGGGTCTACTTGGCCCGCCAAATGTGGAGACTGGTATGTGCTGGGCTTGCAGAGGAATTCATGTTCTTACAGAGTTAAAGCAAGACCAGAAAAGGTTACTTTTAGCAGGTTTGAGGAGCAGGCAATCAAGGCAGTGCCTTGCCTGAGGCCACACTCAGAAGCAGGGCATACACACAGCCTTCTCCCTGGCATTAGGAAGAGTGTCCTAACTTTGGAAGCCTGCTTTTGGCTGCTATCTGGTTTCAAGGCAGTTCATGGTACCAATGGTTCTCAAAAACATGCTATGGAGTGAAGAAAGGTTGGCTTTTCTGTTTCCAGGTCTGAATAAAGGGTCCTCCGACTTCAAAACTTTTCTTGCAGGCAAGCACATGATTGCTCTGAGGCTTTGGGAGCTGCGATTCCCTCAGCCACTGCAGCTCTGCCAGTGAAGGGGGAGCCAAGTTCAGGGGTCTACCTTGTGCCCATTGCCAGTCAAATGCATAAAAATAAATACCTTTTCCCTGTATTCAGTTTTAGGACAGATCCCTTGTCATAGGTCCTGTGGGTGAGATTGTGGTTTAAAAGGGAATCTTCTCTACGTAGACCTTCTCCAGGGACTTTCCTGGCATTGTGCCCTCTGTAAACCTTTCTCTGCAGCCCGTGACGCTGTCATGGAAATGGGCAATTGGAGTTGCCAGAATGTTGGTGTGGAGCACGGATAACCCCTCTCCTCTGGCTCTCCTGCTGCCCAGGGATGGATAGAGGCAGGTGGTGCATGAGACGTGCCAGTAGGGAAGGGTGAAGCAGATTTCCTGAGGGACACGTGGTGTCCCTGAGCCCAACACTGCATGTTCTGCCTTAGGGAGGTAGGGCAGAGCCCAGAGGGTGGCAGAACAACCCTTCCCCATGCCAGTTCCTTTGCAGGACAGGACCTGCCTGGACCACTCACCCCTTGGACATTCAGCTGAGCCAGCCAGAAGAGGGGCTGTGTTGTTGCCCCGGGTGGCAAGGGCTGGGTTTCTCTAGGGGAGGGAGATGCCAATGAAATTCATCCTCTGCCAGAGGGGGTTTGGAGGTGGTGCTGCAGGAGGCCAGCACCCTCTATACAGTTTGAGCTGTAAGGTCAATACTTCACCAGGACACCTGGCCCCTCTGAGCAGCCAGAGGCTGCTTCAGAATATGATGATATTTTTGTCACCTTCAACTGCTGTCATATTTGTGCCATTGTATCTGTTGACATTTCGCTGTGGATGCTTTCAAAAATGTCTCTTCAGGGCCAGACAGTGAGTGATATAATCCCTTGGTAGCCTGTCAAAGCACCAGCACCCTGAGAGGCAGTGGTGGTGGGATGCTGGAGAGAAAGTGAGACAGGGAGGGAAAAGGCAGAGAAGGAGGTGAGTGTAAGGATGGAGACTATAACCCAGACCTTCTTGCTTTCATCTTTTCAACAATGCCCCCCTGCTGTAGCACTTACAGTGAGAGAACCCATTTATATTTTGTTTCTGTTCTGTTTCTGTCTTTGGGCTTGATAGAAAAAAAAAACCCAACTAAAAAAAAAAACAAACCAGCAGATGCAATGGAAAAATGAAGTGAGAACAGCAATCCTCCCAGGTCACCCTCTTTTTCCTTTCCACTGTGCTTGCCAAGCACAACCCATTTCAGTCTCTTCTGACAATGCTCCATGCTGCAATATGGTGTGTTCCAGCCCTCTGTGGCATGAACTGAAAGAGAAACTCCTGGCAGTCCCCAGGAAGTGCAACAGTGAGGAACTCACATAACCTCCACAAGGCTCCTACCCTGCCACAAATGCTGTGCAGTGTCACTGTTCTGAGGTGTGTGTGTCAGGGAATTTCTTTGTGAGGGTTGCAAATGGCCTCGGAAGACACCGTGTCCTGTGTCTGAGTGAAGGCCCAGCTACTTCCCTGAGTGCGTGAGAAATGGCAGGGCAGCCTGTGATGAGGTTGCTGACAAGCCCCAGGGGGGTTATAGACCAGTCTGTCACTGTTAATCAGAAAGACCTTCTGTTTTGTTTTTTTTTTTTTCCCTCTGCCTGTGCACAGCCCCATGGACACTGAACTGCTTGTTTATAGGTCTGTCCCAAAGAAGAGCTCCAAAATACAAAATGCTCCCTGGGAGCTTAATCCAAGGCAGAGCCCCCGATAATACCATGTTCAGATGCCTGATCCCTTGCACTTGGTTTTGAAAAGCCTGACTCTGAATTGTCTTCAGCAAAGTGCCCTTTGACCTGCAGCCTGCAGACCTTCTATTCTGAAAGGTAATTAAGGAGAGCAATGCTGGCCACTTTAAATTCACTGTATGGAGCCTGTGCCTTCAAAGGGAGAAAATCATGGGCAGATCTATAAGCAGAGAAGTTGAAAGCCACCAGTCCAAGGAACTGGAGGCACTTACAGGAGAGATTGCTGTGCTGGCTGAGGTTTATCTTTTTGTTCCCACAGGACAAGTTTTGCCTGCATTTAGAAAGCACTGCAGGACCTGGTTCCTCTCACAGTTCTCCCTTAAGCACTGACTACGGAATAAATAGAGGATGTTTTCCTTCCCTGAATATCTATTTCCTTCCTAAATAAACCATGGGTGAGTCTGTTTGGTTTTTTTGAGTTTTTGTTTTGTTGTTGTTGGGTTTTTTAATGGAAGAAACACAAACCAATAGGGATCTTACAAAGCTTTTAGAAGCTGTATTTGGTTCCTTAGTACCACGATGAATGGGGAAATCACTGAACATAGAATAAGACCTTGGGATCAGCTAACTCATCCTCCTCTCCAAGGCAGGACTAACTAAACCTAGCCCATGCCTGACAGGTGCTTTTTCACCTGTATTTAACAGCCCTACAAGGCTCCAGCCTACTCAGGAAGTGATTCACCCACCCTATTTTTTAGACAATATTAATGGTATTGATGTGGATCTTCTTAGTGTGTTTAAGGCACATGAGTTTCATTTTTTCGCAGTGGGAAAAGAAAACAGGTTCTTTTTTTCCCCCCTTCCCCTTTGCAGTGACCTTTCATCTGACTGAAGCCTGTTGCAGTGGCTCCTCACAGTCTCCTCCAGGTTGGATGAAAACACAGCCCATGCTTCCTCACCTCCCACCACAGCCAGAGTGGGGGAGGCAGCTGGGCAACCCTTTGTGCAATTCTTTCACTGCCTGTGATGGCGGTGATACAGAGGGAGTGGAAAAAAACAGAACTGGTCAAATGCCATCCATGCTCTCTACTCACAGAGCTCATCTGAGAGCAGTTCACATGCATCAGTGCTGAGATGCCTTCTTCAAACCATCCAAAGGCCTGAAGCTGTGATTCTGCAAAACTGCCCTTATCCTCATGAATCACTGGACAAAGGTGCTTTTGAATTTGGACTCTGTTACCTGATCTGAACCTTCTGCTGATATGAACCCTGGGATCTCTTCTGTTCTGACTCTTAACCTCTTACACCACTGAGCTTCCAGGAAGGCTTGGACTGAGACCCAAACATCCATTCTGCGTGGGCAAGTTTAGAGACAGGTTTTTGCAAGCCAGTCTTTGCTTCATCCATGGACAATTTTCATTTGGATGGTTTTCCTCCAGCCCCATCTGTTGTTGTGGCCTCACAGATACAGTTCATGGCTTGTTCTTGCCTCCTACTCCTTGGCCGGCCAAAGTCCCATCCCTGTTGCAAATACCACAGTCCTGAAGCAGCCAGGTATGGTATTCCACTTGTGGTACTGGAAAATCAATCCTTTTCACCCACAGAGAATAGAACTGCATTTAACTATTTTCTGAGTTAGCACCACTCTTGAAGCTAGTGAAATATCAGGACTTGGTCCATCATTTCTGTAAGGCTGTGGTATGGTAAACTTAGGCTGATCCCTTCTGTGTAGATGAGGCCAAACTCTGTTTATGACAGGACATTGTTCCATATCTAACCTATTGCACAGGCACACTTCCTATCTTTAGGTTACTGTCTAACCTCTTACACTTAATACCCAGGTGACCCTAACAATATTGCAGTGGAGTGCAATATTGTCTTGCTGTATTCAGCAAGACAAAATTGTGTTTGCAGGTAACATTTCAACAGCTCTCCTTAGAGCTGAAACCTGGGGCATTTTTAGGTGCTGGGGAGGTTCCTCCTGTGGAAGGTTCTACAAAGCCAGTACAAGCCCCCTGCACGGGGTCTTTTCCTGGGATACAGTTGTCATTGTACAGGAGAACTTCATGGTTCACCCCAGTCAGTGTGCTCATAGAGGCTTTTGAGAACAGGTGAGCACTTTTCACAGCCACAGCTAGTGTGTGCTGCAGACCAGGGTGCACTTCATGTTGGTGGCTGGGTGCCATCTGCCAGTGGCAGTTTTTGGTTGTGCACTGATGGGGGGCTACACCACATCCTCACCAACCAGCACAGCAGTGCCTCTGGCAGCTCAGCACTGCTGTGCTCAGCCCTGAACAGCTTCACCTCCATCCCCAGAGCAACTCTGTCATTGACCTGGGAGATGTGGTCAAGCCAACCTCACAAGTCCCCACTCAGGCTGCATGCAAAGGAAACATCCTCAAAATCATAAATGCTCATATATCCCTTCTTGTTGAAGGCACAACTCAGAATTCCTGCCCTGAGATGGGAGTTTTCCAGTGGAGATTGTGCAAAGAGATTGGGTCTGTGGAAACTCCTGTAATGGGTTTGCTTTCTACATGGGGTGGAAAAAGCCACATCTCATGAATCACACCTCTGTTGCAAAAATGCAGATGCTGCTACAAATTCTTCTGATGTACACAGGCCAAACACTGCATGTCTTGTTAGGTTCCCAGCTCCAAATGATGATTTTTGAAGTTCCTGGCAGAATTTATTCTGAATTCCTATTCTAAAAGAGGAGAAATTGCTCATGCATTCCCTTATTCCAGAAAAGACTGAGAATATCTTGGATGGTGACTCAGCCCTTAAGGTGCTGCTTTTGTTCAAAGGGTTTCTTTCATTGAAAGTTTGGTGCTTGCTTAGCTGCTTTGAGCAGCGTGAAAATGTTGAATTATGTGGATGTCAGAAGACCATGATGAGGATTGTCCACTTGGGAAATTTTAGGGACGTAACCTCTTTGACTGTGTGAATTATGCTGGTGTAGCTAAACAGATGATAGATATGACCACCTATGACATGTCATTTCTTAGCTAACACCATGCAAAGATTGCTCGTTGTGGGCAATACCCTGTTTTGGTGTCTCTGGCCTGCATCAACTGTAGCTTGCTCAGACTGCAATCAATTCCCAAGATTGCACAAAGGTTATGGACTGCCTCCAAACTTCCAGTTTGAGCCCACTCCTGTGTGCTGGGGGATAGTAATAGCTAAACTATATAATTACATCTGATGGCATTCACATCAGGGACCTCAGGACCTTCGCTACATCTCCTACCAGTGAGGGCTGTGCAAAAGCAGGATCTTTGGCTTACTGAGTTGTGTCAGCAAGCCCTGCTGTGTTGTACATGGAGCAGCTGGAATAAACTACAACTGGTAGTTGCTGTAAAGCCCCTCATTTGGTGTACAGCATAGCAGTGAGCTACATTGAGAAGCAGTTTCTTAAAACAGACTTTGTGAGACAGTGGCCAGCCAAGAGAACTTTGAAGCTGGCAGCCTGTAATCAGTTTGTATAAAGAAAGGACAAGGATTTGGGGGTCTGAAGGGCAGTAAGGCCCAAAGCAACTGCATCCCACAAATCCAAGCAGTGCTTAAATCCATGCAGTGATGACAGCAAAGCCTAACAGCTCTTTGTCATCCAGCCTGGTCTTCCCTGCCTATGGACACCTTGCTAGCTTCACTACCTGCTGGGGAAAGCAAGCACCCAGTAAAGAGAATAGAGATGTCCTCTTCCACCCTGCCTAGTCCCATGTCACTTAGCCTGACCAGTTCCATCAGGATCCAAATAGCTCTGGAGATGGGCAAGATAGAAACAGAAAAATTCTACTAAAGTAGACATGTCAGACATCTCTTTGTTTTTCTGCAGCGAACAAGTAGAATCCAGTCCTTATCATTTGCTTATGCAAGAGGGATGATTAGGACAGGGCAAAGCTGGGAGGCTGAGCAGTCCAGGTGTAATGGAGATGCATGTTGTGCTAACACAGAGCCCTGCACACACGGTGCCATTTGTTGTGCTGCTGTTTGGCCGGGCTCCTGCGGCTCAGCCGGTCACGCAACCTCTCGCTCTCTCATTAATGCCAGATTGGGTTCCTGCCGCCGCTCCCCCGCTGCTTTTAATTATGTGGCCACCAGCCAAGGACTGCTGGGGAAAACCCTACCTCTCAGTTTGGGTGTCAGCTGATCCTAACTAAAACATATGGCTCTTGGAGGGGGGAGAGGGCATAAAGGAAAACAACAGAAATGGGAACAATTCACGGGAGAGAAAGGATGAAGGTCAGAGGTTAAAAGTGCAAGAATGGAGCCAGGAAGGGACACCATTTCTGCCCACCTCTCCCTAGAAGCATACAAAGTGCAGGGAGAGAAATAGCCACTGTGGTCCCCCCTCTCTTTATCCTCTTTCTCCTGGGGCTGCAGGTGGTCAGTCCGATCAGGTGAAGAGGAGGCTGCCAAGTGGCAGTGGGGGCCTGGAGGTGGAGAAGGTGCTGGTACAAAGGCAGTGAGAAAAATACACAGCCCTTGGGGAAGATGGGAGAGGCACTGGGACATGCCAGGTGCATGTGTGCCAGGTTCTGTCTCATGCTGCAGAAGGGATTTGTGTCCAGGAACTCCATAAACCATGCTGTGACCATGCCTGTGCCTGCTGCTTCTGCAGGATGTGGAGTTGGCCCATGGAACTATTAGTCCCATTGGTGCCCTTCAACATCTTCTGAGGGTAAGGGTTTACTCCACTTAGGGGTTGGAAAAAGGAAGCATGTGGAGACTAATCACTTGTGTCATTGTGACCATTTTGGTGACACCTGCCAGGACTGTTCTCTGGAGAACTTGGGTCTCTCTGCCACTTGCACAGAAGATGTGGAAGATATACAATGGGGACTGATTAAGGGCATTCCCCCTCTACCCCTTGGTTGCAGGAGACCTGGCTGCTCTGAGCAGGAAAGAAATCAGTAGCAGAGATAGTCCTGGGCACCCCGATGTCCTGGGGCAGCACAGAGCACAGGCAAAGGGACAGACGTGGCTGGTGCTCTGAGCTGCACTGATGTGGCAAGGGAGGCTGGAGTCTCCTCATGCCCAAGGTCTGCTCTTCAGCACTTGCTGGGAGCAGCACCTCCAAGCCCCCCTCTCTTGCCTCGCTGCACAGAGAGGCAGTGGTCCCTGGCAATTCAGAAATCCACAGTCTGCCTCTGGCTCAGAGGTACTTGCTGTACTGGGATATAGCAGCGGGACTGGGTGATATTTTCAGGGGCAATGACAGCTGTGTTCCCAAGCATTCAGACACAAGGTCAGTCTGACCCTGGTATTCCTTCCTAACTGCCCCAGGCAGTTCCCCACACAGGCCGTCTGAATTGCTTACCAGCCTCCAAAGAATCTAAAAAATCCCAGCAAGTCCCTAAAAATCGCTATTCTCTGCACACAGGGTCTTGGGAAGGAGGCAGGCCACCTGAATGACAGGACAGCGGTGGGCTGACCATGACCAGATGCCCACTCAGTCACTCTCGTTCCCTCTACCTCAACAGGTCAGGGAGAGAAAAAAAAAAATCCCCTTGTGGTCAACATAATTACAGTTTAACAAGAAAAGCAAAAGCTGCACATGGAAGCAGAGCAAAACAAGGAGTCTGTTCACCACTTCCCTTTGGGAGGCAGATGCACTATACAGGCTGCTGTGAAAAAAGTTCCTAACTCCATTCCTGACAGACCCAGCACAGACAGTAGACATGTATTCTGTATTCTGTGTACCCACTTGAAAGTGCTCACCCTTTTTTTAATTATTTTTTTCATTTTTCACACTCCTGCCATCTCACCTGGACCTGGGTCTGTCTCCCAAGTGATACCCAGTTCTTAAATGCCATCATGTCAGCTCCATCATCTATACAACGAATGAACCATCCTCAACAACCTCAGGGGTGCTCCCACCCACAAATGCCCATTCCCCCTGTGCACACTACCACAAACACCTGCAAATGGGCCATTACACAGTTCTGTGCTCATACACACCCATTCGCTCCTACCACAAATACAGCTCGGACATGAAGCTGAACCTCTGTGCTGGCAAGCTACTTAACAACACGAACTCTTAACATAAATTAGGCTGACTGCACTGGTGAGCAGCTCTTACAATAAAAATCACGTTACCTTCCCTTCTGGCTTCCCATCCAGACAATGTGGCAGCCTGGGAGTCATGTTAGGTCAAGAGATGTAGAAGTCTGAACTAGCTGCAGCTGCCTCAAACAGCTCTGGAAGGATCTTTTCCTCTTTGTTCATTTTTGATCCTGTTTTAATAGGCAAGAGTAACTGGTTTAAAGCAGCACACAGAGTCCCTGGGAAACCCACGTCTAGAGCTAGACACTTGGCTTTGTCCAGTGCCTGGGCACCTCATGCAGAATGGGGACTTTGTATTTGCTTTTAGAAGATAACCAATTCATATAGGAGGTTCATGAATATTCAGCTTGTGCTTAGGGTTGGGGAGAACAATCCTTAAAACAAAGAGGCAAATTCTTTTACCCTTCATTTGGGGGGAGTGTGTTTTTCAGCCTAAGGGCTGCAAGTAGCCTGCGATCCCTTTCTGTGCAGGATGCATTAATGACCGGTGTTTTTCCAAGCCTGAGCATGCATTGCTGCTGAAAAATAGATGTAGTCAGCGAGGGCTTGGGGTTAATGTTTCTGGGTGAAGGAGAATTTGGAGGTGAGTCCAAGAGCATAAGGAGCCAAGCTGAAGTCAATCAATCTTCTTGTTGCCTCTCTGGCTTTGTCCCCTTTCTGTGGCTGTACCTGCCCTGGGAATCTCTAGCAGACAAGTCTCCCAGCAGTGGGAAGACATGTGGACATGTCTTTTGCTGCACAGCTACTGTAGTTATTCCTCTATGCAAAGAAAAACACCATTAAAGATTCTGTCTTCCCCAAAGAGGTTTGTCAGTTGCATGCTATTCCCAAAGTTGCATTTAGCCTCCTCCCTCATTTTCCTCACAAAGCACACATTTTAGTGCTTAGAGACACTGTCTAGGTGTGGTAACAAACTTCCAGTAAATGACTGTAGCTTGTTTCTTGTTTGTCTATCTGCACTGACCCCTCATGTGTTGTGAACTCAGATGTTCTACCCCAGGCAACATGCAGCTGATGAGCAGGAGTTTGCCATACCACAGTGACCTGGGTGCATTTCTAGGCTTTTGTATACATATTTCTCCACACAAAACACTTGGTTTTGTTTACAGGAATTTCCAAGTGAAATAGGCTTTCCTTGAAAAAGTGAAATAAGCTTTCCTATTAAAAGTGCTCCTTTGCAGTATAACTCTACCCATACTTGTTGCTGCTCTGAGTGCTGTCTTCCCTCCCCTTCCCAACCCCCTTCCAAAGTGATTATGCTGGTAACACTTAAATACAGCCTTGTTTTCCTTGTCTTCATCCTCATGGGAACTCTCCTGTAACTGTTCCGTGTTGTCCAACCAAAGCAGCAGAACAAGTTGGGTGACCACTGTGTGACTGATCACCACCCTGCCACGGGGAAGACAAACAGTCAGGGCTGGAGCTTGGCAAAGTGGGCAATGTTTGCACCAAGTGAAGGGGGTGTTACTTCTGTGGATCTCTGGCCTGGTCCCAAAACTGTTCCAGTGGTGCCAGGTGAAGCTGGTTGATAAGTGGGTGCAGCAGTGCTACCAGGCACCTGCTTGGAGCTGTGTGTGCTGGGAAAGAGCCTCTGTGTGACCTCTCATCTTTTCCCACTTGCCAGGAAAAGTGTGCAACACCAGCTCCTATTGACAGGCCCTCCTCCATGCTTCCACCTGCTGCTTTTCTTTCCCAAGCATGTGTGCTCCTTTCTCCCCTTCCAGCTTTTACCTCAGGACCTCAATTTTTTCCTTCTGTTCAGCTCCAGATTTTCCATCCCACCCCTTGCTGCAACCCTCCATTCCCCCTGCTTCCCTCCAGCTTTGTCCTTCCCTCTGTCACCATTCCTCTTCTGTTTTTCCCAGGTGAGAGGCTGCTCAAGCTGCCCACCTGCTGACCAAGGGGGAGGAACGGGGATTAAGGAGACATGGCCCATAGACAGCAGGACCTGGTGCAGCAGAGTTCCTTTAGCCCCAGCCATGATGGAGAGGGCTGTCAACTTCTTGTTGTGTTGGCATGGCAAAGGTGGGAGGAAGGGGATGAGGTGGGGGGGAAGGGATTTGAAACTTCAACTGCCCCTTTGTGTTTTCACCTCCTCCAGTTTATCTGGTACCCTGTGGAATTTATGATCCTCCCCCCTGCAAAGAGCTGTTGTATTTCAAGTCACAGAGTGCCTTCCAGCTGGGTGATAGACTGACTAGCCTGCTCTTTAACAACCTCAAAGGGCATAATGAGCAAAGCCAAACTTTCTCCCAGCAACAGTTTTAGGGAGACTGATTATCTCTCTTTTACAAGTGGGAAAACAGTGTCAATCCATTCCAAATCCCCGTGGTGAAGCTGAGCAATGGATACAGCCCATGATTTATGTGCTATTCTAAGGCTGCTACAATCTCTTCCTTTCTCCCTCTCCATGCTCAGCTGGACACTTGCTCGACTTAGGGAGAATAAGGAGACTGACCCTAGTCATTTGAAGAGGCAGAGAACAGGTAAAGCAGAAGAGAGTGAGAGCAAATACAGAACTCAGACAGAAAACTCCTATCTCAGCAGTAGGATTTGCCATCTAGGTACTGCTTTTCAGGCACCCCAGATGAGGGACCTCAGGAGTCTCAGCCTTATCTGCTTCTCACCTCATTGCTTTGGAGTGTTGCAAAGGGTGCAGAAGGCATGCTTCGAGAGGATGCAGCCCACCTGACAGGCAATTGGATAACCACAGCTCCCAGAGCAGCTCTGCCAGTGATGGATTATACAAAGAGAGCAGCCCCTCAGTGAAGTGCTAGCCAGCATGAGGGGCAGCCCCTCACTCCATCAGCCTGTGCCAGCTCACTGTTCAGGGTCGACCCTTCCCTCTCCTCCAGCAAGTTCACTGTGGGATGGTCCCCTGGTCAGCCCTGGCAGCAGAGTCCTGAGCACCCGTGGCTTTTTCTGATTAAGGGGCACACAGCTAAAAGGCACTGGGGATTAGAGATAAGCTCCAGCACTGGGAGCACTTCTTACATCCCCATAGCACGGCTGGAGAGACAGATGAGTGCAGAGATGTGGATTTCACAAGCCCTGTACCAGGGCTTGGGGCACACCCAGCTCTGGAAGATGGAATTGAGCCCTGAGCACCTGGGGCTGTGGCAGGCAGGTCAGAAGCCCTCTGAGGAAGGTGCTGATGCAGACGCCTGCGCACTGAGTGAAGTACCAAGTGCCCCAGCTCCTGGAGCAGGTGCAGAGTTGCAAGGTACCACGTGTTCCCGGTAGTTCCATGCCCTTTGCCAGCTCAGCCAGGGGTGGAAGAATACAGACCTCAGACAAGCAGGATGCCCGGCAGGTATAGCTTTCTTCAAACATCAGCAGCCCAGTCTGCTTTTCCTGCGCACCTGGGGTGACTTTCACTGCAGTGAAAATGCAAAATGCAGTTTCACCAGTGCTGCTGTGTGCAGACTGAGAGCCCTTTGCTTCCACAGATCACCCCAGACATCCTGCAAGCCTCCCTTTCTGTGTGCAGCCTGAGGGCCATCAATCTACCCCTCCTCTTTGCCTGGGCACATCCTGTGCCTTCAGGCTGGAGTAGGAAGTTACAAGAAGTGTTAACGCCCTCCTCCCTGTCCCAGGAGATAAATGCACAGATGCATTTGAGCCAGGCAAAGCCTCCTGCCAGCTGAGATCCACACTGGCTGCTTGACAGGAGCGGCCTCATCTCTGTATTACCTGGCACTCCAGATGTGTGAGTCTTCCTCTTGAATGCTAAACTTCAGAGGTCAAGCTGCTACCCCTGAGATTCAGCTCTTGCTGTCCCTTTTTTACACATGCCCACTCAGGTCCTCTGTTACTCTGACAGGGACACATAATACGGAATTTCATTTGCATTTGTTTTTGTATTTATAAAATGTGAAAGGCCTGTTGTTCCATAATCCCTGATAAAGCAGTACTGACATCCTCTCAGTGGGATTTGCAACAGGATAGGCTGGTGGACTGCACGTTTATTGGATCAATTTCAGCTTGCCTTCTTCATGGCTCTGCCAAGGCTTCTCTGGTTACCACAGGTAGATGTGCTGAAACCCAGAGCAGTAATGCACACCATGCCTTCTGCTGTCCTTGCTGGTGGGACAGGGGGAAGGAATGCCACCTGGAAAGGCTCCTCCACCTCTGCTGTCATAAAGAAGTCACGCAGGCCTTGGTGCTGGGACCTGCAACTCAATCTGTGGACATGACCTTTTGGTAAATCAAGCTGAGTGTCCCAAGTTTCTAATCCTTGTGCATTATTAATGTCTTGCTCAGGCATTAATGTGGGTCAGGCTCTGCTTATGGGCCCATGTGTGCATTTCAAGTGTAAGCTTATCCAGAGTTCAGAGGTGGCTAAAGGCAGGATTTTGGCTCAGTCTTTTTTTAAAAAAAGACTCTATGAAGTAGTGACAAGTATCCTATTTGATTTTGTTTCTATTCCCTCACCAGGGAAATTGTTCACTTAAGGGTCACAGCGAGTTTTATGTAGGGGCCAGGATTCAGACTTATGTTTGCACTATATCAGGACAAAGGCTTGGAGAGGTGAGCAAAAATTTTAAGAGAAAACAGCAAGCTGGGCAGAGGGCTCAGAAAACATGATCTCCAAAGAAGAGGTGGTAGACTCCATCATGTTTTCCTCTAGGCACAACTGTAAGTGCCTAAATTGTGATGTATTATTATTCTCCATGTCCATGGAGGCAAGGCAGGCCTGACTCGATTTACAATAAAGGTGATTTATGGTAGGCATAGGGGCAATATTTTCAAGTTTTTAAGGATTGCTAGTCTTCCAGTA
The DNA here is from genome assembly GCA_018697195.1 of Certhia americana. Lineage (NCBI taxonomy): Eukaryota > Metazoa > Chordata > Aves > Passeriformes > Certhiidae > Certhia > Certhia americana. The sequence continues at coordinate 24,877,953 of CM031857.1, forward strand.
AGTATCTACAGATAGTGCTGCTGGGCTACCACCCATCAGTCTTTAAAAACCTGTCTCCACAGTTGGGGGAGGGTGACATATCCTGGATCCTGTCTCAGAGCAACGGGAGGCTTAGATCACCATGAGCTAATCGGTGAGGCAATTGGGCATGGCCCATGGCCTTTTTGGAAGAAGGCTTTTAGGAATGCATTCAATCAGCATCCCCTTCATTCAGCTGGGTGGGACTGGGTGGCAAGAGCCAGAGATCTCACGGCTAAACTGCAGGAGAAAATGCAGAGGGAACCATAGGAGTGCATGGTGCAGTGGGAACTACAGTTTTCCACTTAGCTGGAGTTTCATAGGCTCCGTGATGAATCCTCATCAATTAGTTCATGGTGTTTGAGACTTAAGTACGGCTAGAAGCAGGGCAATGCCTGTGGAGTTTACAGCTTGATCTCCTTCACAGTTCAGGCCTAAGCCCTACCCTTTGGATCAAACTTTTCTTTCTCTTTCAAACTTTGGGTGGAAATCTAGTCTTGCAATCTGACTGGTGTAAAGGCCCAGTAAGAGTGGGTAACATTGCAGCTACACAGTGCTAAGCACAAAATGAGGTGCCATACTTGGATTCCATTTTTTTATTGCACTACAATGTTCCTTCAAGGCATTCCCTTTTATAGAGGCAAACTCAGTTCATACTCATTAACTCAGATGGACTGACAGCAAGGAGCTTGGCTTTCCTGTCCCAACCACATCAGACAAACAAAAAACAATCCTGCATCAGCAGAGACACAAACACTGTGTGCCAACAGGAACCAGAGGTGTAACCTGCATCCACTTGCATGGTTGTTTTCCACCCTGGCCTTCCCATACCACTATATTTGCTAATGGCATTGCATCTGCAAGAGACATTCTGCAATCTACTGCCCTGTTCCTGAGCAGAGAAATGAGGCTTCACATGGCATAAAAGGAGAGTGGAAATTTAAAGAGTTAACAATGCAAGACTGAATACCAGTCATGGCCAGGTCCCTCTGAGGTCCTGAAGGCCTTCAGGTGAAGAAAGAGAACTGACATCTTGTAACTGTATTCTAGCTTGCCACACCTGCCTCATGGCACCCTGCCTGTTGGCACCCTCCCCATATCTGATCACACACCCTTCCTTGTCCTGTGATCTTTTTTTTTTCCCCTTACCATATTATAGGCTGATTTCAGGATTGCTAGATGTCCACAGAGCATGAAGGCACCTGTGTTTTGCTGTTAAGGACTCTAGAAGTGCTGCCAGAATCTAGCTGACACCCCCACCCCCCACACACTCCCCCGCCCCACTGCTGCCTGTGTTGGCAATATTAACAAAAAATTATTTCCAAAACTGAAGTGAAGAGACAACTCCCTGATTGGAAGAGCAATAAAAAAAATTTCACTCCTCTTTTACCCACACAGTTTTTTTCTTTCCTTTGTTTTCCCCCATCCTACTTCTCAAGGGGTTATGCCCTTTTATCATCATGCCTGTTCTCTGTCTCCTGGGAGAGGTAAAAACCCCAGCACGACAAATCCATCTTTCTTAGGGTGGAAGCTCTCCCAAAAGCGTCAGCACACTGGTGAAATCCTATACCTCAGAGAACCACCCACCTCACTCATGCTAAAACCATTTCTTGAAAGATCACATAAAACAATCTGTTACGCAACTCTCAGAACACCAAATAACCCCCTTATTTATAGTATATACACTTGCAACAATAAACCTCCCTTTTGAACTGCATTGGTAAATACAGATTTAAAAGGCTTTTCCTATTTGATGAAACATCAACATCTCAATTTGTTGCTTAAACGTTCAGTGCTTTATCTTGAGAGGAGCTGGTTGCATGATTTCCTTTAGGACTAGATGATTAGGTTTGCAAAAACTTCTTTAATGTGGTTCTCTGGGAGGTGGTACTGCTCCATTTTTTTAATGCCAGCTTCTTGCTCCATACCTTCAGCCTACACCAGGAAGCTTATGTTTTGAGTTTGGAAGTATACCTGAAAAATGTTGCCCAAAAAGTTAAGGAAGCGGATAAAGGCTATTTCTTCCAGCTGCTAAGCAAGACTTTAAAAGCATCTGTAATATTTGAAAGGCCCTTTCTGCAATGGGTTCATCCTACAAAGGCCAGCAGCAGAGCAGCAACCACTTGCAAGCAGTCCCCTCCATGCCCATCACAGCTCCTTTGGTCAGTCAGCAGAAATAATGATTTTCTGCAGTGCCCTGGGCACTACGTCAGCCCCCAGAAGCCATAGATTTTTCTAAAGCTCTCTCCCCGATGGCCAAGAGAGCCAGACAAGCTCAGGCTGGGTGAGTGACAGATACTGGACAGATGCAGTGCCCAAGCCATCCCAGTGCTGCCTGTCAGCAGCAGCCTGAGCTCCTCCAAGGGCCGCCACAGCTGCTCAGCTCGGGATGAGTGAGCCGTGAGGGAAACCCTCTGCCCCATTCCCTGCTCCTGCTGGCCAGTGTGGAGGCTTTGGCTTCTCCATCACCCAGCCTCACGGAATCACAGGAGCTGGAAGGGACCCACAAGGATCATGGAGTCCAGCTCCCGGCCCTACACAGGACCATCCCCAAGAGCCACACCATGCACCCAAGAGCGTTGTCCAAATACTTGTTGAACTCTGTCAGGCTTGGTGCTGTAACCACTTCACACGGGAGCCAGTTCCAGTGCCCAGCCACCCTCTGGGTGAAGAACATTTTTCAGATATCTAACCTAGACCTCCCCTGACAGCTTCCGGCCATTCCCTGTCACTGGTCACCACAGAGGAGAGATCAGTGTTCCTTTAATGCAGAGACCAAAACTGCACACAATATTCCAGGTCAGCCCCCTGTTATTTCGGAGGTGACTCCCTCTAGATGTTCCCCAGTCTTTTCCATCTCTTTGTTGCTGTTGACTTCCTCAGGGCAAGGAAATACTTTCTTTTACGCCTTGGTACAACACTTAGCGAATGATTTGCATACTTTTATGGGCGGTGCGAGGTTTCCTGCCTGGAGATGCAGGAAAAGAGGATTGCATGGGTGTGACATGCATTAGCTGTTCAGAACATACCTCGGGGAGGCTGTCTGGTGAGCTAGGCAATACCCTTGGAGAGATTTGTGTGCACACTGTAAGGGCAATAAGCTTCAAAGAATGAAGGCAAGGCTGGCAGTGTTTGTTACTGTTGTCTTCCTACTCATTGGGGCATAAATAAAAGACAGGAAGCTCCCTCTGTTTACATAGGAACTGGAAGCTTTCTCATCTGTCCGTTGGGATAGACTGGAGATTACTCAGGCTGTTTTCTTCATCACCTCTTTGTAATATATATACATATTTCTATGTATTTACTTCAGTGATGTCTTAGTCTTAAAAGTTCCAGATGTAAGTATTCCAGAAGAGCTATCCAAGCAAACCTTCCTTGTGGGAGTACTGTTTTTGCTGTCACAAGAGAGTTCTCTTGGTTTAGCTGATTTCGATAAGTGAAACAAAAATGATTACATATTGGCAAAAAGACTTTTAAGTGGATTCAACTGCACTGCACTAAGGTCCTTGTCATTATGGAAATTTCAACTTCTCTGCCAAAGGGAAAAAAAATAAGATTAAGTAAAAAAAAAAGCTGTTCCTTAACAATATTGTTATTCTGGCACAAAAAAGCCTGTCACAGACATGCCTTAAAATTAATTTTCCCAGATATTCACTGAACTCATGATTATCCTCACCCACTAAACATTTCCAATTTAAGTGGAGACCAAGCTTGAAACAAGATAATGCATCCAGCAGTCCATTTGATCATTCATATATATATATGAGAACAAGATCTGAACTCTGACACAGCCCTCAAACCAAAATAAATTCCTCAGGCTTTTTAGAAGTGAGAAAACTCTACTTTGAAAATGCTGGGTTTGGTTGGGGTTTTGAGTTGTTTGGGTGGTTTTTTTTGCTGGGTTGTTTTTTTTTTTTTTTTTTTTTTTCTTGTTTTTTTGGTTTTGGGTTTTTTTTTTTTGTCCCCTTTTATCTGCAAGAGAGGAATCTGCTGGATTTGAGCACTAGATCAGAAGATCTTGAGGCTTAAGGGTGGACCTCAATTATGCAGCCCAGGTCTATCACTAACCATAATGGGCTTTTTGCATCATTTCTTGAGGACATGCCCATGCAGACAATAGCTATGTGCTGGCAAGCCAAGGTCTAAATGTATCTAAATACCACATAATCATTAAAAAAACCACACCGGGGGATGGGGAACTGGGCTGCTGTACTGCATGTACTTGGCAGATACCTGTGCACTGTGCAGAGCAGTGTCATGGAGGGAGCAAAGCAAGTCCTCTTGGGACATGCTATCCCTCAGAACTGCTCCCCAACTCTGCCGTCTCCACTGTAATTGCCTCTTGGAGCGCTAGATGTTAACGCCATGGCCCCAGGGAATGCTGCTTTTTCAGCAGCCGGTGGGAAAGAACAAAGCAGACAACGAGAGAGCGCCTGGAGCAAAGCACGCGGGTAGACATCTCGCACTTCATCAGGGGAAAACCCAAGCTCCAAGTCAGCAGATTTACCACAATTTCAGGTGCTGTTAACACAACGTTAAGGTCCTGGTACACATATGTGTATCATGAAAGTAAATCTGCACTTGCCCAAGAGCAGACAGTGCCAGAAAGACATAGAAGAGAAGCAGCAGCATTCTGGTGAAGAGCTGATGGTATCCCGCTTTACAGAGGCTGGGCTTTCATGTTGGCCTGGAACTGTGTGATCCTAATCAGAATATGGGCAGATCTTCCCCATGAACTTTCCAAAGAGTGGAGCCAAGACAAGTTTTTGTGCAATCACTGCCCCTAACTTTAGCTTATTAAAAAGTTTACGTCTTTGAACAGGGCCGAAATTAGCGGGGAAACATGGGATGTTCCAGAGTTACATGGGGTCTTCCAGAGTGACACCACAGTGGTGGATATCCATAGAATGAGTTGTTCTTTGGATAGATGCTCTCAAGTGAGTTTGGAAATAGCACACATTCTTCCCTGCCAATAATTTGCTCCCATGTGTGTGGTATGTGCCTCTACCAGCTGCCAGCTTGTACTTTTACTAATTTGATCAAACACACGACCAATTTTTCCTAATCTGGGTGTAATCCCTCAGACAGAGCTATCTGTTCTATGTCCAACTCTTATCTAGGGCAGCCAGAAGAGTGTGACAGCTGCATGATAGTCTGCCTGGTACAATGGGTGGCCCCAGGAAGAAAGGACTTGCCACCCTCTTTCCCTCAGATGCATAGAGGGACCAGAGAGGTGCCTTGATGGGGTTGCTTGGAGCAGCCTGGAAGTTGTAGCTCACCAGCATATCAGGATATGTCACTTGGAGTGGCCTTGTAGCCACCTCAGCACAGCACTGCAAATCCCCGTGGCCAGCACAGCCCCCCAAGGCCAGAGAGGATGGAGGAAGCAATGGAGCAGCATCCTCCCCAGAGCTTGCCCTTGGCACCTGGCTCTGACCCTGCCAACAGGGATGATGTGACCTGCTGCAGGACCAGAGGAGATAAGGCAGGTACTGCCCTGGTTTTAGCCTGAGCCACGGCTGCCCCGCAGGAACTTTTGGAAAGGCACTGAGCTCCCTGCTGCTCCACTCTGCAGTCGGGCCATGGCCATGCTCAGCACATGGCCACGAAGGGGTGCTGGGCTGGCAGTGTCCAGCCGTGCTCCTGGGAGTGTGTCGTACACCAGTGCCCAGGGCCCACTCAAACCCTCTCTTTGCAACACACGCTGAAGCTGATTAAAGTGTGAGAGCCTCTGTGTCCTCTGGTCTTTATGCAGAGTAAGCAGCAATAGAGACAACACTTGCTAGGACTTTGCTCTAATTTTTACAGATCTTATGAACTTCATCCACAGTACAGGTGAAACTGCAGGTTTATGCAGGTTCTTTCTCAATTGCCGCTACTTGAGGATACTTCTTAAGGTCTCTTGTTTGGATTCTGAACATGTAGGCACAAAATTTTTAAAATTACACTTTTGTAAAAGCCAGTGACCTTGTCAACTATGCCTGTCATCTGAGTTCTCTCTCTCACTCAGCAATTCTCTTCTAATTAATTTTCTTACTTTTTCCATGGGGTAATATTACAATGTGTTGATAAGCAGTTCTTTTCTTTTGCCCCGGAACAGTGATGAGTTCAAACAGTGAGGTTTTAAAAACCTTAAGGAGAAAGATTTTCTGCAACTAGGGCTTGTTACAGGATTAAATTATTACAGAATTAAAATTCTTGTTGAAGATAAGGAAGACTTGAAGCAAAAATCTATAGCTCCATAGGTCAGTGTTTTGCTTGCTCATGCCTATTTGAGTTGCTCTGGGCAATAAGTACTGGGAATATAACACATCCTTGGGCTACAGCCATCTTCACAGAACAATTTTGCTGCTGAATATGCACTTCTTAATAAGGGTAACTGCTCATCTCGAGACTATAATGATAACCAATGCACTCGTGCCATGGACTGCAACCTACTGTTCTGGCAGTTCTCTTGTTTTATTTTCCCACCACAAGAGCTGGAATGAAATGTATTTGTTGGTGAGGCTTATTTTTGCTGGCTTTCCATCTCTGGCAGCGGAAGATTTTATGGAGCTATCTTGTCCATTTCAAAACCTTTTTTAAATCATCCTTTCCCCCAAGTTACATTGTCCTGAAATAGCCCTGCATTTAAACATCAATCATGCGAATGTGCTTCGTGTTTCCCAGGGTACAAAACTCCCTCTGCAAACACAGTGTAGGAGAACTACTGTGAGCCTGCACCTTCTAACCACCAACTAGGCTGGCTCTGGCTGGTGTAGGTGACATTCTTGTTCCTTCCTAAATTCTTGTGCATCTCAGGTAAGATGACAACCAATTTATCTGCACATAAATTCCAAGAGTAAGGAGCACTTCTTAGTGTCAGGGATTAGGACCATACTCAGAATGTCCCAAACTCAGTCTGGCATGAGACTTGTGTATTTCACGGCCCCTTCCCCAGCTCTGTCACTTCTGCAGGACCCCAGAGGGATCCTACTTGAGGCCCTGCCTCTGTTCCTCAGGAAGACAAGAGCATTTCCTTAGCAATTCCAGGTGGGCAGGATGCTTTTCCTAACAGTGAAAGACTTGGCCACTATAAGGTATAGGAACTATAGCTGATTACCAGCAAGTCTGGAGGCTCCTGTCTCCCACACTGTGGTGGCAATACCAGCCCATGACAATGCTGCAATGCTGTTTTGTGCTGGCAGCGCTGTTTGCATGGATCTGGTGTAAGAGCATATCTCCAAATAAAAGTCTCCATGGGGAAAAAAAAAAAAAAAAAAAAAGAGGATGCTTTCTGCATGTTTGTTTCAGGTGGGACTGGTTCTCCTACCTGTTTCAGCATTGAGCACACATAGCTGCTGGGAGACATGGGAAGTGCCAGGGCAGCAAAAAGAAAGGCCAGGGGATTGTGGTGGTGAGACAAAGCTTTTGCCCTAGGAATGCTGATGGATGTTTTGGGGAAGTCCAGGTAGTCTCAGACTCCTGGATGATGAGATTACCCTCCCTCTTCCTTATTGATGAATATACCTTGGGGATACACCTTTTATCACTTTGGTTCCTTCTTGCAACATGGTGCTTTTTAGACAAATATGCTTCAGGCACTACTAAAGTATCTGCTCTGTAGTATTTGCCTTATCACAATACTTGGCTTTGCAACTTTTGCAAAAATCTTAATGGGAGCAGGATTCTTACAAAAGTGAACTTGCATAAGGAGTGACTCCATTTCAGAGCCCAGTACTGTCAAACTTTTCTCTCTTATCCTGAGGCTGTACAGACGAATTTCCTTGGTTCAGGGAAAGAAAACCTGCAACAAATCAGTGTTTAACAACCAGTGCCTTCCCAAAGTTCAAGCACTGCCATGACAGTTTGATAACCAGCTGAAAAATGTGTCTGGTGGAAGATCCAGAGTGGGCCTTAAAAACAGGGTCCTAATCCCTAACGAATTTCTGTGTGCAACACTTGTCCAGAGAGCCCACACAGTGAGGTAAGGTTGCACCATGCTCTCTCTCCTTCCTTGAATAAAAAGTGCCTGCTCTAATGAGAGGCAAGTCCCTGATTCAGCAAAGCACTTAAGTGTTTTGATGAACTGGGGCCAAACTGAACATCTTGTGCAGAACTCAGTTGTCTAGTGAACAATATCAAATATTTTATTCATGGATGCAGACTTAAATGAAAATTAAAGACATGGCTATTTAAGGCCTTAGGTGCCCAAACTCATATTGTTCATTTTTTATTATCTTAAAGTAATCATTTGTACGGGAAAAGAAACAGCCACCTCCAGAAAATCCATCCCTGTCATGCTGGGAAGAATATTCTCAGTTCTCCCCCAGCACTCTGTCAATTTGATGGCTTATGTAGCTTGCTTAGAAACTTGTCACATTCAGGCTATTTCAGATCAACAATTTCCAGCCAGTATCCTCTCTTTTCCTACCAGGAACACTGAGCTTTAGCACCCTTACTGGCTGCATAAGGTGTGGGCAAGCGAGGCACAACATCCAGTGGGCCAGATCAGGTATCAGAAAGGTCTTAATATCACCCTTACTTGGCCATCAGTCCTCAGACAAGGCAGTGAGCTCCATGCTGACCTTAGCCTCTGAGGCTGCAGCCAGCAAGGGTCTCTGTCAGCTGCTCTCCCCACTCCAACACCTCAGGCCATCCTGCTGAAAGGGCCTCTCCAACACCAGCCTTGGAAAATGGCAAGTGAAGCAGTGAAGCATTATGGCAAGTGAACACAAACCTCAGTCTATGAAAGCAGTGTTTCACCTGAAATGCTGGATACAGCAGCATGCTGTGGCTGAAGGCTGCACCACAGACAGGTGGAGAGAGCTGAGGTTGGACTTGGGCACATCCTGACCTCAGGGTGTTTCTTCTTAGAAACATCATCTTTTTCTAATGAAAATTTTCAGTAGACCATTATCCGTGCCTTTTGTATATGTGAAAATATTTCCATAGATAATAAAATGCCAAAGAGAGCTGTTTCTAGTATGGCAACACATACTTTATTTTTCTTCTTGTCCACCCTATAGCAACAATCTTCAACTCCCTTTTACTTATCAATACACCCACTTGTTCTCTCAGTTAGGCAGAAAACAGTCAAAGTATAGATTTAAAAAAAAAATCTGGCATTTTTCACCAGCTTGTCTATACTTAGATGCAACCACCTCCCTGCCATGGAATATAGGCAGATGCAAATGGGAAGAAAATGAAAAAAAAAAAGTAAAAAAAAAAGAGTACATGCAGACATTTTTGGCTAAACCTTATGCTCTCTTAGATTTATTCTCATATAGCTACTAGTGCTCATGATTTCCAGAGCAGGCATAAGTTGCATGGCACTCAGTTTATCTGCTCTGGAATAGCAAAGTGCACACACAGATATACACTGTGGTTCCAGGGAGTCTAGGGATTTCAAAGGTGCTTTATCTCCCAGATAACTCACTGGCAAAGAAGGGTGAATTAATAACAGTGTTGGTAACTAAAACCGAAACAATAGGTTATGAATATGGGTTTTAAAAAAGACGTGTCACCTAAATGCATGTTATAGATTTGTTCAGAGCAAGATATTAATCCTTTTGTTTTCTTTTTTTCTATTTGTGAATTCCTAAACATTTTTCCTGGAGAAGCACAAATCCTTGAATTGTGTATTTCAATCTACTGGCAATGGCTTTTTTTTCCTGCACTCTCAAAGCATCGTCCCCCTCCAAGTAGTCTTTGGGGATCTGTGAACCAGAAGTAAAACCCCATCTCCTAGCAGTCAGACAGGAACCACGCTCCCCTAAATCCCACACATTGATCTGATTCACTGCATGACTCTTGTGAGCCTCCATCCACCTCCTCACTGGGAAAACACAAAAGATCCACAGTTTGTAAATTCTCAGGCTGAGGCACTTTGAGCTTAGTACAGAGAAAGGCTGAGCGGCCAGAGTTCCCACTTACGGAAGTGCCAAGTGCACAGGAATTTTGTACAGGCACAGCACTGAGGCACTTGAAATGCCAGGAATGCTGTGTATTTGTGCCCTTTGCCTCTGCAGCCCGTGACACCATCGCTCTAAAGGAAGGTGAATCTATTTATATGCAGTGGTAGAGGCTGGAGCCCTCATTTTCAGCAGGCCTTTGAGGAGCTTTTGTCATGTTTTTGCAACCCTATTTGAATAATTTGGAAGGCTTCAGAAAAATACTAAATACTGTAAAAAATGCAAAGTGTTTGTATCCCTCAGCCAGGGGAGGGAAGAATGTGCCGGAAGCTTAGCCAAGCCTGACAGGGTATAGTGGATCTTGATCTTTGCTCACCCCACAGTTAGATATTGTTCCTCCTGCCCCCCCTTTTAAGGGAGTCACTGCCATATCTCTTAAAGTGATCTTATTAAAGGCAGGGGACAAGACAGCAGAGGGTATGAGGCCTGTGATTATAGATGGAAGAATGATAGAAATCCTGTTTCATACACCTTGCTTTCTCTGTTTCCCCTCTGAAGGGGGGTGGTCTTCAAAAAAGCATGAACCTCTTTTGACCACTTCTCTGAACCACAGACTTGTCTTTTGTTGTCACAGAAAGAAAAAAAAAACAGATGAGAGATGGCATTCTTTCCTATTCTGGGGACTATCCACTGCTGGGATCCTAGTTTTCCCAGGAAATACAGCCCTAGGTTGTGGCAGTTCTGAAGGGGTAAAGATTTGCTTCTCTGTGTCAAGCTACATGTAGTCTATTACTGGAAACAGGAATATGTTAGAGAGCAAGCTGCATATCTAGCAGCAGGAGCAAAGGGCTCTCAGACCCTTGGACTCTTAACTGGAACCTGCTAAAGCTCTTCTGCATGCCAGCCTTCTCTCACTGTGACTGTTCTCCTGTTCTGAAAATGGCCATAATAAAACTTCCTGCTGTAAAACAATCCTTGCTTCTCAAAGTAACAAATGCGGCAGGAAGGCCTTGTGATGTCCACAGCAGCAGGCATTCCCATAATGTCCTGCACTGCTTAGCTAAGGCTCATCCTTCTCCTTTCAATGCTACCTACCCTTGGAATTCCACTGCTCTGCAGCAGCCCACAACCACACCACAGCTGCTGTCTGAGTGGAAAGCTGATGTATGGCTGCAAAGTAACAATTCAAGATTTCTCCTGGGATGACCTGGAGTGGGACACACAAGCCAAAGAGCAGGAAGGTATCAAAGCCTGACTGGGATTTCACCTGCTGGCAGGAGTGAAGTTCCCTGTATGTTATCTCTGCTTCTCTCAGTCACCCTGCCAAGGTCTCAAAGAGTATGTAATTGCTTGTAGATACTGAAAACAGAGCTCCCCTGATTTTTCTTAAGCTAATCTCACTGATACCTATTATGGAAAGAGAACACAAGCATTTCCAATACAGACCATTACAATCCCTGCCTGGTTTGATGTAATAAAATTTCCTTTGATCTGCATGGATTTGTTCTCCGTTTAAATCACTGGCAGTGACACGGAGACACTAATCCAGGTTTACAGCACCACAACTGGCATGCTACAGTTTTGTATCACGCAGAAATGACAATGCACCAACTACCCCATGGAAAAGATGGGTCAAACCCAATACTGGGCCAAATCAACTACATGGGTTAGGTAGCACTTCAAGGGGCAATAGAGTGCAGAAGTGGTCTGGAGGTCTTCTTTTGGTGTTCTATTGATGATGCTTCTTCACTGCCACATAGAAAGAAAGCAAAGTTTGGTACAGTGGATTGCTAAATCAGGAGTAAAATGCTGTTAAAGGAGCGAAAACGAAACAAACAGGTGATTTCAGGCACTGGAATTTTGACACAGTTCCTAATGCCTATGCCCTTCTCCCCACCCACAGACAAGAGCCAAGCCTTTACTGGGAAATTTCAGAAGAAAATATCAAAGGTAAGTAATGACGGTTATCTGAGTGTCAGGGTCAGGTTGGTGCAGCTTGGTAGGGAGACAGCTGTCCAGGTATTTTCTAGGTAAACCAAAAGCTTCAGCCTCCCAGTCTGTCAACACAGTGCCAGATCTAATAACAACCATGAGAGGCTCCAAAATGGAGCTTATGCAGACAATTAAAAAGTGTCTCTGAAATGCTGGCCTGCTGTCTAAACTTGCATCTGATCCCACTGCTGGGTTTTGCTTTCATGTTCACTATGTTCTGTTGCAGAACTGAGCGATCAAGATGTTTCTAAAAGTTCAGCTGGAGTCACAGTGATGGAGCATGCCCTGCATCTGCAAACAACAGATCCATCAGAAGCTCTAAAAGCAGGTCTAGGGAGCAGTGACAGGGCCAAGCCCCACCACCAGTGTGGTGCCTCTACACAGGATTGTTTAAATAAACATGATGGTTGCCAGTGGCAGATCATCCCCTGACAGACCGTGGTTCCATGGGCACTTTGATGAGAAAGCTTTTTGTGCAGGATGTTTCAGGTTTGAATTCAGTTCTCTTCTCCTGTGGAAGGGTTTCAAACCATGCTAAGCAGGGAAGTGCTGTAACTATGTTCCTCCTTCCCAAGAAAGTTCACAGCTATTTTTGGGACCCTCATCAGGTGAAGCTTCCTGAAACACCTTCTCATTTCCAAGTTTATACAGGGTTCCAGGGCTTCTACTATGCCGTCGAAAATAAAAAAGAGCATCAGCTTATTTTCTTTGCCAGAAGATCTAGACAGAAGTAAAAGCAAAGTCAACAAACTTCTGCAACAAAAAGACCCAAGACCAAACAAAGTGAGCAAACACACACTCCTAATTTCTGCATCTGTCTTTCCCAGAATTTTAAGCATAAGGGAAGGATGACCACAGCCAAAACTTGGTCGCCTAGCCAGGCTCCCTGAGGGCACAGAAAGCTGCCCCCTAACTCTACACCGAGTCCCGAATGACCAGAAGTAGTGTCCGGCGAGAGCACGCACATCTCCCACGGAACGGAACGCGCTGAGGCTCCGGCAGCTTGGCAGCATGGCAGGGACCATGCCCATCAGGAAGCGTGTGGGTGGAAAGGGAGCACCGGGGGTACCGAGCCTCTCAGCGAGCGGCGGCAAAACCCGCGGGGAACCGGCACCGGGGGGCTCGGGGCGGCCACAGGGCCGAGCTCCCGCAGGGGCGGCGGGCACAGCGCCCGGGGAGCCCCGGCAGACGGGCAGCGCGGAAGGGGCGCTCGGTCCGGCGAGGCACGGCCGGGACAGCCCGGCAGAATCCCCCATCCCACGATGCAGCCGGGACGGCGGAAGGGCCCGCGGGCGCTACTCCCTGCCAGCCCGGGCCGCAGCCACCGCCCCCTGCCCAGGACCGCCCCCCGTTCACGCCCCTCGGTGCCTCGGGGGGCGTGGTGCGACAACGGGCTGGGCGTGGCAGCGGAGCGAGGCTCTTTATGCGGCGGGAACCCGGCGGCCGCCGGAGCTGCGTGCGGTTGCGGCGTCAGAGAGGAACGACTCGGGCGGGGGCACAGGGGGGCGAGGCGAAGGCGAGGAGCCCACGAGGAGGAGGAGGAGGAGAAAGAAGAGGAAGGCGAGCGCCGGCCGGGGTGCTCGTATTGTTCCGCACCTGCGCCGGCCGGGACACGTGGCGCCGCTGAGCCCCGCTCCTCGCCCCCCGCCACTTGACCCGCACGCAGTCGCCCGGCACCATGGGCAAGGGGGTGAGCGGCGGGGCCAGGCCGGGGCGGGAAGTGGGAAATTCAAGGAGCCGGACGGTGGCCGGTGCCCCTTTCTCTTCGACGGGGCTGTGCTTTGTCTGTGCCGAGCCGGGGCGGCCACGTCGGGTCGGGTGCGAGGGCGGCCGTGGACGTTGGCGAGCGGCGCCGGTGCCGCCGGCCCCAGCAACGTGCGAGGGCGGCCGCCGCCCGCGGGAAGGAAGAGCCGGGCCGAGGGCGTGGCGGAGCCCGGGGCGAGGAGCCGGCGTCCCAAAGCCCCCGGCTCCTCCTGGAGGCCGGCCGTGTCTCCCCGGCGTGGGGCCTCCCGCCCGCCCGCAGCCCCCGGGGCTGGTGTTATCTGGTGGCCTTGCGGAGCTGGGGAGGGAGCGCGGCTGCTCCCCGGGCTCCTGAGAGTACTTTAGACTTTCCTCGAGACACGAGGGCCGGGCGGGGGGGCGGGAGAAGGGGAGCCGTCGGCATTATTAGGGCTAATTTTCCTGTTGGTGTGATGGACGCTGGTTGCCGGACACCCCTGAGGTCTCCTGTTCGTTGGGGTGATAAATTCTCGCAGGAGGCTGTGCAGAGGTTTCTGGCCCTGAAGCATTGCTTCTACCTTATAGCCCATTAGAGGGCTATAGGGAGAAGTCCTTAATTTGGATCGTATGTTTTAATTGGCGAGAAGTGTGTGTGAAGGCTGTTGGAAGGAAGGAGAGGCGGCAGGCTGTTGGGGGATGTTGTGCTCAAGCCACCCGCGTGTGGAGCAGAAGCGCCTCTTGGCTTGCTCTGATTCCGTTTTATGTCAAAAAGCTAGAGACCAGTTTCTGGGTTGTGTTGCTTGGATGTTTGTTTTTTCCATTCGAATGCTGCCCTGTGTGGCTGGAGGTGTGTAGAATTGTGTTTACTTTTGGTGTAGACACATTCCTGTAAAATTCCCAGATTTCTCTGCTTCCTGAGGAGAGGGTGACCGTGCAGGGCCATGGCAGCGGTGGTAGCATGTTCCCTGCCAACAAGTGTTCTGTGCTTCCCAAGCGCTGTTCAAACATTGACTTGACTTTGTATTGTCCTCATCGGTGCAGTGCAGCAGCAGCAGTGTTGACATTAACTGCACGAGTAGTAGGGAGAGCTGCAAGAACACGGCTGAATGGAGAGTTGCTCGGAAAAGGGGGTTGAGGGCAATGTGGGGTGGGCTTTCCACATTTGTTCTGTGTATGGGGTTTCTTTTTCTTTTCCTAAGGAAGTCCTTCTGTTGCTTGGCAGCCCAGCCTGTTGCATTTAAGTGCAGTAGGCAACAGGAGGTGTGGACAGTAAAAGTTCCATCTAGGCGATGAAACACTGAGGAGAGGTTTGGCAGTGTGGATAATATTGTCAATCTTGTTTCAATCATCATAGCATGGGTAGTATTCTGAGAGCAGCCTTTGAGTTGTGTGTGTCTATAGGACTGCAGCACAAAAGGCTTTGGAGACTCAGCCTGCCTTGGTAGGACTTGTAGGAGGTGCAAACACTTTCCAAGGTAGAAAGCTGTCCTGCTCCACTTCAACATAGGTTGCATGGATAATAAAGCAATTAGCCTGAATCTGAAGCACCGCCAGAAGGGATAATTCAGCAGGGATAATACGGCTGCCTCATGCTTTCTGGTAGCAAGTCACAAGATTTGCTCGTTCAGCAGTGAGAATGCATGCGTGTAAGTGGGGACCCCCTGGAAAACGGGCATGTGAGAGAGCGAGGCAGTGAAAAAGGCGGAATGTGGATGCAACACTGAACAGCATGTGCCTGCCCTGAGTTAGGGTGCCCAAAAAGGAAACTTCTTTCCCATGGCTGCATGGGATGGAAGAGAAAAAAAGAGCCTAAGTGTGAGAAAACAAGTTTCTTCTCTCTGTGGCTGTGAGGAGAAGCTGAGTCTGTTTTACTTTAAATGGTAATGGGGCAAGGGGAGGGCGTCAGCTGCTGCTATGCAGCGCAAAAAGCAGATTATCCAGCGGGAGTGTGTAGCGGAGGAGAGCACTCTGGATTTTATTCCTGTTCAGAGCTGACTGGAAGCTGTTCGTAGACAGCAGCATGTTTCACTCCATCTCCCTCGCTGCACAGGCATAGCAGAATCGGTGGTGTGTGCTTTGGGTCACTTCTGGAGGTCAGCTCTGCCTTAAAGGCCATGAGGAGGAGATTTCCTTAATTCAGATTGTTTCTTCTAACTAAAGAAAAGTGTGTGTGAAAGCTGTTTGAAACAGTAGTGAAGGCATTTTGGTGCTGGATACTGTGATCAAGCATCCATGTATGGAGCAGCAATACCTCTTGGCTAGCTCAGATTTCCTTGAACCCCAGTTAAGGCGTTTTTTTTCCCTGTCAGAAACTGGAAGGGTTACTACATAATGGAACCAGCTGAGGGGAAATCATGCAAATCAAAGCAATCCTTATCTGGTGTAATTAAAAAAACCTTAATATATTACCTTTCCCTTCCCTCTTCATTCCTTTATTACGATAGCTATTTTATGACAGTTCGCTTTTTATTACTATGGTTAGAGGATAGTCCTTTTGCCAGAGAAACCCCTGGACCTAGTCAACACATGTTTCTGGAAAAACAGGGGGACAGGGACAAGGTTCTCTGACAAGTGAGGTGAGCTTTACAACCCACTCCAGTCCTGACCTGCTGAAAACTGCAGCTCATCCTTCATCCAGGCCTTTCCAAGGGGTAGCCTTCACCAGCTCATCTAGGGGAAAATTTGGTCCAGTCCACTCATCTTGATGTGTTTGTCAACTTCTAGGAGATGTCTGGAGTTATGGTGACTATTTATTACAGGCGAAGAAGTGAGGAAGAAGGTGACTCTTTGTAATTGGCACAGCACCCAAAAAACAGGACAGGCTGCTCAGCTGTGCAGCGATGACATTTGGAAAGCCCTTTCTGCTCTTGGGTCTTCACACAACTCCAGAGCAGTAGAGATGTTTGTCCTAATACCCAGAGAGGACTTAAGGTGTGTGGGTGGTCCTTGTTTTATCCTGATGATTAAAAGCCTGATCAGGTTTACATCTCTTCTCATGGGAGAAGAGCTTGTCCTTTCATAATTTGGGACGCAGCAATCTGTGTACAATTAGCAATTACTAGCTGTTGAGTAAAAACTGCCTTGTATGGCCCTAGATGCTGAGACTCTGATGAATTGATGCAGCTTAAATTTTTGATTCAAGATAGGAGATTGAACACAGCTCTTGGGGGGGAGTAAGAAGGATCCAAAGAAGCCGTTCCATCTTCTGCTAGGATTACATAGGGTCATGGAACAGTGTTTCCAGTCCAAGAGGCGGGGTTAGTTTTATGACTCATCTGGTTAATATATTTACTGTCTCATAAGGCAGCAGGACAGTAACTTTTCTGTTTTCTCTGCACAATTGATTATAATGACATAAGCAGTAAAACAGACCAGGCCTCCAGAGACTGTGTAATTTGTTTTGGCTCTTACTTGACATTTCTTGTTGGATTAGGTGATCTTAGAACAGGGTACTTCTGAGCTTGTCTGCTGATTTGTACCCCTCCTGTTTCCTGGTCAATCATGACTTGTATTGAGAACATCAGCCATGAATGGCTCAATTAGTCCAGATCGGAAAATCATCAGCTGTATCTGAAAGACAATAAGATTTTCTGGGGGATGTATAAAACTTCTTACGCTGGTGTGTACAAATGTTGTGCTTAAGCCAGTGGAAAAAAAATAAATCTTGCATGGAAAAAAAAGAAGCTGCATTGTTTTTTTTCTGAGGCAGTTTTGATGAGTCAGTTCTTGGGCTAAGTCAAGGAACAGGGGTGACATTTCTGATGAAACAGACCTTCCTTTGTGTTCAGGCAATGTGATTAAATCGTGATAAGATGTGGATATGGAGTACCACAGGCCTTCTTCTCTTTGTACAGCAGGAAAAGAATGGGAGAGCTGGGAAATCCTACAGCGCCAAGGTGGGATGAAAATCTCTTCCCCTGGCAGCCCAGCCAGCATGAGCCTTTGTTGAACAGATTGGGCTCAACTTGCAGGAAGGGAGGCAGTGGCCCTGGAGGCACAGAACAGGGGCAGGACTTGGACTCTGATGTGTGTGTCAAGTTCAGATTTGAATGATGGAGCAGGAAGTTCAGATTCTGCACAAAATGATCCTGTAACAAGAGCTGAAGCTGATTCTCCTGACTTACCTACTTACCTTTTCAGTAAGGGTGGGATGTAGTACTAAAGCAACAGAAGGGAAAGTATTGTGGGTTTTTTTTTTTTTTTAAGTTGAGGAATTGCTGAGCTCCTCTGTAAGATGGACTCCATTAAGACCCAAATACTTGGGTGCTTAAAGAAACAAGTAACTCTATCCACTCTTTGTTCTGACTGCAGCTGATCACTGGATTTTTTTGGGTTTGGTTTTTGTTTTTTTTTTTTTTTTTAAGCAGGTAGTGAGCCTTTTCATGTTTGCCCACTTGTAGATTGTTTCAGCTGCAGCTCAAAAAGCTTTGGTGCTCCTATATTCCTGGATTATTCACTGCCCCCAATGAGCTGAGTAACTGTATTTCTCACAGAAGTTTCAAAGAACCAGAAGGTTTTTAGATCACCTGCAAGAGCTTGCCAAGCTTTTCTTGGGGAGAAGGGGTGAAGCTGAAGGTGGTGGAGTGTAGTCACACAGGGCACTAGCTCCTTCACTTTCCTGAGGAATCATTTCTCATCTCAAACAGTAATCAAGAGGCATGTGTTTTGTGGAGGGCCGAGTTTGGGCTTGTCTGCCATAGCTCAGGCAGAAGTCAGAGTTGTTTCCTTCAGAGACTGAAGGAGAGAGATGCTTCATGGTGGCTTTTTGTGAATTGCCCTGTGGCAAATTCCTGTGATGCTGGAATTCAAGGACCTAGCCTGTTTAACTACTGTGGCTTTCACTTTTTTAAGAAGGGAAATGGGAGTTTAGGTGCAGGGAAGAGAATGTCAGGAATGCTGACAGTCTGTAGCTCTGTCCTTTTCCTGGATCAGTGGAGGCAAGTTGCTCAGCTCTGCTCCATTTAAAAAGAAAAAGCTGTTTCCATTTCACAGCTCTGTAGTGGTGTGCAAAGCTTGCCTTTGCCGAGCAGGGCAAGGGGAGACTTCTGTGCATGTGAGATGTGTGACTATGACTGCAGATTGTTGCACAAAGAGCTTTCTCAGCACAGCAAAAACCCTTGTGACTGACGGTTCTTTCAGAAAAGTAATG
This sequence comes from Certhia americana, assembly GCA_018697195.1. NCBI lineage: Eukaryota > Metazoa > Chordata > Aves > Passeriformes > Certhiidae > Certhia > Certhia americana. The sequence goes on from CM031857.1 coordinate 24,896,724, forward strand.
ATCTTTCTTCTTTTTCGTGCAGTTTCACTTTTGGTTTCTACTTCTCTCAAAATAGATAATAAAAATTTCCTGTGCTAGCTGCTCATCAGGACAGGTCTTGGATCCAAACAGTAGTTCCTGTGTCCAGATCACTCTCAGGAATCCAGCTCTCAGGAGTCCAGTTCATGGTTTGAGTTGTTCATGCAAAGAATAAGCAAGGCAATGCCTTTGAAACCTTTTCTTAATCTTGTTAAAGATTTAACTGGTGCCACTAAGTGCTGTTTCATCTTAAAGTTCTTCTCAGGGATCTTATTAGGTGAAAATCTCATCACATAAAACTTGGCAGAGTGTAGTGATGTAATAGATCCCACACAGAAGGGAACAGAAGGTTGTCTTTTAAGTGATGTTTATGTGCCCTAAGTCATGATTTGTTTGTCCTTAGATGCTTGTTTGCCCCATTATGACTAGATCTAAATCTCTGCACGATTTCATGTAGAATTAACCATAATAAAAGTGAATAAAATTCCTACTGAATAAAAAGGCTTTAAGCAAATCATATGCTCTGTGAAGTGTAAGCAGGACTAAGCACAGATTGAATCTGCAAAAGTGTACTGCTGCTTTGTATACCATTCTTGCTGCTCAAACTGCCATAAATTGAAAGCAGATTTCTGTTGCGTAAACTGGCCAGCTAGCTTGCCAAACTGAGAATGAAAGTGTTGGAACTTAGCCCCCAGAATCAACCAGCCAGAGGTACCACCTCTTATTTATCTTCAGTTTATAGGCTGCTCCTCTCCAGAGGATGTGGAAGGCTGGGAGCGGGGAGGAGGAGTTAATGCCTTGAAGGAAACATATGTTTGCTCTCAGGAATTGATTTCTCCTGCTCTTCATCACTTTTTCAGCTTGAGCTGGGGCTCACACATCAAGACTGCCTGAATAATGTGTAGCTTGCTTTCTTCCTTGCTATGCTTGCACAATGTCTGGCTCTAATCTGTGTATTGGGGATGATACTGAGCAGACTTCTCTGTTCACTAGCTCATTTTTATTATTTATTGTAGTGGCATAACTTTCATAGAATCATGTAGGTTGGAAAAGACCATTAGAGTAATTGAGTCCAACCGCTAACCCAGCATTGCCAAGTCCACCACTAAACCATCTCTCCAAGTGCCACATCTACACATCTTTTAAATACTGCTGGGGATGGTGACTCAACCAGTTCCCTGGGCATCCTGTTCCAGGGCTTGACAGCCTTTTCCATGATGAAATTTTTCCTAATAGCCAATCTAAACCTCTCCTGGCACAACTGGAGGTAATTTCCTCTTGGCCTGTCGCTTCTTGGGAGAAAAAACCAGCCCCCACCTGGCTACAGCCTCCTTTCAGGGAGTTGCAGAGAGTGATAAGGTATTCCCTGAGCCTCCTTTTCTCCAGGTTCAACACCCTCAGCTCCTCATCAGACTTGTGCTCCAGACCCTTCACCAGCTCTGTTGCCCTTCTCTGGACTCTCTCCAGCACCTCAGTGTCCTTGCAGTGAGGGGCCCAGAGGTGGACACAGCACTCGAGGTGTGGCCTCACCAGTGCCAAGCACAGGGGGACAATCACTGCCCTGGTCCTGCTGGTCACACTGTTGCTGACACAGGCCACGTGCCATTGGCCTTCTTGGCCACTTGGGCACTGCTGGCTCATGTGCAGCGGCTGTTGACCAGCACTCCCAAGTCCTTTTCCACTGGGCAGCTTTCCAGGCACTCTGCACCCAGCCTTTAGTGCTGCCTGGGCTTGTTGTGACCCAAGGGCCGGACTCAGCACTTTGCCTTATTAAACCTTGTATTGTTGGTCTCAGCCCATCAATCTGTCCTGTCCAGATCCCTCTGCAGAGCCTTCCTGCCCTTCAGCAGATGCCTCCTGCCCAAATTAGTACTATCTACAAACTGACTGAGGTGCACTTGATCTGCTTGTCCAGATCAACTGATAACAATGTTAAACAGGACTGGCCTCAACGCTGAGGCCTGGAGAACCCCACTGGTGGCCAGATGCCAGCTGGATGTAACTGTTCACCACCACTTTCCTGGTCCAGCCTTCTAGCTGTTTTTTTACCCAGCGCACAGTGCACCTGTCCAAGCCATAAGCAGCCTGTTTCTCCAAGAGAATGCTGTAGGAAATGGTGTCAAAGGCTTTACTACAATTTGGGTAGACAACTTTAATAAACTAATAATTTTGTCTGCCTGCCAGTCTTGTGTGTATAGTTCATGTCTACTGCTATGGAATTTGACTGTAAGATGTTTCTAATAATGCTGTGTCTTCTCTTGCAGGCTGGAAGAGACAAGTATGAGCCCACTGCTACATCAGAGCATGGCGGAAAGAAGGGGAAGAAAGGGAAGAAGGAGAGGGACATGGATGAGCTTAAGAAGGAAGTTGTGATGGTAAGAGTGTAGGGTACAGAAAGAGCAGCTTAAACAATGTTTGCTATGCCCAAAGGCCTGTGCCTAATCTGACTAAAAGAGAAATGAGCTGGCGTGCTGACAGCTTGGTGTGACTGAAGGCACTGCCTTCTTCTCCCCTTCTCCCTTCTGTCCCCAAGCCAGATGTGCTGTAAATGTTTCAGCATCAAGATGAGCACACAAAAGACCCTGGCAGCATCACTTCTCAAAAGGCATTTGACACAGAACCTAAGTCTGTGCTTGCCTGGATTACCCATAGCACATTATAGATGTATTTCCTCAGCCAGGCGAGCGCTCTGCATAGCAGCATTACAGGCTTTATTGTGCTGTCATGTGAGTGGGACTGCTGTTTTCATTCCAGCTGAGGAGTTGAGGCTGTACAGCTCTATTTACTGCTGGCCTCTGCTCAGACTGACCTCAGTATTATTCCTTCTAATCATGTTTGAGGCTGTGGGGAGTGTCTCCCATCTCCTTCTCTGAAAGCTGGATGATGCTGTATCTGTCTGTGAGCATCATCTGCAGTCCTTGAAGGTGATGCAGATTTTGTTTCTGTTCTGTGGGTTTGAGACTGGGCTTTAACATTTTTGACCCCTCTGTTAGGAAGAGGGGATTCTAAAGATTGCTCAAAGATTATATTCTGTGTTCAGTAGTGATGTGTACTTAAGGCATCTGCTCCTCCAGTACAAACTTTTAAGTGAGGCACTGCTCTGAACTAACTCGGTCCAACTGAAAAATAGCCTGGCTGTGAAAAGAAGCCTCTTTGGGGAGAGAAACACTTCCCCCAAAGTAGTTTTTAATATAGCAACACTACTTAAAAATGTGTGAAATTACAGGTTTAATCTTCTCTACATTAGTACCTTCCTTCCCAACTCCTTTTCTTTTCATTCCTCTCACAACCTCCCAAAGAAACCCACCCACTGAGGTTTCACAGAATCTGCTGGGGGTGTAAAGACTGCATGGAGGCAAAGTCAGACTTTTTCAAAAAAGCTTTCAAGTACCCAAATAATCACAAGAATGCTGAAGATGAGACTGTGCTGCATTCCAGAATTAGGGTTTGAGATTTCTCTTCACAGAGAGGATGAACTAGAGTCCTGCTATCTCACCAACTAGATAGGAAACCTCAGGTGGGGGGTGGAATTGCTGAGCTCTTTTCTCAGATTCTTTTCTCTTCAAACTATTTCTTGTCTTTCAGGATGACCACAAGCTGAGCCTTGATGAACTTCATCGTAAATATGGAACAGACTTGAGTCGGGTAGGTAGACATTATGTTCCTTCCCTCTTTGCCCTGATCTCAAAAGAAACAGCCACAGCTCAGAGCATTCCACAAAGGGAGATCTGGGTGGTCTGATTTTGGTATGGGGTTTTGGTTTTTTTCTTTTCCCCTCTTTGTGTTTAATCTCCCCTCCTCCAGTTAAGTTTTTCAGGCTTTGGGAGAACTGTTGAATTCACAAATACCTCTCTTTATCCTCCCACTACACAACTTGACTGCAAGACTTTAGCAACTTCACTTCTAACAAAGTCGCTGTTATCTGCCTCTGAGTTGTTCAAGGTCAATTTGATTCTTGGTGTTATTTTTTTCCGGAGGAGCATGTAATGAAGACAAATGTTTGTTATGTTGCAAATGTAGTCTAGAGAGCTAGCACATGCCCAGAGACTTAATGATGGCTAGTAGCAGTTAAAATTCTGGCTTTCTGCAGTAAGAAGTGTGCAGATATCCTAGGCTACCTTAGAGTCCAGTGCAAAAGTACTGCAGTGGTTTTACACTTCCGCTGTTGTTTGCTTTGCTTAATGCAGTGATTTGCATTTTGGTGTCCAAGACCTTGGCTTCTGAAAGCTGAACTTCCTGGAAGGTTGTTCCACCATGTTATCACTTTTATGGCCTCTAGCTTTCACTTGTTCCATAATTTGATAAGGGTGGATGGCACTGTGCTGTTCCTTAGAGCTCAAAGTCTGTGGCTATAGCCTTCTTGTCCTGCCCTTGTTCAGTGTTTGTAGGCTCATGGCCTGCAGGTTCCTCAGATAGCATTCAGCATCCTGTAACTCCTGGTTTGGCATTCAGCTCTCACATTCTGCCCTTGTGCTGTGGAGCCCCTGGCAGCTTTGGACATCTCCATTATCTGTTAGCAGCTCCTTGTTGCTGCAGTAGATCTTGAACAAATTCAGACCTACCTTCTGCAGTTGGTCTTGCCACAATGCTTTAAAGAGGAACCTCTCTTGTAGGGTTTGACATCTGCACGTGCAGCTGAGATCCTGGCTCGTGATGGCCCAAATGCCCTCACCCCCCCACCCACCACTCCTGAATGGGTAAAGTTCTGTCGGCAGCTCTTTGGAGGATTCTCACTCCTGCTGTGGATTGGTGCTATTCTGTGCTTTCTGGCTTACGGCATACAGAGCTTGATGGAGGAGGAGCCCAACAATGATAACGTAAGTAAAAATGTCTGGTTTACCTCAAAGGCAGGCCAAGCTGCCTGTTGGGCTCAAGGCAGATTAACTTTCCTTTAAGCATTCAGTCCAGAAGCTTTTCCCATAAGCACGGGAAATTGTGTGTGAGCTTAAACATGTTTTGGAGTGCTTCCACGTAATGAAATGAACAGGCAGCTTCCTTTGTGCTGTGTTAACAACACTAGCTGGTGGACAGCCTTTGTGTTCAAAACGTTCAAGACTACAAGTACCTTCATGTTTGTGATGGGGCATTTAAATGCCAGGCAATTTATTTGGACAAACTGGAAGCCTTTCAGGCAGATTATCCTCTGACTCACTTTCTCTGCTCTTTGTAGCTGTACCTGGGTATTGTGTTGGCAGCTGTGGTTATCATTACTGGATGTTTCTCTTATTACCAAGAAGCAAAAAGTTCCAAGATCATGGAGTCCTTCAAGAACTTGGTGCCTCAGGTATGGAATAAATAATTTCCTTGAGGCCTGGCAAGCCATAACTTGTTTAAAACCATTAATATCTTTGAACATCATCTCCAATTGCAAAGGCCCTGGATGTTAATGTGGGTTACTAGCTCTTAATTTTGAGAGATCTGTGAGACTGCTCCAAGTAACTATGGTAATAGGCTAAGGTAGTTCCTGAAAATCTGTGGATTCCACCAGCTTATTAACAATCATAGGACACTTTCTCCACAGTCTGGGGAGTTCAGTTAACTGGTGTGATAAGCACTAAAATTTGGATACTTTCATGGACAACCTGGATCATACCTAACTGTCACACTCTCACCTTGGTAACAAGGAGCTTTAATATCAAGAAAAAATACTTATTTTTCTAAAATAACATATACATCAGATATAAACACCTTAGTACAAGTAGAAACCTTGTTGAAGCATAGCGTAACTATTTTGAGATTCTCAGATGTTTTGAGCCTTTTGTCTTGAGTGTTGCTTTTAACATAGATTGTTTCTTCACTGTCTTTCAGCAAGCACTTGTAGTCCGAAATGGTGAGAAGATGAGCATAAATGCTGAAGGTGTTGTAGTTGGAGATCTAGTGGAGGTAAAAGGAGGAGACAGAATTCCGGCTGACCTTCGGATCATATCTGCACATGGTTGCAAGGTACAGTAGTGACAGGGAAACTGTTGGGAAACTTCATTCTGAAGGAGGATGAATTAATCTTCTATGCTGTGAATGGGGGCTGGAGTGGAGGAGAAGGATGGGGAAGTACCTAGTAGGCATCTGTCTGCTTGTGTATGACAAAGAACTCTCTTTCATGTAGGTGGACAACTCCTCACTTACTGGTGAATCAGAGCCTCAAACCAGATCTCCAGACTTCTCCCATGAGAACCCACTGGAGACCAGGAACATTGCCTTCTTTTCCACCAATTGTGTGGAAGGTATGTGTGTCTCCTACTTCCCTGAAGTATGAGCAATGTTATTGAGCTGTGTAGATAAGCAGTGTGAATACACCATGAGCCTGTTTCTACTATGCAAGAGCAGGGTGGAAGTTCCCATCAAAGTCCTTGCCCATTCCATCTGCAGTACTATAGACTGTGCAAAGACTCCACAGCACTACTGGGGTTTTTGTTCTTGCTCTCTGTCCTCTTTTAGAGGAGCAGCTATGTGGTGTGTCTTCTAGCCTGCGTAGAAGTAAAAAGTGTTGAAGTTAACATAATGTGAACCATGGGGTAGAGCTGTATGAAGTACTGCAGCTGCCGCAGAAAGCAGGAATGTCAGGAATCTCTGGCAGGACTTCTGTTGCAGCTCTGAATTGGGGGATAGGCAGTCTTTGTGCTGAAGCCCACCCAGAATGTCTTCCACACCTACAGGATATTAAGCTGTGGTTGCTTTTGTTTTCTGAAACCCGTCTCTCTTCCAGGCACTGCCCGTGGCATTGTCATTAGCACTGGGGATCGCACTGTGATGGGCCGTATTGCCAGTTTGGCTTCTGGACTGGAAGGGGGGAAAACTCCAATTGCCATGGAGATCGAGCACTTTATCCACCTCATCACTGGAGTGGCTGTGTTCCTGGGTGTCTCCTTCTTCATCCTTTCCCTCATCCTTGAGTACACATGGCTGGAGGCTGTTATCTTCCTGATCGGGATCATTGTTGCCAATGTCCCTGAAGGGCTGCTTGCAACGGTTACGGTGAGTGAAGTTGGAAAAAAACACTGAATTTGCTACCTATGTGGTCCTTAAGGAAGTGGAGTCCTTTATCTCATTGTGCATTCAAAGAGGTGAACACTAAAATAATGGAAGATGGGTGTGCAGGGTTGAGCTTTATAAGTTCAGTGTATTTTAACTAATTGCCTGAATCAACATCAAGTTTTGCAGCGATTTATCTCATAAAGCTGGGTCCGTCCCTAAGTTAGACCTGCACGGAGGCTTGGCATCCTACAGCTGAAGTGAGCAAGACTAGGAGTTCTAGTTCTGCCTTTTTCTGTGGCAAGAAGGGGTTTTCCTGCTACAGCCATCGGGGTTTCTACACCTGATCGTGTATGCACACCAGCCCTTCCAACCCTTAAGGGCTGGCAGAGCATCAAGGAATCTTCACTCTAGTCCCAGCTTTTGGTCTGGGATCTGTCAGAGGTTTTTTTTAAATTTGATTTCCTGAAGAGGTTGTGAGAGTATCTAGGTGTTAAGTGTATGGAGAATGGTGATGGACAGGAGAAAATGCTTCCATGGTGCCTTAGGAAGCATGAGTAGCAAGAGTAGCAACCAAGCCAGGGACTGAACAGTTGGGAGCTGAAAGAACCTCTAGCAAGAAAGTGAGCTGGAGCTGCTCGCTTTCTACCCCAGCAACTTGCAAGCTCTATCACCAGGGCTAATTTGGGCTGTCTCATATGTTATTTCCTTCCTAATGCACTGAGAAGCAGGAGGCTGAAGCCTTTTCTGGAAGTTCTGTAATGAGAATAGTTTTGTAATGAGAGAGGAGTTTTGTAGTGAGGGAATCACTGCAGGGCATGGAAGCTGGTCATCATTCCATGTGCACAATGAGTTAGACAGCAGTGTTGTTGCTGCACAAGTGCATCTAACCTGACATCTTTCTTGTCCCCAGGTATGTCTGACACTAACAGCCAAACGTATGGCTCGTAAGAACTGCTTGGTGAAGAACCTTGAGGCCGTGGAGACCCTGGGTTCCACATCCACCATCTGTTCTGACAAAACAGGCACCCTGACACAGAATCGCATGACAGTTGCTCACATGTGGTTTGACAATCAGATTCATGAGGCTGATACTACAGAGAACCAGAGTGGTAAGACTGCCTCTCTGTGCTTGAGGCATTTAATTTAAAAATGGCTTTTTCTGGGCCTTTTTGAACACTGGTACTTCCAAAAATCTGTGTTTGTAGCTCTCCAGTCCAAGTTATGTTCACAATGCAAAGACTGCTAATGTACAGTCTGGAATGAGCATAAAAAAAATTGAGATGGCACATAGAAAGCTTTGCACTGCACCATGATTGTGTTTAATCCTTAAACTCTGTATCCCTGCCTTTTGTGCAGAATTATTCCATTGTAATTTGAGCCTGTTGAATATTCAGCCTCATATGTTTGTCCTGTACATAGAAATATTTGCAAAGTATCTGATTATCTTTGCTAAAATGTATCTTGATGAAATTGCTTGATCTTAAGTTTGTTGAAAGTATGGATAGCAGAAATGTTGGCCCTGATAATAATTACTTGAGGCAGGACAGGGGTGGAAAGTTCTCATGTGGAACTAGATGGTTGGCTTTGAACAGGGGTTTTCCCAGAACATCCAGGTTGTGTTTGCATAGTGCCAGCAATGAATGTGAGACTTTAGCAGGAAATTTCTCCTAGGTGATAAGAATCTGAAATCTCAGTGTGCTGTACAACTGAGAGAAAGGCTTATCTCTGCAGAACTGTTCAATACAACCAAACTCCAATTTCCTAGCTGTTGTCTATCTTGTGAAATGCTCTGCTTGCAACACATTATTAGCATAAACATTTTTCCAATGGTGCTGCTGCGCCCTGCCCTGAACCAACCCAAAACATTGTGCTTGTCTGCACCACTTAAAAAAGTCACTTAGTTTAACACTAGTGCAAAGTAATGAGCTATAAATAGATTTTTTTGGAAGCCCTAGGCCTGGCAATGGTTGGCTTGGCTGCAGTAGAAATAAACCTAGAAGATTTCACTTCATGGAAAGTATGTTGTCAGTTAACTGTCTCTTCAGTTCATCTCCTTTGAAGCCAACTTAGGAGCTAGAATGAGAGAGTATCTTTATTTAAGCATTGTTCCTTTGGGAGCTATTTTATCCATTTCCTGTGTTGATGGATGAAGTGAGACAACCTGGAGGTAGAACCCAGTATCCCTTACTCAAGCCCTCTGAATGAAAGTTACCTGTCCAGAATTCCTTTGCTTTGTCAGCGTGTCCCTCTGTTGCTGGTGGATACAGCCATTACTGGAATCCTGAAAGCAGAGGTGTTGTCTTGCACTGCTGCTGTTTCACCCTTTGGTCTTAAAATAATCAGCTGCTCATCAACTATCTGGGAAGGGAGGAGGAATAAAAGAGATGTAGTGATGCTCTGAGTGTTTCTGAGAAAAAGGTTTCTGGTTCTTAAACCTGTGGGATTTTGAGCTTATGTGACTTTTTTGAGGGGGTGTCTTTTTGACATTCTTCCTTTCCTTTCAGGTGCCTCCTTTGACAAGAGCTCAGCCACCTGGTCTGCTTTGTCCAGAATTGCAGGTCTCTGTAATCGTGCTGTGTTTCAGGCTGGCCAGGAAAATGTACCAATTCTCAAGGTGAGTTCCCCCCAAAAAAAGGTGTTGGTCTTGTTCCTCACCACCATCCTCTCATAATGGTAGAGAGATTACATCCTTTGGGTCACATGAATCTGCAAAGTAGAGGTATCTGCCATTCTTAGTCTTTTCTGCACTCTAGCACTCTTAGAGTAGGTGTGCTTTGGGCAGGGAAGATGGGATTGAAAAGATACTTTTCCCACAGCAGAACCCCTGCTATCCACTGCCACCTACACTCAGTTTGGGAGGCCAGATATTTCAGACAGGGGTAGGAAAGACCAGAAAGCTTTCCTAGGCATTTCCCAGTATCTGGCTGTTCCAGGACTTGCTATCACTGGCATTTGTAAACTTCAAAGGTACAAACACCTGGTGCTGAGAGAAGTAAACATCAGAACTGGGGTAGCTGTGATTGTGGGAGACTGACTTGAGACTGTCTGCTCTCACTGGCAAATCTCTTTAAGCTTTCAGTGGTTCAGTGCTGGTGTAAATGCTGGCATAGCACCAGCTCACATTCCTCCTTCTGAACTGTGACCCAGCCAGGGCTGAAATTAACTGTAGAGTGCTTATAATCTGTCAAGTATTAGTCATGTTGCTTAGTAAACTTGTTCCCAAGGGTGTTCTGATGCAGTGGTAGTAGGGATGATGGAACAAACTATTTCCCCAGCACTCCTCTGACTGTATCTAAAGTCTACAAAATGTGATCTGAATTTAAAGAGATGGAGTTCTTCCTGTTTAAGGAAGGCTTGGAAGAGGAGAGTTTTAAGCAGTCTTGAGATACCAAAAAGTAGTACAGAAATGGAAAAAATACAAGTTTCTCACAGACAAACCAGAAGGGCAAGAAATACTTGGTTTCAGTTGCAGCAAAGGAAGCTTCACCAGGACGTTGAGCACATACAGATCTCTTGGGCTGAGACTCCCCATCTCTACCACTGCCAGCCTTTTGGGGAGGGGAGACATGGACAGATCAAATTTCTCCCAGAGGCTGATAAGCTGGTGTTGGAGTGGGAGAGCACATGAAAGTGTTTCTGTGTGCGTGTCATTGGTCTTCCTCTCACATTAGCTGTTCGTCATGGCAAGCAGCTTACAGCAGTTCTTCTCAAAGTTTACACTCCAGCCTCACTTGGTCTGACTGTACCCAGTTATGTGACTTTCTCTAACCCTTTTTTAAAGGGCTTCTTGTCACAAGAAGACTGCTGCTCTCTCAAGATGAGAGGCCCGCCTTTCTAAAATGCAGTATTTGTTGGTACTAGATAGTAGAATTATTTATTCTTTGCTTTCATATAATGTTGTGTAGAAGCTGTGACTGGGCTGTGATGAATTCACTCTTAAAATCTATTAAATATCCAGTCTTCTGTGGTGTTATGTTTTTGATAGTTGTCTTTTTTCCTCAGCGAGCAGTGGCAGGAGATGCATCCGAGTCTGCACTTCTGAAATGCATTGAATTGTGCTGTGGTTCTGTCAAGGAGATGAGAGAAAGGTATCCCAAAGTGGTGGAAATACCATTTAACTCTACCAACAAGTACCAGGTAAGCTGGTGTCCTCTTGAAAGGAGCACTGCTGTAGGAAGTACTTATGTAAACTTGCATACAGACTGCCTCAAAACTTGTTCTGGCACCCAAATCTTGCCTAGCCATTATTTGCTTGAAGACTGCTCGATAGTTAGCAGACCATAGTCACCCTGTGTAGGAGCTGCTCTGACACTAAGGTGTGAGCTGCTAGCAAAGGATCAGACATGCTCTCAACCTGTTTTAGCAGTGGTGCATAGAGTGTGGAGTTACTCAAATCTGGGAATAGAAATGAACTACTGGGAAGTGACCTTAACAGGTGGCACTTGGATACAGAAAAGGTCATTGCAATACCTGCAGTTATACATTAATGCTAGAGAATGCACAGATTCCTTAGTCTGTAAATCTCCTTGAAGTGTGTGTAAATGAGAACTAGAGCAGAATACCACAAATATCCCTGAGCTGCCATAGTTGCAAAACATTGATGTTGATTACTTGTGCCCTTCACAGTACATGTTTACAGAACAGATTCATTTCTTCCACCCTTAGCTGTCTATCCACAAAAACGCAAATCCATCAGAATCCCGTTACTTGCTGGTGATGAAGGGAGCTCCAGAGAGGATTTTGGATCGCTGCAGCACCATTCTTATTCATGGCAAAGAGCAACCACTGGATGAGGAAATGAAAGATGCTTTTCAGAATGCCTACCTTGAATTGGGAGGCCTCGGGGAGAGAGTGTTAGGTAAGGAAAAACAGCCTTATTGCACTGGAAGAGATTTGTCCTTCATGTTTCCGTGCACTCCTCACGGATTAAGTGAAGGGTCACGCTGTTCCTGCAGTGTTACCATAGTACTAAGGTCACTTCAGCAATTCATGTAGTGACAGTCCTGCCTTTAATCTAAAAGGCAGCCTGTGGGGTCTGATCTCTCCTGGCAGCAAAGTCACATAGGTCAAAATGCAGCAAAGCATTTGGGGCCTTCCATAGGACCACACAGTATTGGGTTTATTCCACTGCACAAGAACCAGGCCTTGTCTGGGCACTTAGCAACAGCTGGTAATTGTCAGAATAGGAGTGTGACTCCTGTCTCAACAGCCCTGGCTAAACCTCTGACTAAGCTGCCCTGTTATTCTTGTAGCTGTTTTCAGAAGCACTAAGTGTTTGCTCTCTCTGCCTCCTGGTGTGTAGGAACAGAGTAAATGTGGGTTTGATGTGTTACAGGATTCTGCCACTTGGCTCTGCCTGATGATCAGTTCCCTGATGGCTTCCAGTTTGATACGGACGACCTGAACTTCCCTGTAGACAAACTCTGCTTTGTAGGACTGATGTCTATGATTGACCCACCTCGTGCTGCTGTGCCAGATGCTGTTGGAAAATGCAGAAGTGCTGGGATCAAGGTAATTCATTCCTGGGTTAAAAATCACCTCACTTCATTCCTGTGGAAATAAAGGGCTTCCTTGACCTCCTGTATTACTGTAATGTGAGTGGATGAAGTAATTGATCAGGATTTAACTACTACTGCTACTTCAGGCTTAATTTCTAAGTTAAATACAAATGGTCCTGTGTTCATGAACTGAAAAATGAGTGAAACTCCAAACTGCCAGGGCACTGCCAGGTGCTGAGAGCATGGTGTTCCAAAGCACATGATTTGGCTCAGGGCAAGTTCTGCATGTGCCACAGTACTGACTAAAATGAGAGGGAAGCACAGGCTGGAGATGGAACTTGCTCCATTAGCTCAACGTGAACAATTTTTAGTATTCCATCCTTTGAATACTGGTAGCAGGTTACTGCCTGTACCTCAGACTTGCTCTGTGCTAGGGCTCATGAGTAGAACACGACATGTGGCTTTTTCAGTGTAAAGGACCCTGCCTTTTGGGCAGTGTTGCTCTGCAGTACAGGCAAGGCTTTCATGGCAGTCTGTTTGCATTTCAGGTTATCATGGTTACTGGAGACCATCCCATCACAGCCAAAGCCATTGCCAAGGGTGTCGGCATCATCTCTGAAGGCAATGAAACAGTAGAAGATATTGCAGCTCGTCTCAACATTCCTGTCAGCCAGGTCAACCCTAGGTAATGTCTGCTGGAAAAGGCCAGAGCTGTTCAAAGAATTAAGCATTTGCCTCTCTCCTTGCCTTAGATAATCCCTCAGCCTCTCCCCCCTGGACATGAAAAACTTGGCTTTTGCTTAGTTCAGGGTATTCTGGCTCTTCAATGTATTTCATGAATTACGTGAAGAGAATGCACAAGACTATCTTAAATGTGTGTGTCTTGTGTGTGGAAAGTACTTAAGAGTAGGATTGTAGGAGAGCAAAGGGAAGGAGCAGGACTTCTGCCAGGTAGAGGAGTTGACACTAATGCATAGCTGCAAGCAGAATAGATGCAAAAAGGGAACTCCTTCCCCTTAAGGGTTAATGCTTGCCTTCATAGCCTTGCTGGGACTTAGGAATCCTCAGAAAATGTGCTTTGGCATAAGCAGGCTGTTTGCAGAATGGCTGGGCTGTCTGCATTGCTTAGCTTGACCCAGCCTGTGTTTGGGCTGGAGGACAGCCATGTAGCTTATGAACTGTGAATAGAGACACCCTGTGAAATGAAATTGCTTGGTTTTTTTTTTTTTTTTTTTTTTTTGTTGGGTTTTCTTTTTCTTCTTTTGGATTTTGAGGGTAACTTCAAAACCCAGCAATGTAGGCTGGGGTTGGCTGGGCTGTATGACTGAGCAGGTCAGCAGCTGGCTCTAAGGGTGGGGAAGGAATTTCCCTGTCTAAACTGGGTGATGTCAAGAGCTGCGTGGATAGTCCCTAGTCCTATATGGCATGGTATGCTGGGCCAGAGAGATGGTATTCTGCTGCAGCATGCAGGGTACCAAACCAGTCTAAATATAACATTTGCGTGCTTTTGTGGCCAAAGGGTGTAAATTAGTTGGAACTGGCATGGTGTGAACACTCTGTGAAGAACTATGTGTCATGAGTCACATGGTCATCAGTCTGTTGCAAAAAGGATTGCCTGCAGAAGACAGCATCATCTCTTGAAACCTTGGAAGCTGACTACCTGAGCCAGGGATTCCTTTTTTTTTTCTCAGAGAGGCCAAGATTTGTGGAAAAAACTAGTTTCCACAACATCTTTGCCTTGATGCATTTTAGAAAGCTGTGGAAAGAATTAATCTGCTCATGAGGCTTTTTGTCTGTTGCTTGGTTCTGTTTTGTTGTCTTTTTCTTGGTGTTCCCCATCTGCCCCTCAAATTTTGAACATCAAACCTCTGTACGGAGGCTGCCTGGATTAGTATTTAGTCATGGCAGAAGTTGGTCTTTCCCAAGAGCACTGAAGAGCCTTATTTTTATGGGGCAAGTACAGCTAACGAGAAACTTGTTGTGAAGTAAGACATATCTTGTTTGCAGGGATGCCAAAGCTTGTGTGGTTCATGGCTCAGATTTGAAGGACATGACTAGTGAGCAATTGGATGACATCCTGCTTCACCATACAGAAATTGTCTTTGCCAGGACATCTCCTCAGCAGAAGCTTATCATTGTGGAAGGCTGTCAGCGACAGGTAAAGAGAGGGAGAATAAGGATGTCATATCAGAGAATTGCCCAGACATATATATGTAAACTCCCAGGCAGTTTTGCTGTTGAAGTGGTAAGGGCTAACTCTCCTCAGTGCCCTCATGTAAAGGGCCAGATTAAATCTGTCTGTCAGCAGCCTTCAGCTGCTGATGTCAGGCTGCTCTACAATACATAAATATAAGGGTCTGACAGGAAAACATCTTCAGTCTGTACTGAGGCTTTCTTCTGATCCTAGGATGTTCATTAGCAAACTTAATTCCTAAATGCTCTGGTTGTGCTTGGGGAGAGGAGGATCCAACATGTTCATGTGTTGTCCACTGTCTCTGTTGGAGAGAGGAGCATGATTCTCTTGATGAGCCTGATCAGAACAGGGAAAGGGTGAGGGGAGGGCAAGGAAGAACTGAGGTCTCTTTATAGCAAAGTGAATTAGTTTTTTGTGCTTCATCTGAAAGGTAGGAGAAAGCTTTTCTGCCCATAACATCTTACATGATGATTGAAGTCTTGCTGTTTCTCTTTTTGTGATTAGGGTGCCATTGTAGCAGTCACAGGTGATGGTGTGAATGATTCCCCAGCCCTGAAGAAGGCTGACATTGGTGTTGCTATGGGTATTGCTGGCTCAGATGTCTCCAAGCAGGCAGCTGACATGATTCTGCTGGATGATAACTTTGCTTCCATCGTCACTGGGGTTGAAGAAGGTGAGTCTATAACTCATTTGCAGTGGTGGTGTAGTAATGTGCTTCAGCATCCCCTCTGAAACAGAGGTATCTGGGGGGGGCTCTTTTTTGAGTTTGCCTCCATGACGAGAGTTTTCAAGGGCGGCAGCACTTCTCCTTTCCTTGGGTGTTCAGCATAACCCTTTGGGCTGGGTTAGAGTAGGAAGCAGCTGAGTAACAAAAGCTACTTTGTGCTGTTGCCTTACATGTGACCTTACAGTCTTTGCCAGCTGAGTGTGACACATTTCCCTCCCTGATGGAGAAGCAGCTCTCAAACAGGAGCACAGCAGAGGGTCGCTCCAGGGGCTCTTGATGATGTCTGGAAACCAAAGCTTGGTGTCCTACTGCTGTATGCAGTGAGCCCTGTTTGCTGTGTGTCACTCTCCACAGGTGTTGCTGTGCATGGAACAGTCTCACCCTTATGTACAAGAGAGCCCTTTCGTTTGCTGCACTAGCATTTTGCCATTTGGTGTTAGCACTGAGGCTGCCTGTGAGCTGCTTGGCTGCCTTCTGCTGATAAGTGAGGGTTACCCTGTTCTCTCTTCCTTGCCCCAGGGCGTCTGATCTTTGATAACCTGAAGAAGTCTATTGCCTACACCTTGACCAGTAACATTCCTGAAATCACGCCGTTCCTGATCTTCATCATTGCAAACATACCCCTTCCTCTGGGAACAGTCACCATCCTCTGCATTGACTTGGGCACTGACATGGTGAATGTGGTTTTTTTGTCTCAAGAAAAAATGTGGATGTTCTTAGGTACCCTAAAGAAAAAGCAGGTGGAAGGAAAACGCTTAAGTAGTTTTCTCTAGTGCTCTGATTTAAAGTAAGCAACCATCTGATACTCCTTTTGTTTACATTCATCTCATGGCTCTTGAGTCTGAGGATCTTTCCAGCTCCCTGTAAGGACAGACTGGGGATGGGGGAGGGGTAAGGTCCTTCTGGAATATTACAGCTAGGGCTTTTGGGGAGTGCTGTTTCCTGCACTGAATACATGGGACAGGGAGGAATCTATACAGTGAGAATTGAAACTCTAACAGCAGTCCTGCCACCCTCAGGTCCCTGCTATCTCCCTGGCATATGAGCAAGCAGAGAGTGACATCATGAAGAGGCAGCCCAGAAATCCCAAAACAGACAAGCTGGTGAATGAACGGCTGATCAGTATGGCCTATGGGCAGATTGGTAAGCTGCTCTGTTTTCTCTGGCACCAGTTTGAACTTGGTGGTAGCAGGGGTTGTACACAATTTTGAGTCAGTGACTGCTCTGCTTATTTTGGTAGAGTTGAGGTTTGGGGTGTGTAAACCAGAACCTCAGGCTGTAAAGAACTTCATGCTTCTTCCCCCATGGCTTATAGCGGTGGCTTGTGCAGCTTGATCCATTGAATCGCTTTCACAGTAATTTTGTTTAATTGCACAGTGCTGTAAAGGAGCTGGCTGACAACCAGCTCTCCTCTGGTTCAGACTTGTTCAGCAAGAACATAGATCCCATTGTTAGTTTAATTAGAAGTAAAGGATTCTCTCCAGCATATCCCTAAACACACAGCATTAGGAGCCTTGATTAAAGGCAGCTACAGAGATGTGCCCAGTTCACAGGATGGGAGCTCATGCTTAATTGCAGCAGACCTTGGGAACCTTCTTGACTGTATTTTGCAAGGGTTGGGGGTGGGCAAGGCATAATGAGAATACAAAGGGAGTTTTATCTTGTGTCCTTGAGTACGGTGCCATCACAGCACAGGGCAGAACACAAGTAACTCTGTACAAAGTTGGGGGCAGAAGCCTCTAAGCAAAAGGATTGCAGCTGAGTTTGATGTTGGTATGAACTATTTCTACAGCTGCTGTTTGGGACACTGAGCCAGCCCCACAAGGAATAATTTTTAAGGTGGTTAGGGTTTCCTGCAGACTGCTGTTTTGTTATAATTGCTCTGCACAGTAGCTTCATCAGTTTAATCATCCTTTCTTTCCTGTTTAGGTATGATCCAGGCCCTTGGAGGCTTCTTCACCTATTTTGTAATCATGGCAGAGAATGGGTTCTGGCCTTCGGGCTTGCTAGGGATCAGAGTTCAGTGGGATGACCGATGGATTAATGATGTGGAAGACAGCTATGGGCAGCAATGGGTAAGTTTTGAGGCATGGCTTAGGAGCTGCCAGGCAAAACATTAACACCTGCTGAACTTGGTGTGAGCACCAGAGAGCAAAGGCAGCGGTCTGAGTGCATGCTCTTTGCTTTGTCTGCTTCCTAGACCTATGAACAGAGGAAAATCGTGGAGTTCACTTGCCATACAGCCTTCTTTGTCAGTATCGTGGTCGTGCAGTGGGCAGACTTGATCATTTGTAAGACCCGAAGAAACTCTGTCTTCCAGCAGGGGATGAAGTAAGTCAGCCTGTCCATCGAGGATTTAGAATTGGACTCTGTGTATTTTCCAACACTCAGCATTCTAGTCCTTCATCCCAGCAGAGTCCAGGTGTTTTGGCAAAAAGTCTTGACCAGACTGCCTTGGTAGTGGGTAAAAGGAGACCAAGTGTTCTCTTCCTTGTAGTACTTGCTTGTAAACTTGCAGTTGTCAGGCTGAGACAAAGAAATGGTGGCTTCTGTTGGCATTATCTGTGGCAACTAGCCCACCTGAAAGGACACTGACACTCCAGTACACAGCCTTGATCTCCTGATTTTGTACCTCAAGAGATCTCATGGCACGAACCCCAGCCACCTCCTGAATTTGTGATGAAAGCAATTGCTGGTTGACTTCATCATGAACTGTCTCTGAAGAGACTTAAAACACCATCATGGCAACTCTGCTGTCACCTTGGATAGAAGGCCTGGTAGTCCCCACCTGATGACCTTCTGGGCTGGGCTGGAATGTCTGTTTCCATTCACTCCCATGTGGCAATTAGGTGTTTTTTAGGATGTCATCTCTGAAAATACTTTGTCCCTGACTTCTTTTCTGTCTCTTCTAGGAACAAGATCTTAATATTTGGTCTCTTTGAGGAGACTGCTCTGGCTGCTTTCCTGTCCTACTGCCCTGGGATGGATGTTGCTCTAAGGATGTATCCTCTGAAGTAAGTTGCATCATGCTTTTTGTGTAACAGATTGTACCACAGAAAGTTAGTGCTTGGGTGGGGAGATGGATAAAAGTGGTGAACTAGTGGAGCATCAAACCTAGTTTTAAGAGTTGAGGCCTAGAGGGTTTCAGTAATCCTTTGCTGCCCTGTGGCATACCAGGGTTTTCTTCACTGTGTGTAGAATGTTTATGAGGCGCCTTCCGTTCAGTGCCTCGCTAAAAATCAGCAATACAACTTTAGTACCTGTGTGCTCTAGTGCAGCTGCCTCTTGCACTTACTTACTTGGAGTATTTTTATGGGTAGGGTACTGCAGCTCCAAAGAAAGCCAGTTGTATTGCTGTAAATCATAGGCCAGATGACTCTTGGGTACTAAAGAACTGCTGATGATGTCTTATGCCTTTTTCCTATCTTCCTTGGGAAGAGAACAAGTAGTAAAATCTTTTAAAAGCGGATATGTAGATGCAGATGACCAGTTGATGCACAGTAACTTTCCTAATGGTTGGGAAAGTGCCAACATCTTAAGTGTTGCTCAACAGCATTGCAACACTTCATGGCAGGGTTTAGTCTTAAGCCAGAGGACTGCTCAAAGTTTTAAGCGTCATGAAATTTTCATGGGAAAAAAAAAAAAAATCCTGGTACATCTTGTGTTCCATTCAAAGTGTTGGGTGCTGAAGTGTGAGCATTTCCTAACAAGAAAGCTGGCCTCTGCCCAGTGCCTGCAGCAACTGGATGTTAGTACCTGTAAATCACGAGGGCAACAATACAAAAGTTCCAGTGAGCAAAGCCCTGGGCACAAAGGTTGTGTACTTTAGGGGAACACTGCTTGATTGGGAGGTGGGGAGGTGCTGGTACAGTGATGAGCAAAGGTGCTATGACACACCTTGTGTTGGAATTACTATCCAAAAGTGGATTAATATATGGCAGCAGAAAACCTGGTGCTAATTCCTGGCTTGGAGGATTCTTGACTGAACCCCAGCCAGACTGAACTGGCAAGCTGGGTCATGCCAGCCTTCTTGTGCTTGAGTGTGCCATCAAGTCAGAGGTGTGCCAGGCAAAGAGCATCTCCACAGCCTGTGTTCTCACTGTCTCCTCTCCCAAACAGGCCGACCTGGTGGTTCTGTGCTTTCCCATACTCCCTCCTCATCTTCGTGTATGATGAAGTCAGAAAGCTCATCATCAGACGCAACCCTGGCGGTAAGAATATGCTGCTCATCTGTGTGTTTCCCTCCCCGCCTCTTCAAGCTGCAGAGTTCTCCAGAAACCCCAGCAAAGCTTGGGGGATCCCTAAGCACTATTTGGGGCTGTATTTGGCTGTTTTATCCCATTCCTCAACATTAATTGTGCAGTTAGTTCAAATTAAGGACTTCTTGCTGTCCCTATAGTCTCTCCCATTATATAAAAGTTCAGAGGCACTGAAGTAGATGGGAAAGACTGATTAATGCTTGGATAGTTCTAGAAAGCTGGAAGAGGTCCTGAAGGCTGGAAAACATCAATTTGGCAAGATTTTCCCATTGTGATAGGTCACTTATTAGCTCAGGCACAACAATGCAAGTTTTCAAGAACCTGAAAGGAACTCTCATGAACCTCCTATTTGGTTTGCCTTGAGACTAACTCTGCTTTCTCCCTCCTTTTCCTTTAGGCTGGGTGGAAAGAGAGACCTACTACTAAAAAGTACCTGTAAAACATTCCACGCACAGCCCATGCCACCTCTCCACCATCTCCCCTGTGTGCATACTTCATCTTTGCAAGAGCAGAACTGTGCCTGAAGAGGAGCGAGCTGAAATTAAGGGAAACATGAAGAAACATGGACTGGAGGAGAAAGCAAGGGGGAGGTTGGGGTGGGGGGAGTGTCCGACCATCAGTCCAGGGGGATGAGAGTTTGAGTAGTTTTATGTGCCTTTATGTTTTTGTAAAAGGAAACTGAAGATTTTATATGTGGATTTTTACAAATAAAGATGGATTATAAGAGGATGCCCCCACATGGTCTTAGGTGGATGTTTTTCTCAAGGCTAAAACTGGTTCAGGGCAGCCTCCTCACCCTGGCTTAGGGTGTGGTTGTGAGTGCAAGGGTTAGTCCCTGGCTTCCTGTTTTTGTAATAGGGAAGCAGAGCTGCTTGACCCACAGACAACAGCATGTGTAAAAGCCCTGGTGCACCTTACTCTAGCTCAGTGTTTAATGTGACAAACTGTTTGCCAGCACTTGCATCTCCCAGCCTAAAGCTCAGGAAGCTTCCTGGCCCTGACTGTGCATCTTGGCTTCTTTGAGCAAATGGATCAAGTGGAGAGAAGAGCTGGCCTGCCTTAAGGAGCTCTTTGCTGGGTTCTGAGTGAGAACAGGCTTCCACTGACTGGCACTTGGATCCAAGCAGCCTTGTTCTCAAAATTGACACTGATTTTCCTGATTGCTCAGCCAAGCAAGGGATAGTGTTTCCTGGTGTCCTCTGTGCATGGCACTTGCCCCATCCTGATACTGGCTCATGCCTCCTGTGGAATGAGGGTAGGGGCTGGTAATGGATTCTGCATCCTCCACTTTTGAGGAAGGTGTTGCTGTTGTCTGGGGTCTGAGCTGTCTCTGAGCTGAAGTGAGTCACGCTGCTTCTCTCTTGAGTATCTAAGCTTTTTTCTGTATGCTTTGATTTACTGTTAATGCCTGTATGGCTCACTTCTGTGAGAACTCTGTGAGAGAGCTGGCCTTTTGCATGTGGGCAGTCACCATTAAGTCCTAACTATTTATTGCTCCTAGTGCTGTTGTGCTAAAGCAAGCTGGAGATGCTTCAAGCCCTGTTCCTGAACTACTGGTCTGTGCCCCTCTTAGATGTGTCTACCTCTGCAAATGATCACTAAGCCACAGCACTGAAAGGCTCTGCAATTAAAACTCCATGTTGTCATCCCTCCTTCCTCATAACTTTTTGATTTTTTCAAGGTGGTGTTTTGAAGCTGGGTCATTTACCTCATGTACTGAACAAAATAAACTCGAGCACTAGGGAGGGAAAAAATGAGAAGTTGAGGGTGGCAACTGTTTCAATTTGTCTTGGACGCTACTGTGGAACCCCCAGTTGGAGATGATTAAAAATAATAATAAAGTCTTCCAATTGTTGGAGTCTGCCCATGCTAGCAGTTGAATTGATGCAACTGGGCGTGAGGTGATCCCAGTTGGGAAGGGGAGGTGATGAGTTGCACTAAGGGAGGAAGAAAAAAAGGTGGGATGTATGTTAGTGGGTCTGATGATTGAGAAGTGATGCAGAAATGATACTCAGTCCACGCAGACGTGACACTTCCTTTGCTCGGGCATTACACTTCCTTAAACATTTTGGTCAGTGCCTGAGATCACTGCAGTGAAGTTGCAAAATCAGTGTTGGAAAAAAAAAAGAAAAAAAATGTCCTGTTACTCTGCTTGACATTTCAGCTTTCAAAGCCTTAGCAGTGAAGACTCAAAGGTGTAGTGTAGGTGAGGAGGGACCCCTGAGGGTCCAGCTGCCACAAAGGACATTGAGGCCAGAGCTGACCCCCTGCCCTGTGCCTCCCAGGGCTCCTTGTTGGGCTGTCCTTGTGCTGCACTGTAGTTGAGGCTCCTTTCCAGACAGGTCCAACTGCATCTTGCAGGAATGCTTTTTGGCTACAGTTGCTGCTTGGGAGTTCCACCTCACCTAGACATCTCACACCAGTCCAGGAGGATTTCTTGCCCTTCATGCTGCTCATCACCAGTTTAGTTGCTATCTTCCATAAGAAAACTACTCTGAAGCCAAGTCTGGACAAGCATTGACTCATATTAACAGAAAGCTTCACCCCACTGTGCTCTGACATCCTTGCCTGTGTAAGGGTCTGAGGGAGTTGGGACTGGGCTGAATGGGGCTCCAATGCTTGGGGAAGGGAGCAGGTAACCAGGACCAGGGTGGTAGAGAAGGCAATGGAGGATTTTCTTCATTGGCTCTAGGTGCTGGTCAATATTCACAAGCTAAGTAATGACCAGACATTAGAGACAGTATTTGCAGCAGCTTCCCTTTAACACAGTGAGCTCCTGTCACATGGCTGAGCTCACCCTGACTTTTCCCCACCCTCAAAGGGCAAGGATGTGCTCATGATGGCAACACCATCTCCTTCAGCCTAAAGTGATATGGAAGATTTTGCATGAGATGCCCATGACTCACCACCCAGCAAAGGAACCTGAAATAGCATCAGTGCCGGAGTGGATGGACACCAGGTGTCTGTGCCAGAGTCATGCATATCCTTTGCTGGAGGTGGGGGCCTGAGGCAGAAGGATGAGGGCAGGGCATAGGGCCAGCTGGGAATGGTACCCATCAGGATGTGGGAGCCTCAGCAGACCTCTACAGAGCAGTTACCTTGTCAGTGCTGGGCTCTTGCAGAGGTGTTTTTTTCCCCCAGTAATCCTTCGTTTTCACAAGATCTTCCAATTAGCAAGAAGAAAGGCACTAGTCCCTCCTGGAGACCTGCTCCCCAGCACCATTCCTCAAGGGATAAAGCACTTTTCTGCCAGACTTGACAACAGGCAGCTCTGAGCCCCTCCACAGTGCTTGCTTGCCCCTGACTCCATGGCCTTGGAAACAGGAGGAGGGTGAGATATCTCCCTCCAACCTATTAGGCCTCTGAACCAGCTGATTAGCCAAAGTAGAAGGCAGATTAACCCCAATTAGGTGAAAACGTATAAACAATTATATTCAGTAAAGCTCTGTGGATAGGCTTCCCAGGAGTCTGGCTTTGAACGTGAATCCCAGGGACCTTCCATAGCTTACACTCACAGCTTCTTACTCCATCAGATCCTAAATTGTACAAGTGCTTGGAGTCCCTTCTGTGCTTTCCCACAGCTCACTGCTGCAGGCTTGCTCAGATCCTGCCTGCACTTGCTTCAGATGTTGCTTTGTTCCTCTCCTCTCCTCTCCAGCCCTCCTTCTCTTTCCCCATCACTCCATGTGCTATCCTAAGGGCCTCCAGTCTTCTGGGCTTTGCTGATGAAAAGTATGGCAGAAGGTCTGTATCTGTGGAAAGTTTTTACTCCCTGTATGGCAGGGTAGAAATCCCTCTCATCACACGCATCTTTGCTCCCATGAGTTCATCTATCTCCCTGCTTTCTTTCATCTGACTTTCCAAGCACAGTAGCATCTTCACTTGTGTGAACCTTTGAGCCCTCTAACTCTGCAAAAGGCTGGAAAAAAAATTGGACTGATTTGCCCAGCTCTGATAACAGCAGCTGTAGAATCTTGCATTTATGTGCTTCCTTTCACTTTAGGAGGCCCCACATTTTCCTGCATGGTACACAAAACTTTCCCTCTGCCTCTGGGAGGCTTATGCTGCTGTCCGGCAGGCAAACAGCCAGTTCAAACAGCCCAGAGGGGAGATCTGATCAGGAAGGAGATACTGAAAAACCCTCCAGTGAAATGCCACCAGAACTTTCCAACTATAGCTGGAAAACAGCTGTGCTTCCTAAGCACACCTGGGAGGGTTGGTGTCACCTCCCAGAGGTTTGCCTAGCCAGCACCCCCATACCCTATGTGCTTGCTTAACTGGATCCCTGATGCGCTGAGATAAGCCAGAAAGTCAGGGCTGGTTAGAAAATTGTCAGCCATGAGAATGGGAAACCTCTCCACAGGCACAGCAGCTCAGGCTTTCCCTTTACTGTGGCAGAGGACATTGAATATCCAGAAGAAGAAAACCCCACAGCTGTTTTTTAAATGTTAAAGGGTAAGAAAAGGGATTCTTGACATCGTGTCACATTCGTGGACTGGGACTCACAGCTGACAGGAATCAGGGCTAAAAATAGACATCAGTGCTAATGGGCTCGGATCAGCCTTTGGCGAACGAGTCCCAAGGTGAATTATGAAATCTAACACGTGTTCTGTTCCTAACAAGTGTGGTTTCTATTGAGGCTTATTTACTTTGGTCTTCATAACTGCTGGACATAGTATATGAGTGTCAGGTTCCACAACTAAACCAAGCTGGGCCTGATGGGGGACAGCTGAGAAGTCAACAGCAGCACTGCTGTGGAGGATGCACCTCCACCCAGCTCAGCAACAGCAGTGGCCAAAGGAGTTCTGGTGGTGGCCCTTACCCAGACAAACTGACCCAGCTCACTTGTGACTCCCCTTGGTGGCTTGGCTTTCACACAACCTCCTGAAACCCTTCATTCACACAACACCTGCCAGTGTGTCCACACATACCTTTGGTGACAGGTATTCTGTGGTGGGATCTGATAGTTTAATGCCCTCCTGCATTACCCATCCCTATAAATCTCGTCTGGCTGAGGTGCTGTGACAGGGCTCCTTTCTGTTAAATAAACATTGTGTGGTGTTCCTGATGGCTTTGTCCCACGTGTGGGAGAATGAGCAGCACCTGATCCAGAGAAAAAACAGAGAAGCACAGGCATGAAGCTTGGCTGTGCAAGAACTATTGTCTCAAAAATGCATAAAGTATTTTGAACCAACAAGTTTATACTTATCTGCCCTTTGTATGGCATGGCTGGGGTGTGTTTGATCTGATGGCAGGAGGTTTACCACAGAGTCAAGCTGCAACCTGAAATGGCTGAGAATAGTCTTCCCAAATAGAATTTGCCCCAGCAGACAAAGTTGGGCCCATGGGCAGAAGAGAAGACAAAGGGAGTGCTTTGCAGACAGCTGGACTTTTTCTTTCCAGCTAGGGTATTTTCTGCTGGTTGTTAAAGCTGTATCTACAGCTAATCATCAAGAGACATTTTTCTGTTCCTTTTAATGTTTTTTCCCCTTGTAAAAAATACTTTCTCAAAGCAAGTCTGTACAACAGCCAGTCTGAAACATGGTTGTCCCCAGCCTATCCTTATCACACATGCTTGCCTGCATGCTCTTCTCCGCTCTTCCAGGGTTTTTTTAGGAGGCGATTAATTCCCAGAGAGATTAAAATAGAAATGAAGGGAGTTTTTCCTTGGAGCAAACATTTCCAAATGACCTTCCTTCTCCTCCACAGTGAAAATTGACCATCTTGGACAAATCACTCCCAAAGCAACAGATACCACTTGAAGGCTTCCGGCAAAGCCTTCTAATTACTGTAGGTCAGGGGTCAGGAACAGCTCAGCTGTACTGCTGGCAGTCAGAGCAAGCTACTGGGAACAGTGTGATCACCTGGAAATAACGAAGGTATGATAGGAAAGAAAACTTTATACTGGGATGACCACCCTCACAATGTGCTAGGGAAGGTTTATTTTGGTGACAGACAGAGCAGACAAGGCAGGGTCCTCACTGCCTCCTCTGGAAGCAGTCAGATAGCTACAGTTTGCCCAAAGCTTCCTCTTTTTCATTCTGGATTTCACTGTGTTCTTGTAATCAGCTGCCTGAACTCATCCACATCTTTAAACCCCCACTGCTGGAATCAAGGAACTTGCACTGGTGTCAGCAAGGTCCCTTTTCATGCCACGGGTGAGATCCCCAAATTACAACCAAATTTGGAAGAAGCACCCAGAACCTCTTCCTGCTCTCAGTCAGTGCCTTATCCCTGAGTTACCCCCCACATGAAGTTCTCAACTCAGTGCTGTATGCACATGGTTGTTGGATTCTCAGCCAACATCCATGAGCCACCCTCCCCAAAACACACACATGTGGTATGTAACAACCATGTCAGGGCTTCTCTGTTCCTGCTGTCCTTAAAGACTGTCTTGTATTCACTCATATCAGTGGAATACTCACACCTGAACACTCAGGCAAGATCTAGCTGTTTAAATACATGCCCACAGAGGTCTTACAGCTACAGCTGTATAAATACAGCTACATACCCTTTTCCCTGGCCACCTTTCAGGCTTGAATAAGCTTGTCCTGCTGTCTAGGGAGAGCTCAGCTATTGCTCCCAGGGTGTCACTGGGGCTTGAGCCCCAGCAGCTCAGCATCCCAGCTGTGCCCTAAGGAAGATCAGGGAGCTGGCTCTGGATACCATTCAGCAGCAGTCTGGGAAGGGTGCAGCAGTCCCCAGGGACAGGGATTGCATTGTATATCCAACAACACAGGGAGAGTCATGACTTCTACCCAGGGTTTCACAGAAATTAACTGAATTGCCAGCAGATCTGAGCAGCAGTTTAGGACATGCCTTGTTGGGCCATATGTGGTGGTTCACAAGGGCTGGAGGTAGCAAAGCCTCCCAAGCCAGTCTTGAGAAAGACGCCCTGCTACAGTCAGGCTTGAGAAGGAAGGAATAAAAAGAAGCCTTTTCTTTCACAGCTTCATGCCTATCAAATCTTGAGCAGGAAAAGGGAGGTCAGTCCCTCTTTGAATTTCAGGCTAACGTCAGTGATTCCACACTAAAAGGCCTGTCCCACTTTACTGAGGAACAAAAGTGTCTTCAGATGCCATGTATGTGTTATTGTTAGAAAAAACAACTCTTCATACATCTCTGGGATGAGCTTCTGCACCCACTGAGTGTACTGGTGACACAGCTTTCCAGTCCCACAGAGGTGAGGGGTAGGTTTGATGGAAGGAGATGTGGAAAGGGCAGGAGAAGAAAAGCCCTTGAGCTTCTGTAGTGTGTCCTACCTCAGTCCATTGATTCCCCTTGAAGCTGTTCCTCCTCCTGGTGCCTGTTCCTGCCATCTCCTGTGCACCCTGGACAGCCATGGTGTAGGCTGAGGCTGTTCTGCAACCCACAGCTTGTATCCCCTTTCTTGCCAAAATAAGCGAGGAAGGGGAACTTTGCTTTGCTTTGCTGTGAAGCACTTGGGGGCAGATAGATTTTGCCATCAATGGCAACCTCTTTCTTCTCTGTGGGGAAAGCTGTCACCCTTGGCACAGGAGCACAAAGCTAGCCAAATTAGAGGTATTCCTCTGTACTCACATCATTCCCAGCTCCCCAGACCTCTCATCACCAGCCAAGGCCATGCATTAGGGAACTCAGGTCAGGGGGTGAGAGGCAGGAGAGGAAGGGGTTCTTAGAAGAAGATCAAATCTCAAATCATCATATTTGCATTCATTAGGAGGCAGTAAAGAAGCTAGGCAAGCAGGGCAGTTAGAGATAAGGGTGAGCAACACACTGTTCCCAGACCAATGTCCTGCCTGCTGGTAAAAGTGGGGGTGCAGTGTGATGCATTCTTGACATTTTGTTCTCCCAGCTGATGCCAGCTCAGTTCTTATCAGATATCTCCACGGCCAATGATTTTTCACAGTGGATAACATGACTGAGCTGCATAGAAAATAATCATAAACCTCTGTCGAGGCAGCTGAGCAGAATGTTCCCTTTCTGGCCTTCAAATATTTGTGGCTTTACCTTTTCCACTCTTCCTCACTTAATCTCTTTCCTGCCCTGCACATTCAAGGCTCTGACCCACCCTGAGTTACACAAATATAATGAACTTCAGACCAGATCTTTCCTCCACTCCTTGGATCCAGTCTGACCTCCTCTTCCGCAAACAACACAGACTTGTCTTTATCTTGAACACACTCTTCAGTAGTTCCCTGCTGGTCAAACAAACCTTAAATTGCAGGGACACTACAGCCAGCATGCAGATTTGAAGCTGGGGCAGAAGGGCACAGCCAGAGCAAGGCTGCCATGAGCGACCAGAATGGCAACAGGAGAGGCCATGATTTCCTCCTGACTCTCCAACTCTCCACAGCAAAAGAATGCCCCATTCATCCTCTCTACTGAGGAAAGCTATCTCCATGCTCAAGGGTCTCCAAGCTTCATAGTTTCCATGAGAAAAAAATTCCACAGTCTTGGCAGTGCTGGACGAGGTGGAGCTGCATCCACTGCCCACCACCACCATTTCAGACTCAACATGGAGATCATCTGCCATCAGAGCTGCCTCTGACAGGAATCTGACCTTGAGCATGCTGACCTGACCTCCCAGCTGAAGTGGCACCCGAAGTTCCCTCTTGGGTGGATTTTGGCTGAGGCTCAAGGATGGTTTTGCTGCTATTCTTCCTTTTTGCTGAACTTCATGAAGCTGGGCTTGGTGTCACCACACTGTGCAGGAGAGACACCCTTCTTGTTCTGCTCTGTGTCCAGCTCGCTGCTAAAGCAATTTTTGGGGAGCTCAGTTATGTGTGCCAAAGCCAGGGGAGCTGAGGATGCAATCCAACTGCTTCCCTTTAGATTCTGCACTCCAGGATGAGGAAGCTCTCCAGTAAGCCCTCACACCCTGGTGATAATGGTGACAAAAGCACAATCCTGCCTAGGTTAGCACGTGATGGTACTGTTAACCCAAGCAACGTGCATACCACAGCTTGAGACTTTTTCAGAACTCCCTGGGATGAGTCCTACAGATTAGGCAACAAGAAGCATGTTAATTTTGGCCAGGCAGTGCTGGCTTCAACTTATCCTGGGCTGCTCTGCCCTTGGCTATGTGCCCCAGGGGCTCCCCTTTTGCATTGTCTTCACTCCCTGGGCACAGATTCTGGACTGTCAGTAATTCTGGGGCTGTTCAAAGCCTCAGGCTCTTTGAAAGAGATTTCTGTGTGCCATGCATACATGCACACACATGCAAACATACATATTTATACAGACATACGTATAGCTCTGTAATCTGTGTCTGTATTTATGCACATAACATTACACTGTCATATCGTAGTTACCCTGCATTGGAAAGCCTCTTGACACTGTGATAGTAGGGTTTCTGGGAGATGAGCTGTGTAACAAGTTTCTGAGCCAATTTCGGCCCTTTTTGGGGTCTTTTTCAGAATAAGCAGGATAGTTTCCCATTTTGTCTGTTCTTCCATTTTAGTGGCAATGATAGGAATCAGCAGCCATCAAAGTGAATCTCTGCTATGCTTCATGCTCCACCACAGCCCCACTGAACTGGAGCCAGTCTCATGAGCTATCATATTACAGCATCACCTGTATCCAGCCATGTTCAGATTTTTGTGGCTTGTGCAGGACCTACAGGTCTGTGTGCAGTCATCCTTTGCCCACACACTCTGCTCTGCAGGTCCTAGCTCCCTTTCTTGCAGTCCTCTGGATTCCCAGCTCTGCAAACAGTTTCAGGACACTATTCAGCCAGGCATAGCCGTGTTTTTTGGGGGGATACACTGTGTTGCTTGGCACAGCCAGGGTTAGTTCTGGCTCTCCAGCAGTCCTTGTTTTC
Organism: Certhia americana; assembly: GCA_018697195.1. NCBI lineage: Eukaryota > Metazoa > Chordata > Aves > Passeriformes > Certhiidae > Certhia > Certhia americana. The sequence goes on from CM031857.1 coordinate 24,926,194, forward strand.
AGTTCCAGCCATGGGCTGGTCTCCTCTAAGGGAGCTGGCTATGCTCCTCTTTTCCTTTCTCCTCCCCTAAAACTACCAAACCTGTCAAGCACATCAGAGCCAGCCAGTGTAACAAATAGGACTAGTTCTTGAGATCTTTTTATTTGCTCACACTTAGTGCAGGCACTGAGTGAAACAGTCTTTGACCTTCCTCTGCTGTTTCCTATAGCCCCAGAGCGCCTCTGGAGCTTTAAGACCTCCAGACTTCTGCTCTGACATTTTCTTTGTATGTCTGGCACTGTGTGACCATCAGAGATTATTCAATAATTCAGTTATTAATTTTCAGGACAGAAGCCTGCCTGTGGTCAATGAGGCACCTTTGTGTTTATTACATGCAAACTCTGCCCCTTCTCTGTCCCAAGAAGCCCTTCCCAGCACCTCTAACTGATGGGAACTTTTCCAAACAAAAGCCTGTAAGCACAGGAGTGCCAGTTCCCTGCTCCTTGCAATAGCAGGACTATATCTGCCAGATGACATCCTGGGCAACCAAGTCACATTCCCACATTTCTTCCCTACCTGACCAGAATAAAGATTTATTTTTTTTCCCTGCCTTTGGTCTGGACACTGGTTTACCCTTGAATTAATGAACAAGAGAGGTCCTTGAGAGGTTTCCCAGCTCAAGCTGTACACATCCCAGCTCCTTCCTCTATCTGTGGCCAATCTCTAGAATTTCAGAGTCAGCCAGAACTGCCCTGATTTTACAGGAATATGCATCAATGGGAAGAAGTTAAGCAAGTGGCTTGCAGACAGAGACAAAACCTAGGCCAACAGCATGCCTTGCTCTGGACCATGCAGAAAGTAGGCACATCTTTGATGGACAGGAAGCTTCAGAAAGCGATCTTCACACCTGGATAGCAGCTCTAGAGAAAAGGGCAGCTGTAGCTCAGCACCGGCTTCTGTGCACCAAGAAGGTGCCACAAGGACAGAGGCAGTCACATGACCTGTGACTGTCCCCTCTCCCTCACTCCACCAGCCTGTGATTGGGAGCCACAGGATCAGGACTGTGTTTTTCAGCAGACAGGGGAAGGCACCCTTTTGCCCAGTGTGGATGGGTGGCAAGGGCAGGGACAGCTCACCTCAGCTAGCTCCTGCACATGGGGCTCCTGGCTGGCTCTTGTTCCAGGGGTTATCTAATGGCAACACAAGGTCAACAGCCAGCAACCAAGCGTCACTCCACAGTCTGGCTTCCTTGCTTGTGTTCCCTGCCAAGACCAGCCCCCAGCAGGGACAGGCTGCGGCCTCTCTCCCAACCCCAGAGGAAACTTATTGGAAGACCCTGATCCAGTGTCTACCCAAAATACTGGCAGCCTGAAAGAGCAAGATGCATTGTCCCACTCATTTGGGTGGACATGGCCCAGCTGATGCTCACCAGTGGTGGTTTCAGCGGTTAACATTGTTTGTTTCTCTGAGAGCTGTGTTGGCAAAACACTTGATCTCTCTAGCAATATAAATACACAGCTGTTTCCTCCAAAATAGGAGGTAAATAGAAGGGAGAGGAGTGAAAGTGTGTGCGCGCATTTGTGTCGCTTGTGCTACAGAGAAAAAGGGAGAGGAAATGAGGCTTAGTGCAAAATACAGGAAGTGGAAGAAAAACAGCACAAAGCAAACGTTGCATCCATTGAACGGGACTTGAATTAGTATCTTGGCTGCTGTTTGACTAACTTATGGTATCACTAAATCCCATTCTCCTCACAGGGAAAGAAACCCTGCAACTGTGCATTGTCAGTGTGACGGAAGAAACAGCGGCAGCTGATGCTGGTTGGGTCAGTATTACTCTCGGGCTCACAGACCAGCCTTTGTTCCCAGCACGGTGACAAAGGGCTCCCTTCTTTCCTCCACCTCCTGCAAGATCTTCATAGGCGTGTTGGAACAGTGCACGTTTTAAGACTGTATCAGCTATGGCTGACACACCTTGGCCAGCTCCCATCAGGACCTTGGTCACCCCTGCCCCATGGGAGGTGTCCCTCTCATGCACCAGAGCCCTCCTCAGAGGGCACTGCCAAAGGCTCATTTCCTTATCACTTGGTGGAGCTGCGTGCTCCCAAGAGTCTGTTAGTACTTAACACGACCACAAGCCCTGAGCCAGCAGGTCCACAGGATACCAGGAACACACAGAGTGCTCTTATCACTTCCTTGCTCACCTCTCTGATTACCCTCTGCACTCCTAGACTTGTCCCTTGGGCACTCTGCTCACGCATCTTTCTTGGCAGATGAGCACTGGGGAAAGGGACCTGGTGTTGGCAAGTCTTAGCTGGCGTTCATCAGGGTGACCTCTTTCTCCTTCCACGTGGAGGAAGAGGCTTTAGAAGGTTTGGCCAGTGCCTGAACAGGGGCAAGTTCTGGCTGTTGGTGTAACCCCAGCCAGTGATGCATGCTATTTCTAGAAGAGGTAGCCTTTCAGTCAGTGATTTTTGGCAAGTGGCAGTGCCCAACATCTGGCAGAAGGAAGGATGCATGGCATTGTGCTGGGTGGCAGAGCTCTCCCAGACAAGGAACTCAGCTGGAAAACACACTTCCCACATTCAGCCACCATCTGGCTGGTGGGCTCTCTGCCACCCCACTGCCAGGGTGTGAAGGTCTCCCCTCCCAGCATCTGCCTGTTGTAAAAGGAGAGCATGCACAGTGGTGCAATAGCTGAGGACCTGAGATGTGATCTTGCGTTTGCAAGACCATTTGATGTGTTCCCAGCATTCCCCATCTGTGCACTCTGAATAGTTCTAGTCTGAGCTATTCCAGCTATTCCAGTCACATTTCTAGTGCTCTTTAACTTGTCAGCATAAGGATTTAACCCCCATTACCTTTCTCATGACCTTGGTACAGGGGTTGAACCTGCACAGAGACACACAGAGAAACAAAAGAGCACCCATGCCCTGATGCACGCAGGTCCTGACATACAAAAAGACACATTTAGAGGCAGATACACAGGCACACACTTGCAAAGTGATTCTACGATCTTGCATGGACCCCAGAACAGTACGTGGAGATAGTGACACAGGCAGACATCTCCTAGTGCTCTACAATAAGTCAGAAGTGTCATTGTCCCCTAAGGGAACCCAGAAAAAGTAGTATAGTACATCAGTTTAGAACCTGATGTTTCAGCGTCTCCCTTTCAGAAAACAGGGAAATAATTTTCAACCTCTGAAAGCATCAAACAGCAGTGTATGGAGAAGTCAACATAGGAGCCACCGCTTCAGCTGTAGCTTTGGTGTAAGAAAAGGCCTCAGCAGGATCACCACATCCTAGCCACCATGTCTGCACACAGGTGACGCCACTGGGAGATGCCTGCAGTCCAGTGATTCCAAATCTTTTTTTGACAGTTGTGTTTCCGGGTTGAGTTTGTACAAACTAGCACAACCACAAGGAGCAGTTCCTTGAACAACAGAAGATTCTGAGTGAAAGCTGAACAGGTGAAGTTGACCACATCAGTCACAACAAGGGGCTTGTGACCAGTGTTCACTATCGTTATGCTTCCTGGGAGCTTAATTTTCCCCTTAGGGCTTTGTCTGATGCCAGGCAACACAGCTCTGTCATGAGGCCTCCATAGGCAGCCCAGAAACACAGCTCAGACTCTCTTCTGGGGTTTGGATCCTGGAATGGTGTTTTTTGACACTAGGGATGAGCCAGATGATTCCGTATGTAGGTAGTGTAAGTTGAGGACAAAAATGAAAAGGGAAGATAAAAGATGTTTAGGGGTGCAAGACATCCTCCTTAACCCATATGTGTTTATTTCCCTTACCCCGTGTAGTGCTGTCTAGAGGAGCTCTGGTAACATCTCCACCTGTATCACGGAGTGCACAGTGGTGAAAGCTGTGCCAAATATGCACATTTTGGGGAAAGTCAGCACAGAAGCTTCTTCTGTATGCTAACAGGAGCTACCTATGCATTCAAATCCTAGGAGCAATGAGACCAGGGACAGTACTTTATAGCTCATGTGAAGCTGGGCAAAAAACCATGACTTTGGATCTGTAATGTTTGAAGAGGCGGCAGGGATTGACCTGCAGCAGGAATTACAAGTTGCCTACAGCTTGGCTTAGCTAACATTTCCCACAACAGAGCAGAGGGAAGGGCTAAGATTGTTTGAGATTGTTCAAGGGGGAGAGAGAGCTTGTGTCCAGAGCTGTTTTTTATGGCATACGTCTGGAAACAGTTTACATGTGGCTAGAAGGAAGCCTCTTTGTTATTGTGGTTCAAATGACCTCTTAATATCTATCCTCTATTTTAAGCAGGTGATGCATTTATGTTCTCATGCCAGTACTCTTCAGCCTTTTAGCAGATATAGCAGTTCCCTTTCATTGGGATTTACCCATCTGATGTATTAATAGGCAATCATATGCCCTCTTAACATTCTTTTGCTAGGCTAAAAAAAGCATAGACCATCTAGACTTCTACCATCACCTCTCTTTTTTGTCCAGACCACTCTAGTGCCATTCGTCCCACTTGTTAAAAATTTCTCTCTCCTTTTCCAACTCTTCTGGAAGGCATTTTTCCCTTTCTTGTGATGCTTATTTGTTTTGTCTCTTCAGCTAACGTTTACATTTTATCTCCAAGGTCATCAGTGAAGGTATGAAATTAGCTGGTGCCAAAACCAGTCCCTAAGGAATTTCATTAGCAATTGCCCACAACTTTATGTTTCAGGATCTCTTCATTAAGCAGTTTATTGCCCTCTTTTGAGTTCAAGTGTGTATCCCTGCACCCCCCTGCTTTCACAATTTCCCAACCACCCTTGAAATCCAAAATATCTTTCATATGCCACATAATCAGTGTTTTAAAAATCACTTATTCTTCTACCCAAATATAAAAAAAAATTTTAAAAACCCTTTCATACAGCCACATTAAATTTTGTCTCATTGTCTGTGCACTTCCATATCTTTAATTATTCCTATTCTGTTCTAAGATAAAAAGAAAAGCTATTCTAACCTCTTGGGTTAGTGAGTAACTACCTCCCTTTTTTTGTTCCCTAATTAAATTTAGGTACTAGGCAACTGTCTGGTCCCCATCCAACCTCCCTCTGCACAGGTTGATTGTATATCAGTGCTATTGGATTTACCACTTGATCTGTCTCCAGGAACCTTCTGATCTGAACAAACCTTGCAAATTTTGCCTTGACCTCTGACGAGATTGTTTGTGTTTCCAGATGGTTTTAACCATCAACTTGCAATCCCCTTCTTCTGCACCATCTATCCAGCAAAATTAAGGAAAACTTCTGGTTTCTGAAGCATGCCTTGATCTTATCTGCACTGCACAGAGGTCTGATGCCTTGCCTGTTCTTTTTACCTCTATAAAGAACTTCATTCAGCAACTCTGCCAGGAATATCTCACCTGGGTTTCTGCTGACTGACGTGTCTTTTTCTCTAAACTTTGTGACCTCTGCAATGGAGATTTCTTTACTGACCCCTCCCATTTTTCACTGAGGAATTTTTTCCCCAGTCAGCCACATTTTCTATACAGTCTCCTCCTGCTCTTTGTCTGGGAAAGTAAGTTAACTATTGCCATAGTGAGCCTGAATGCCTTCCACATACAAATACTTAAGAATTTTAGCTCAAATTGCTTCATCACTTCAGTCTTCTAACTGCTCTGACCATTAGTGTTTGGAGGCTGAAAAATCTTAGCTGTGGCCCCACAATATTTACTCTTCCATTTAATTGAAACAGAATCAGCCTGTGCACAGTCAAGGTTAAAAGTTATCTTCTTCCACATTGTTCTGCAATGTCTCACTGGCTGTCAAGATATAGGTCAAACATAACAGCAGCTGTGGTTGGTTTTCTGCCTCTTTTTTAGTGAAGGAATGTCAGGCAGTGCATCCTAGAAATCCAGGGCCCAGCCTATGTTAGTAGCAATCTTTTCTCTATGTATGAAGTCAAAACTTGTAGTAATGGCAATCCCTGGTTCTGCATATCATTCTAAAAACATAAGTGACCACCATCAATATCCAGACACAACCTTGGATAACAGCAGCAGAACTACATCTGTCTTTCCTCAAGATGATTTGAACCCAAACAAAATCTATTTTATCACCTCTGCTCCTGCTTTCGCCTTCACACTCAACAATATCATGCACAGGCAATACTAACACACACTCCACTGGCCTTTGTTCCTCTGAGCAGCACAAATCTTTCAGTCTCAGAGGTCTAGCCATGCCAGCTGTCCATCCAGCCCCTGAAAGTCCTGGCATATTGCTCATAAGGTTCTTGTCTTAGCATTTAGGCACTTCCATTTTTTCGCCTAGTTTCCCATATACATGGGTTATATAATCTTGGATAGAGTATTGGTTTCCTGCTCAAATTAATATTACACTCCTGCTCTCATATGTTCCTTTAGTCATCATTGTATCTTAGTATCTGTGCTCTTCCTTCAACTAAGCATCAAAAGCCAGGATGGAAACCACACAAGTCCCAACTAAAAAGCCCAGACAAAATCCCAAGCCCTCCTCCTTATGTCTCAGTCTAAAACCTGTCTCGGGTGTCTTGCTCTGGGCAGGCTGTGTTCTTCCACATGCACACTCGAGCTGCCAAGGAGGGTCCTCTTTCTCTGGATGACTTCAAAGAGAAAACACACTGCTGGCAGGAGTTCCCAAAAAATCTGTAATGTCTGGGCCATGGATTTGCCCTTCTTCTCTTAGGACATGGTTTACTGAGGTATGTAAAGTGCCTTGAGCAGTATCTGCAGTCATCCTTCTCCCATTTCAGTGAGAATCTAGCTCCCTCATTTGTCTTAACATGAAAAGAATCACTGGGTTATTCTCTTTTCCTGACAAATGTCTTTTCAATTCCAGATCCTCTTTATAACAGTATTTGTCCTAAAGTGTTCCCACTCACACAAACCTGTTTTCCCTTGTGCTCCTGCTGGTCTCTATAGCTTTGTTTTGTGTTTTCCCCTTGCCCTTTGCCGTGCTTCCTGTAGCCTCTTCTTCTTTCCAGGTTTATGGAGTCATGCTTCCCTGGCATCTGACCTCAAGCCATCCCTATCTCTTCTTTTCATTTTCTTCCAGGTTCAGTTTTTCTCTCCTTCTTGTTGCTATTTCACAAGCATTTTCTTGAACTCCAAATGTAGCAGTTACAGGGAAGAACTTGAATGTGCCTGGTAAACTGCTCTGTTTTCTCAGAAGGTATGGTAGTGATGACCTGAGTGCATTCCTGTCTACACTGAAAATATGAAATCCCAAAAAGAGATCTGAGATTTCTTCAGCACAGAAGCTGAAATCTTAATTTAGATTTACCCAGATCCCAGCTCTGAAGTGGACAGCTGATTTAAATCAGCGAAGCAGACTGTAGCAACACAAGGCCAGAACATACAACAGCCTTTACTTCAAGGCAGCAGTTACAAGTTTGAATTGAGAATCGCATTTCTCCAGGAGGCAGGCATCTACTACTATTTGAATTGTACATCACAGTGACAGGGGTCAAATAACCTGCATGTTATGGTTGACAGAAGCCAGCTCCAGACACCTCTGTTGCCTGCCCCTTGGCACCAGTTGAGAGCTTCCAGGAGGGTGGGGAGCTCAGTCAATGTACCTCCATTGTAGAGATCTCAGCCTAACTGTGCTGCCTTAGACAGACCGAGGCAAAAATAATGGACATATCTTCAGCACTGTCATCCAAGTGTTTGAGACTTCCATCTCAAGAGCTACAGTCCTGCCCACAGCTTGGGTATAACACTGTTTGGCACAGCACCATTGGGTAGCATTCCTTAGGTGGAAAATGTGTTTCTTCCACAAATTTTCCATCCCAGACAGATTGGGTTGTGTTGTCTAAGTGACATGATGCTCCCTCTTGCTGGGCCGCAGAGCAAGTTGTCACAACACAGCAAAGGACACTGTTGTCACGGGACCATCTCCCCTCGCCTCCCGTCAGCCTTGCTCAAGGTCATACTGCTGCATGGCAGCAACAGGAATAGAGCTTGTGAATTCCAGCTCCTTATCCCACTTGACCCGGAGCCAGGCTCAGCTGGGAAAAAAGCAATATCCGTCCAAGCGCAGCGACGGTGCCCGGCTGTTGCTGTGCAGCTCGGGAACAGGTTAACACTCGTGCTGAAACCCCCACTGCGCACACAATAGGCAGTGAGAGGTGCCAGCTCTGGAAGCTGGAGACCTGGGGACACGCTGTGCTGGAAGCACTGGGGCCCCATCCAGCTGCACCAGCACTCCCTCGCCCGTGGGACCGCAAGTTCCTCCCTGGGAAAGCAGCAACGCCCAGCTGACTGCACTCCAGCCCCGGCAGGAAAACGCTGATTTTACGGACAATGCCCAGATGGGGTGATTAAGCCTGTTCAGCAATGCATGGTCCCACGGGGTGAGCACGGTGAGTGGTGTGCACACCTCGGAGCACACCTGCACTCCAGGATGCTTTTTGTACCACTTTCTCACTACTTTCTGTACATTAGGGATGCTTTTTCCCTGAGAGGCAATGGAGTAGCAGTGTTCCCCCCATTACCCACCAAGCAGCTTCAGCTCTGCCCCAGAGGCCTCCTGAAGGAGGATGTGGGGTTGCTTACCCTCAATGAGAGCTATCAAATCTGTAAGCGTGAGCCTCAGAGAGGCTGAAGGATCTGGGCACCCAACCACTAGGGAGTAAAATATGCTGCTTTGACTTGGGTGGAAAAGGTCACATCTCACAGGCTACTGCCAGCTAATGAGAAATGAGTCTGGACAATTAATCAATACACAATCTCCTCCGCTAATCATATTGATGGAAGATGAGCTCCATCCCCCAGGAAGGGCAAAGGCCATTGAGCTAAGCCATTTAGCAGCATTTATTTATATCCTTGGTGGTTCAATAATTTGAGTCTTGCCCAATAGCGTCAGGCCCCTGAGGGCTGGGTAATATTGTCCAGCTGGAAAAAAACCCCACAACACAACGGGTATTACTTAGCAGAAAAGTAGCCTTTTAATGGAAATGAACACTTTTAAGGGAAAATACATTCATTTTCTCTACATTTCAACCACACACATACATACAAAAGAAATGCTGAAATATTCCATGTAAATGGTCATAAAAATATTTTCTAGAAGGAATACTTAAAAGACTAGTTGAAGTCTCAGGACACATATTATTCTCAGTTGCACCAGACTGCCTTTCTGTAGAAGTCTACCTATTCTATTAAAATAGAATTTGTCCCCCACTCATCCATCCTAAAACCATGCCTTTCCTCTGGCAGGCACAATCCATTTTGTAAGAATGCTGGCCCCGTAGGTAAGGTGAGTTCACACTTGTGTAACTAAAGCCTATGTTGAAACACATACACACCAAGGGACAAAGATGATGTCATGGCACAGCTGTTCCTGCGACACAGCTGGTTTCCCAGCTTCCTGATAAAAATCCTGCTCTTTCTGAGCCACAGAGAAGCGGGTGGTAAAACTGTCAGTTGGAAGTTGTAGATTGCCCCTGCCTGGTGTGTGGTGCTTGGGCTGTCCCTGCAAAAACTAACAGAGCCCTTCCGCTGCACTACGTAAACTGTGGAGAAAGGCACTGGTGCTCCCAAAGAAGCTATTTACTTACATAGTTGCCTGCTGGTACTTATTTACAGAGTACTACTGACAGCCACCAAATCTGCTTGTACAGCTCTGGAGACGGTTCAAACTCTCTGTTCCCAGACAAGTGATTAATGGTGTATGGAGAGAAGTTGGGACTGAGGATAAAACCGAGCTTTCAAAACAAGAGCCTCTGATCTCAAACTGAACAAACATTTCCCCTTGCCTGTGTCAGCTAGTTTGATTCCCAACAAAAGAGCAGATTGCTTGGGAAACCACAGTCATGCCAATGAATTACTTTCCTACTAGCCAGAGAGAGCTCTCCCAAGCACCCTGTCCGGCTCTCTCAAATCAGGTTGAAGGCAGAGCTCTCTCTGCAATCAGCTATTGTAAATGAAGCTCAGAGGTGGGTGTCTCAGCTCAGACCTTGTAAGGAACAAGACAAAACTCTTCAGAGCCCCACCTCCTTATTAACTCTTACTTACAAATAGCCATAGGGCCAACTTGTGCTCAGAGGAGGCAACCAATCCTGCCAGCAGCAGATCCAAACATGAAGGCATCAAGGGAACAGTTAACTCACCCTTTGAAAGGACTACAAGAAGCCAGAACAGTATTTTCTCACAGTTTGAAAGCATCTCTGAACAGGAAAGAATTAATGGCATTGGCACAGAGGTGCTCCACACAAACAGGTCTGTGGCAGCAACACAGAGAGCGCTGCGATAGCAGCAGCCCAAGGCACAGTGACAGGATGGCGTGGTCAGACGAGGCCAGCCTTCCCCTGTGCCCCATCCACAGAACATGAAATGTGCTGGGTGATTATTAAGGGCTCTGAAAGCCCGTGGGTTTTAGCCCACATGTACAGAACACACATGTAAGTATAGACTCATATGTGTGCACGCACGCAGTGTTGTTCGCACACTCATGCTGCAGAAAGCGCATCCAACCCGAAGCCGTTGCCTCAGGCTCTGCCAGCAACTAATGGGATCTTGCTGAAAAGAGCTCTAAGCACAGGTTTAGCTCTGTGTGAGCCTCTTCCAGCCGAGCCCACGGAGAACGGTGCTATTGTGAGGGCCTGAGCCTTCCTGCCATGCCAGCACACGCAAAGGCTGACGTTTCCTAAGCTGCCTGCTATCCGGAGCACAAAGTCCCGTTGAGTGGGCATTGACTGTGCCTTCCCTTGCAGATAGCAAGGGATCAGCTGAACTCGAGTTTGGCAGCCTCCCACGGTGTGGCACAAGGCTAGCCAAACATGTGAGACAGAGCCATTATCAGTGCCCTGTTCCTAACAAAGTGAAGACATTCTCTTTCATCTCAAACTAATATTTGTCCCTGTTCTTTCCAACTAGAGGAAAAAAGGTGCACACTGTGCCAGATCCCCTGCTGTGTTACATATCTCCTAATCTCTGGTTTGTATGGTTATAGGGAGGCTGCAGGCATGGGAAAACACTTAAACATCCGAATCCAGGATAACATCCTGTAATCAAGGTGTAAAGTAGAAACAATAAATAAAAGTTCTTTGAGAAGGAGGGAAGACAAAAGTACTTAATTCCAGTGTTTTCCCACCGCAATGGCTAAGGAAACTAAGGTTTACAGAGAGCAAGTGAAGAAGGATGATCCAGTCCCTTTTAGGAGAAAGAAGGTGCTGACTGCTCAGATTCCATATCCTGCTCTCTCCTCAGTTGCCTTTATCACCAGAGGCAGCAAAGATGAAGTTCTAGGACTTTTCTCAGCACTTTAGTCCTGATTTAGGGCACAGACAAGTCAGCCTCATGAGTTAGCCAAGATACTGAGCACTGAAGGAACTTCTTTCTGTAGAGAGTAATCCTAATTCTGCATGATCTTTGTGTATTTTCTTTATAACTTGAATCTATCCATGAATTAGATTCACTTGCATTTCTACTTAAAAATAAACCACCTGTAAACACTGTCTTAGAGCTAAGCTGAACTTAAGTGATTTGACATGTACTGGAGACACCCTGCTCCTGCTAGGACACTGAATATTTTACACAGAGCTGTCCTGGGAAGCTGCTTACATGTCTATTGGCCCTGATGTAGTGGAGATGCTGAGAGTCCACAAAGCACTGAGCTGCATGGTCCTGGTTCTAGGCAGGCAAAACAGGATGCTTGGTTACAGAGGGATGTCTGTTCCTCTGCAAAGGAGAGGAATCTTAGACCAAGATTCTAACAAGCAGGGAGAGAGGCACAGCTCAGGGGGTCACTGGGAACTAGTTTAGAATGACCTGACCAGACTGCCCTCATATCTTCAACCATGTGAGCTCTCAAGAAATCCCAATGGAGAAGGCACTAGAGAGGATTTTGCTGTATGTGCTTGCAACTCTCTGGGTCAGCCAACTTTGGAAGTAGAGGACTAACATTCATTTAACACATTTTGCAGCTAGCTCTTGTCCAGAACCAGTTCATGACACACAGCCTCTGAACTGCTCAGAGAGGCAGAGAGGAAAAAGAGAGGAAAGCTCCTGCATGGCTCATGCCAGCAGTAAACATACGGAAGTGGAAAGAAGGTGGACTACAGATAGCAAGAGGCACGTTTCAAACCAGTCTCAGGTCTTTTGCACCTATGTCTCCCATGAACTGGAGCTATTTCACATCCAGCCAACTCAGACCACAGGCAAGGAGGTGGGCTTTGCCCCACATCCTGTGGAAGGATGTGCCCTTGCTTGTTTCAGGAAGGAATGAAAGAGTGCAGTGAGTCTGAAGCAGGCCAGACTTTCAGCTGTGCCTTTCATTCATGTCCAGGCTTTCCTCAATCTTTGCAGATATATCCCTTCATAACATCTTCCTGTGATGATGTCTGGAGGAGAGGACGGGGAGAAGAGTGGAGAGCTGGTGATAAAATGGACCACACAGCTCTGGAGTGCCAGGTATCCTTTACTCTGTAGCTTTCCTCTCCCACAGCAGCCCACTGAACATTCTTTGCAGTTACTACAGACCTGTGACACAGCACCTGCAGCACTGAAGCAAAGGCAGTGTTTGGCTGGGTGACTCTGGAGGTGGGAGCAGGTGCTTCATCAAAGGGATACATCAGGAATGCAGAGATGCCCAGAACCACACAGGGGACAAAGGCCAACATCACAGTCAAGAGGTTACAGGGCAGGCTGGGCAGGTGTGTGCAGCCCGTGGGGTCACAGGTGAGGGAGGTGTCCAGAACTGTGTGTACATGACAGGGCATGGGACAGGCCCTCATCACATGCTTCACATCCAGCTGTGGCTGGGCATCAGCAGGCCTGCAAAACACAGCTAGCCAGCCTTGGAGTATGCACATTTCTTGACTCCTCAGTCTATTCCAGGCACTCCTTCTGAATCCAGGGGACAAGGGTCACTGCAGTCCTTTCACAGGGTGCCAGTGAAGCAGTAGGGAAAGAGCCAAGGTAAACTCTTGAAGAAAAGCAAGAGCCACCACAAACACAACTGACCGAGCCCAGCAGGAGCAGGCGTGTGCTCTGTGTTGTCCCTTTAGACAACATTCAGAGAAGTAGTATTATAAGCCAGTGGCTGCCTCCCAGGAGGCAGCAGTCCTGGCTGCCATGAGTAGCCCTGCCAGTCCCTTTGCTTTTTGGCTTTGCCTAGGCCACATGACCTCTATGTTTCTCTTTCCCTGCTATTACAGCATGTAGCAAAGCAGAGGGACTCCTTCCAAAAACCCTTGCCCTCTTTGAGAGGGCAGCAAAGGACCAACTCAGATTGGCACTGGCCAGCGAAGACAGGGACAGCAAAATTCCTGTACAAGAGGCTGCCTGCAGAAGTGCTTGGAGCACAGTTCCTCAGGAATTAAATCCCCAGGGAAACAGCCACTGTTGCCCATCTATTTACTTCCAGCCACTGTGCTCTGTCTCTGCAGGGCCACTGTGCTGAGTGGTGAAAGGCAGAGGCTTGGGCATCTGTCTCCACATGGTACCTGGACATTATGAGCACAAGCCAAATACCTAAGATATACCTGAGTCCCATGGCCTGACCCACCCCATGCCAGTATCTCAGCTCCTACCCCTCAGCCAGGGCCCTCCTGCAGCTGGTGGACTCCGTCTGCTGGGGTCTCAGCCCATGCACCCTTTTTACCTTCATGGGACTCCCATATCTGCCAGGTTGAGCAACCACAGAGGAGAGACCCTTTCCCCAGTGTGTAAGAGGAAAGGCTTCAGAAGGCTTCACAGCAGAGAAACCAAACCAGCTCTCTTTTATCCCCTCCCAGAGCTGAGATGACTGGCTATTTCAGCTAAGGCGACACTTCCCTGGGTGGCTGGCATCTGGGCATCTCACCTGTAAGTCTTCATTTTTTCCTGTGTGTCAGTCAAGTGAAACTAATCACAGATGCTTTTTAAAGTACTGGATGTTATCTCACCAGAGACTGTCTCCTTAATTGTGTTGCTGGTTGACAGCCTGCCAGGGCCTCTGCACCTCATCCAGGAGTTAATATTTTATCTAGAAGTTCAAGGGAAGCTTGGAGGAAATTGTGCTAGCCTTGAAATGCCAAAGGTAACTTGTAAATATTTCCTTCCGGACTCCGAAATGTTGCTGGTAGAAATGTGTTTTCTGAAAGGAAATGGCTCCAGATCTAGGGTAACAGCTGGGGAGATTATTTATGGTAATCAATGCCCTGAGGCTCTGTATCACTTTCATCTGTCTTTCCAAAAACCCCCACCTTTAAGGAGACCAAATGCATCACTCTTCCAGGGAGGTGAAGTGTGAGCAGCTCTCCAGCAGAGGAAAATGTGCTCATCCTGAAAAGGTTTCTTTGTTCTCATTGCATGGGATCGTTTTTCTACTGTGCAGCAGATTTATGTGAGGAACAGCAGTGGCACAGGGTATAATGACTCCATTTTGTTTAATAATTAACTCACATGGTCTCCGGGTGCCATGCGTTCCAGCGGACGCTGCAAGGCTGTGCCAGTGAGAGAGCCAAGCAGCAGGTAGGCAAGAAGGAAAAGCCCATTTCTCCTCCTGCTCACTGATGTTGTGCCCTGAGCAGTTCTGGGGTCTTCTTACCTGAAGTGTGCTGTCCCAACAGCTCTTTGAACTCTGCAGGCTCAGAGTATTTTACCACAACAACTGATACTCATGGGGAACATATCAACTATTTCAAAGAGCAAAGGCAAACTACACAGCAAGAGTGAATGGAAGCCAAAATTCATCTCACTGCCTTTTCCAGCTGCCATCAAGAAGCTTTGTCTTTCAACCCATCACTGCTTGGTTTGCAAATGGCCAGGAAATACTTTGTAGTGAAAAGACACTTGCTTCAGAAGAATTTGCTGGAAACTTGTCACCAAACTTTTCTCAAATGTACTGCCGGTTCCTCAGAAGCAGATAATTTTTGGAGGAAAGATGTTTTCAAAGAACTTGTCAGCTTGAAATACTGCTGAGGGAATCCCTTTTCCAGGTATCATAACATTTTTAAAGAAAACACTTTTTTAAAGGAAAAAGTTTCACTACAGATATACAACACTTAGTTGTTAAAAACCAGAAGGCTAGGTATAGTAAAATGGTTCTAAAAAGACAATTTTAAGGTTACTGAAATAAAATATTTCAAAAAGGGCTTCCTTTCCCCTAGCAAAATATCAATCATTTGAAAGGTTAGAGATTTTAACTTTTTCTCCAAATGTAAGATAGACCTCTTTCCACAATATCTCAAGTCTTTGGGAAAGGAGAAATCTACTTCCCACTCAGCTTGGCTTTTAGAAAAGCAGTAAACAATAAAGCAGAATGGAATTTGGCTGGAAAGAAATAAAAACTCTCAACCAGAATCCTTTCTTGTAGTGAAAACAACCCTAAGGTTATCAGAGACACTTGCAGTCAAGGCCAAGGCAGCTGTAGTTTTAGCAGCACTTCCCTTCCTGACCAAACGCCTGAGATGCCATCAAGTCCACATTGCCTGGGACCTGAATTCTGTTCCTATATCTCTGTCTATTTTAAGGCATATCCCATACACGGTCCTTTCAGCTCCTCACAGTCAGGAATGTGACTCTTCCTGGAAACCACCTGCTCAGGGAGACAGCTGGGCTTTTACTGAGGGCCAGATCTCCGGCGCAGCCCCTCCCGGGTGGGTTAAGGTGCCCTCCTAGCAGAGTTTCACAGCCTCAGCGCTCAGGGCAGACCAGGAAATGCGGGAGGCACTTTGGTTTGCATGATTACAGCTTCTTACCAGCCTTCAGGCATAAGATCATGGTTCAGGTACAACCTGACACCCACATTCTCCCCACCTGCCCGACACGAGTCTCCTTTGCCGGCCTCCTCTGCCCTCTGCACTCATCAGGCTGTGAGTCCAGCTGATAGCAGGTGCCAGGTGACTGCTGCTCCATGTCCTGTGGAGGCTGCCAGCCAAGCTTTGTCAACCTGCCTCTCCAATGGTCTAAAATGACCTTCTAAGAGATTGGCTGCAAGGTGAAAGTACACTAGCAAGCAGGTTGAAGCTGGTCACTCAACATCCAGGGATTAGAGAAAATGAGCAAACAAAGCTGGTTTGATTTGTCTGCAAGACATCCTTGTCTAAAAGTCAGATCTACAAGCCCCAAAGTGGAAGCTAAGAAAAGCCCAGAGCCAAGGTAAACCAAAATTCAGAGTACTGCAGGACTCTAAACTGGGCTGCCTGGGACAAGGATGAGGGCTGCTGAGAAGTGGGAGAATATTATTGCAGACCATGTCTAATTGGGTACTAAAGTGTGGATGCCAGTCTGTGCCCTATCCTCTCTCCTATAGTCAGTCCCATGGAAACTGGGTATGATGGCATCATCCTTGGTTCAAAGAGGGAGAGAAAAAGTCCAAACTTCTTTGGTAATGGACAGGTTCCAGAAGAGATCGTTGAAAATCATCCCCCAGCTGAATGTCCTAGCAATGTTCCAGGGACTCCTGAGAGCCCTAATACAGATTTTATCTGCCCTGTGACTGCTGAATTTTATCACGTTACTTAGCCTCTGAGTGCTTCAACAGGTTGGCCGGGGGGATGAACAACTGCACATTGGCACCCCAAGATCATCAGGTGGTTGCTTAATTCCTTCAGAGAAGGGTTGAGTGGGTTGGAAAGAGGAAAGTGTGGAGGATCTCAACAGACCTCAACTCCCTGCTTTTTTGCTTAGCAGCACCACATGCCTCCTGCCATGTCAGTCTTAAAGGTGGTGCCCAAGCTCAGGGCATAGTGAGGAATTATAGCTAAAGTTCTCCCTCTTCAGTCCTTGAACATGCAAAGGGTGGCTCCACAATTCCTACCAGGGCCATCCAGCTCAATGATGTGTGACTAACTCTTTCATTGACCAAAGACCAACCACTTCCCTCATGTGACCTTACATAACTGTTCATCTATTCCATTAATGAATGGAGCTTGAGAAAATTTCCATTGCCTAAGGCCCTTAGGGGAAAATGCACAAGCACCATCTCCACCTTTCGTGTGCCGATGTGGGATTTTCCTATGGATTAACTGAGTACAGTAGTATTATTTTTTGGTTGCTGTCATCGGTGACTGAAATGGCAAGCTGTCAGGTGCCAGGGGGGTGGGGGAAAAAAAAAGGGAGTCTCTGCCTGAGCCAGAGGAAACAGGAGACTCCCCCTGCCAGGAGGAGCAATGGGACGTCATTGCGTCACCAGTGTGGTCAGGGACTGCACTATTCCCAGGCAAAAGCTGCTCTGTTTACTCAGCCCTGAGCAGAGCCAAAACACCTCCCAGTTTCTCCTTTCTCCCTGTACAGATACAGCAGTGCCAGCCTGCTGGTATCCTGGGGGCCAGACCCAGTCCTGAGGCTGGAAAACATTTCTCTCTGGCCTGTTGTGGTCAGGACAGAGCAGTCTGATGCTGGGCAGCAGCAGGAGGGGTGATATGTTCCTCTTGGGCATACTGGCAAGTCAGAGGTCCCCACCTCAGCATTTAAAGCAGATAGGAGCTGGAAGGAAGATGGGAATACCCCAGTGTTTCTAAAAGCCCCTACCAATGCTTCAGCTTTTCCCATTTTTACCACTTCACTGTGGTGCTGCCAAAGATAGAAATTATTTCTATCATTAAAGTCCTTCTGCTAGTGGAAGACTGGGTAGGGGAGAGCTCAACCTCCCCCCAAGCAATGTCATGCAAAGGTGCTTGCAAATGCTAGAGACACACGATTTTCAGAAAGAGCATTCATGTTGTTGTCTGAGGATGTACTTTGGAACCAAGGAATATTTTGGATGTGCAATGTGGGCTCCCCATGGTGTGGGCTACAAATTTCATGGTTTAGGAATGTTGCTGAAGCTAAGAAGGTAGCTAGGTTGAACAGGATGTGACTGGACTACCATGAATGGATGGAAGTGGCAGCACTGAAATAATGGAGGATGCTCCTTTTTCACTTTATGGGGAGAAAATGCAAACGTTGCTCAGACTTCTGTAATGCCTGGTCCATGCGCAATGATAAGTAAATATTTAACTGCAGAAAGAACATTCCCTTCTAGAGACCGAAGCAGCCAAGTTAATCAGTTCCAGACTATATTCAAGTCATGGGTGTCAAGAGGACAATACAGGTTCAAAAACCTTGAGGATGTTCAAAGTCTGCTATTACAATTCAGCAGTTGCCATGTCTTCCCTGGGATGCTAAAAAGGAGGATATCTTCACCTGCTGAGAAAGCAGGATGATGAACTCACTCAAAGACATGCTTCATAGGGTGGGGGAAGGGCTGAAGATGTGGCAAACAGGATTTTGAAGATCCTCTTGTTGCATCCAGATGGTGCTTCAGAAACTTGGGAGAGGAGGCTGCTGCAGCAGCTGGACTGGGAAAGCCCTCAGGCAGGTCTGGAGACATTCCCTGTCCTGGCAGCCCATGGGATGTTCACCACTAGGATTGATGACAGAAGTTGCCACTGGTAGAAGTTCTCAGACTTTGGAAAGTGCTTGGTTTCTGCCAGGCCCTCCTCTTACACAACATATTTCCAGTTGTTCTTTAATCCAAGTATAGTTTGTCCTCATCTGTCTCTCTCTTACAAAGCTGGTCTGTTCCCTTCAGAGATTATGCAGAGAAGGTTGTCAGTACTCATGTCTCTAATAAAACAAGTTCTTACAGATATGATGTAGTTCATATTTTCATATTCTGTCCATAGGGCTTGTGCTGCACTCCTGGAGCATTGGAAAGAGGCTTGGCTTTCAGCACACTTTCTCCCACCAGTATGAGCAGTTTATGAGCTGGGATCTTGGCTGCTCTTGGCTGCTAATTCACCTCTGACTTCTGCTGCTGCTTTGGAGTTGAGACATCTCTCTGTGGAGAAAAAAACACTCCAAGAATATATTTAGCTTTATGTCCATCTGTCCTCTGATGTCTTCCCCACAAAATCCCCTGAGGTTCAAGGCACATATTTTCAGTCTCCTGTTCCAGACACTATTCTCTGGAGCCCATTTTGATTTAAAGGGCCTCATTTAAAGTTGGGAGGAGAAAGGAGAGAAGGGATTCAGTGTGCTAGTAAATTTGGATGACTGAACTGACTTAAGTGCTTCAGCCAAAGGACTAAACATTTACTATTTGGGGTGCTCTTTTTTGTTAATGGTCAAGAATCAAGTATTTTATCATGAAATTGCGCTCTTTATGTATTATTCAAAGCTCAACTTCTCCAAGAGAAATGACAAATCAGAATAATGGTAAACTAAATTCTGGCTACAACATAAAAAAGCAAAAGTCTGTGTTGCTATTTCTCACTTTGGATTTAAATCCTCTGGACTGAACAGCCCTTACCAGGCACTGTGTAAAGTTTTTTCCTAAAATAAGATGACAGGGGTCAGGGGCCCAAGCTAAGCTGATTAGCACAGCTAAAGCCGTATCACATTGCTGCAGTGGGGTCATATGATTGATCACTGGGATAAATATTTAGGAAGCTTCCCAAGGGAAGGGGAATAGATGAGACTGGCCACAGAAATCAGGCAAAATGGGCAACAGGATTGTAGCTAACAATGGGTCTGATACCATTCTCCTGTCATAATACGACCCAAAAAAGCAAGGGTAGCTCTGCAATGGACTCTGCCTCTGCCATCAGCTTCCCCTTTGAACACGTGTTCTGCTCCACAGGATCACCTTCACTGAGAGGCAGCTTTTTCAGAGAGATGTCACTCTGCAACCACACTCTGCCTAGCCATCCTGCTAGGCTTTGCTGGCTCAGGTCAGTCATGCCCCCCTCTCCCTGCAGCCAGGGGCAGCCCAGCGCTCCCTGTGGAAGGGCAGTGTGCTCAGCAGCAGCAAACAGCCTTTCTGTGGGCTTTGGCTTTCCCGTAGGCAGCAAGGGACCCTCTGGGAAGGGCAGGTGGACCAGGAAGTTTTACAGACATCCCCCAAACCATGCCAGTACATGAGCAGTATGTGGGGGAGAGTGATACTCAACTCGACTCAGCGCCCGGGTCCTCCTCTAGGGCCAGGTTGTAGCCCTTGTGGTGCTGGGCCTCTGTCTGACCGGTCTCAAGGACCAGAGAGGCCTCTGGGCTCTGTCTTTCTACCATGAACGATGGGCAGCATCCTGGCCTGAGCCCAGGCCTTCATAAGCACAGCCAGGGTCTGACTCAGCTCTCAACTCTCTCACCATGAAGCACCCAGAGCCCTGACATGAAGAGTTTCCTGAGCTCCCTCCGTAACTCACAGCGACCAAAATGGTCACTGGGAGGGCTGAAAGGCAGGAGGGAGGGAGGGAGAGAGGCAGTGCCCCACTGACCACCTTGGAGCCCTCCTGCAGCCCCCAGGGAGGCTTCTTCATCCTGCTGAGACCTGAGACCTAAAAGACACAGGAGCAATGGCAAGGCACGGGAATTTAGAGAGATAAACATGAAGACAGGGAGGCTGTGGGCAATGGAAAGTGAGCCATCCTGGAGAACCTGTATTATTAAACAGGTGTGAACGCCAGCTGTTAGCTGCCCTGGAGGGGTTGGAGGGTGTTTGTTTTCCACATATGTAGTGCTTTTACAAAACCTTTCTTCCATTAAACTTACCTTCTCATCAAACCCCAGTTTTACCAGCTCTCATTTCTTCACTGCTTGCCTTTCCTGCCTTGTTGCAGACTGAGGTTGTTTGCCAGAAAATAAGACAAAGGCCCGTTGCTGCCAGGATCTGCCCTTCCAACAACAAGGAATAGCAGTAAGTGAGCAAGTAGGAACACACAGAGCTATACAGAGAGCAGAAGAGAATGGATCCTATTATTTTGGTAAGTTGCTGTTGACTTTGAGGCAGGACTCTCAGGGAAAGGTAACAGCTGGTGTTAGACAAATGATACAGCTAGAAAAAACAGAAGAGCTTTTAGACACACAAATCCTTCTTCTGAGCTAAAGCAAAAGACTGTGAATGTCATCCTAAGCACAGATTGGAAAAGTTTCCTCTAAGTCTCTCTCTTTGGGGAAAAAGGAGGCTTCACAGGGAAAGAACTTGCCTTTCTTCAGGGAGCAAAATAGACTGGATCCTCGATTCCAGCTCTTCTGCATTGGGTTGGTGCTTCCCCACCTGTAGAAATCATGGCTGTTGCTGAATCGACCAAACAAAACTTATTATGCTACTGCAATAGCACCCACAGTGCTTGTGAAGCATTGGCAGATGCTCTGCCCCACTGCTCTGCTGCACACGAGCAGTTTGTAAAGTGCCACTCAGACACAGACTTGTGAAGTTGAGCTGCGATTTATGTTGGCCCCACAGATTTCAGGTCAGCTTATGCAATTGTTTAATTCAGTCTTTGGTGCAAACACTCACTGTATTTTACAAAAAAAAGAAAAGAAAAGAAAAGAAAAGAGCAGTTTGTAGAGAGAGGCACCTGGGTTGAGCAGAGCTCAGGAACTTTATTAGCACTAGAAGAAGCAGGTGAATTAGAGGAGGCACAGCATGAAAATGCTTTTGAGCTGAGAGATGATGATGGTCAATGAAGCAAACTATGCTCTGCCAGGTTGCAGGGTCAAGCAGCAGTAGTATATTGACTAATGATGTCAAAATGGCCAAAGGACTGGTCTCAGGTACAGCAGGGAGTTCTGGGATCTGCACATCTGCTTGATTTGAACTGCAGTACCATTTGTCCTTGGGCACATCCCTTGGCTTTGATGCAGTGGGATTCACACAGGAGACTGCACTCAAGTATAATCACGTTGCATGTCACAGGAGGCTGTGGGTGGCAAACTCTGTCCCTGGGACTGTTGCTCAGCCACACAATTTACCTGTTGCAAAGCACGGGCACTTTTTGACTTGCTGTCTCAGACCTGCCTCACCCTCTGCTTTCCTTCTGTCATGAAACTCTAGAGGCACTCCTCCAGCAACAACACTATTTTGTTCAGAGGCAAAAACCAAGGGCTGATCCACCCTGCTATCAACAAGCAGGTGTCTCAGATAGTAACAAAAGAACCAGCATCAATAATGGAGAGGGGAGAGAGAGAGATAGAGGTGCAATGAAGTGGAGAGAGGGAAGCCAATCAACCTAATGAAATAAGGTACAAGGTTAGTGAAGGGCTATTTATAGACTCCGACTGGCTCAGCCTCGTGCACTTAGAGGCTGGTTCAAACTGGCTCCTTAACAGCAGTAATAATCATTACCGAGAAGAAAGAGAAAAAAAAAAAAGTGAAAGCTTGGAAAATTCACTGCCGGAGGTAAAGCTTTAGAGCTGGGTCTGGCTGGAGTCAGAAGTAACTGCATTACTGAGAGATTGAAAGGTTAATAGGAAACCAGCTGACACTGAAAGGGAACAATTAGAGAGGTTAAGGGGCTTAATATTAGATTAATGGTTGCCTGGAGGAGCAAAAGCAGAGATTTCAGGAAAATGGGAGAATGGTGTGCAGAAGACTGTTTTTTTCACAGATGAAGAGCCCCAGGTCTGCTCCTGCCACTCCCTGGATAAACTGGAAGAAGGTGGCTCTGCCATTCCTTGCCTGCCTTGCTTAGTCTCCTAATTTCATCTTTCTTCCTCTTCGTCTATCTATTTGTCTCTTGAAGTCTCCTTGGATTTGTTCTCCCCAACGTAAGCACTGTCTGTGTGGTCTTATCATAGTGTTTTCCTTGTGTTCCTCCTCCGTCCTCCCACTGGCTCCATAATAAAATAATGCTTAGTATTCCCGTGGCCCTTCATTCCTCTCCAGCGTGCTGCTCTCTGGAGGCAGGGGTAGTGGGAATGGGCACTTTTATCTGCATTGCCTGTAACCAGGACTCAATGCTTCATAATAGAGAAAAAAAAAAAAAGGGTTGACAAAGATCAGATTACATATCTGTTCCCCAGTATATTCTCCACAACTAGATGAACAATAATGACACTAGTGAGGTTCCTGACCGCATAAGATAAGCTGTTCTCCCTTCTCCCACATTATGAGATAAGTAGCAAAGGCTTTGGGATGGACTCACTGCATCTGTTCAGTGCAGACTTCCCAGCCGTAATGTGCCCTATCCCATTTCCCCATGGTCACTGCAGGGACACAGTCATTTGCCTGGCAGTCCCTGTACCTCAGTGCCATGAGAGCCTCGTCACACAGCACCACAAGCTGCTGCTTAGAACCATGCTGGGAGCACTGAACTCCCTGCACCACCCTGAGGGACTCCTGAGACCCAGGGAGAGGTTCTTCCCTCCTGCACCTTCAGTGGCTGTTGCATTCAAGGGCCTTCCCAAATGACTGTGCTCCTCCCACAGGACAGGGAGAACTTTACCAAAGTGCCTGGCCCTTGATGGCTGCTTCTGTAGTCAAACAAGTGCAAGCTGGCTGGATCCATTTTAATCTTACACTGCTCCTCATAGTACTTTGAAAATTTCTGCTGAAAGATCAGAAAGCAGTGCTCTCAGCACTTCCCTCTAGGGCTGTAAAAGTCAGGCTGGCACTCAACACTTTGCAGGCACCCAACACAAAGTTTCCTCATTTGTGATAATGAAAATGTCCCAGCCTAGAGGAGTTATGGTCATTCATGGAATATTAGCCCCAAAGACTTGAAATGCAGTGTTCTGGCTTAATGCAAACCTCTGAAGGTGACCTGTGGGGTCCTGAGGAGAAAAGACCAAGGAAGCTCTAGCTGGCATCAGAGGGCAACACAAGCTGTTTTCTTCTTTAATCCATGACAGCTGAGCACTGACTTCTTACCAGCTGGGACACTGCTAATCAACAGAAAGACCAGAAAGATGGCTAGAGAAGCATTCACTGGATGTGTTTATCCTCAGGTCTCTCTTTCAAGCAGACTCATCTGCTTTAAAGAAATGAACCTGGAGGGACAGGTCCTCCCTGTCACCTTCCCATTCTACATAGGAGCACTTCCCAGATCTAAAATAAACCTCCCATATGGGCCTGGCCAGCCACATCCCTGGAGCTGCATGTCTGCTGCAAAAGATCTGCTATACTCTGGGTACTGGCCTGCGCCGGAGCCTGGGGGTACCCATCACCTGTAGCCTGAAATGCCCCAGAGTTCAAAGCAGATTTCAGCTAAGGATCTTGAAGTGCTGTACAAACAGCCATTAATCCTCAAACCATCCCTGGGAGCCAGGCCTGTAATTATTCAGCTCACAATTTATCTCTGGAACTCTCTGTGCCTGTTCTCCCAGCCTGGGGATGAAGAGAGGTAAAACAATACCTACCATTTCATAACAAACTGCAAATTAAATCGACTGCAGCTCAGCCCTTAAGGGAAATGTTACCTTTTCCATAATCACCTCCTGCAGGCAAGTGCAACAGCTATTCTTTAACAGCTAGGTAAACTTTGACAAAAAAAATGACAAGCTCTGAGTGAGACAGCCAACAAGTGGCAAAAGATTTCCTAGAGCAGAAACCAGGCATCCTATCTCTTGGTTTCTTGATTTATCGCCTGAATTGTCCTTGCTCCACCCCTCACCCCCCTTAAAGATGACCACCAAAGAGAAAGAAATGCCACCTATGCCCTTTATGTGACTTTGTAATAGGTTATGGAGCCTGTAGGAGTTCAGTCCAATGGAAAAAGATTAAGTGTTTTTCCACTTGTTTTCTTACACTAGAAATGCAGGTCTTCTGGAGCCTAGGAGTCTCCAGTCTGTCTAGATCATGACAAAACTAGGACCAGACAAAGACGAGAGGGCAAGAACGGGGTGGAGAAGGGGACAGGGGAGAGGAGATTGAGCCAAACTCACAACGTGCTGTTTGCAAGCAACAACAGCATAAACACAGTAACAAAATGACACACGAAATATCAATAAGAAATTATGTGCTATTCAAGAGTTGATTTTCCTGTAGCTCCAGCCAGGGTGTGAGAATCCACAGAGGTCAAACCCTGACTACCCCAGGAGATCTGCAGAGCAAGAAGAAGAGGAAAAAAGAAAGAGATCCTCATACCTTTTTTTTTCCCCTTCTCAAACAGAAGCCTTAAGTGGCCTGAGATCTCAAAGAAGACAGACCCAACAAACAGGAATGAGGAGAACTGGGTAATAAAAGCAGACCAATGTCCTTCCTCTGCCTCCTGTGTTGGCCAGATTTATGCAGAGGAATCCCTGGAGAGATATTGAAGGGAAGGAGCATGGGGATGGGTGGAGTAAACCAGTAAAACAAAAGGCAATTACAAAGTGAAGCGGAGATGAAAAAAGCGACAGAAGGACAGGGCTGGAGCAAATGTCAGCACGCAGAGGAAATGGTCCCACTTCAGTCCAAAAAGCAGAAAGGTCACTCAGATGGTGGCAAAGCTGTCCCTTCTCTGCCCTCTTTCTACAGCTCCCTCCCCTACCTGTTCCAGGGAGGCAGCAGGATCCCTGTTCTGGTCTAAGCCCAGAAGGCAGTAAAGGAAAAATTCAGTCAGTTCCAATTGTACCAGTTTAAACTGCCTCTGTGGCAGGGAGGTTTAATTAGAGCTAGTCTGCAATATTCAGGTTTTGCACTGCTTTAATAGCCTGGGATCAAAACCTGTATGACCAGAGGATGGAGGGAAGGGCAGTGAGGGGCAGGAAGGGGGGGACAGGGGGGGCAGGGGTTGTTGTCACTGTATCGAAAGAAGTGCAGTTGAACAGGTCCTATCTAGATGTGGCTGCGGAGTACACAGACCACGTTTTCACAAGGGCATTTTATTGCAAGTCACTGAATATTTCAAGGGCTAAAATCCAATTCAGTAAGGAGAAGCGCTTTCTCAGGAAATCTGTTTTTCCAGTTCTTTGCAGGTAGCTCCTCCAGAAACCTCCAAACTCAGAGCTTTAAATAATCATCTGTTAAAATTACCTCCCTCCTGTCCAACTACCTGCCAGCAATACTTCATCGCTATCTCTATGTACCCTGAAACCCAGGAGAAGTCCAAGAACTGCTTGCAGTAACCAAATGTAAATCTTGTGGCAGCCCCTTCCCTGTGTCAGAAAGCAGATAAATACACTCCAGACTGTTGCCTTGAGCTGTAAGGGCACCATTCCCCCATAAAAGGAAACTGGAAGGGATTGTGATGAGCTCTTTGTCAAATGCCACAGCAGCCGAGCAATTGCTGATCTTAGAGCGGTGCCTGCTGGCCAATCATCAGAATCAGAAAGTACTTGCAAATATTTCCACAGTGGACAAAGTTGCAGTCAAGTTCAGGAAAACATTTCTAGGGAAGAGGTGCGTGTCCAGCTCTGCTGTGCTTCTGCCAGAATTCTGCTATCCAGGTTCCCACCTCCTGTAAACAAACTGTCCTAATTTTGTGGATCAGTCTGATATTTACTTCTATCAGATCTCCAGACCCACACTGTGTTATGTCTTCGCTCATTAAGGTTTTATGATTTGCAAGACAATCACAAGGTAATTGATGACTTTATTATTTTGGTATAACTGATGTTGTCTTGATAATGCAATTCCCTGCAAAAATTCAGCCTCTCAACAGTGTCAACCCAACAAGATCCTTATCTGTTTGATGTTGGATGCTGAGAACATAAGGCACTTCACATCACTTAGAGCTTTTGAAACGTCTGGCATTTTTCATAACTTTGCCATACAGACGCATGCTCAAAACAGCAAGAATACAACTTGTGCAGGCTGGGTGAAACAGCTGCCAATGCCACTGTTCTTTTACTGTCCTTATGACATGCTGGGCAAAAAAATGGTGCTATGTGTGAAACAGCTCTGATCACAGAGGCAGTGTCTTGTATCTTGCATGCTTACAAATAGAAACATACAAAAAAGATGAAATTACACAGTAATTATCTCCAGAGATATAATGTAGCACTCTTATGCCATCATCACACATGTATAGCAAGGTATTAAACTGGAATTCATCCTCACCCTGAGGATCTGGAGACAATTTAGATATGAACAAAAGGAAATAGGTAGTGTATCTTGTAATTCCTGAGCATATATCATGAGGGGAAATGCAGTTCTATCAGAAGATTGGAATTATATCCCCACTAAGCCCACTGTTCTTCTAGGCAATGACACACACCTCTCTATACACAAACACACAAGGACACAGGGCTCTACTCCTAAGGAGCTTAAAACTCCTAAGGAGTTTAAAATGGCTAAGACTAGTAATGGCAGAGGGTTGCATCCGTCTTCATGGGTCTTCCAGGGGCTGAGACAGTACAGCAAACTCTCTCTCGGACCATGTTTTCTCACTGATGGCAGGTGAGGCAGCCCCAGGTAATTTCCCATTACTCACATTTGTTTGCTGTTCTACTGCACTTGAACTGTCAGTTTGACATTTTACATCCTCAACATGAGCAAGGCAGATGTAGGTGGGCAGGCAGACAAAAACAACAATAAGGCTGCTAAATGCCTTTCTGAAGAATTGGATGTTATCTATACATCTGTTTGAGGTCGCCCATGCTGTACATAAACCAAAAGATTCAGCTGAATATGTATTTAAGGTAAACACAGGCCAAATGTCTGTATTGAACTGGCCACTGCACAGATTTGAGCTGTCCTACTGTCTCAGAAGATGAAAGGAACCTCTCCCCATATCCACTCCAGCTTGGGAAATGGTCAGATGCTACGAACATTACAACTCAAAAACATCTGAAATAAAGTGAATTACTTAAAAGTTGCAATGGAATTCTATCCTAATTTCTTTGGTTTCAGAAAGACAGAACTGAAAACAACCAGATCATACATAATTATCAGTGTTGAGCACATTATTAGAGATTACAATGTTCTAAATTACCATATACATGCTATGGTGACACCACTGTGACACCATAGTGATTAGAAAAAGCATATTATGAGTTCTGGTTAATATACTCCAGAGTTGACCAGAGGACTTTCATATTTAATCAGTGCTGCTCAGCAAAACTCATGATTCAGGGCCATGGTGGAGCCTGAGAATTGTGGTCTGGCTGCATTCCATACAGTTATTTACTTGGGGATCATACAACAGTGATCCCAGATGAGGTATTGTTTCCCATGACCTTTTTGCCTGCTAGGTTGGCCACAGGAACCAGCCAGGTCCACACCACTGGAAGCCAGTGCAACTTTTCTCAGGACCCTGGCACACTTCAGAGTAGATGTAAAGGGAGATGTGATCTGCAGCATCCCTGGGTCTCAACATATTTTCACAGGGAGCAAGTCCCCCACCCCCATGAACTGTCTCTCAACCACAAAGGCCTTCAACCTCAAAGCCTCACAGCCAGTTCCATACAGTTTTCTTATTAAATTCAAGCTTTGTCCCATTCTGCCTGCTGGGTTTGCATTACCCTAAATCCTAATGATATGGTGAGACCATTTCCCCAGGGGTCCTGCCCCCTCTTTCAGATGTCCTAAAGATAAGTTAAAATACTGAATGTCTTCACCAATATCTAATTTCTCTAGGGAAAAAAAAAAAACAACCCCAAAACTATTTTGGCCCTTGAAAACATCTACAACAAACCAGCCCACATGGAAAATCACCCCCACACTCACCAAATAACCAATGAGTAAGTGGGCAGCAACCTGCCTCCTACAGCTCTTCGTGCAAAACCGCAAATCCATAGGTGATTAATCTCAAGGAGCCTTTTTCTCTTCCTCTGAATCAATGGCCTTCCTTGGGCCATTGATTCAGAGGGAAGCAGGGAATAATTTCCTACCCTGCTGGTTCAAAGTCCTACCCCAGTAGACCAATGTCACCCAGACACAGAGAGCTTCAGGCTGCCATTCTGGCACTTAAAGCTTCTTGCCTCTTTTTGAAGTGATGTCTCTCTGAAACAATCCTCTGGCTTAAATAAAAGACACCACCACCATCAAGGTGATTAGCTTAGTTAAATTAGTTGTTTCGTTTAGCTTACATTTGTTTAGAACTGAAAATTTGCAACTTGAAGTGGAATGTCTGAAAATGTAATTCTCAACCAGACCTTGAGGAAAATGCTGATATCAGCAGAAAGGCTGTTGTCAGGACTGCAAGATACAACTTACTGCAGTATAAAAACAGCATTTCAAAACATTATTCTGGGATTAATTTATATTTGTAACCCTAAAATAGTCTGTTTTATTGTACTCTGCATAGAATTTCTGGACCTTCTTTGCACCTACTCCCAGCAATCACTGATTGCTCACTTACAATCCATCTTCCTGACCCAACTCAATACTCTCCTCTCCCCTCTCTTCCCCAGGAAGCAGAAAAGGATCCCAAGCTGCATACTTGAAGTGCACTGATACTCCCCAGTGAAAAGCAACGGTAAACAAATATAACTGGATATGACAGACGAGGAAAACACGTTCTAAAATGGAAAGAAACTTGCAATTTAAAAGGCTTGGAATTGTTTTTTTTTTTAATAGGTAGAGAGGCACAGCTGCTAGAAAAAAATTGATAAGCTTTGTGACCCACAAGCCTAGCCCCAGATATCCAACAGGGATGAAGAAGCAGCTGCATTTTACCCAAGTTTTATATTTGGATCATATAAAACTTTGCAGATTGGAAACAAATGTCTCCTTGAGCACAGGCTACACTGGTTCCTCCCATGACTGCACTTGCTAAGCCACACTGGCCAACATGATGTCCCCAATCAACCCTACTCAACACCTTTTAAGAAGGAAAATTCCCTTGAGGTCATGCCTGAGGCCAAGTCCCTCAGAGTTTTGCTACCTGCTCATTAAAGTCCCTAGAAATGTTCCATGTCCTTGTACCTCCCCCACAGTTCAGACTGCACCCAGAGATGGTCGAGCAGCTCACCTCACCCTTTTGCTTTGGGTGTCCCTAAACTGTGCTGCTACTGCTTGAAGAGGATTGCATACCTGTGTTCCAGCAGCAGGATTGCCACACATGGTGTGTGTCACCTCCTCGAAGTCTGTCAGGCATTATCAGTCCCTGGTTTTCAGGCACAGGTACAAGTCAGCTCACAAGGCAACCATGCTGCCTGCTGGTGTTCCTGCTGCCCAAGCTTTTGTTGGAGTCCTGCTCCTGGAAGCCAAACCTCTCACCTCTGCTTGGGTAGCTCCATATGAAGCTGGCTCTTAGGCACTGATGAAGGCTGTCTCAACTCACAGGACTGCTTTCACACTGGATTCTGTTAGAGATTGTTCCCAACAGTTGCACGGCCAACTCTAATGCATGGAAGATGCAACTTTTCAACCAGCACAGTGTGTTTGCAAACAACTCAAAGCTGGGCACGTCAGCACAACACAAAATTGCCTGCATAACTGTGGGTTGAGTTTTGTGACCAAAATCCACACTTTCAGCTCTATAGCAGATATCAAGCTCTGATCTCATTTATTCTGGGATTAATTAGGAGCAACATTTCCTTTAGGCACTGCTTGCATAGGTTAAAGCTAGTATAAAGCAAGGAGAGTCAGGACCAAGGAATCAATCAGGCTATGTCTTGTGAGCACAAGAACTTCACAGCAGCTTCGACTCACTGTGAGTTTGCTTATTAGCAAAAACAGGTCTTACTATCAGCATCAGGGACACTGGAGGGCAGGCTCACTTTCTGGAATGCAGACAGCATTTCCTGGATTCATGCGTTCACAGGCCAAAAATAATTGAATTTTGAGTGAGTTTCTACTCTCTGCTATTGAAAACCACCTATTTTTCCATTCACTGCAAAGTAAGATTGGACATAAGATTTTCACAGAAAAAAAGTTCATTCTTCTTTAGTTACTGAGGAGACATTTTGAAGAGAAGGACATAGGGAATGGCACTGCAATACTGTTACCAAAACCAGCAGGAAGTCAGGTGAATTTATTCTCCCAAATGTCTGACTTCACATCCTTATCGGAAAAATAACCCCCAAAATCTACCCCTTGTAAAAGCCAAAGAAACAATACCAATAAAAAAAAGCTTCACTGTTGCTTTGAAAACTGCAGTTTGCACTTCTACCAGGAATTTCTCATGCACAGAAGAAACTGTGCAAGGTAAAAGGGTGAAGCTGGCAGTGAGAGACTGTAGAGCCCGCCATATAAATGGTTTTTTCTACTTCTGATCAATCTTCAAAATTCCACAAACTATTCTGAAGTCTTCCAGCAGCTGTGGTTAATTAACCACAACTGCTTACTATTTTTGAAGGCTGTTGCTTCTTCCTTCGGAAACAAGGTCAGTTATACCATGTGTCAAAGAATTTTCAAAACCACCCTGTATGAAACCTCTCTATGTTGTTTAGTATTAAATTGCTTGGGATGAATGGAGACCATCACAAAAAACAGAATACTTTCAGGAAGCAATTTCAGCCAGTTCCACCAATCATTTTTTTTACTATTACTTCTCACATTAATAACAGAAAATAAGACTTTGCCCAAGTGGGAGCAAAAAAGCTCCAGGTTTACTCTTAGCACAATAACCATGACAAAGGATATCTTTGTGTGGAGACTTGTTAAAAAATTATTAAGAAGCAGACAGCACTATTCCTGATAAATTAATTGAAGGTGGAACAGAAAAGGACACTTGTGTCAGGAATACTGACTCCCCCCAAAAACAACAACCAAACAAATAAACAAAACAAATAAATAAAAAATCCTGTATAAAATACATAACTTTGGGTTAAGATTATTTTGGGAATCAGTAACTTTTAAGGTTAAATAAAAATTGCGTGAATATATTACAAAAAGACACAACAAAGCTTTTTACATCTTGAGAACTTTTTAATAAATTATAAATATTTACTGACAGCAGTAGAGAGAAATCTAGAGAGATCTAGTCCTACAAAAAAGTGAGCTTTGAATTTCTATACACTGTACAGTATACAAGGTGTACACTCATGCAGCACAGCTGTAACCAGCAGAAGAAATTGTGGGAGTGGAATGGGCATAAGTTGAAACAAGGGGAAAGCTGAAGCTTGTGCTCATTGGTTATCAGTGTCAAACATTCATGATTCTTTACAGGCACCAAGTTCAAAATTAACTAAACTGACTTTCAACTTTGATAACAACCAGCATGCAAACTTAATGAAAAACACTTCATAGCTTGATGTTCTAAAAATATTAATACATAGTGGTTTTCTTTTTGAGGTTCATTTGATGTTCATGACCTCAATTTTCAAGTTTTTGTTACAGTCTCAAGCAACTTAAAAACATACTATATTTCCTAGAAATGAATAGAAGTGAGCTGACATTCTTTGAAAAATGTGAAGACCTAAAGCTTAAAAAGAAAAGTCTGAAAAGTTAAAAAAATGCAAAAAGCTGCTGTTATTAACAGCTTTGTTCCAGTGCAACAACAAACTGAAATGTAGTTTTATCACAGAATTAATCGCTTTCAGGAGATGATCGGTTTGCCAGGAATCTGCCAACACTAGGACATAGCTTTGTCTAGAACTCAGACTAGAAAATGCAAACTTCCACCCATCTGGGCCTGCTGAAGCATGAAGTTTTATTCTAACTGTAAAAGGACACTGATAAAAAAGTGCATAGAAAGCTGATCAGTTTTTGATTTGTCCAAATTCATGCAAATAATATAAAACTATGTAAACCTCTAAATGTCAGCTACAAACAGGCGTTGTAGATAGTAGAGCACCATTTGTTAAACAATTTAAAAGATCTGTCAAATACAAAATAATTCAAAATATTTTGCCCATGATTTGGCTGGCCTATTTGTCTTCACAGTAATAGTAGCCTATTTGTCTTCATAGTAGCACTAGAAAAGGAGGCTGTCTTTCCTGAGGGAAGAAAAATAAGCACTGGTAACAAACAGTTCAGCCTGTCTTCAAAGTGCTTCTTGATGAGGACCTGACAACTTCATTGCTTGTGGAAGCCCTTCATTGGAAAAGGTAGCATCTCCTTATCAATGAATTCTGCTGCTTCTCTTTCATATTTGTTTGGGCAACAAAGCATTTATTTGCTTATGCTTTAAGATCTGAAATAAAAGAATGAGAAAAGCGCACAGGTAAATTATTATGTCTTTTCGTCTAGAAATTGAACTAGCTGCATGAGAATTCTGCAAGTTTTAAATACTAATGAGGCTTTGTGAAGATGCACCAAGACACTGACAAAACTCGTAACAATCCAGTTAGAGCAGGTACATGACCAATGGAATCTGGAAACCACCAAACATTTTATCCAAATTATCTGGTTATGATTAGGCACGTTTCTCTGCAACTGAGTCATGTTTAGAACATTTATTACTTACTGCCAGCCACCTACTAAGCAGCTGAAGTGAAGTTGTTCTGACTCCATGGCTTTGGATCACTAATCAGGCAATTAAGATACCACTTCTATTGAAATGTTTTATGTCTGTAATCTCAGTATCAGCTGCGCATCACACATGCATGTGTTGCTGCTGCTATTTCTTCCACACAATAATGCCAGGTGATTTTGGAGTTTTCTCTTTTGAGGATTGAAAATACAGCTCTAATTTGACAAGCAAGGAGACTGAAGGCAAAGGGAAGACACAGTGCAGGATATTCAAGACTACATGCCCAGACTAACTCATCACATGCAACATGCATCAGCCTCTAACCAGGCTGATTTCCAACAAAGCACACCCAAGCCCACTTATATTAGTGTTTCTATCTTATTGCACACATAAGCAACTCTACAGGGGGAGCCACCTGGTTGTGCCAGGGCACCATGCTCTTCAGTCTTTGCTCCCATTCTGATAGCACTACCCGTCCCTTCCACTAATCTCTAGAACAGCATCACTCCAGGATAAGATGCCAGGAGACGGTCTAGGAGAGCAGCGTATGGTGACATATGGTACTCAACTCTGTAGACAGTGAGAAAAAGAAAGCTGTCCTTAGTCTGGTTCTCACAAGGTCTCTGGATAGGCATGAAGTATTTTCATGATTCTTGTGTTTAAAACCCAAGCAGGTTTACGACTTTACCTTAGTGATGATACTAAAGAACAAGATCAAAAAGCCAGTTGTGTCTGTGTGTTTGTGTGCTATTTCCTCATGTCTGTGCAGTGAGAGGGTCTGAATATGAAATAGGGTTCTGTCACTTTATAGCTTCAGGGATGAGCATCAGGTTTCACATCCCCCCAGAACACACAAAATGTTCTGTTCTCACATGGTTTGCAAACAGAACCGAAGCACGCACAGCCTCATGTGGTGCCTCAGCATGACGTAACAACAGAAGCAGTTTCAGATGCTAAACCTTTAAGGGTGACACAGGAGCACAGTTTAATCCAGCAGAGCAGCACGTTATGTGGACCAAGAATAATATACTGGGTAACTTCATCTGGCTTTCAGTATTAGTCATTGTTAACTAAGGATCTGACTCAGTTATTACAACACAACACAGCTTCCTCTGTAGCTATACAGCCTGTTCCAAGTCTGTTTCCTGGCTCATCAGCAGTTTTGTGTGCATCACAGAGTCAGGTTTTTTATACTTAGTCCTAACTCCCTCCCACCTCCCATTCATCCATATTTCCTCACATTCGGAGATTTTTTCACCCCTCTTTTCAATATTGTCTTCAGCAAAAAACAGAATTTATAGATGTGATTACTTGACTGGTAATTCAACAGAAGTATCAAACTTGGCAGAACAAAAAACTCTGCAGCAGGTAAGGTGCCACTTGCTTTCACACTGCTGTGCATTTTGAGAATGTTTAAATGGATTATCTTCACCAGCAGACTCCAAAGTGGGCGTGCACAAGGCAATGCATTGTGGTGCAGGAAAAAGTATTTTTGCGCCAGTAATAAAATTGTAAAAATAAAAATACTATTTATTTCATCATAATAGTATTTTAATTCCTATTTTGTGCATGTTTTATAACGTATATATATTATAATGTATGTAATACTTAAGTATGGAAATAATTGTATATAACTTATAAATATACATAAATTGGGTGTACATGTTCAAAATATTTTACTGATGTGGTGGTATACAATCATAAAAAGTTTGGTGATCACAATATAAAAAGCAGAAACTAGTATGAGATTCCCACAGTTACACCACTCAAGTAATGTCTGTATGACAGACAAAATGACGTTTTCCCTTTTTTTTCCAAGAAAGGAGAAATATTCACAGTCAACCTCTGTGTCAGTCAGCACACTCTCCCGAGACAGAGCTTCAGACTCACATATCTTCTTTACTGCAGCTGAAAGAGTTGTTCAGGTGCTCCCCATTTCCACCTTCTGCATCCTGGGACACTTCTGCAAGGACAAAGGCAATACTCAGACAATCCTGGACCTCACAACACTCTGCCTCTCTGCCCCAGATGGATCAAGAATAATCTGACTGACATTTGGGCCATTTGTTTGGCAACAACAGTAATCCTGACCAATATGCCCCACTCCCATGGGATCACCATCCAACATCTCCATTCTCTCCTCCATTCCTGACTGCACTGTCTTCACAATCCCTCACAATCTCTGTAAAAACCAAGTACAGGGAGCCCTCAGTGCCCGTGGAGCCACCCATTAGGTGGCATTAGGCAAAAGTGACACTGAACAATGACTGCTCCACAGTCCAGGCACTTACCTCCTTCGCTTATGCCATGGTCATCTGCATGGTCGTGGTTGGCCAGCAAGCTTCTGCTGTTCTTTAGGATGTCTGCAGAGAGATGAACAAATACAGTCCTCTGCCTTGCTCAGCTTCAAGGTATGGCTCTATTGCACCAGACTGAGTTGCTAGGTACAGCTCCACATGTATATACAATATAAAAAAGCTCCTAGAGAGCAACCAAAGGAGGATGGTGAGGGGTCTGAAGGGGAAGCCTTGTGAGGAGTGGCTGAGATCACTTGGTTTGTTCAGCCTGGAGGAGACTGAAGAGAGACCTCACTTCAGTCTACAATTTCCTTGTGTGGGGAAGAGCAGAGACAGGTACAACCTCTTCACTCTAGTGACAGGACTCGAGGAAATGGCATGAAGCTGTGTCAGGGGAGGTTTAGGTTGGATATCAAGAAAAGAATTTTCACCCAAGGGGTACTTGGGCACTGGAACAGGCTCACCAGGAAAGTGGTCACAGCAGCAAGCCTGGCAGAGTTCAAGAAGCATTTGAAAAACACTCTCAGGGATATGGTGTGATTATTGGGCTATCATCTGCAGGGCCAGAACTTGGAGTTGATCCTGATATGTCCCTTCAAACTCATCAGATTCTATGATTCTATGAAGGGATCATGGCCAGTTTGCCTACTGCATCAGTAGCACTGTCTGCTCCATAGAACAGGCACTTACCTTCCTGATTTACACTATTCTTAACTATCTGCGTGTCTTTCAGGGCACTGTCATCCTCATTCAATGCTGCATCTGAAAAGAGATCAGATAATGACTGCAGTCCCTCAGGAGCACACTCCATTGCTTCTGCCCTTCCCCAGCACAGGCCACTGCTCTGTGCAGCCCAGGGCTCAGAGCACACCTTCTCCTCTGCAAGTTAAGTACTGCTGTGCTATCAGCAAAAGCCCTACTTGATATTGCTTCATACACTCATTTCAGAGAACATCACAGCCTTGCCTACTACTTCCCACCCACAGAGCAGTGACTGCCTGGTCCCAAGGTGCTGCTGGGTGTGCTGCACAGAGGTGCATTAACTCCCCTTCCTGATGTTCCCATTCTGTTCTGCAACAAAATAAAGGATTTCATTTTCTGCATCATCTGCCCAAACTGACAAACTTTATCTATGGACCTGATTTCTCTCTTGTCTGAATTATGTGTTTCCCTCCTTTCTACTTTAAGACAGAGTAAAATAAGCTTCCTTTTCCTATACCCATGTCTATGTATATATACATTGTTACAAAATAAATAACTCAAATAGTTACACAAGTGATAACCCAATCCAGCAGTGCACCACACCTTCACCATCAGCTACACAATCCCTATTCCTTCACATGAAAGAAAGCTGTTCTACACCCATTACAATACATGCAGGAAGAATAAGCAGCAAACCCCAGGGGCTTCTGAATTTTTCTGTTTCCTATTCCTTATTGCCATCATCAATTTTTTCCCTTTATAGGAAAGACTTCTGCCTTTTCCAACCCCTTATTATCAGCCACTTGTGGAAAATGGTGGAAGAGTTAGTGAGTGGATGAATCACTAATGCAACAGACTGGGGAAAAAACTGCATTTTTTTCTTGAACAATAATGTTCAATCTCAATAGCCCTTTGGAGTTAAAAGAACATCTAGAAAAAATCTCGGAACTTCCTTGCAATTTACACTGACTAGACTAAGAAAACAAAACTGGAGCTTTGCTTAACTGCCTGATGAATGCAGTCAAAAGACTTTCCTAAAGCACAAAGCAAGTGGAAGATGCAACAGGCTTCATTCCTCAGAGAAGCATATTTCTGGATGAAGTATCTCCCAAATACAAATTTTACAATTTGGTAAGCATCCCGTCTCTAAAATGGTGTGCAAGGTTCTTATCTTTCCTCCATGCTTAAGTTCTTTTTCCCACAGATGGTAAAATGTTTGCAAACCCAGCAAAAGCAGCATCATTCTCATCATATCAAGAGTGAAGGTGAAGCCCCAAGAAGGTGTTTGTTCTGTACTGTTTGCCAAACACAGCCTCCAGGTTTTTCTGATTTCTCTTCTAGTGATCTACCTACCAACATTTACTGTTCCTAAGGCAACAGGTTCTTCTAGGCCTGTTCCTAGGGGAATGGTAAACTCTATACTCAGAACATGCTAGTATGGCTTGGACCACAAAAGGCCATGTACAAAATTAGTTCCCCCTTCATGTTCCTCTGTTTTAAGGCTCCATCTCACTTCTTACCTTCTTCAGGCTCTTCATTCTCACAATGAACAGTGTGTGAATACATGGCTGCAAGAAAACAGAAATCCTTTTCCAGAAATGTGTACTGAGGCAGCACAATAGTCTGCAAAATAAGCAATTCAGCCTAAAAGTGACAACTTCATTGTAACACTCTAAACAGATATTCCTGAGAACCACTATGTTATGCCACTTTGAGGACTCACAATTAATTTCAGCTTCAACTTCCCTCTAGCACCCACTTAAGGCCCCAGACCATGACCAGCATTGTTTATATTTATGCCTACAACTTTACAAAAGTTTTGCTGGTGTAGATCTATTGGTAAAGCTTCTCAGATCTGCCATAAAAAGCCAGAGAGATAGGTGAGAAGAGAATCTGCGTCTACCTTTTTTACTTCATCTTTGTGTTGCACTAACACTAACTTTAAACCCTTCCTCTTTGCAGGCCTTAAAGAAACTTTAATATAAACATTCTAAAGCAAATTTTAGTGCAGTACCCAAATGAGGGGTTGGGGGTGGTGGTGGTTTATTGGGGATTTTTTCCTACCTATCCTTCTCCTTTTCTCACTTTCAGATTCTTTCATAGTCTCGACTTCAGTGGTCTCTGAACCACAGGCTAGAACCACAGCTTTAACAAATGTAAGGTGCCAGATTGAGTACCCCACATGAAAGCACTGTGAGCTCAACACCAGAACACTCTAAGAGGGCACTGAGCCTGCTACCTGATGGCAGGAGCTTTAGCCATTCCCCACTGAAAGACTATTCAGTCTGGTAACAGAACATTTTTTAAGAATCTTCCTCTGCTCTCCCTAGTCTGCTTGACTGCCTTGGGGGTTAATTTCGTTTGGTTCCTAAAAACAGACCACAGCCCTGGCAACAAAACTCATATATGTTAAAGCTAGAACGTGGTAGCCAAATTCACCCTTATGAAAGGGGCACGAGTTAAAGGAGTTGTCCCCTTCCTTAGCTGCTCACTACATGGAGTGATTTCCACACCCCAACACACAAGAAGCCAGAAAACAGTGCAATCTTGCTGCAAATTAAGGAAGTAAAAAACCCAAAAACATTCCAACAAAACACTAAAAAAAAAAAAGAAAAAAAAAAAATCACCACCAACCAAAAAACCCCCCCCCCAAAAAAAAACCTCAGTGCAGATTAGAATGGACAGCAGAAGCCCAGGGCCCAGGCAGAGGTCTGGAAAGGAAGAGAGGAATGACAGACTGCCCTACAGAGTGCACTTTTCCAGCCCTCATCCTGAGTTCCGCCCCAATTCTCCACTGTTAGAAAGGTAATTCACTTCCAAAGACAGCTGTGGACCAAGAAAATCTCAGGCCATTCACTGTCAGTAACTTTGCCAGCCCCACTAACACATTCACTATGTGCAGGTCCCTACAATCATCCAATATTGGACCTCAACTGAGATTTTGAGTCTGCACGTGCACACTTTGTAAACCAATTCAAAAGCTCAGACCCTGCAAAAAAAGGAAAGATCAAATCAGACTCCCTGTTCCAACCAAGAGCAGGTGTTTAGAAACATTAATACCCCAACACAGGTTTCTTACCTCCCTCTGAGTTAGGCTGTTGATGGCTGTTCCCAAGGAAAAGTCTCTCATGTTCTCCTATAAAGAAATTTATTTGTTTTAGAAAGTATTAATGACCTAAAAAAAAATAACTACACTCAAAGAAAACATACTCTTTTACATCTCCAATAAAAGACTACACTGACACAGAATAAAAACTGACAAGCCCAGACCAAGCAGAAGTCTGATTTCCACACATTTGACACCATCTTACCTGAGCCATTCACTGGACTGTTATTGTGAGCAGGTCTTCTTCCTGTTCCAACTTTAATTATACCTGCACACAAATAGAATATTTTGGAGAAATTACTCAGAAATAATTTGGAGAAATTACTCAGAAATAATGTTTTGTGCTTTTGGAAACTTACTGACAGCTTCCATCCATTCCATCCCTCTCTCCAACCCCCCCCAAAAAAAACAAAAAACCCCCAAAAAAACCAAAAAACAAACAAAAAAAAAAAACTTCACTGAGAATATGCAACTGAATACTTAGCTTGGAGGAAGAACAAAGAATGAAATACTGTTTTTAGGGAAAGACAGTCAGTGAGAGCTCAACAGAATGGTTCTTCTGCGACAGCAAGTCAGAACACATCTAATCAAACCTAAGGTGCACCTAAACAATTTCTGATTATATGTCTTGTACTTAAAACACCAGACTTCTGCTGTTTGATTATACCTGCACAATGCTTATCCTAGCAAGGTATAACAGGCTTATTTTCTTGCAAGTTCAAACACCCATTGTTTCCAGGGAAGTAACTGAATTGCTTTGATTCTAACTGATGGTCAGTTTTGAGAGACATTCTTTGTGTGCTAGCCCCAAGAGCAGTGTTGTTTAACACCATCAACATGAACAAGGACACAGAAGGCACTTTCAGAAAGTCTGCAGATGACATCA
The DNA here is from genome assembly GCA_018697195.1 of Certhia americana. Classification (NCBI taxonomy): domain Eukaryota; kingdom Metazoa; phylum Chordata; class Aves; order Passeriformes; family Certhiidae; genus Certhia; species Certhia americana. The sequence goes on from CM031857.1 coordinate 24,966,070, forward strand.
AACTGGGGAGAGTAGGGGACACACTGGAAAGCAGGGTTGCCACTCAAACTGACTTCATCAACCTGGAGAAACATGCTGGCAAGAAAAGATGTGATATTCAAAGGCAAACAAAGTCCTGAATCTCTTGAAGTCACCCCATGGACCACTACAGTCTGGGCTGTGCCTGGCTAGGAATCAGCTCAGCAGGAAAGGACCTGAAAGTATGAACAAGCTCAACATGACTCAGAAAAATGTGTCCTTGCAGTGGAAGGCTTCCAAATACTGGGATGTGTTAGCAGAAGAGCAGTCAGCCCATCAACACAAATAATTCCTCCTCTCTATTCAATATTTGTGACACCACACGTGCAGTACTCTCTCTAGTTTTAGTCTCCCAGTTAATGCAAAAACACCATCTTTCTGAAGTTAGTCCAGCAAATATCCACCATGAAGCAGGAGCTGTGCAAGGAGGTGCTGAGGGAATGTGGTTTGTTCAGCCTCAAGAAGAAGGATAAGAGAATGATGGCTAACTGCAGTCTACAACTAACTACAGAAAACAAAGGAAACCCCTTTCAGAACAGAAAAAAAACCCAGGATGCAACGGCTACCAGTTGCGGAAGGGCAATCCCTAACAGAAATAAGGAGAATATCCTTTCTTACAAGTGTGATTCAGCACTTAAACACGTGCTGAAAGAGGCTGGGAAATTCCCACCCTTGGAACTATTCAAAGTTTGAGTGGACAAGGCCTTAAGCAACCTGATCTAGTTTTGAAGTTGGTCATGCTTTGAGTAGCAAGTTGAATGATATTTCCAGAGTTGTCCTCCCACCTAGATTGTTTTATGATTCCATGCCAACAGAAACTAAATGGACAATGAACAAGAAAGCAAAAGGTCCACATGCAATATATATCTATTTATGTCCTGGTCAGAATTTCATCAATTAATCCTTCCCAGATGGAAGATGCATCTAGTACTCTTCACCCTGCAGCCACCTCCAAGTGGTGGCCCCATCTGGAAGTCAACATGAATCATCCATGGAGACCATGCATAGGATGAAGAAATGTATTCCTATTTGGGTCTCACGACAACACAAAGAGAAAAGATGGTGTGCCCCTCTTTTTCAAATCAGAAGATGATTTAACCACTTAATTTAATTTTTAATTTAAATCCAAGAATATGGTAGAGAAAGATACAGTGATAGCCTATAATTGTTATTTCTGATTAAACTGTCAGATTCACAAAAAAGATACTTGAAATCACTGTAGGGATGGAGCAAAAAACAAATATAGAACTCCAAGATGATGACAATACGGGCTGCCAGGAGGCACGGAAGGTCCCATTTATCAGTTGACCACACTGAGTTGTCAGATTAGGCTCAGTATGTGATATTCAGATCTGGTAAAAGCCTGTCCCAACAGTAAATGTGATCTTGAGGGCAGCTTTATAATGCTCTCAAAAAAGGCTTGAAAACACACTCAGGTAGGAATGGGAGAGGCTGCAAATACTCTAAACACATTCTAAACCAAACAGCCAGTCTGAAAGAGAGCTATGCAAATGCAAACTGCAGTGTTTCCTAGGACTCAGACCCCAGCGTCAGAATGCAAGAAAGTTCAATACATGATTTCCTTCAAATCTATTAATTTTTGCCTAAATTGGACCTGTTTCTTCTACTGTTTTTACAAAAAACTTGAGGGTCAGAAATTTTCATATATTTTACAGAGCCATAGATAATCTGGAAGCACATAAAGCTCAGTTAGGAAGTGTTATACATACCTTTTTTGTGCAGTAATACTATGATTCCTGTGATAATAGCTGCACTAAGGATCAAAACTACAATAAGAACACCTCTGCCTCTTCTGTAAGAACTGTTTCCTTTAAAAAAAATTGAAAAAAAAAAAAAAAAGAAATACTGGTTAGTAAAAAGGCAACTGTATGATACATTATTTCACTAGAGATACAGTTCCAAATATGTTTTATAGCTACACTTTAAAAAGTAACCTCAATAAATTGAAACACCAGAGTCAGTCCTTAGCAAAATCCTAAACCATCTCCAGGACAGGTGCATGTTAAGTACCTCATTTCAGTCAAGGCACATCACCACTTGAAAGGCAATGGCTGTTCCAGTTCTTGGCCTATGAAATGCTGAGCCAGATATCAAGCAAATGAAATTTCAGCAAATATCTTGTGTTGGGTTTGCACTGCAAGGTTTTGATGGTTTCTGTGAGAAAGTGGCAGAAGCTGCCCCTGTGTCAGATAGTGCTAATGCCAGGTGGCTCTGAGCTGGATCTGCTGCTGGCCAAGGCTGAGCCTACCAGTGACTGTGGTAGTGTCTCTGGGATAACACTTCTAAGAAATGAGAAAAACTGTTGGGCAACAACAGCAAGGGTGAGAGGGGAGAGACAATATGTGAGAGATTCTGCACAACAGACACCAAGGCCAGTCCAGAAGGAGGTGAAACTGCTGGAGCAGAGATTTCCCTGCAGCCCATGAAGGACCCCACATCAGAACAGGTGGATGCCCAAAGGAGACTGTGACCCCATGGGAAGCCCACACTGGAGCAGGTTTGCTGGAAGGACTTGAGACCCTGTGGGGAAGCCACACTGGAGCAGTTCATGAAGAACTGTGCCCTGTGGGAAGGACTCATGTTGGAGAAGCTCATGGAGGACTGTTCCCTGTGGGAGGCACCCCACACTGGCTCAGGGGAGGGTGTGAGGAATCCTGCCCGTGAGGAGGAAGGACAACATGTAATGAGCTGACTGCAAGCCCTATTCCCCATCACCCTGTGCTGCTCAGGGAGACCAGGTAATGATATCAGGAGTGAAGCTGTGTCTGGGAAGAAAGAAGGAGTTTCAGGGAGGTGTTTTAAATTTGCTCTTGTTTCTCATTATGCTGCTCTGATTTTTGATTTGCAATAAATTTAACTCATTTTCCCAAAGTCAAGTCTGTTTTGCCTGTGACAGCAATGGCTGAATGACCTCTCTCTATCCTTACTTCAGCCCATGAGGCTTTTGTCACATTTTCTCCTCCCTGCCCCACAGTTGAGGAGGAGTGACAGATCAGCCTGAAGGGCACCTGGCAGCCAGCCAAGGTCAACCCACAACAGATCTCATTTCTAACAAGTTTCTCCAGTAAAGGAAGAATTCTATATTAGTAAACCATGACAATTACATTTGCACAGAAATGAGAGATTTTGTCAGTTAGGGACTGCCTTACGCACCCTACAAACCAGATGGTTCCAAACATATTCTCACTCTGTGTTTAAAAAAAACCTAGAAATGCAAGCATCAAGCTGAATGCTGTCCCAAAGCAATAAGCAACAGGAGAAAAACTCTTTTCTATTTTATACCTCTCTATGAAGGAGGAAGGAACAATGCTCATTGACTCATACACATGCTAGGTGAGAAATTATTTTATCTTATGGCTGCTAGATGACTCACTTGAAGTGGCTGAATAGTTTCACTCCAATTCATGGAAAGCAGTACAGAGAGGACAAGTTGTTAGCATTAATTACATAAGGCTAGCAGGTTCAGAAGAGATCTTCTAAGACCTTCAATCTCTATTATTACTCAATCAAATCACAGATAAAGGTTTTATTCTGTGGAGATCCCTGCAAAAAGTAGATTTCCAGGGGGATCAAACTGTAATCCTCATACTTTTCACAAACTTTATACACAATTCTAGCAGACAAATCACCTCTGATGCTTTTTACTCTTTAAATTCAACTTTCCCAGGAAGTCAGGAGAAATCTTACAGAGGCCATGCTACTTCCACAGGCCTCTCAGACCTGTGTTTGCAACGTGACACATTTATTACCTTTTTCTTCCGGAAGGCATGGAATCAAACGGATTTCGGATCTCCTTTCCATTTGTAAAAATTTAATGATACACGTAGCATTGGTGCTGGCATCAACATTCTCCCAAGGGATGGAAAGCTCCTGCTTCTCATAACTGCGTGGATCGTTACTGAGCTTCCAATAGTAATGCAGAGACCTCTGAAAATGTGCTGTACAGTTTAATAAAAGTTCACCATTGCTGCTGTTGCAACTTATTTCAGGTTCTGGAAGGGAATCTAGAAGGAGAGAAAACATTCTGTATTACTTTAGTTATAAACTATATGGAATTTATAGCACAAGACAAGGCCTGGAGCAACAAAAGCAGCAGAAGAGTACATAGACAAAAGTGTGTGGGGGTGTGCACACATGCATGAGAGAGAAATGTGTTTCTGAAAGTGACCTGTAAACCACCTGTTTGTGGTTCTCCCAAGCCTAGTCCAAGAGTCCTCATGGTTCACCATCCATAGGACTAATAGACACACTTTGGGAAAAAAATGTATTTCCCAAAGACTACTAGTGAGGCTGAGTAGATCTGCACAGGATGATGCCACAGATATTCAGGCACGTAAAATATGCCTGCAGGAATGCCTTTAATAGACAAACATGCCTGGTCAGCTTGCTCAAAAAGTTTGGTTGTCTACCTGAACATGCAGTGTGCCATCTACACGCGTTCTAGAAGTCATCCCAAGGTGAGTAATGATGGGCACACAAACGAGATGCCACCTCTGAAAATTTGTTCAAAGTGCCCAAACAACTCAAAAATAGAGACAAATAACAGCCCCCCTCTGTTTTTGTTTGCTACCCCAATACACAAATATACAATGCCCTTTCCAGACATTTTAAAGTGAACAGTGGTTCACATTCTTCCAGTACTTACCCAACACATGAAGTACAAAATCTAAGGCGTCATCGTTCACAGAATCCCAGTATGCTAACTTATATGTGCCAGCATCATTCTTCTCCAAGTTAACAATAGTCAAGGATCCATTCTCCATAAGTACACCCCTGTTATGAAGGGGCCCAAAATATGTCGGTTTGTTTTGCCCTTCCCACTCAGCCATTTTATGCCCGTCTTTTGTCCAGACAATTTCCACTACCTTTTGGTCTAGTTGTACTGGAAAAGTAAAATTTTCTCCTAGGATGCCAACTATGTTCTTACAGTCAGTGTGTGCTATAGAGGGGAAGAAAAAAAGAAAAAGTTACTTCAGCAATTGTTTTATAAGACACTGCTTGACTAGTGCTCTATGTAATATCAGATACATTCAAATTTAGTTTAGAAGCACATCACAAAGTTGCAAACTAAGGTACACATCAGTTAAGAATTACCCAAACCCAGGCTGCCAGCAAAACTGTATGACAGGCTCAGCAAAGGAATCCAGTTTCTAAATTCTGGTCCGAAGCAGAATCATTGCCCTGATGATCTTCCCTGTCCTAAGCCTCTCTATCCTCAGTAATTTCCCTCTGTTCATTTGAATTAGGCCTCCTGCCCATGACCTGGTGAAAAATATTAAATAAAGAATTGCCACCACCAAAATCTGGCTTTGCATCTTGTTGCAGAATGCCCATCTGATCAATCAACACTGCTGATCAAATAAACTACAATTTTTCCAGTACAAATATTTACAGTTAGTAAAAAGTACACTTCTGACACAAAACTGCTACTGAGTTCAAAGCACCTGCTCCAAAGTGATGGGGGTATTAGGGATTTCCCTTGAAATATCACTTAATCAAGTTTGTTTCACAGCCAATATATGTGAAACAGCATCCCATCCTCTGAGATCTAGCACAGCTGTCAGCAAGAATGAAGCTGCTCAGAAACCTCCATTGCTCTCAGTTTCAAGTCAATTACATTCTTCTAAAAATGCCCAGGCATTCAATATAAATAAATAAACCACAACAGAAGAGAGATAAGAGATTTTCCCTAATTTCATTGAAAACAGCTACATTTGTGAGAAAAAAACCCTACTGATTTCACAGACAAAATCCTGCTGTGGGGAAGGGACTACAACCTTTAAACCACTAGCATCTCTTTGTCTCTGCTTCAGTCTTCAGCAATCACCTTCCCGCTTCCAAATAGCACCAAATGGCTCAAAAACAATTGCAAAATCACTGCCATGTCAGACAGGAACATGGACAAAAACACTTTGGCATTGAGTTCAAGTTACACTGGCATTCAGGAATCGATTTTGGCCCACAGTAGCTGGTAACTTTTTACTTCTACATTGAAGGAAGGGCATGGTTAAGATACAAATGAGGTCTCATATTAAGGCAGGATTCCCAACCTGCACCATGTAAAACTTCCCTTTAAACAATAGCTATACATGGTGAAACAAATATTTCAGATGTCTACTCCTCAAGCCAACTGGTTCCAAGTGACCACTAGTATTCTGGGTTTAATCTTTTTTTTATTCATTCCTCAATGGCATCAGTTTAAGGACCCACCAATCCCTATATCCTGACAGACAGAAGGTCAGCTAAGCCTTCCTTTCCCACAGGCAAAGGACAGTGCTCGTCAGTTCTTCTGCCACAATGTAGAAACAGACTTTCTCTGACAGCACAATGAACACTAGCAATTGAAACGCACTTCCATGTGCTTGGCTAGAGGACTGCACACACAGGTCTTCTCTATGCCTTACTTTGCATGGAATATCCAGTTTGTTTGCAATTTACCCATGAAAGCACTCGTCTTGTTCCGACTTCATGTCTGCACTTACACAGTCGCCTTTTCCAGACACAGGAACTGTAGAATGAACCCGGGTAAACGATCTTGTCAACACAACCTACCTGCTTTCTTTGCATTTTACTCTATTCAGGCAGGTTTAAACATTTCACTTGGGTATCTCTTTCCACCTATCTCAACTGACGATTTCCAGAAGAAAAAAGAACTCCAGGCTTTGTGTCTGGAAACCACAAGATTGCAAGATGCTGGGTAGGCTGGAATGCTATTTTGGTCTGACGAAGCCTGGAGTCTTGTTAGAGTTCTTTGTTTCATAAAGACAATTCCCAGGAGCGCATACTCCTACAAGAAGTCATCCCTTACTGCCTAAGGACCTATGATATTCCTAGTATGGAGAAAAACTCCCTGCTCTTCCCGCTGTGAAATTCTACCTCTCGGTACCTTTGGCTCACAGAAACAACCAGGCTGTGATGGCCTGGCATCAGCATAAGCCAAACTACAAAGGCTGTTGACAAGAGCCTTCAGCAAGGACAGCAGCTGTTTGCAGGGCACTAAGAACATGAGCAAGGACAGCCACCACTGCTCAACCAGCCACTTATAACTTCCTACATTTGGGCGTTGATCCAGGCAAATGCTCCATGTCTTTACTCTCTTTCAGTTAGTCATAAGTTCTAGGCTGGAGTTATGAGAGCAAAATTGTTGCTTCTTCAAGCCCAGAAGTGAGGCTGAAGGAAAGCAGAGCTGGAAAACCCCCCACATTTTCTCTCCACGGGCTCTACATGGCACAGGGGGGCACTGCTGTCATCAGCACACTCCCTTCTTGCTGGCTGGAAAAACAAAGGCTTGGCAGCAAGGAGGTGATGAGCTCCTGCCCAAGGGCATTCAGGGCTCCCAGCAGCTGGACAAGGGAAAGGTTATTCCTCAAGGATAACAATGCTACCTTAAAACACACAATCTCTGGTTTTATTTCCCTACTTCACTGGTCTAGTGAAAATGTGAAGAAGTCTCCCATTCAGTGTCCTCAGCTTCCTTTTTTCAAAGAAATCATACAGAAATGTTGCATAAGATCATAACCACGAATCTTTGAGCTTCCGGAAAAAACATGCGTCATCATGTTTTCTAAATTCCTAAGAAACCCTTCCTCATTTTTTAGCTTCATTTTATATGGAAACATATTTCCTATTCCACAGTGGTGAGCAAAGAGGGAGAAGTGACAACCAAACGTTCTCACACACTCTTTTTGGAAGGCAAGAACTGCCTTTTCTTTCATTTCTCTGCTTTCTCCCTCTCTTCTTATTGCAGCTTATTATTCCAAGAAAAAGTTCACATAACAAAATGGTGCTGTGCTAAGGCCTCCAGTAGCCTCTACAGAAACCATCAGACTACCTGCCCCTGTATCTCCTAAAACCCACTCCAAATTCCTTCTTATGCCAAGTCTTCATGTTCTTTCCTTCCAGTCAAATCACATGCTCAAAGTGGCACAGATAAAGAGGAAACGGAGTGTGGGCAAAGCCTCTCCTGCAAAACCAGCACCTCACCTTGTCTACTTCATCTTCTGCTCTCACTTCTACAGCAGCCAGACCCACACAACTCAGAGCTGTACTCAAGTTTTAATACTTCCCAGACTAATTCTGACTTTTTCAGTGTTTCAGCAGGCTAAAGGCATCCATATTCAGTTCAGACAAAGTAGAACTTAATACTCCATTTATCAGCAATAAATGCTTCATTACTGTATTTGTCTACCTGGTATGACTTTCTTCACTATTTTTCTTGGAGCTGACCTAAAGCCTATTTATTTTGGAGAACTGAAATCTGTAAGCTAAGCCCTTTTTATTTTTAATGCTATCATTAATATTTTTGGTCTCAAATACCTACTTGAAATGCATATAAGTATGTATTACGTCTATACAGGCAGCATCTAGGTTCTAGTATTACCATTAAGACACTAACATTCCACCTGCTGAAACTGGGTGGAAAAGACCTTACTAATTAGTTTATGGCAAGGAACTATTTGCTTCAGGAGTAGGGCTTTCTAAAGAGAAGATTTTTCTTTAAATTGTTGTAACTTCCCAACTACCCCTCTCTTCGGCATTTTAAAAATTTTTAACTCCCCCAGCAACTATAACCAGCAGAAAATTATGTTCCCTCCTAACCCTCAAAACCACCAGGTGCAGAAAACCCTGAAATAAATATTCAGTCCAGAAGGCCTATGAGAATATTCACCAGCCACAGTCCTCTTAATTCCCCCACAGGTCACAAACACAAACCACTTCCCAAACTCCAGTAAGAAAGCACTTAGACCCATGGTGTAAAAGCACAGGCAAAAGCTACAGCCAGGAGAGAGAGAAGACAGATGACAATAAGCTGTAGCAGCAGCCCAGGCTGTTGTAAGATAAAATCAGGTTTGTGCAGGAGTAAGTGCAAATCCTACATGTAACATCCAAAGCAGAGGTATTCTCCTGCTTACTTCAGCACATTCACAGATGTGTGTGCTGCTCCCCTTGACATTATGGGGCTGCATCTACAGAGTTCTACACATCAGCAAAGGCAGGACCCAAAGGTGGCACCTACCAACAGGCCTGGGTCCCTCCCCACCACAAAATCCATACCTGCTGTCATATCCCTCAGCAAGGGCCCAACAACAGCCAGCATTCCCATGCAGAGGCTCCCCAATCATTTTCAAACTATGCTGGTGACCAAAAGCGTGAGCATGACTTACCTATTCCTCCTTCTCCCTTCTTTTGTCTGCCTGTTCCTGCAGTGAAACAGGCATGCAGACAGTACAATCTGCTGACAGATTGTACTCCCCCATCCCAACTAAAGAAACAGCAAAAAATCCCACAGGACTGTAACTAGATGTGACTCACTGTGGGAACACCATTGCTCGTGCATGGAATGGTGCAGAAGTGACGGAATGCAGAAGAACGAGGAGAATGAGCATAGAGGAGGGTCAGGCACTGATCTCTGTGGTGACCAGTGACAGGACCCAAGAGAATGGCCTGAAGCTGTGTCAGGGGAGATTTAGGTGTGATATTAGAAGATGGTTCTTCACCCAGAGGGTTGTTGGGCACTGGAACAGGCCAGGGAGGGAGAGGACTGGGAATCACCACTTTTAGCAGCAGTGAACTATTACAGTGGATCATTGTCTCCTCAGATTATTGATTATTTACAGTCTCTGGGCTTTGCTTAGGGACAAAACTGACTTGCATTTAAGCCTGCCCTGAACTATGAAAAAAAGCAGCAGTTTGGAAGCAGTCTAGAGACACTGGAACAGGTTGCCCAGAGAATGGATGCCCCATCCCTGGCAATGTTCAAGGCCAGTCTGGATGAGGCTCTGAGCAATCTGGTCTAGAGAAGGTGTCCCTGTACATGGTAGAGGGTTGAAATTGACTGATCATTAAGGTCTCCTCCAACCCAAATCATTCTATGATTCCAAATCCTCTGGTCACTTATTCTCAGCATCCAGACAGCAGCACTTCCTATGCTGTACAAGCAGAGTCTTCATGTAGGCTCCATGATCAACAGCATTGAGAAAATAATCTGTCTTGGTAACTCCTTCCTTCATCTAGGTTCATTTTCAGCCAGTTCATCTTTGCAGTTCTACTTACAAAGGATGGCACAAACTGATGCCATAGACAGAAGCTGTTCTCAACCTGTGGCAACACCAGCAAAAACAGAGTCCAAATTACAGCCTCTGTCTCTTCCAAACCCTGTATCAGCCAACCAGACCACAGCCACTACTCTAACAGGGCCAGTAAGCTCTCCTGTGCCTGTAAACAGATAGGAGGACCACTAAGGAAAAAAACAAAAATAACAAACCTACATTCACATTTTTGTGTTTGTTTTTTTCTTTTTAACACACTCAGGCACAAAGGAGTTTGTGTATGCTATCCAGATATGATCATGGCTTTATAAAGTCTAAGACCATTAATTACATTAAGGCAAGAAACTGTCAGAAAAACTTTTCACTGTGTTCATCCTGTATTGTTAAATAGCAATGGCAAAAATATAGTTTCATCTTCATTTTAATATGACATAACAACCTCAGCTCTTATCAGGAGTTTTAAGGTTTGGTTTGATTATCTTTTCCTCTGTAAGGAATTTATAACTTCCTCTGTTCCTTTTTATTCAGGAACATTCAAGAGTAAGGGGACAGGACAACACCAAAAGGTATCAGCTTCACAGTGCTGATAACTGATTTTTTCCATTTATACTATTTGAAATTGTGTTTGACATTTCTATCAACAACACACCACAAAAACACATTCCACAAACAACCTGAATTTGTTAGGAGTCCAGATTTTCTCACATTCAACACAATGCCTTGTAGTTCCTATGACACCTCTCAGGGAGTGGAGAGACACACAAGAAACATTGAGCAACCCCAGTGCTTTTCTGATCAATAAAAATGTGGAAAGGAACATATATTTGTGTGTAAAGAAAAAAAAAAAAAAGAAGACAGGAAATTTTAAAATAATAATAAAAGAAAAAGTCAGCCCAAACTTGTTGAACTGTCTGATGACACAGACACAAAAAGCCACATTGAGGGAAATTTGGTTTCTATGTTGGTCACTCTCAGAAGAAGCCTGAAAGAAAAATCATTTTTATCAGCTCTCAGAGATGATAAGGCTATTTTACCTTGTTAAAATTAACATGAAACATTCACACATAGTCAACACATATATAACAGCAATAATGCAAGTATGCAAACAAAAATATGGTATGAAACTATGCCTATTTAGTTCAGTGAACAACAGCAAAGTGTTTGCATTCCTGATCTCCTGCCTTAATCAAGCACTTTAGAATCAAAGTTTTACAGAGAAGACAACAGAATCAGGTAAGTTTTTCATTAAAGGAGGATGTTATGATATTTGTAGCCACAATTACTCTCTGCAGGTGTCCAGGCACCATGACCTTTTCCTTTCAATTTTTGAAATTCGCTCTTTGGAACTTGGAATCTTTTTTTTTTTTTTTTTTTTTTTCCCAAGGTAAGTCTATAGCACGTGGACTGAGATGCACAGAGTAGCAGCAGCATTCAAATTTACATAATTCAAGGTAACAAAGTCCCTTGACTCACAGAAAGTTAGAAGATACTCAGTGAATCATGTCTTAGTCACACTCATTTAGAACAGTCTGCAAGTGAGATAAATTGAATCTAAGGCTTGACATAGGCTGACTCATGCAGGTGGGCAGTGTCCTGACTTCTCCACTGCTCCTCCCTGCACACCTGGAAGCCCAACACTCTCTTACAGAATAGGATCTCTCCATATCAATTCAATAAAGCAAGTTGAAGACCTCTGGAATAGTATGAGGAGGAAATCACAGAGAGTTGCTCTGAGCTCTCAGGAGCAGAGAAGTTCCTTTTTAAACAGGGGGATACAATAGCTTCTATTTTAGGGCATATTCGGGAAACTCCCAAAGCAAAAACTCCCCAAAACTCAAAGTCAGAAGAAATCCCTTAGACTAGAGGAACGATAAGGTCTTCATAGGCTAAATGTGCCTTTGGCCCATCTAGCAATTGCAGCTCTCTCTGATGACAACAAGAAAGTTTGGACATCCATCTTCAATTTCAAAAATGAATTTTGTTTATACTTCTCATGTTCACAGCCCAGGGTAAGTAAGGGCTATGCATGTAAGGATTATGCTCCTAAGACACAGCAGTGGCATTTGGATTAAGAAGGCCTTTGATTAGTATTTCAACTAATTTCAACTAATTTCAAGCAGTAAATAGTAATAATTTATTTCTAAAAAGACACCCAAACCCCTAAAGAAAACTCCAAAATAAACAACAAAAAAACCCCAAACAAAGAAAAAACCCCAACCACCACCAACAAAAACCAAACCAAACAAACCCAACTGCTAAAAAAAACCCCCTCAAACGAGCACCAAACGATTGATAACTTCGACGCGTTTGCCATGTGCAAGAACGAACGCAGAATACAAAACAAACAGCATTTTCACCTCCAGGGAATGACTAGAATACTTCTACAATAAAAGCTGTTTTCCTGACTTCCCTAACACCTCAGGACCCGGAGGCAAACGCGCGCACCGGAGGAGGCTGCCCTTGTGCTGCGCTGCTGCTTCCTTCGCCGCGCGGGATAAGGGGCAGGAATTCCTGCCTCGGGGCAGGAACCGGCGCACCGTGCGCGGGTACCACACACACCGCACCCATCCCCGCCCCAAGCTCCCCGTTAACACAAGCTGGAAACAAACGGGGCACAGGAACCTGCCGAGAACATCGCGGGGAGCTCACTCATCAACATGCCGATGGCCGATACGTAATGCTAATTTTAGAATTAAAATTAGCGGGAAAACGGGAAAGCGGGAGGGAGGCATCCGCCCGGCTGTGGCCGCCGCCCTCGGGCAGGGAAGCGAGCGAGGGGCCCGGCACGCCCAACCCCGCAGGGAGTCACTGTGGCCGGGCTGGGCAGGGGATGGCGGCGGCTGGGGCAGCTCCCCGGACACCTCGGAACCCCCCAGCGCTCCCACATCCCTGCCGCGCCCGCCCCCGCCGCTCCCCGGGCGGGAACAAACCCATCGGAATGCCCGGCGAGCGGCGGCTGAGCGTGCCCCGCTCCCCCGGGGATACGAAGGACGGAGATAGGGAGCGAGGAAGAGAAGCGAACGAGTCGGGAAGGGTCCCCAGCGCCCAGCTTACCCAGGAGGGGGATGAGGCACAGGAGCCAAGGCAGCAGCCCCATGGCTGCCCAAGCGATCGCCGCACAGGAACCCACATCCGCCGCGCTCCCGCCGGCCCCGCCCGGCCGACACCCCGCTTAGTCAGCGCCCCTTTCCGCTAGGGGTGGGGCCCGTGGGAGCTCCGAGAGTGTGGGGCCAGGGCGCTTCGGTCCGCGGCGGTGGCTTCCCGTGTGCCCTGCGCGGTGTGGGATCCGTACAGTGCCTTGCCAGGTGGTGGCGCGAAGGGGGTTCGGTGTTAGCGGGACGCAGCTCCGGCAAGTGCTGGCGACAGAAGTTGTCGTGTTGCTGTGACATCAGGGAGGTTCAGCTCTGAAAATCTGAAAGGAAATCAGTTTAGTGTGGAGTGGGAGCCGCGCAGGTTAGGTGAAGAATTTCAGCAGGCCAGCCCCTTAGAAAATGATCTCAGAATAGTTTGGGTCAGTTCCAGCCCCTCCACCATGGGCAGGGACACCTCCGACTCCTAATATTCACTGGAGCCTGATTTGACTACTCATGCTCCTAAAAATGTCCGCTGCTGCTTTGAGGGAACACTTGGAAAAATCTCCTTTTGCGGGGTGGGCTCAAGGCTAACCCTGGCCGTGCTATCCTGTTCCACCCAAGGTGAGGTTGGTCTCTGGGGGAAGCGAGTGAAAGAAAAGTAATAGAACAGAAACCAACTCTGGCTTCTAGGGGTTTTCTTTGACACCAGCTGCTCAGCAGCCCATTCACAAAACTCAAACACACTTATATTCTGTTTCATGGATGACAAGGCTCTTGACCACTGCTGAGTGTTTTTGAGGAAGAAAGCGAAAGTACCACAACAGTTTGGAAAATGTTAAGTACTCAGCAGCTATTGAAAACTGCTACTCTGACAAATATTCCAGTGGCAGCTGGGAGTCAGCTTTCCTCTCGTGGCAGTGAAGTTGCTGCGAGTGGATGCTTTAACCTCCTTCGCCTGCATCCCACTCCCAGTGCATTACTCTGGCTGAGAAGAGTCCAGGTGCAGGCCTTACAGCCTCAAGGCATGCTCAGCTCCCAGCAGCTTGTCTGTCTGTCCTGGGGAGCATCAGCACAGCACAGTGCTGAGGGAGGCTCTCACCACAGGTTTATCTCTCAGTAGGATCTCTCCCAGTACACTTGGCCCCCACACTCACTGATGAGCAGCTGGGTCGGGCTATTCATCACCCTGTTGAGAGACCTCAGCTTTGCTCTTTACACAACAGAATCAGAATATAAATTTGCAGCCGTGAATATCTCTAAGCAGAGGTCCTTCCAGAGTAAACACTGAAGTTATTCCATTTCTGAGGGATTTTTTTCCCCCTCCTTTTAGGAGTTACTGTAAACTCCTTTAACTCATTGCTGAAGGCTGCAGTATGAGCTGGAATAACACAGCATCTTGAGCTGAGCAATGCTGTCTCATTCAGTTTCTACAGAAACAGAATAATAATGATCCTTTCTCCATAGCTGCATTATAATGTCATGACGTAACTCACAAATGGAGGCAGGCCCATCCCATAAATTCCTTCTGCTCAGTGACAGAAACCCACATGGAGCCTTTCTGTCCCTTGGTTACTTTCCCCCTTGTGTTCTTAATCTCTGACAAGTGTCAAAGGGAGCTCCCCACCCTATAAAAGCTCCAAGTCACCTTGTTCATGCCAGAAATGTGACATGGCCATTTTCCTGCAGCACTCTCATGGCAGCAGCACATGTCCTCTGCTGCTGACTCATCCTCCTGTCAGTAAAATGTCCTCCCAAGATGTCAGATGCTTTGGATTGAATCTTGTTGCTGGGAAGATGCTTGCACGCTACAACTTTCCTGTGGGCCATGAGGTCTTTTAGGTTAGGAGAGAGAAATCTGAAGCAGACAGTTTTACTTTGAAGCAGGTTATTTTAGGGTGGAAGGAACCACAGAAGGTCATCCACATGCACTTAAGGTAGGCCTATATTCTTCCAACTGAGCCGCTCCACGTTGTAGAAGATGCCCTTCACAGGGCAGAGAAACTGAGAGAGAAAAACTTGAACCTGGAGGCTCTCCTACTTGGCAATACATGGTAAGGATGCAGTCTCTCCTATGCATACTTATACAGGCATACCAGGTGGAAGATCCATAAAGTACTCAAAAAAAGCTCAGATGGCCTGTTTTCCTCCTTTCATAACAGAGTACCAAAGCAGGCTTGCCCATGCGTTCCCTTCCTCGGTTGCCAAGACAATCTTTAATGTTTACTTCTTGCTCTGTCATTGCTGGGACACACTTCTGAAGGCCAGGAGTTCAAACTACTTTTTTTTGTTGAAATGAGAACTAGTCCCAATTCCTCTGTCAGTCCTGGGAACAATACACAGGAGTCTACATGCTTAACACAGACCCATGGTTTCTACTTCACAGGAAAATGACAGAAAATACAGGAGCTCTGAGACCAAGTATTCCAGCTGTAGGGGGGAACCAAAAGTTGATGAACAGTGAGCTAAGCTCTGGGTGTATTTCAAGCTGTTGTAGTTTGGAAGACAGGTGTGTTTGCTAGGGAAACAAAAACAGAAACTTTTTTTGTACTTGTTATAATTTTAAAATTAAAGGGGTTTTAGGCAAAGATGTGAGGGTAGGGATGACAGTTTTTTACTAGTGCGTCTTACAAGATAAGTTAACAACAATAACTATAGTGTTAACAACAAACAGAACTAGAGAGAAAAAGCCAACAACTTAGTTACAGGTTTTTTTTGGCACCTTTTTTTTTTTTTTTTTTGGTACTGTTACAAGCTACCAGAGCGAGCAGCAGTCCCAAGGGATGAGATGTATTTGGGGCTCGGTGGCGGTAGCTGGAGCTGTAGAAATGTCCTGGCTAGGCACAGGGTGTAGAGCACAGTGGGGAACAGGGTGGGGAAAATTTGAGCAAAACTGAATCAGCAGCGGGTGCAGGGCAATGGGGCAGGAGCTCTCAGCAGGGCAGGGAGGTTTTGAAATCTCAGTGGACACAAGAAGAGACGGTGGTGGGTCACTCTGAGCTGAGTTCCAGGTGAGGGCCTGGTGAGATTTTGCCACAGTTAAGAGCTGAGCAGTTTTGTCAGTTCTTTCTGAGTGCAAAAATTTTTTAGAGCGAAGTCTGGGTGCCACTTTGACTTAACTGCTTTTTTTGTCTTTTTTAAGCACTTATGAGTACTTACAAGCACTTAGCAATTAGCTTCTTAGCAACTTCTGGGAAAAATTTCTATAAGAAAGCAACTTAACCCCCAACTCATGCCCTTGTCCAAAGTGCAAAGTTCACAGGGAGATGGTTTAAATAAACGTAATTTCCTTAACCACACCTTCCTCCAGGGTCTGGTGCTGCTACCGCACTGCATTGTTTCCAATATCAAAAATTAGTTTTCCAGGCTAAGTGAATTTTCCTGTGATCAGATTTCCCCTTGACCACTGGGTATTTTCAGTGCTTATATGTCTCTGCCAGGTGTTGCTTTGTGGGTGGGGACTCGATGCTTTCAGCTGAGTTGAGCACTTTCAGCATGTGCTTAAATGTCCAGACAGCACATTTGTAAAATTTTCTTTCTAATTAAAAGAATTAGTGCATAAAACCAAGTTTGTTTGCTTTCACTATCATTGACATTCTTAAGCAAATCACACTGTGCTTCATGATAGTGCACTGTAAGGGACAGAAAAGAAATCTAAAGTGGTTTGAAAGTCTTTGCAACAGTCCTCCCATTGCCATTATAATCACTCCCATTGGGAAGCAAAATAAGTGGCATTAAGTTTCTGAATTAATACAACTGTAATTACTCTGTACTTAAGTTCACAAACAATCAAAAGAAAACCTTCATACCAAAATAGTTTTACTAGTAAGAACATTTTAAGTACAGAGTAACCTGAGTAGCTTTTGCTCTTTGCATAAGGAATTGCCACAGTGTGCTGCTATAATAAAAAAACCAAAAAAAACCCTGGAATTACTAAATCTGAGAATTCAGAAAACAATACTGCCCAGGAAATAGAATTTTCAATTTCATTAAGCTATTTCTTTTTAAAAAACACCAATTTTGTGCATTTACAGACTTATTAAACACCAGGGTGTTGTTTAACAGCTCTGCAAATGCACAAAATAAAACCAGCTCTACACATCTTGGCCAAAGTTTTGTTTAACTCTAGGGCTGTAGTACTGGTGCCTGCTTTATATTGCATGGCATTTCAAAATTTCCACAGGACCTGGAAAAGAAGGAATGGGCCTGTTGGAGGGCAGAGGCTTTATCTTACAATCTGATAATTGTAAAATAAAATAAGATGAATCTGGTGCTGGGGATGGAAAGATGAATAGTGGGCTGGAAGCCAGGAGATCGCTATTGGCATTGCAGTTTTCAATCTTGAAAAACTGATTGGGTTGACAAACTAAGTCACATATTTGTGAGACACTGAGGACCTGCTTCTCTGACCATAAGCCAGCTTGATCCTGGAGGCAAGTACTTCAGGCTCAGGAGGTATCTCTGTGTGTATCTTTGGGAGGATGCAGTTGGGGTGAGGTTTCAATAATCCTGCAGGCCAGGAAGCTGAGGCTGCCTAACTTTTGGTGAAAACTGGAGAAATTTATCCCAGAAGACTTGGAAATAAAATCATCTTCTGCCAAAAAAAGCCCCAAAGCCTTCAGCTGGAACAAACTGGGATATGGAAATTACTGCTATCACCAATAGTTCTAAAGGAAGGTAATGTCTGATGCTTTTTGAAATGTCATCTTCCTGATCAGACTGAAGAAATTTCCTCATTTTTTTTCTCAATTAAGCCACTGTAGATTAGTGCCTGGACAGGGAATTTCACTTTGCTCGTTACCCTTCCTGCCATTTAGCACAGCCAAGGGCAAAGCTGCCTTGTCCAGCATGATGGACCAACACAGAGGATACAGGTGTGTCCTTACCTGAAAGTCCATCTCAGCCAAGGATATGGTACCTCCACATCATGAATGTCGTGTTACACATTTGGGTGTGTACGTATGCTTCTCCATCTGTATTCATCAAAGGGGTAAATTTTTTTATTCAAAGGTCCTTTTTAAGTATTTGCGTGCTTATGATGCTGGTGCATTACTGAAAGGTAATGCCCAATTCCCCCACCCTAAAAAATGTAGTCTGGACATGTTATGGTGATATGACCACCAGTTATATTTTAACCTGCCTTTCCCCTCACTTTTCATGTGTAATCCACTGTTCTGCCTTATTTAGACTGTTAGAGGTATCTGACCAAAAGTAGAAATACAGGAAAGACAGCAATGCAGTAGGAAAACAAGATGCAAGGCTGATATGAATCTTCCTGGCATGGACTTACTGTGAAGCCTTGTGATAAACCAGCATCCCTAGTCAGAATTTGGCAGGAAGGTCTAGGTAGCAAGGATAAAGCACTGTAACTCTATCGCTTGCTGGGACTGGTTTCACGGGCTGCTTTCTGAAGTGAGAAGTTTCCCTTGAGGAAAGGGAGGTAGGGAGGAAAGGAACGTGAACATCTCCTTTAACCAAAAAGTCAGTGAAGCCTCTGCTTCGTATTTTGACTAATGGTTAAATAAGAGCAGAGGTAATTGCTCAAAACCCAAATTAGGTCATTTTCCCAAAAGTGCACAGACTGATTGATCGTTACAGAGTCAAGCTGATCATTAACCACAGCTGTTTTCTCCTGTACAATCCTTATTCTTGTATGGAATCAACAGGAAGATGGTTGAAGATCCGAAGAGAAAACTGCTCATTGTTCTTGCTGTCCTCTTGCTGCCCAGCTCAGAACAAACAGGTAAGAAAAACATGAGTGCCTGAAAAGGGATTGAAGATTTTACAGAGAAGGACCCAAATTCAATTCTCCCTAAACAAGCTGTATGTCAAGAGGTCCTTGCAATAGTTTTGTTAGGTGCCGGGGAGAAAAAGTAGTGCAAGAATGGTCCTTTCTTATCTTATGCTTTGATTCAATCACTCTCAGTGACTCAATTCCTTTAACTTGATTTATAAGAATGATCCAGGTTTACCCTGCAGTGTAAGGATGCAGAAAAGGGACCGCTTGGCCTCTGGCAGTGGCATCCCCTGCTTCAAAAGCTCAGCAAGTGTGATCTGCAGCAGCTGAGAGAAAATTAACAAATGCCACCCTTCCATTTCTTTCTTTAATTGTACTGTCAACGAGACTTCCTTAGTGATCACATCTACAGTCCCACATCACCTGCAGCTTCACTGCAGTGTACCTCCTGCCTTGCCCTTACTGATGATCCCCCTCATCTTATGCCATTTCTGACACTCACCATGCTGCCACTGGACCCACTTTTGCTACTTAGACTGGCTTGTGACTCACATTTTTTCCAAGCTGATCTCTAAAAAATATTTCTTTCTTCCTTGTTAGTGCACAGAAAGACTGAAATAAACAACAGTAAGAGATAGTCACATCCTTCTAGGGGAATCTGAATATTGAATCTCACCCCTTTGTGCTGGCCTGTAGGCCATGTTTTGTCTAGCTGGTGGAAAGTATCTTCTGAGGGAAATTGGGAAGCTGGTTGTTTAATCTAAAAATACATATATGAATAATTATTTTATTGTATGTCAGATTCAGGGCTATTTCACTTCCTCCAGTCCAGAAAGGGAAGGTGCATATATTGTCATTGCAGCAGGATGACGCTACACCAGCTCTTAAAGTAACACTGCTAGTGACACATATTGCTGAACTTTTCTGCTTGCTTTCTAGCCTAAATTTGCTCAGGTGTTTTGCTAGCTACAGGTTGGATGTTTATTTTTTTCTTTCTAGGTCAAAGTGCCTTCCAGCAGCAACATTTTCCTTCTCATAAAGCATTTTCATCCAGTAAATGAATCAATTGTGAAGTTATCATTGACATATTTTTTTCATCAGCATTCTCATATTTTATAGTCATCATTCACTTACTTATTTCTGGATATTTGATGCAAGTGTTAGATTTGTACCTTCTACTAAGCCTACCAGAGTTTGAATAGAAATATCCCCATTCAGTGGTGACTGCCTGTTAGCAACCATTTTTAAAAAGATTTAAGAGCCACCACATAAATGTACTTAGTAACTGGTGTAGGTGGTCAATTTGCTAAATAAACAACAGCAAAATATCACTCACCTCCTGGTAAAACAACTCTCAGAAGTCAAAGCTGGTATGACATCCCTGGTTATTTTCCCAGACAGAGCTGGAATTCCATCAAAGGACAGAAACAACTTTATCAGTTGCGTAAAGTTTCCAGAATTGTCTCATTTTAATTTATGCTCCATACTTTTAATCTTTATCAATGGAAGTGAAATTGCTACCTTTGTTGTCCTAATGGATTAGAATAAGGGGTGTGTTTTTCTGTTGCACAGACACAGACTAAACGTGCCACTCCCTCCCTCCTGTGCAGGGAATACAGACAGGATCTCAGGGCATCACTGCACTGACTTCCAGACAGCCAATCTCCTACGGGGCAGCAAACTTAAGGTCCAGTTTCTTCTGTTCACTTCCTCGAGCCCCAGCTGTGGAGAGCTGATTTCAGCTGATAATGGCATCAAGAACTGCAGCTTCAACAGCAGTCTGAAAACCAAAATCATCATCCATGGCTTCAGGTAAGAGAAAGAAGAGCAAGCACTGTGATTAAGTTTCACTGGTAAATTAAACACTGTAGGAGCATTCCCAAACACTGGGTGGGCTGACATGCAACTCTTCTGCTTGTGTGACCTTCCCCTGCACAGTGACTGCATGCAAAACAACTGCTAAGAACAGAGACTGGGACTCTCAGCCCCAAATTGGACCCAGGAATTTTCTGGGAGGCTGTTAGTGGAAAATGCTGCTGACACCACACATTACAGCAGAATTTCAAGTCTTTTAGTTTGTGACCAGTTGCCTTTTCTTTTGTGTGCTTCACGCGCTTTGTAGTCTAGAAAGTTAGAAATTAGTGTCAATTTTTCTTTCTTTCTTTCTCTTTCTTTCTCTTTCTTTTCTATTCTTTCTTTCTCTCTTCCTTCCTCTTTCTTTTTCTTTCTATTTCTTTCTTCCTTCATATCTTTCTATTTCTTTCCTTTTTTCAACATTTTTGGTTAAGTTTTTTCTTTAAGATCCTTATCCCTTTAATTTGTCTTCTTGGATTTCTTTTCAAATAGCTTGGATTAATGAGCTATTTAGACCCCCCAAGCAGACAGATTATCCTTCTATTCTTGAAAGTGTTGGGATTGGAGCAGTTTGGGTTTTTTAAACTGCCATGGTTCTGCAAGCTTCTGTGCCATTTTTCAGTCAGCTGTGACCATATAATATTATTTGTTTTGAAGTTGCAAAAGCCTGTATAGAAAGTGCAAAGAAAACCAAGATGAAACCACAGTAGATGTTGCACAGTCTTCTCAGAAAACCAGCTGTTGCCTTCAAGTGAGATAGAACACTTTTCACCAGATGGCATTAGGGAAACTGGTTAGAACAGATCCTCCTTGGTTTTCCTGTAATTCTTTGGTGTAGATTCTACTTTTTTTAAAAATTGTCTAGAGATGAGAAAATGTAGTGGTGAAAGATCAGATGTTCTGGCCAAGGACTTCCTGCCAGTGGCAGCAGAGAAGGGTCCAGGTGTTCCCAGTCACTTTACTTATTCCAGGTGGGCTCTGTGTGGCTAAATGAATCACCACAGAGAGAGTGAGATCTCAGCCTGAGCCCTGCAAATGTTATCTCATTCATTAAAATATCTGCTTCCATCCCAAATCAGAGCATTCTGGAGAGTGTTATTACACCACTGCAAAAAAAAAAATGTCCAGGTGTGTGTGTCTGGCACCAAAGTAACTTTCAACTTGTCTGGCAGCTTTCTCTGAGACACATGAAGCTCCAGCACTAGTGAACAAGACAGTGGGACGTGCCCTGCTTGGGGAACTCCTAACATCCTTGTCTCTGGTGACTCCACAGGGCTTTAGGTACCAAACCTTCCTGGATTGAAGGGCTTGTCCAAGCCATACTGCACACCAGCCAGGTGAATGTGATTGCAGTAGACTGGATTTATGGGTCTACAGCAGCCTATCCCTCCGCAGTGGAAAATGTCACACAGCTGGCCCTTGCCATCTCACAGTTCATCAGCAAGCTCCTGGTAAGCTACTGTGCATTTCCAGGGCAGGGAGCCTGTCCAGGGAGCTGTCCCAACCTGCTGTATCCAGGAGTTGGACAAGCAGATATTTTATTCCAGATTTTTCCCTTTTCCCTCCTTCAATCCAGGCTTGAGCATGCCACAATTTTTCTTCTTCCTTTTGAGTTTCAACATTTTCTGGAAAAAATCCCAGTTGTCAGCTGCCTCTCCAGTTCAGAACAAACCTAAAGCCTACCTTGGGTTTTCTCTGATCCATATTCACTGAACAGTCGTCTTCTTCTGCTGAGGAATTTTGTCCAGGAAGCTGGAGGGAGTGAGATATGAGGCTATATTATATTTGCTCTGGGCTTCAGTTATACTTCACAGTATGTGGAAATACCCAAATGTGTCCCATTCTGTTTGTGCAATGCACAGCTGAAGAAGACTTCTGCAACCAGGATGATGAATCCTTGTGTTAACCAGCTTCATGTAAACTCTCCATGACATGTTTGCAGTGCTGACCAACCTGTTTCAGGCTGAGTTTGCATCTGTGGACCTGAAGGAAGGCTCTGAAAAATAGAAATCCATCGTTTCCTTAAGTATTTGCTTTTCTACTGTGCACATCAAGAGCAATCCTGCATCAGGAGAGTTATAGAGCTGCTGTGTGGTATTTCACCTTTCTGCTACAGAAACAATAATTTGTTTTATGGTCTCCCTGCAGGCCCTGGGAGTCTCAGGGACATCTATCCACATCATTGGGGTAAGCCTTGGAGCACACGTCGGGGGCCTGGTGGGGCACTTCCATGGCGGTCGCCTGGGACGGATAACAGGTATCATCAAACTGAGTCTGGGGTCCTCACATGTCCTTCAATGAACGAGCAAGAAAGGGGAATCATTCAGAGTGGTCTTTCAATTTCATAAGGACTCACTAGATCCAAGTTTATGGGCTTCCTCCTAGATTCTGACAGCGCCTTTCCAGCATCAGTCCCCTCCACACTGCCAAAAGAACACAAGTATTTGCAAAAAGGTCCTTCCACCTCTGCTACACTCTTCAAATTGGTGCCAGCTTAACAAAGTATGAGGTCTCATGACTTGTGAAAGCCCACAACACCCAGAAGCTTTGCTTCCAAATTATAGCATGTACACGTGGTTCTTAGAATTAAAGCCCACAATGCAATTGCTGGGGGAGCTGCAGGAGTGAGCTGCTCTGCAGGAAAATGTGAGCTGAGAGTCAAGGGCAGTTAGGTGGGCAGTGGCCTCACAGACAAGAGATACAGTCCTACTGTGTCTGGGCAAGAAGAGCAGAGAAGGTCCAGTGACAGGAACCAGGACCATCCACAGTCCAGTGATCAACAGGCAAGGTTGCAGTGATAAGGCAAGCCCAAGATCAAGCTGGGAAGTCAAGTCAGGACCAAGCAGGACCAACAAGGCAAAGGCCAGGGCATCCCTAGCACACAGCTCAGGCAAGAAACAAAGGTAAGAGCCTGAGCCAACATCGGGAGGACCCAGATGAGGCTCCTTGCTGTCCTCCCCCACAAGCTGGCTGTTTTCACAGTAGTTTGGTCTAATGCCACCCAGCTGTGCCAAATCAGAGCTTACCTTAAACACAACCAGACTCTTGGGTGTGAGGAAGAGGCTCCACTGGGGGAATTTCAGAGCAAATTGGTTATAGTCTGATTCTGTCATTTAGAGGTCTTGGTGCACTCAGGACCTGTTCAGCCTTTAGGTGTGCAGCATGAATAAAGTCACAGAATCATTTAGGTAAGAAGCAACTTTGGAAGGTTTCCAGTCCACACACCACCACCACCACCATCACCCTTCCTCAAAGGAGGGCTACATTCTATGTCATATTAGATTGTCAAGGGGTTTGCTAAATTCTGGGAATCCCTAATGATAGAGATTAATTTTGATAGGAGGGGAATGCCACTAAGAAGGAACAGAAATAAAGTCTCCAGTAGTGTGGCCTCAGCTCCCAGTCTGCCTCAGCCCATGATGGTCTGTCCCACAGAGGTATCCTCAGGAAGGCTCTTACTGCAATCTTGGCAGGGCAGTCCAGAGAAATGTTGGTTCAGTTTTCACAGCTACCAATGCTGCATGAAATACAGACATTTAACAGGAAGTGAATTCCATGTTGAGTTCTTGTTAAAGATGTGAATCAAAGTTTACATTAGGAGAAAACTGGAGTGGCCTCTGTCCTGCACCAGAATTTTATGACCTTCAGATGATCAGAAGCAGACACATTTCCATGAAACCGTGGTAATTAACTTCAGAGTTAAACACTTTTCCCCTTTATGCTGTTCACATGTAATAGAAGCTCTGTAGATTTATTTATTCCATTTTTAACTCTGCTAGAATACAATCCCTTTTCCACATTTCTGTTTACCCTGTGTTTTCAAAGGCACACTGGGCATTGAGGATTCCAGTTCAGATTTAGGAGCCTGAAGACAGGTTGGGTTTGACCCAAGATATGCCTGATCTCATCTCCAGCCTCCTCACTCCTCACACACATGCCTACACTCACACAGGAATTTGATCCCAAGGTCACGATTTGCTGAAGTGCTTTCAGTCACCTAAGAAGAGCTGCATGGAGCAAAACCAGAGGGAGTCTTGGAGACCAGAACACAGACTTTGTTTTTCCAAAGTGAGTTTCTTTAATCCATGCCTGTGGCTATCTCCCTGTGCAGGAGAGAAACTGGAAGGAACAGGCTTATCAAACTCAGAAAAGGACACTTTGTTTCAATACTTGCAGGAGAAATGAGAAAGCATGAAGGAAGTAATTTATGCATGTGGAGCTCCAGTGAACAGTTTCCTTAGCAAAGATGTACATCTCAATGGAGTTTGTGCAGCCTGTGCTCGGAGAAGGAAGGAATAGAGAAGAGAGGATAGAAATGTGCTTGCCTTGGAGCTGTGGTAGAATTGACTGCTGTTCATATTAGGTTTCAGCCTCCTCACTAAGAACTTTATCCCACACCAAATAGCAATTTTCAGTATCTTTTAAAGTTTTTAACTGCAACTTGGTCTGTAGAAGTGGGTGGGGAACCTCTCAGCTTTTTGTGCATATCAAGATTAAAGAACATTGAAGTCTTATTTTTGGCTTTTATTTAGAACAGGAAAGAAGTTTTTTTCCTTCTTTTCCTTTTCCTTCTTCTGTTTCCCCTAAAAAATTTAGACATGCCCATTTGTATATTGTCAATATTGCCTTCTCCACAGAGAATTAATGAAACTGAGTCCAAAGCTGTGAAACCAGCCAGCTCCAAGGTTAAGTGGCATGTGGAGCAGACCTGCTTCCTAAACTATTGTTGCCTGGGGAGTGGACAAAAAGTCTTGTGAGGTTACTTTTTTATAAAATGAGAACAGGATAAACCTCAGGAAAAAAAAATTTAATCTGCTTCTTGGTATTGCCAAAGATACTTTCCTGTGTTACTCTGAGTCCACAGAAGTTGCTTTTGGAGCAAGTTTTAGGCAAAAATGTAGATGATTGCTTAAGACTCAATTTTATTTGTGGGAAAGGGTTCTTTGGTTTAAAACTGTTAGGTAGTATGAAACTTTTGTAATTCCTGAGTCAGTTAATGCCTGGGGTGCTGAATTCACCTCCTAACTGCTGATCTCCAGTGACATTTCTCAGACTGTAGTGCTAATACACATGACAGTACCATTTGGAGAAGCATTAAAAAGTTTGATTATCTTTCACCAAAACTCCAAGAGACACTATGCACCCACTCTGTCAGACTTATCTAAAGCTCAATCATGGCTTTACAGCCTGGAACCTGAGTTAAAACACTGCTAAAGGATGTGGAACAGCAAGAACAATGCAAGGAAGTTGTAGTGTAAGTTGGAATTGGCTGAAACTATTCTGCAGCTTAATTGCTGAGGCCTGTGAATAATTTCTTATTCCTGCCCAGCACAATTTTAAAGTCTCAGATAAAATAACTGGTCCAGAAATAAGAAAGAGATGTGCTGAAGAGTGCTTGTAGTTGTGGTTGTCGGAGTTCTCCCACTCTCACATGTCTCTCCCCTGATAGGGGAGGCCTTTTTCAGAAGTCCTTGTTAAGAAGAAGGCAAACAGGACTCTTGGTTGTTCTCATTCTCCAGGTTGTTTATTATTTACTTATCAGCAATTTCAGTACACCAGGCTTTACACCAGCCTGGTGTGCAGGAGAAAAGGCACCAAAAGGCACTGAACACACAGAATCAAGGTTCTCTTAAAGATAATTCACCCAATTATCACCAAGAACGTACATTAGTTCTACTTTTCTACCAATAACTAACTAATCTCTATTCACGTGACACTGCGGCAAATTTTGACCAATTGTTCTGTGTCCCCAACACTGCAGATTATGGGGCAGATGAAGAGGGAGGAAGAAGCCTAAAAATGACAAGGATCCTCAGTCTTTTCTTCATCTACTTACCATACTAACAAACCCATAAATCTAAAATTCTCACCGAGTAATAAATGACATATTATGCTACTATCTAATTTACATCCTTGAAAGTTCTGCTACATCCCAGAGCCTAGGAAGCCCTTTCCATGGATGAAGGTTAAAAGTAGTATTTTTCAGAGGGTTTGGATCTTTCAAAACATGCAGAGGAATATTCTCTGCATTTTGGGTTCCAACAGAGTTGTTTGATTTTGTTACAGCCCTGGATCCTGCAGGCCCTAAGTACACCAGAGCCAGCCCTGAGGAACGCCTGGATCCTGGGGATGCCCTCTTTGTAGAAGCCATTCATACTGATGCTGACAGTAAGTTAGCTTCCCTCTTCCTCAGCCTAGACTTCTGTTCCTCCTGACATCATTATTGCTAAGGAGTCTGTAGGCCATTGTCCCTTTTTTTGCCAGACTACCGTGAGTTCAAGTTCATTATGAGGAAGTTTCTTGTTTAGAAAGGCTTTGTTGATGAATTCACACCCCAGAGCACTGCAAACAACAGACAAGCAGACTGCCACAGCAGAGTGAGTTTATGCAGAACCAGCTCAGCATGACTTTTACTGCCTGAATGGAATTTATAGGGCTGGAATTTATAGGAATTTATAGTCTCACTTTGTTTTTTCCCACCTGATGTAAGAAAGGTGCTACACACAGTGCTGTCGGAAAGTAACAGAGTCAAACCAACAGCTGGTGCAACAACAGGGTAACTTCTCTAAAGAACTGAGGACCTGCATTGGCAGAACAAGTGCTGAAGAATGATGTGGTGCCTTTGTGTCACAACTATTCCCTGGAGCCCATGAAAAACTCTGCCAACACAACTCTCAATTACCCTTCATAATCCCACATTAAGGCTGTGATCACTTTAGTTCTCCTTTTCATAGAATCAAGAACTAGAGTCACTGAGGTGGAGGCTAAGACACAGTGTCCAGTGATTTTGATGGCAGGGCCCGGGGCATTTTCTGCCCTGTGTATCAAACCTGCACATGCAGAAGCAGGAAAATCTGGCCTTGATGTCTCCAGCATTAGGGCTGGCTCCAGTATTACTAATGCTCAATTATTGGGACCTGTCATCAACATGTAGGGTAAAGCCTACAGAAGAGCCAAGCCTGAGAATGAAGTGGCATTTCACCTCCTTTCAGATTTCGGGATCCGTATTCCTGTAGGCCACATTGATTATTTTGTCAATGGAGGAAAAGATCAGCCAGGATGCCCCCGATTCATCTCTGCAGGTAAGAACACTCTCTGGCCAAGCAAAGAGCTTTCATGGCCACTTAGCAGGTTGGGAAAATGCTGTTTGGCAAGCAGCTCTTGCTACAGCCAGGGCAGTCAGCAAAGCGAGACAAACATTCACAGCCCACATCTCTTCTCAGCAGTACAAGAAGCAGGTGAAATTAAAATCACATACAGATCAAGTGTGCTTGCAGCACCATTGTCAAGAGATGTGATTTTGGTGATGTTTCTCTGTGACACAAAATCCTAGCTTCATCAGAGATGACACTGCTAGAAAGGCTCTTAGGTAGCACTAACAAAAGCTGCTTTTTGTTTTCATGCTGGAAGTTGTGTCTCCTTAGAGAGACAGTTCAACAATTACTGCCCTTTTCTTCTAGAGAAGAGGACTTTCCACAGTAAACAGTGTGGACTCATTAATGTTCAAATTTGTTCTGTGTGAGTCTGCTGCATGGAGGGTCAGATTACCTGGGATACCTATGGTGCCTCATTTCCCATAGCTGGGGTTTCAGTGCAGGTGGGAGTCAAAGCTGCTGCACCCCCTCACACAGAGCTTGATTGATGGGGCACTGACAGAAACATGACAGCCCTGTGGTCCCTCTCTTCTAAGGGACTCAGCCTGAGAGACAGATACACTTCTACTTTTCTGCAGAATTTTTCTTGCAGTGGGATGTGGGCTTGTAGCCACAGAAATGCCCTGCAAAATGCTATTAATGAGAAGGTGATCACTACAGTAAGAGTGTTCCTTCACTCCCAGTCCCTTGGGAATAAGCAAAAAGCCTGAAACCAACAGGCAGGCTCATGGCTGTTTTTCTCTGATTTTTTCCTTGCAGGCTATAACTTCCTGATCTGTGATCACATGCGGGCAGTACATCTCTACATCAGTGCCTTGAACCATCCCTGTCCCATCGTGGGGTTCCCCTGTGCAAGTCATCAAGATTTTCTAAATGGTCATTGTCTGGATTGTGCAGAACCCTTCCTATCCTCCTGTCCCAGAATAGGTACAGTACCAGCAGGAGACCACCCTAGAGCAGATAACAATACATTCCTGATGGTGTCAGTGCAGAGCACAGGATGGAGCCCAGATTTTTCTGAGCAGGATTTACTTTGGATTTCTTTAGGAAGAGTGAGAAGATGTTTCATTTTCAGGCTTCTACAGATATATTATAAAACTCATATATTGCCCAAGGTACAACAGCAAAATCTTGAACATTTCTGACCTTTAAACATTTCCATGGGCCCAGATATGTGTTGAGAGTTTCCAGAATCACATGCCAGAATCAGTAGGCAATCAACCCAAAAAAATGTTATCTTTAGAGAAGCAGCTGGAAATTTTAGTTAAAGCCTGAAATCCCATCCTTCTACCCCACTCAGTGTGGCTGAGTCACCTCCTTTTCATAATTTCTGCCGTGGTCACACCAAAGATGAACTCTTTGGACTGGGAGAAGGTAAGAGATGCCTCTTTTAGGCATCTGAAACTGGGCTGTGGCATGAGGAAAGGAAGTGTCCTCTGCTGCTATTTGCAGTATGGTACCAGAGGAACATAAAGAGAGGCCTTTTTTGGTACAGGTTCTCTCAGACCAGCCACCTCCTTCTGAGCCAAACAGATAAATGGGGATACAATTCAGCATCAACCCAGGACACCATCTCACCAAACCATTTCTATCTCACCAGCTATTCAACAATGCAGGCTACAAGTCATGGTGCTTTCCTCACAAGGAATTCAATTTCTCTTGTGTCTACACTGTCATTTACATCTGCACTAAGTTTCCTGACTTGGTAGTCTTTAGTCTTGCTAATTTTGCACGGATGCAAACTGATAGCACAGTTTGTTAGCAGAGGAGTGAAAAGAAAGCCACCAAGGGGTTCTCTGGTGATGATTACCTGGGGTAGCCAGAAGAGGTTTTCTGATGGAATGTCAAATAGATACCACAGACTTATACTTGCTCTGACTTGCACTGGTATAAGGAAGGGACCTGTTCTCCAAGACAGGGGAGTCAGGCAGGGTGAAAGGAGGTGACTGATTGCATTTCTGTTCTGTCATTCATGGCTTTCCCTGCACTGACTTTATTTCTTCCCACAGGCCTGCTGGAGCAGGCAGGTGTCAACATGAGCAGGCTGCCCCAGGAAGTGAAAGTTTTTTTTATGACCAGTCCTTCAGCCCCATTCTGTGGTGAGTAGCACGAGAGAAAAAGGAGCCAGAGGGTTGTTGGCCAATGAGGCAGGTCCTCTAAGGAGCCCAGGTAGTTACAGCACTAAAAGTGTATCACAGACAAAAAACCTTTCAACTAATTTGAGGTTGAAAGATTTGTATGTTGTTTGCTGGCTACATTTCTAATTCCTAAATCTTTTAACCCTTTGACTCATTCCCCCCTTTCTCTGCAAAGTTAGTAAATTCTTTTACTAATATACTGATTCTTCTTCATCTAACAAAGCTATGAGATCGGAATCTCTTAAAACAGTTATGGCTATAACTATGATCAAGAAAGCTACAATCTTACAAACTATACTTGTCATCTTAAAACAAGCTACTGTAAATACAAACTAAATTAGCATGGTTAACATTTCTACCCACAATTTACTTATTTTCCTAAGTGAGTTTTAATTTCAGTTCTTTGTCACTTGCTGTTGCTTTCCAAACTCCTTCTGGATTCCTTTTTGTTTGGCTGTAGTGAATCCAGGTGTTCTGTTCTTTGATCTTGATTGCAGTAAAGGTAGTGAGGAGCACTCGGAATGGTCCTTCCCACTGTGGCTCCAAGGTTTTTTCTGCAAAAGAATCAACATACACATAATCTCTAGGTTGTGTGTCATGTACTGGTCCATCTAATTCCCTGCTTCAAGGTTCAGCCATATGTTTCTTAATTTCCTTAAGTTATTTATTTAGGGCTGTCATATATCTTTGCAGAGTTTCTTCTCCTACTTGGGTTGATATTCCTTCTTGTACCCCACATGGTCTCCCATATAGTATTTCAAAAGGACTTAATTTCTTTTTTGTCCTTGGTTTAGTCCAAATTTACAGTAATGCTAATGGAAGAGCCTGGGGCCAAGGTAGCTTTGCTTCTTGCCCTAATTTTTCAATTTACTGTTTGATTAAATGGTTCATCTTTTCTACTTGTCCACTTAACTGGGGATGATATGGAATATGAAGTTCCCAGTCTATGCCCAATTGTTGACTAATGTGCTGTTCAATTTTTGAGATAAAATGCAGTCCTCTGTCTGAAGACATTGTGGCTGGAGCTTCAAAGCGTGGTATTATTTCCTGTAACTGTACTTCAGTTACTTCCCTCACTTTGGCAGTTCTGGTAGGAAAGGCTTCTGGCCATCCTGAAAAGGTATCTGTTAGAACCAGAGAATATCAATACCCCCCTTTCCTGGGAAGTTCTGAGAAATCAACCTGCCACTGTTGTCCAGGCCTCTTCCAATTTGCCCAAGTTTTGGTTTGGAGGCAAAGACTACACTGTCAGGTAACTTGAGTGACTGTACCTTGTGAATTGCTGGCTACAATTCTAGTTTTTAAAATAATTATACAAGGTGTCTACCCCCCAGTGGGTTTTCTGATGTTCTTCTTTTACTAGTGACCATAACAAATAAGAAGGAACTACAAGCTTTCCTTTTCTGTCTTTTGTAATGGCCCATCCTTCCTGGTTGTATGTCCCTTTCTCTGTTTCAATAAACCTCGTATCCCTTTTGTTAAAATTTGGCTTACCTCCTAGGGAAATTTGTCCATCTGGAATTAAAGCTGTTCCAATGAATACTTCACCTTTGGCTGCTTTTTTTGCCTCTCTTATCCACCAGCTCATTTCCCTCTTCCAACTCAGAGCTCACTTTCTGGTGTGCCTTAATATGCATGATAGCTACCTTTGCAGGTAGCTGGACTGCATTAAACAGCTTTACTATTCCTTGTGCATGTTTAATATTTTTCCCTGGGAGTTCAACAGTCCTCTTTCTTTCTTTCAAATAGCCCCATGTGCATGTACAACACCAAATGCATATCTTGAATCTGTATAGATGTTAGTTTCTTTTCCTTTTGCCAGTTCTAAGGCACGAGTCAGGGCAACTATTTTGGCCTTTTGTGCAGAGGAATTTGTTGGTAATGGTCCAGATTCTATTATCTCTCTGCGAGTGGTAACTGCATATCCAGCATGTCTTTTCCCACTGATGACATAGTTGCTTCCATCAGTGAACCAGTTCTCAGTGTCCTCCAGGGGAGAGTCCTTTAGATCTGGGCAACTGGATAGCCTGGCAACTGACTTCAATAGCCTCCAGGCAATCATGGACCACTTGTTCTCTCACATTCCCACTGAGAAAGGAAGCTGGGTCCACAAGGTTAGTTACCACAATTTCAACATCATCTTGCTGTACCATTACAGCCTGGCATTTCAGGAACCTTTGTGGGGAGAGCCAATGTCCCCTCTTTGCTTCCAGTACTGCAGACACTGTGTGAGACACTTGTACAGTTATTTTCTGGCCCAGGGTGAATTTGTGTGCTTCTTGGATATACAGCACCACTGCAGCTACAGCTCAGAGACATCCAGGCCATCCTTTGGCTGCTGCATCCAGCCGCTTGGAGAAGTAAGCAATTGCTCTCCGATATGGGCTCAAGTCCTGTGCTAGTATTCCCAAAGCAATCCCTTGCTTTTCATGAGAGAACAGAAAGAAAGAATGGTTTACTCACACCTGGAAGTCCTTAGGCTGGGGCTGACATGAGGGTCTCCTTTAGCTGGTCAAAGGCTCGTGTAGCATCTTCTGTCTGTTGAAGATCGTTATTTCCTTCTGTGATCAGGGCATACAGGGGTTTAATTTAATTAAATTAATTATTATTAATTAAATACAGGGGTTTAATAACAGTCCATAATTGTAAATCCACAATCTGCACCACTCTGTCATTCCCAAAAAGGTTCTTAATTATTTTACTGCTTGGGGTTTTGGAGTTTGGCATATTGCCTCTATACAAATTTGTCCTAAAGTCCTTTGTCCAGCACTGACTTGGTAGCCCAGACAGATAACTGTTTGCCTTACCATCTGAGCCTTCTTCTGAGATATCGATACCCCTGCAAACCTAAAAAGTTCAGGAGGCTTACCATCCAGTCTTCACATGACTCTTGGGTTCAAGTAGCTATCAGGAGGTCATCTACATACTGCAACAGCTTTCCTTCTTCTGAAGGGGCTTCCCAGGCTTCCAGACCTCTTGCAAGTTGTTCTCCAGTATCATAGGGCTGTTTTTGTGACTTTGGGGTAATACTGTCCAAGTGAGCTGGGTCTTACGACCACTTATGGGGTTTTCCCACTCAAATGCAAAAATTTTCTGGCTGGCTTCATGGAGACAGAGGCAAAAGAAACCATCTTTCAAATCTAAAATGGTAAACCAGGTTAGTTCAGGTGTTAAACATGTTAGCAAGGTGTATGGGTTAGCTACTACTAGGTATAAATCTAAAGTTATCTTGTTAACAGCCCTCAAGTTGTGTACCCATGGTATGACTCATCAGGTTTCTTAACTGGCAGAATAGGAGTGTTAAAATCAGATTGACACTCCTTCAGTATCCCTAATTGCAGAAAATTTTCAATTAATGGGCTAACTCCCTCTCTATCTTCCTTTCTTCGGAGATACTATTTAACCCTAACTGATTGCTTTCCTTCTTTAAGCCTAACTTTTACAGGGGGGTGCATTCTTTGCTCTCCCTGGTGTATTAAAAGCCCACAGCTCAGGGAACACTTGATCTACTATTCTCTCATTAATCTTTTCTTCATCCTCAGTTTTGGCCTCATTAATTGGCTCAATAGTTGTTAATACTAAACTTAACATCCTTACATATTGTTGATCTTTGACTTTCAAAATAATTTCCCCTTCTTTAAATATATTTTTTGCTCCCAGTTGTTCCCACAAATCCCTCCCCAAAATTGTTATTGGGGAAACAGGTAGGTATAAAAATTTATGAATACCCCCTTGTTTCCCAAGTTTATACTTCAGTGGTTGGAGAAAGAATGCTGGTTGAGGTTGGTGAGTTGCCCCTCTTACCGTCACACACTCATTTGTTAGAGGCAATAGAGCTTTATTTAACATTAACTATGCTGTTCCTGTGTCTATTAAAATTTTATTTCTTCTCCTTTATTCCCCAGCTTTATTACAACCAGAGGGTCCACCAGGGAAGGACCCTCTGGTCCCCCTCAGTCTTCTTCGACGTGGGCAATCACCTCTTCCCTTTTGGGGTTTCCCTTCCTTTGCTCATTGCCTGTTCTCTGTTCCCAGCACTGATTTTTCCGGTGGCCAAATTTCTTGCAAAATGCACATTGTTTTTTCTTGAGTTGAGGTGGACCTTGTTTTGATGGTCCTTGTCCACATTTTTCTTTCTCTTCTTCTGCAATTACTGCTACTAATTTTCTTATCCCTTGCCTGTATCCTTCCTCCTGGTTGCTGTAGACTTTCCATGCTTCATCTAGTAATGTCTCTAAATCCCATCCCATTTGCCCCCTAATTTTTTGGAGTTTACGTATAATGTCTCCTGTAGATTTCCTAAAAATAAATTCACTACCTGTTGTATCACTTCTTCAGATGCAGGGTCTAGAGGTAAAAAACGTAGTATTGCCTCCCACAAATGATCTAAACATTCAGAAGGGTTTTCACTGGGGCCTTGCTTAACTGTACAAAGGGCCAACCAGTTTATGGTCCTAGGTATTGCTCTCTCCACTGCTTTTATTATAAGCTCCCAATAATTGTCTAGCAAGGTTGCATCATCAGCATGAGTTGGATCCCAGCCTGGATCTTGGAGAGGGAACAAGAGTTTAATATTTTCAGAGTTCTCTCTATAAAAATCTTCTGCTATATTTAATGCTGTTCTCAAAATTAACTGCCTTTCTGATTCAGTTAAAACTTCCAGCATCAATTGGATATTGCCCCAATCTGGATTGTGTTGTTTAACCATGAATTTTAATTTCTTAGCTGTACCTATCAGATCATTCCAATTGTTCTTAGCAGTTTTCTCCCATGCCTCTAAATCAAATGTAGTAAACGGTACTTTAACCAACATTCTCTCTCCCCCAGGGGCCACTATCTGTTGTAAAGGTGCCACTATTACCTCTTTTTCCTTTTCTTTTGTTTTATTTCTAGTTCTAGTGGCTATGGGACTATTTTGGGGAGGTGGATTGTGTGAGGAAGGTGGCTCATCCTCACCATCACTGTTAGGCAGTGGAGGTACAATAATGTGGTGA
Source organism: Certhia americana (assembly GCA_018697195.1). Taxonomy (NCBI): domain Eukaryota; kingdom Metazoa; phylum Chordata; class Aves; order Passeriformes; family Certhiidae; genus Certhia; species Certhia americana. The sequence goes on from CM031857.1 coordinate 25,001,106, forward strand.
GTGAGGAAGTAGGTATTTTTTCCAGGGAGACCATGGCAGGAGTTATGGTTGTTGATTTCTCTAAAATTGTTTCCTTCTTTTTTCCCAGTAGTATTGGGATAACCAGATCTGTTGATTCTTTTTCTTGGGCCTCTGCATGAGAATAAACTTTATCTGGGTGGGTACAGCATTGATTTATTGAACAGGTACTGCAGCACCATTTAGGTCTCCCTCTATTAGCTTTATTCTCTTTTTCTAAAGATAACAGTAGAGGGTCAGAAGGGGGTATGAGACCACAGTCTCTCTGCCATTCAGGATGATTCCTGAGAGAAGAACATATCAGCATATGTTACTTCTAGCCATTTGTCTTCTCTCCTTAAAAGTAACATTGATTGCAAAAGGGTCTCATAATCCAGGGTCCCATTGGGTGGCCAACGAGCACCAGTTTATACAGTGGCCACCATTGCATGCTGTATTTTATGAGTCCCTTTGTTTCCATTACCCCCATAACCTGCTAATTCTTTCCAGTGTGCCAGGACGCAGCCCAAAGGGCTGGCTTTAGGAATTTCTTTGCTCTGGAGAGTACCCATTACCTTTCTTTTTTCCCCATCATTTCTTTGTTTTCCCCAGCCTTACCCCAATTCTTTACCTTAACTTGGAAACACTGGGGTACAAAAATATACTGAGAACATTCAACTTTGATTATTTCAGCTGGTATTAAAGTATTTGAAACTCCTTTTTCTAACAACTCAAACAATCTTCCACTACCATGCTCTTTGAGACCAGTTCTCACTAAAAACTTTATAATTTTCTGAGTAGCCTTTGTTTCCTTTAAATAACACAAATGACAAAGCGACTCTCCTGGCCTTTGCCACCGAAAAGCTTTCGGATACCACAACTCCTTACACTGAATGCAGCAAAAACACACTCAAGGGTCACACTCAGACTTCTTTGGACACACAACCTCTTTTTCTCTCAATTTCCTCTGATTTCTAGTCATAAGACCCTTTCTGGTCCTCTTTTTTCACTCTGCAGGCAGCTCTCAGCCTCCCTTGCAAAAGAGCTGTGCTACAATTGGACAGTCTCCACACTGTAATTAATCTTACACACAACGCCACTCTCGCTTCAGGCAAAAATTTCACAAACCAAACTACCATGAAGAGAAAAAGATAAATTCTTTTTAACTCGTTCTACTCGGGACAGCCTTTTTCACAAACAAATTTTGCTATCTCCCACTCAGTATGTGCTCTCTAAGTTAGATATATTACAGCTTGCCAGATTTGCATGTATTTCTCTCAAGAACACCATCTCTACCCTTCTATTTGCCTGTCCTGCAGTACCCCAGTCTCTTTTTTTATACTTAGAAATTCGCCTGAACCACTCAGAGAGTGCTTCTCTGAGTTCTTTATGATTCAAGCCTCAACAACCACTTCTTAACAGCTTATTAAACATTAACAAACACCGCGGTAAGTGCAATTCTTATTTCCACAGTAAAATAACAAACTCAAAACTCACGCTTTCACTCAATCTTTCAAGCATTCACCCCAATCGCTTTGTTTCACTCTGGCCACTTCAGTTGCCCAAAAAATGGAACCACAGATTGAAACTCCCAATTGCCTCGTACTTTTGTACATCTCACCAATCACACTTCAAACACGCTCACAGTCAGGACATAACCAAACACATAGATGACCAAATAACAAAAACAATGGAGATTTGCTCAAGCCACTCCAGGGCTGCTAGCAATGTCCCTAATGACACAGCAATCTCCTAACAAAACAACAACAATCAAACAAGGATTTACTCAAAGCCCACCACTTAGGGTTGCTAGCTGTGTCTTCAATGATACAGCAAATTTTTCACCAACACTTCTGTTACTTGAAAGCAAACTCACAGGCTTTCATTGAGTGTGAGGCGTTCCCCCATGACTTACCAATAAACTCTTCACTGGGCGTAGAATTAATGTAGAAATTTATGTAGAAATTGGTTAACTTCCCCCATAATTATAAGCATACCTTTTGTCCGTATATCAGCAGTCTTGTCTGTCCTGCACAATGAACAACTGGGGAGCTGAGTTCTCCCCAGAAATAGTCTGGTCAGTGCCATGAGCTGTCCACTCCCTGGGTGGTCTTGCAGTAGGCAGAGAAGTCCTGCTGCAGTTGCCAAATGATGCATTAAAAGTGTATCACAGACAAAAAACCTTCCAACTAATTTGAGGTTGAAAGATTTGTACGTTTATTCAGTGCTAGAGCACAGAGGACTAGCATCCTAAAGACATGTACTGAGTTCACAAAGCATCAGTTTTCTATATATTTCTAAAAAACATACATATTCATAAAATTACCTAGCATTCTGTACATATGCATCACCTACCTTCTCCTCTTATTAAAATCAGTTGGATGTGTCTTGCAACTGCACAGTTCTCTTTTTAATTGAGGTGGTGGTCCTTTTGATTTGAGTCAGACGTTGGGTGGGAGGAAGCAAAGTTGTCTTCATCACCACTCTGTCCTGTTGTCAGGTCTTTGTGACCCCTTGGTTAAGGTCCAGGCTCTTTTTCTTGGCTTCAAGCATCAAAATTCTTGGTTTTCTATTTCTTACATGCTAAGTGTTAGATACATGATAGATTGTTTTGCTCTATACCTATATATTAATGATTAAACCTTTAGTTTCTTCTTAGATCCTCTTATTATTACGCTAGGCCCTGCTATATGACGTGTTGCTTACATCTTGATGGCTACATTTTTAATTCCTAAATTTTTTAACCCTTTGACTCATATCCCATCAGAGTCAGTTGCTGTGAGCCATGGGGTCTGAGACACACTGCTGAAAAGCAATAACCCTGCATTTCTCCTCCATAAAGCTCTTTCAACAGATTTGTTACTGTGGGCACCGCCCTGAACTAACACAGTTACATGGTTTCGGAGCTGAAATAAAAGGGATTAAAAATGCCTAACATGCCTCGTGTGCCTCACATAGCACAGAGACTTGATTCTTTCTTATGTCTGTTTAATCTTTTCTGCTGGTGGGGCCAGGGAATGAGTACTAGAGTCCCTCTTTTGTCATGAGTAGTGAGGAAATGTACAGATAGCATGTGTCCTCATTCCCACATTCTCTGTTTCTTCCTCAGTCCACCACAGCCTGGTTGAGTTCCATTTGCAGAAGAAACGAAACAGAGTCACCAGCATTGAGATCAGTTTCAGCAGCAAGAGCACCAAGGACACAGCAAAGATCACCATGTGAGTGACAGTGCATGCTTCTGGCCTGGTTTTTCCCAGCTCCATGAGTAAGGATGTTTATCCTAGTCCAGGAAAAGCACAACAACAGTGTATTTCCCTGAGTGATGAACCATAACCTTGTTTCTTGAGCCCCTCCATATTTTCTTTAAATGCCCTCAAGAATCAGGCATGTGCTGCCATCACTCAGTAACCCTGACTGGCTCCATGTCTTTCCCAAGTGCACAGAGCAGTAGGAACACCCTGGGAGCCCCAGATTTGCGTGCTTTTGTGGGGCTATGCTGGTTCCTTTTTCACACCACACCCTGACCTGCTGCCACTTCAAACTGCAATCTCTGTCAGATAGTTACTAGCCCTGCTCTGGCAGACAGGGGTGGCTTCCAGCAAGACCCCAATCCACCAGAGGCTTCAGACAAACAGTCTTGTTGGCTTAGACACTTCTCTTGATGCCCAAGAGGACAGCAGTTGCAAAGAGGAGACAAGTACACCTCAACATAGTCAGAAATGTGTTAGTAGCTTGCTGCCTCTGCAGTAATGCAGCAATGCTCTCTGTCCCATTGCAGGCAAAAGCAAGGGGCAGGGGACCAAGATCCACTGTGTAGACAGAAAGATGCCTCTTGAAAGCACCCACTGCCAGACTGTGTCTGAATTAAAGGAACAGACTCTGCAGCTTCCACAGCTTTTGCCACCAGGGGATTTCCCCACCACAAAAAGTTCCCCAGAGTCTTCCTCACTTCTTCCTACTCCTTGCCCGTTGCTCTGGACTGAGAACCACAATGCAGCTAGCACATGCTGCTGGCTGCCTCAGGAAGCATGAAAGCAGCCTGCTAGAGTTCCAGCCAGCTCTCCTGGGATCACAGGGCTGGCTCCCACACAGTCCTTACTGCTTAGCCAAAATATTGTGACTTGGAGCTAATTGTGTTGCTGATTCAGTCGTGGGCACCAGGAGGTAGGGGCAGATATGGGGAAGGGGAAGCCACACTCTAGGGTACTCTCCAGGGTGACGCAGATGCCTTGTAACAGATTTCCAGCCAGGCACCACAGTTTGGGCTTGTGCTCCAGCCTGGTGGAGCTCAGTCTGTTCAACTCTCTGGTTTGGAAGCCAAATCTGCCTTTTCCACAGATGCAGGAGGGAAGAAATAGTAATTTCCAGGTCAGACCAGGACCCGTGAGGTGCTTCCATTGGCAGTTGCCAAACACTACATTTGGTGGGAGTCCAGCAGGAGGCATGTGAGCCCTGGAGGGAAAGGCTGCCTGGGGAAATGAGCCAGGCAGGCAGTCCCGAGGAGGCTTTGCTGTACCCTCTGGTTTTACTGAGACAGTGGTGTTAGAGCAGGGTAACCTATCCAGAGATGCCCTGCAGGGGGAAACAGCAGCTGTGTTGCTTTTAAATGCCTTTCTTAGAAGCACTAGGCTAAACTGAAAAATTTACTTACAGCAATAAATCCACAGATTTGAGAGTATAAAACTGAAGATATCCCTTTCATTTCCCACTAGTAGCAAAGGGCAAATTTCCCTGCTCTAGGCGAAGCTCAGCCTTCCAGTGCACTCAAGCTCAGAGTATCAAATGGGCATCTAAACATAGATCCTCACATCACAGTTCAGACACTGATCGATCAGTGACTTAGATGATCTGTCATGTATATCATCCTGCAGTTTCCCAGAAGTGCAGAGGGACTTAGAAATGTTCAGCTAGTCTCACACCTTCAGCAAAGGACTCACATGGTTGTGTCTTGCCTCACACTGCCCTTCTTGTCTCCTCCCCCAAGTATTCATTCCAATCTCACTCCTCCTCACATGTTGCTCAGAATACCCCAAGAGACAAGTCCCCAAGTAGCTGACATGGGCCTGATGAGTGAGGAGTTTGTTACAGAGGATACTTCCCAGGTGCACTGCTGTGTGCTTACACATCACATGACATCATCCCCAAAATCCAAGAAAACATCCTCTGAAGCCATCTAAAGATTGTGCAGTCCCAGGAGTGGCTCTTTCAGCTTGGTTAACTGTACTGCATTCCTCTGTCCATGGACAATACGTCACAGAGAGATGGCCTCCATTTGCTATCCATTATTCGCTTTTGTTACCACAATTTTGCCATGCTTCTAATTTTTAGCAGCTTCAAGCCAGACACAGACACACAAAACCCAGCAACTGCTGCTGCAGTCTACTAAGGGAGGGACTGGGTGTGCTGGTGTAGGCTGGCTGCTGTAAGTACTGCTGTCAGCCCATGCCTGAGAGTTACTCTGGTAACTAGCAAAATTATAGGTTCTTCCTGACCCTTTTGTCACCTCTCCCCTTTCCCTGCCATCATAATTCTGATCAGACAGTCACCCAGGTGGTTCTGGGACCTGGCCAAGCCAGCTGCACATATATCATTATTCACAACCACAAGGAAACCAATGATCTCTATGCTCTAGGAAGTGCAAAGTAAGTCAAGTGTAAGGCCCACTGGATGGACTCTATAGAAGGGACTTAGAATACCTGGGCAGCACAGATCTGTGGCGCACAACTCACTGGTCATTGACTCATTACCAAACCTCTGTCATTTCTCAGTTCACATTGCCTGGGTAAGAGCATTGGAATGGACAGAGGTCCCTCTATTCAAGCATGCCACCTTCAACATGATCAAAAGCAAGTAGCTTTTGATCATGTTGATAAAAAATTCTCTGTGTATGCATGTAGCAATACTTCCCCAAAGAGTTTCCTTGTGTCTAGTTACATCTCAGGGACTTTCAGAGCCAAAGATGAGATCTTTAGCCCTACTAGTTTTTGTATTCCACAAATCTGTCCAGTCCCCCTCCCTTGACTTGTACAGCCATGTAAACTTCCTGGCATTCACTACATCCCAAAGCAAGAATTTTAACAGCTTGAAAGGAGTGATACTCTGTGCAGTGTGCATTCTTTTTGAGCCTGCCACCTCTTAGCTTTCTTTGAAGACCCCAGTTTGTGTACTGGAAGAAATGATGAACAACTGATCCCCATCCATGCCATTCACCATTTCATAGATGTTGACTTATCTACTACATACATCTCTGTGGCAAGCTGAGCAGAGCAATATGCAACCGTAAGAAGAGTTGGTGATGGAAGGAAGGATATTAATACAGAAATATTTCTCAATACAGAGATAAAACATGGAGAGACAGCCTGTAAGATGCTCATGCAATGCCTTGTTTTGACAGATGAGTCTTCTCACTCCATTTTATTACATGAGGGCTTCATAATAATATTGCAGATTCCTCCAGTGCTTCCATGGATCTGCACATGGACTGTATCTGCAGGCTGACTGAACACATCCCTCACATATCTCATCCTGCCTTGCAGACCTAAGGACCAGGAGACAGGCAGACGGCTGCTGGCCCACCAAGTTCCCCTCTGCCAGATAAACAGTGTGACTCTGAAATACATCCCCAAGAATCGTTTTTGGAGCAAGGATGAACCGTCCGTTGTTGGCAAGTTCTGTGTAGCACCACTGCCTCTCAATAGCAGGTAAGGCTCAGGAATATCATACAGGGATGCACTGAGCCTATAGATGCAGCCTAAGGTTTGAAGAAATGCATTTTTCCTCCTATTTATGGAAACATGTAAGGAGGTCTTTCCAATCACCTCTCTGTCCCTATGTAACTCATTTTGTATTTGTGAAAGAGAAAAGCTCCAAAGGTAGTTTTCTAGGAGTTTTCTAAAATTCTTCCCCCGGGACAAAAGTGTTGTGTCTCGGAAGGAATAGGGTTGCGACTCACATCACCTTGAAGATACTTAAGTCGCAAGCCATGGCAAAAGTTTGTACTAACTAGAATTTATTCCTTTGTTCTTGCTTGCCCTCTCCGTCATCCCCTGTCTACAATGGGCCCCCATCTAAAACTTGAGAGGTGAACATTTTTCAGGATGAGACAACAGAAGACCAATAATATATTTCTGTGTCTTATACAGCAAGGTTTATAAAATACTAAGGCTATAGACAACCATTTTGGCATTTTCTAGGTCAGATATGGTAGAGTATATACCTTCAGCCATAGTTACCTTTCCAGAGTAAAAGCAGCCAAGTCCTTCTCATCGTGAGAGAGATAATTGTCTTCTCCAGAATACAATATTCTTGACTGGAGTTTTGCAGATCCAAAGTTCTTGCAGACAGGACAAAAATGCTGGGTCTATACTGACACATTAAACTGGCAATCCACACTGCTTCTGAAATGCTCACTCAAGGCTGAAGCAAGCCAGTGGATAATTCAGAGCAGGTTCACATACTGTTTTGATGGACTGTAAGGAGGCTGGAGTTGTAGGCAGTAAAAATATATCCAGTAGGCCCAGACAGGGGAAGAAAAAAGGCATTCCTATATAAATACCAAGTACTCCCTTGAGTAGAAGGACTATTCCTTACTAGCATGGTTTGCACTCCAGAGTTGGGATGGATGTGTTTTCATCAGTTATGAATGGGACAGCAAGGCACATTGCCTGAAAGAGGCGCTAACCTGCACCCCTGGAGCACTGGACTTGGCTTTGATACAGACAGAAAGCTGTAAAGTTGCACAGGCTCACAATTGTACTCCTGTCACTATGCTGGGAGCACTCAGAGCAACAAGGTGCTGCTCAGATCAAGGGAAAGGTGAAGGACACAAGCCCATGCATGCCCTTCCAGCCAGTTCATCCCAGCCAGGGCACAGTACCCCATTCACTATCCTTTGCAAAGTAGTGCAAGGTCCAGCACTTTGCTTGATTCTGTGTTGGGACAGAATGTCCCTCCACCTGCCAATGCCCAGCCTGACTTCTCTGTGCTCTTCCCACAGCAGGACAATATCATGTCTGCCCTGGAGCCTCACCCTCCCCAGCAAAAGAGATATCTCGTTTGACCTGCCTACTGCTTGTGCCTAGCTCTGCCTTCAGGATACACAGAACCAGAAAGGAGTCCTAAACCTATTGCTGCTCTCTCCTCCCAGATGATACATTCAGCATAAAACTGGATGGGTTTTCACTCTCTGCATTAGGGGCAAGGTGTTAAGGAAAAGAAGTGTGTGGCAGATTGACAAATACAAGGATTAACTGGTTACAGCAAAATCTTCCAGTTAGAAGACTGGCTTGATACATTTGTCTCACAGGTTCTGTACCCAGCTCTCAAAGTGAGACAAGAAAGTAATTTAATATCAAGGTTTCAATCTGTATGAAAGGAGTGGACACTATCACTCTTTTTATAGTGCATTAGTATAATTCATTAGTGTTTTATATCAAACTGTCCTGAAATCTTCATATTAAAGGTGAGAGGTATTATTTTTCCTCAGCAAGGGGAAACTGTGTTGTCCAAGTTTGGCACAGGAAGGAGTCATTCTTAGCCAGAGCTCCAAGGGGAAACTCACTAGTTTCACTGACTAGTTTCACATCCAATTTTGTACTGCTTTCACCCAGAATAGAAGGTAGTAGGAGAACAGAGCATTGTAGCCACAGGGCCACCTAACACAAATTAGTCCAGGAACTCAGCACAGCCATTCACACCTGAAAAAGTAGTTGAAATCTGGGAATAATTGATTACAGTGAGATGCACAACCACAGAAAGAACACACCCATGCCTTTTCCACACCATGATATATATGCAAATTAAAGAGGTGACAAGTCTTTCATAGTTTCTGCCCATAAATCACATCTTCTGTTGACCATTTTCTCTGGTTCCCTGGAATGGCTTCACTGAGCAATAGAAAAATGCACCAGGAATTCTATGATCAGGAGTGAGGGACATGCTGAAAGCATTTTTGCCATGAAGAATTGTCTCAAGTCATTTGCCATGAGCTGTCACTTCTGCTCCACTGGACAGTGTCACAGCAGGATTAGCTCCTACTTTCAGTTCACAGCCAAGATTCTGGGCCCTGCCTTATGACTGTTTGGAAGGACAGCTAACAAACACCACCTCCAACACACACTTGGGTGGGGGATAGAGCTGGATTCTGACAACCTGAGAAAGATCCGTGTTAGCTGGCGCCATGACTGAAGTTTCCCAGGAGCTTCTTGTTGAGGACTGGAATATAAGCTCAGCAGACACCTGGGAAGGGCAGTGTGTGTAATTCAACCCAGCCTGCTCTGCTGCTCCAGGCAGGTGTATAAAGAACCTCAAGAGAGGGGCCCAGTTGCACTGCGCATTTCAGTTCATTTGCAGAAGAGACCCCAGCAGCTCTCATGTCAATCTGCTGCAGACATTTCTGAGCTGTGAAAGGCAGTGCTGTCAGGCTAAAGCACCAATGTACTGACAGAGCATGGTAACAACCATGAGCAGGATGATTCCTACGCCTAGGGCAGCCCCATTCTCCTGCCCTGCTGTGGGAGCAAAGGTGAGCAGTGCAACGAGCTGTGTACATCAGAGATCACACACACCCACCACTCCAGAGGCCTTGGCGAGGGTGCCAGATCCCAAGGGCACAGGTTTTGCCCAGCTGAGACTTGCAAGACAGGCCAAACCAGTCTCTGGGCCACAGCCCCTGTGTGAGCAGAGCAGGGCAGGGCAGGTGGGACTGCCTCCACTAGCCCAGGGCTGACACAAAGCCAGCCCCACAGACAGGATGGCTGTGCTCCAGCACATCTGTGCCAAGAAGCACAGAAGGACACCCTTCCCTGTTCTGACAGAAGGGTCAACATTCCTTGCTCTTTCCTTGAATATCTGCCCTGGAAAGACTCCTACTCCCATTGCTCAACTTTATTGCACCAGGCTCTGCGAGACAGAGGATTCCTCCACAGGTACTTCCAATTCCCTGTCTGAGGAAATGGCTAGGGAAGCTTGTGAGATGAATCCTGTTGCAGCTGAACTTGGAAGAGGCATTCCATCTCTACACTATTTTCCATTAAGGTATTGTCCTTCCTACCAATGGCTGCTCTCTCCACAGATGTTTTGTATCCATTCCTTTCTGCATTTGATGTTTGTGCACTCTGACCTCACACCCCCTTGAGCTCGCACAAAAAAAGGGTTCTTGCCTACACCTGTTCCCAATCTCAATTCCTTCTCTTTCTTATTTCAAGAATCAATGCAAATAGCCAACCAGAAGTCTTTTTTCACTACCTTCTTTGAGAAGTTGTGCTTGTCATAAATGAGAAATCCTAACTCTTGGAAAAATAATTTCTGGTCTTACCAGAGTGGATGCCCAGTGAGATGCATATCATCAAACTCTACATTGCAAGCCCTTTACCAAAGCTGTCAGGCAGGCCATTTCCCCTTGCCCTATCCACTCTGCACCTTGAGATCACCTCAAGTGATCTCCCTCTTCAAATCCTCCCTCCCTCCTGCTGTTTTCTCCCTCTTCAAATCCTCAAACACCAGCAGTTTCATCTCTGACTTTAATGGGAATCATTGAATCAAAGGGAACACAGATTCTGCAAGCAGGCTGGAATTGCTTGCAGGATATTGGTGCAGTTTGGTGACAGAGCTGCTGACAACCTCAGAGAGGCAGGACTAGAAAACAAACCGTGGAAGCACACTGGGGAAGGCAGCTCTGGTGAGCAGCTATGGGGTGGGAGGTGCTGGAGTGTCACACAGCAGTCTTAAGCATGTGCTTCATGTGCTCCTGAGTGTAGATATCTGCTGGCAGACGTCTCTGCATGCTAAAGAGTGTCTCTGGTCAAAAACCTGTGTAAGCATCTGCTCCCTTGGAGGAGCTTCAGGATCAAAACAGCCTGTTGTTCCCTAGAGTTCAGGGGTCTGAGTGGGAGCCAGAGGGGCTCGTCCTTTGCAGAGAGGGCGAGAACTCTGGAGATGGTTTTCAGAGGCTGCAGAAGGAATGCAGTAGAGGAGAGAGGAAAAGGGGGCCAGGGAAGAGAAGGGGGGGAGAGAGAGAGAGAGAAAGAGAGCACACCATTACTATCATACTTTCAAACTTTTCCAAGACACAAACCCCATGGAGCCCATCATTACCTGTTCTTCTCCCCTCCCCTCCTAAATGAGCTTGCAAAACTATGTAATTTTTCAACAATCAGGAAACAGGGTTATGCACCCATTCTGAGATGGCAAAAACAAACCCTTCCAAAGTGCTTTCTGTGGTATTGGTTAAACAAAGCCCATGGCTCCTTTGCTTTTGCTCTCAACGCAGGTACAAAATGTTAACTACTAGCTTAGATACCAAGTTGGAGACCATCAAGCATCCATCCACCTATCTCACCCATCACATAGAAAGGCAGCACAAGATGTAACTGTAAAAAAACAGGTAACAACAGCTACACATCCTGCAAGCACTTGATAGCAACAAACTAGAACAAATGCAATATGAACAGGAGAAAAAACATGTTGGTTTTGCTCTTGTTTGTTTAAATTTCCATGCAAGGAATAAAGCTTAGTTTCCTCTGGAGCACTGAGCTATACAGCAGTACACTGTTAAAGCGAGTACTGAACAGTACCTTTGGACCTGCCTCATTTGAACAGACAGCATCTTCCTTAGAGAAAGAATGTGCTTATCAGTGGGATATCACAGTCCATCTTACTCATAAGCAGACTAGAAACACTTTCAAGTAACTAGATGACATGAATAGTAGGCCAATATATCTTCCATGAGTATTTTCTTGTGTATGACCTTTGTAGCACTTTGGGCATTCAAGAATTGCCCTCCTGAACCGTGGTGTTGCAAGGTGGCTGTTGTAGTGACAGAAAGGAAAAGGAACACAGAAAGTGACCCAAAGAAGCACTTCAACAGGGGGAATTTAGAGAGCTGCAAGGTGATTACCCACATTGGGAGTTACTGGGAAAGGAGATGAGAGCACAGACCAGGAGAAAGCCCCAGGGGAGCTCTGACCTCAGGGACTTACTTTGAACAATGACACTGCAGGGGATTTCCCTCTTTATTACAGATGTAGGGAAAAGTTATGGAAATGCTTTATCTGAGCCATGGCAGGCCTGCTTGGATTATTTGCTGAGCTGTGACAAGTGTTTGGATGTAGGGAAAACCTGCAGCCTCTCTGTATCCCTAGTTTTTCTGGTGAGGCACTCAAGTCACTGTGGAATATTGTCCAGATGTGACAACTGCTATTGTTCTGTTGGGATGTGATGGGTCGTGCTGGGATGTGATGTGGTTAGGACACACAAGTTCCATGTAGGGTAACAGGAGGAAGCTCTCATCCCACCATTATGAACACATTACACAGAGTTATTGATTCCTTGTCTAATTACCTTAAAAATAAAAATACCACGCTGTCTATTGTCTCCAAACTGACAGACAAGGAAGATCCTCTTCCTCTCCCACCTCAAATACAAGCCTCTAAACATCTGGGCTTTTATTGCAGATCTCTACTGCCAATAGCAGCACTCCCTGATACTGTCTCAGTCACAAGATCTAGAAAGACAAAAGCTTCCAGCTCACAACAGGATTGTGTGAAAGAAAGAATAGCTTTCTGCTGTGTAGTGAAGTGCTGCCCAACACATTTTTGTGTGTATGTTCACAGGGCTGCCTCACCGCCAAAAATGGGTAGAAATTTTTTTTAAAAAAAAGCTACAATGTTACTTGCCTCCTTCCTTTTTTAATTGCATTTGAAATTCTGGTTTTATTGAGCTTGATCAACTAGGGGAATTCTACCAGTGATCTGAGAATGGATATCCTCCTGAGAAGGCAAAATAGAATCAAAGCACAGGCAAAGCGACTTTGCCATGTTCACAATCCTACTTGCAGTCACTTGTGATTGCATGTTTTCACAGACGCTCCAACAGCTAGGAGGATGGATGTCTCATAAGTGATTTAGTGTCCCTGCCTCTCCAAGTAAGGACTGAAAAAGCTGCACATTCATAAATTCATATTTCCAGCAGCCTACCAGCAAAACAAGGGGCTTCACATTCCTAGGACAAATGTGGATCTATTTTTATTTTCTCTCTGTGCCTCCTTAAAAGAGAAAACAACAACCAGCTACACAAAACCAAACAACCCCAACAACAAAACCCTAATAGAAACTCTTGCTAACTCTTTATCTGATTCAGCCAAAACCAAATACACATGTTCTTTCCTTGGCCACTTCCTATTATCCCAGATAATATGAAGAATACTGCAGACTTGTCAGGGCTCATGCCAGGAGCCAATGCTCCCTGCCACTGAGTCCACAGCACAGGTAGAAGAGCAGGGTGCAATACTGCTCTGTGTTCAAGACTGCCTGATGGAAGGCAGCCACCCCAGCTGCAGCCCAGTCCTGCAACTTCCTCCCTGCTGTGCAGACCCAACTGAGACACATGCAGGGGTCACTTCTAGGACAGAAATCACAGCCCCAAGCTTGGTTCCTGGCAGCTGGATTATTGTGAGCAGCAGCAGGAATGCACATACTGGGGTCTGCAGCTGGTGTGTAGCAGCTGGTATGCAGTGGCTAGCTAAAAGTAGCTCCGAGTGGAATTTCTCTCTTGGCCACTTGGATTTGAATTTCAAGCACAAGTCACTCTCCCATCTATTTCTGTTTGCCTGCACTGTTCCTCTACCCCAACAGCCACCAGGCACAAGAATGTTTTTTCCCTTGTGGAGTAAGGAGCTGGCATTTTGGAAGACAGCATCTCATTGCCACTCACTGGAAAGCAGGGTTTGAGGCATCCTAAAACCATGTTTAGCCTGTCAGTCCACCCAGGATGACTGGAGACATGACCTATACCACCCGGGACAGACTTTTCAACACCTCACTGATCTGTCAGAGATGAATCTCAGCAGAAACAAGGAGGACAGATCAAATGCTGGGATGAGCTGTGGTGGGCTGGGAGAGGAAGGACTCTGAGCTTTATCCCCCTGCCCAGACTGAGCATTTGCAGGTTTTATAGCAACTCCTTGCTACCAATCTGCGATAAACTCTGGAGCTGTTTCTAGTCCTGTTGGCACCTCCTGGGATGTGGGCCCTCTCACCTGTAGAGCTCTTGCTCAGCTCAATACTGGAGTATCTCCTGGCATAGCTCTACCACATGAGCTCTGTGACCACTTGTGTACCACCTGCCAGCCTGGACACCATTTCAGTGTTTCTGCCTTTCTTCAGGGATGAGGAGAGAACTGGGCTTTCTATGGCCAGGTTACTGATCCTTCTACCCCACACTACAGCTGGTGCCTGGAGTCAAGCCTCTGCCCTGCTGCATTTCCCTAGGAAAACCACATAGCCTGAGCCTTCTGGGATTCCTTGGGGCAGCAGGCCAAGAAACGCTGCAGAGGTACAAACCCATGACAGATGGGGGCCAGTGCTCTGTCCAGGCACATCCATCACAGGAAAGACTTGCTCTGCAAGTGGGTACTTACGCGAGGGTCCCACACAGGGTGAGGTGTGCCCGTGCCAGGAGTGCCCTCACTTCATATACTCCCCTTCGCTCACATAGTCCATAAAAGACCCCGGCAACTCAGCAAAATCTTCCAAGACAAGACTGGTGGAGTCCTCACCCAGCAGGTCACTGTCGGGCCGGGACGCCCGGGGGCGTGGAGCCGGCGGTGGCGGTGGCGGCGGCTGCGGCGGTGGCTCAGAGGTGCTGGCCTGGCCAGAGCCAGGCAGCAGCTCCTCACAGTCCTCTGACTCCCCCTCGGAGGAGGCTGGCCCAAGGACGTGGTAGAGGCTGGGCAAGCGGATGTCGAAGCGTAGGCCAAACTTGGCGAAGAGCTTCTCGTTGAGGGAGTAGAGCTTCTCCGAGATGTCATAGCCCAGATGGGAGGAGAAGAGCCGGGCGATGTAGCGGTCCTTCCTCAGGAGGAGATACAGCTTCTTCCTCGGCCAGGTGATGTAGCTGCAATCGGTCTCGGCTGTCAGCGTGACCTGTGGGGCAGGGAGCGAGTGGAGTTAAGTCCCACTGCCTGGGCAGGGGTCACCCACCTTGGAGCTATGTGCTTCATGCCAGGGAATGTCCTCAGCCCCTTTGAGTCCTATTCTCCTTGGAGATGGTGGAGCTGGAGAGCTAGATTGTTGAACGACTGAATAAATCCTTACCTGCTGCTGTTTCCTCTCCCCCATTTTCCTATGCAATTAATAATAACATGTCCTCATTTAACCCAGCCACATGGATGGCTGCAATTCACCCTCTTGTTTTCAGATGATGCTCCCCTTTGACATCTAAGGGATGTAGCTGAAATGAACAGGGCAGCACAGGCACCCCTATCCCTCCACAGAAATGCTACAGAGGGGGATATTTTTGCATGCCCAGTCAGTCTGAGTTGCCAGCGAGTAGCCCTGGAGGAGACTGCTGACCCATTCTGCTGCTGGATTGCACAGCCCCACAGGCCCTGCACCAAGAAGGCCCTGAGTGTTGGAAGGACCACCTGAAAGGCTTGCCTGGTCATCCTGTGCCCGAGAGACATCCTGACTAAGCAGTTCTGCTGGACTCTGTGGGGTTGAATGGCCTTGAAGAGCCTTGCAGCACAGCTCAGTGAGAGAGGAAATAAAAAGGTTTTATTGTGTTCATGTATATGTAGAAAACTCATGAGAGTTTATTGGATTGATTTTAGAGAACGCTTCATTTTCTTTCTGATTTTGCCAATGTAAAGAGAGATGTTTTTCCCCCTAGCATAGGACAAGAACAATTTCAGTCAAAAAAGTTATACAGTATGTAAGTGTATATTATAATAAATAATATTAATAAAGACAAGAAATGCAGGAAGGGTCAGACTGCCCTGAGCCAAAGAAGAACATCCGAGTGTAATGGAGACACTGGTATGTGAAACAAGTGCCAGATCCAAAATATCCTGGGGGCTCCCTTTCACTCTATGCCCAGGGGTCTCCTTGGTCAGCCGCCATGGCAGAGGGCCACTGGGAAGCTGAACATGGCTTGGCTGCATGTGTGTGTCCTTGGGTTTGATATTTAATGCCATTGCCCTGCAAACAGCTGTCTGATGAAAGAAATATAGAAGATAAAACTTGAGAACTTTCCCAGGCCAGGCAAGCAAAAAGAAGGGTCACACGGAAATTGAAATGACCGGAATCTCATTTTCCTAACCCACTTCTGGCACAGTGATCCCTTCTTGTGAGGGATTGAGATGCAATAAGCAAACCTGCCACAAAACCAGGACAGCAAGACAGATTTCACTCTTGAATCTCCCCTGACACAAGTGCTCCTGCACAGCAAGAGTCTGTAATTCAGCCTTCTGGGGGAAAGTGCCAGCCCTGAAACCAAACTCCTTCAGCCACTGGGACCCAACAGTCCTGTGGGAAGCAGACAGCCAAAGCAGAAAGCTCAAGGAAACCAGTTATTCTCATAGACAAAGTCATGCTCCTGCCATTTTTCAGAGGGCTCAGAATTGAAATTGTTCAATCCAGAGAGCCACAGGGGAAGAAAAATCTCGGGCAAGAAAAACCTTCCTTGCCCTCCTCCAGCAAAGACCCAGAGTCCACCATGCACTTTTTAAACCAAATTATTTTGCTGATAGGAATAAGGTTGAGATAAGTTACAGAGTTTTATTAACTACTCAGGTGAGAAGGACTAATGAGTTAAACAGCTGCCAAAAACAGCACATCACCATGGCCACCAAGAGCAAGGTCCTTCCAGGTACATGGACTAGTCAAGTCACACTTGATGACTGCTGATCTCACAGAGCTGCTACTTCTTTGTGCTCCTCTGTAAGCACACGTAGGGTTTAGGCATTTCCAGCACATAGCCTTCCCTACCTAGAGCTCTACCTCCCCATCCTGATGCCAGGCACAGCTGACCTCACTGACCAGCCCTGTCTTGCAGTGCAGGAGAGATGCCAGAGCGTGGTCCTGGCAGGACTGGTGAAGCCTGGCACCAGCCTACTCCCAAGCTGTCTCACACACCACAGATAAAGACCCTCAGGAGATCTGGGAACATTCAGTTCCATGGAAATCAGCTTAGAAAATGCTGTGGATGTCTTTGCAGGTTACATGCCTGCAGTCAGCCATTGCAGTCAGCCATTTTCCTGCCTGTAGCACTGTGCAGCCATCACTCTCCCTGCTGGATTATTGGGCAAATACAGTCCAGGTGCCAGCAGCAGTCTGCTGCCAGACTGAAGGCCTGTGCAAAACAAAAGATGACACCAGTCCTAGCACAGCCATGCTGTTGTTGCCTTTTCTATTTTATTACCTTGGTCTGACATCCCTATTCCTGCTCACAATCTGTAGCCCTGTGCCACAGCCACATTGCCAGCTATCTCCTGCAACCATAATCACTGGTGATGGTGCTGGTTTCAGAAGCAATCACCATGATCCTTTCATACATGAGCTAAATTCAGACCCTAGGAGAGCAGATTGGGAGAGATACCCTAGTTTAACCAAGTCCGCTTGGGGCTACCCTCATGAAAAAGCATCATTACTTCATGACCGTCTCACGCTCCCAAGGAATTAGCAAAATCCCTCCCCATACACCAAACTGACTTAATCAGGATTGACATCCTGACAGGTACCAGGCCATCCTTGGATGTGCGTTAAAGACAGAGAGATGTAGGCTTAAGTAATCTTCTCCAGAAGGACAGCCAAAGAAACACTGTGGGGTGTTGACAGCAAGGCCAAAATCTTTTCAGTTACTGCAAATGAGAATTGGTCTGGCCTCTCAGCAGGGGAGCCTTCTGCTCAGAAAGAACCATATTCGGGTGTGATTCATCCTTTCTGCTTCTCCACACAAAACACATGACAAACTTCTGTGAGGAACAGGATGTTTATGGATTTACATCACTGCTGCTTATTGCCATGGCTGCCATCCTGATGCTAGGACAATGCACCCTGCAGGGCAAGTGTACTAGAGAACACCATAAGGGAAGAGAGGTACTAGAGAACACCATAAGGGAAGAGAGCTGGCAATCTGACACCTCCATTCCCTGATAAACAGGAAGGAGCACCACGCTCCACCCTCCTTGCTATCAGCTGGTAGTAGGAGCATGCTCTGAGGTCTTCAGAACAAGGTAGAAAAAAAGGTTAAACAGCTGATCACACAATCGTGTGCTGGCTAAACCACCAGGAAGGGGAGGAAAGTATTCCTGGTCAGCTTTGAATGGCATAGTGAGGCCTCTCTTGGTCAGCTTTGAATGGCGTAATAAGGTCTCTCTACCCCCTTCTAAGACGTGCAGCAAAGCACCAGAGAGTGAAGCTGAGCTGGGGTTACCTGGAAAGTTCCTTCCTCTGAGGGACGCAGCGACTCCCATTCTGGAGAGTCCAGGAACTGGTACGGAAAGACGTAGTGAAGGAATTGTCCGTCCTGGCATACCCGGATCCTGCAGAGGACAGGTGAGGCAGACAGGCTTAGGCCACAAAACAGATGTCACACAAACCTGATAGCTCAGTGTCCCACCAGAAGGGAAAGAAATACTTGGCTCATACATGTCTTGTACCCTCTTGGGACAGCTGCAGGTGCTTTAGTGATGAGGCTATCCCTCCTTTCTTTGTGGGAAACTATTTGCTGACACTTCCCCATACTCTGTTTTCTGTTTCTTGCTACAAAGACAGCCTGCACAGGTGCAATGCTTGGTCCTAACCCAGGACTTCTCAGCCAACAGGTCTGCTGCTGCTTTCTAGATACTTCTAAGCCAGCCTGTGGCTCTTTGTACTTGAATCTTCCTCCTGTCTCCAGGATTGCACGAGGACATTCCCAGTCTTAGTACTGGGAAGTCATTGCACTCAGGATCCCCCAAAATCCTGCTGCTCATGGTTCCCCACAGATTACCCTCAGAGCTCATAGTTTGCTGCTCATTACCACTCACTTTCTCTTGGCTGTCTAAGTATCCCTTTCACCTGTTTTGCTATAAACCCTACCAGGGTCAAGGTCACATGTGTACTCAGCTTTGCTGTGGGAATAGAGAAGGTCCTGCACAGGACTGAAGCAAGGACAATGCCAGGGCACTCTGGAGTTCTATTCATAGCTCTGCATCACCAGACCTGGGGCCTCTTGCTTTCCTGTCACCATGTACCCCTGCTGTATGATGCACAAAGGCAATTCTTGCCTTCAGGAGTTACAAGACTCTGTTGACCCTTGGCTCCTAATCAGCTGGCAGTACTGCCTAGAAGGGTCAGGGATTTTAAGGCCTATATCCTGATCTAGGCATATTCTGCATTTCCAAGACCCCACTTGCTCAGTTTAAGAGAAAGCACCATTACAGAAATGCTCTGCTGAGTCAGCAAGGACCTCACAAGGCAATAGAGTGGGTACTAGGAAATGTAAATCCATTCCCATCTCCATGGAGCATCCTTTACCAGCCAAGATGCATACTTCCCACTGCAAAAGAGAGCCCATCAACTACTCACCACCAGTATCTTAATGTCTGTTGCAGCACTTTGATGCCCACAGAGTAGCATCACACAGGTCAAGACAGCACAGAATCCTCCCCATCAATATTATTTGCAGATACAGCAAACTTCAGAGCCAGTTGTTCACCAGAGATGTTTGGTAAGGGAAGCACTACTAGAAACACACATACCAAGTTTCCCTCCAGTGCTTTGCCATTCAACTTCCTGGTGGACCCAGGGTGCTTTCAACACATCTTAGAAAAGGGACCAACACCAAAAAAGAGGAAGATCAGCCATTCTTCTTTGCATACTACCTCACCAGAGAAGACTGGCCACTGCTGTAAAACAGGTGATGCTTTGTATTCCCAAAGGAAAATCCTTGTGTGACACACCTCCTGCAGCTCAGCACTGCTCCTATTTAGAGATCTTCCTTTCCCATTCTTATGTAACGTTAGTGCCAAGTTCCTGGCAGCAGACTGGAAGTCAACACTATTGCTATTTGTATGCATCTGGATTTTGCAAATCGTTAAGTGGTTATGCTGCTAAAGGCATGCCACAGGATCTCAGGTGAACAAATGCCAGTACTTGATCAGCACAGTTCATTCAATCAAATCTCCAGTGCAACTTTCTAGAGGTCCCTGAGGTTCTCCTTGGTGGTCCAGAGGAAGGACTATCACAAATGCTTGACAGCATAGGGAAAGAAAGACACCTGATTAGGCAGGATCCACCACAGGAGAATACTCTCTTTTGATGAAATGATGCTCAAAGTGAAAAATGTCAAAGCCCTGAGGGTTGGGGTGTTGGGAACAGAAACTTCTCCCTGAACACTGCTGGCCAGGGAGAGCAGGTAAACTGAGGCCTCAGCACACTCAGCACACAGCTGAGTCACAGAGGTACCAGGTGTGTCTGGTACCCCTAGAGACCACAGGTCAGACACACTGCTCTCCTGCTTTGAGAAAGGCATTCTCACAGCCAGTCTGCTCCCATCAGATTATTTCCTGTAAGATCACTTCAAAATGACAGACAAAGGGGTAAGCATTCATCAAAAGTATCACAGGTAAGGCTGAGCTGGCCACTTCATTGCCCATAGCTTGAGGCTGCAAACCATTCCCTGAAATACTCTTAAGTTAGAAAAACAAAACAAAACTAATGCCCCAAAAAGCAAATTTCTCCCTCCCCCAACAAACCAATGTATATCTCAGATCCTTTTCAGAGGAAGGAAACGATCCTCACCCCAGTTTTGGCAGAAGGTGATAATACAACAATAAGCCACAGTGGTTTGCTGTCAGACTTTGTTCAGAAATGGGGGATCCTTTACCTGCCAGACAGTAGCAACGAGAGGCGGTCAATGGGTGTCTTGCCTTCCACTGCATAATTCTGGTCTCTGACTAGTGACTGGACCTGCTCTTCACAGCACTTCACGATTTCTTTGTAGACTTCCAGGGGCACCTGCAAGGGCAGGTACATGGTCTTGTAGAGGAGGTCAAACTCTTCTGGGATGGTGTTTCTGCGGAGCCGGTAAGCCAGGTGAGCCAGCTGAAGCAAGCAGGCGAGGACCAGCAGCATGTTCCAGATGAAGATATCCAGCCCACAAGCACTCAGCCAGCCCCACAGAGCATAGCAGAAGTAGCCCGGGGCCAGGAGGCCAAAGATATAGAGGGACCCAAAGATGCCACTTCCCCCCATGTAACCCAGGAGGACAATGCAGCTGGCCAGCTGGTAGGCTGCTTCCTCCATAATCTCCTTCCAGGCATCACACACTGGAGGCCGGAGAACAGCCTGATCCCAAGAGGGGCTGTTTGCGCTCATCCTTCCCCACTCCCCACCCTCCCCAGCCGTCCTGCGCTCAAAGTGAATTGTCATACACAAAGGGTGCTGCAGAGGTTGGAAACCAGAGCTGCTGGGTAGCTTTCCTCTTCTTCTTCCTCTTGAGCACCGGCTGGTCCCACAGCAGTGCTTCAGAGCAACATGCTAAGAGTGCTGATGAATGTTTCTGCACCCGAAAAATTCCAAAAGTGTTTGCTTCTCCTCTTTGTGGCTCACAAAGTGTCGGCTGGCCCCCTTCTTAGCCACAACAGTGAGAAAAGAAGCTGGCAAACGCGAGGCCAAAAGAGCTCAGTCAAAAAAAGAGTCGAGGCCATTAGCTGGAAAACTCACAGACAGGACAGAGATCTCCTTGCACTGCCTGTCTCGCCTGCGCTGCAGCAAATGGAAGAGCGACCGTGAGAGAGCAGCAGAGAGAGCTGGTGTTGAGTGTGGAATGTGTATCTCTTGGCAGTGGAACGGAGAGAGACCCCAAATGGATAACCATGTTTGGAATTGAAATCCAAGGAGCAAAAGCAGCGAGGAGAACAGAGAGCAAGCATGCACCCGCTACTTAACATAACTCAGGCAGCCAGATAAGCCCAGCGCAGCATGAGGAGGGGAAAGGAGAAGGGAAAACAACCAGTTTATCGCAGCGAGCTCCAGTCACACATCGGGACCTCCTCTGCTCTGCACTCCTGCGAGAGAGTGACTTTTTCACCCAGAACAAAAAGGGAAAAATGTCACCCCCTTTTCCCACTGTGGCTTGTAATTGTGGTAGGGACTTAGCAAAAGAGCAGCTGGCTCTCAGTTAGTACTTTCCAGGTCCATTACAGCCTCCCCTTACTCCAGGGAGCTCCCTCTCATAGGGTGTTTTAGCTCAAAAGGCACAAGGAAAAGCTTTGCACAGCCGAAGAACTGTGAATGCAAGGGATAAAACTAGAGCAAACAAGCCTCTGGCACCCAGTTTCATCTATCATGAAGATAAGACTATCCTGCCAAAAGCTTTGTGAGCATGTAACACTTGGAAGCACATTTTGTGGGGAAATCCTAGTTGAGGGATTACAGGCTCTGCTAGGAAGCACCATTGAGAAAGATAATTTCACATTCTCAATTTTTTAATAGCTATTTAGAACCCACCCCAGACCCTCATTTAGCCCAAAGGGAACAGCCAACAGTTCCCACTCAGGTAACCCAGGACACATGCACAGGAGAGAGCCTTTGAGGTCAGTCCTCCATGATCAGCTACACAAAATATGCACAAATGCAATTCCTCCCCTGCTTCAAGTAACACAGGCAGGATCTGCCCCAGTGCCAGGATGCAGTTACATTTCAGGCACTGACGCAACCCACGTGGTCTCCCAACACAGGATGAAGTCAGCCTGCATGGGTCAGTGGGGTAGAGATAGAGTTTCAAGGATGGTCATGTTTCAGGCTGAGCTTGCAGCTGCCCTGCCTAACATACCATCCCCATTGGCACCATTCAGTTAAAGACACCTAATCACCTCTCCTAACTAATAGTGCTCTGGAATAACACTGCCTCCCGGGCAAGGTTGCCACAATGCTTTATGGCAACCTTAAAGAATTCACCATGGTCCTGGCCAGTACAATTTCACTTCTGCAATGATGAGGCCACGTGCAATACAGAGCTGCATGGCTCCTAAGAGCCATCCTGGCAGGCTGACATGTGGGAAGGAAAGAAGACAAATTAAGCTTTGCATAGGATGAGTACAGTCCATTCAGAAAGGTGCTTTCTGTTAAGGGTAAAGTGAAACAGGGAACCTGGTCTTCAGAGGCCCCTTAACTAAGTGAAGAAATAAATCCTAGCTACTGAAGCAGAAGAACACTCATCTGCAAGAGTTATGGGGAAATTAAGAACTTTCTCTCGACCTCTGCACAGCAGGACAGATGATCTTATAACTAAAGCACCACAATAAAAATCTTGGGATCCAGGTTCTGTTTTTCATACCATTGCCATATACTCGACATTGCCATATGATCCCGACAACAACTTGCCAACCTTTAGGTCTCTGCAAAAAATCCATAAGGAGCCTTCTCTCCAAGACAGGCTGACATCTGATAAAATGGGCACTTGGGATATCAAGATTGTGAACACTTAGGAGAAAGATACTTTACATAAGATCTGTGAGACAAAACTGAACTGCTATAAGTAGAAATGTAGAACTACATTAGAGGAAGCATCCTGAGAAGCACCATTGCAATTTCTCCTGCCTTTTCACACTACCAAATACATTTTGTAGGAATATCAAAGAAAGCAGAAAAAAGGGAAGTTAAAATTTCATTCTTCAGTTAGGTAAATTCCTGAGTAAAAAATAAACTGGAACACAGTGCTAATGACTTATTAGTACAAAAAAGGCCTTCATCTGACATCTTCCAGAACATAAACAGTGGTGTTGCAGTGATGCTGAAGCCAGCAGTGTGGGTGAGGATGAACTGTTGTGATTTCTCTGTGGAAGGCAGACAGGAAGCTTTCAACCCACAGTAATAACAGCACAAAGCTCTCATTAGAAACTACACAATTTTTCTGCTGGGTCCCAATGTGACACTGTAGAGAGAATAATACAGCACTTTAAAAGGTAGATCTTGGAGCACACACTAGAGATTAACTTAGTGTTTTCAGACTCAAATTTCTAAAAGGAAGATTTGTAAAGTGATTGAACCAAGACTGGTTCTTTCTTTCTCCCTTGACAGTACTATGGCCATACAGATCATCTTCAGAGCACTTTCAGTTTTCCACCAAGCAAAAGTAAAAAAAACGCTCTTCTTACTAAAGAGAGATTTTATTTTCGTGCCTTGCTTTGGATTAGAGTTAGTGCTCTTCATCCAGGGATGCTGGTTCATCCAAGACCAGTGTTCAAAAGCCAACACTGATTTCTATTGGAAAGGTACATACCAAAGTTGAAAACAATTTGGAATGAAGATGTCAAGTTCATAAAAAACACCTGAGCAGCATTAAGACCCTTCCCCGGAAGTAAACACATAAGCATTACTACAAAATGTTTGTGAAGAAGAAAAACAGACATGTCATGCTTTTCAGCACCGAAACAGGCACTGTGGAAACAGGTACTTCTCTGATTTCCCCACTTAAAATGGACTTAACCAGAGCACTTAATATTTAGCTGCATGGGATGATGCAATGCAGGTACAGCCTGCACTATGTTTGGCAAGTAAATCCTCTGTCCTTGAGAGCCACACAACACAGAGATTATCAGTTCCAAATCTCACAGCAGCCAAATGACTGGTTATTTTGCCCATTCCTTAGGAAGTCAATAGGTTCACTGCTGATCCCATAAACTGAAAACTAGTTCAATCACCTGTGTTGAGGACTCCAAGACCTTGGTGGCTTGAAGTCAGAGAGGACATAATCAAACATCTCTTTTTCGATTTATTATACCATGCATTGCTGGCACTAGTCTGCAAAACTGTTACTTACACACAAATAAAACCTGTAGCTCCGAAACACACACATTTAATTTACAGCTGTTGGGAAAGACCTCCAGCCTACTCCAGACAAGCTCACGGTGAATTAAAAAAAAAGTTCAAAGATGTCACATACTGTATCTAGTTGTGCTGCTCTGTGGTTTAGTCAAGCTTCCTGCTACTGCTGTGTTTCACACCCTCAAGGTACACACCACCCTGTGTAGTGTCTGTCACCAACACTGTCAGTACCAACATAGGAACTCCCACTCCCTGAATGAAGCCCTGAATCCACTCCACAGGAATACCATAGTAAGAAATGAAGCTGCTCAGCAAGGAATTTAATTTGACTACAAGGTTCTTCCATTGTTGCTTCAAGTAGAGAGTTGTCCAGTACCCTTTCTGTACCTGTTGCACACAAATACATCAGCATCCTACTCATTTCCAGAAACTTTCTAAAGTACTTGCCATGCTTTTACCCTCATGGAGGTCTAAACATTCCAATTCTTAAGTGAATAGAATTTGTGTAAAATTGTGAAGGAATATGTTTTTTCTTTTCTTGACTGGGTATAAACAGCACTCCACTCTCATCCGGCCACTCTCTGCCCTGCTCTATTCTGTGACACCATTTCCAGTTTACCCAGACCATGCTACCACAAAGCTGGTACTCATCCACCTTTTAGCATTCTCTTCAGTTCATGCTCTGACACACAACAGTTCAACAACAAATGACCTTGTTTAAGTTTCTATCTCAAGATAATAATAAACACCAAGAGCACCAGCTCCTGCTCCTGAAACAGCTAGAGTGCCACAGGCAGCTTTGAATGCTTTCTGCCAGAGCCACACCTGCATCTCTACTCTGAGGCTAAAAGCCTGCACGGACACAGCTCTTGCCTCAAGATAGGACCTTCAGAAAACATTCCCAGAGGAAGAGTCTAAACTCTCCTCACACAACTTGTGAGTCTCAGCAGAGGCAGCACCAAGTGTCACATACAGAATGTTCGCAGCCAAGAGCCATTGCAAGCTCAGGATACACAGGGCCCAGCAGGCAGAGAAATGATTTTGACTGCACTCACCCTTCCAGCAGAATCAGAGCAAGGAGAAAAACCAAGACAAAGCACAGATTTAGTATCTTCAGTTAATGAAGTGAAAACTCATCAGGACAAAAAGTAATTAGCAGTATCATCCTCAGGAAAGTCAACTCACCACAGGAAGAGTAACATTAGGGTTGCACAGTTACATAGTATAAAGCCAGAAAAGCCCCACTTTTAACAAAGCAGAAATTCCACCTCATGTTTCTCTAGATTGTAAGGAATCAAAGGCAATAACCACCCTCCCGCTATTGTCACATACAAGTGAAAAAAGAAGCCAGAAAACAAAAGTCCATGCGTGCATAGCACAAGACCAACACAACAAAAACTCAGCATAAAAAAAAAAATCTTTACTTTCAGGCAAGTAACCTGTACATACAAGTCACTTGCAGTGACAGGGAGCAATCCTCTGCTCCCTTTCCCTTGAAGGATTACTGGCTCAAGCAACTTTGAGATGGGAAGTACCTAATTTTTCATTATAAAGAATGAAGCTCAGGTAACTGTATTCAAAAACCATCAGAAGAATTTGAATAGGGGAAATCAAATTTTTGACTCTAAGGAAGTTCATAAGACTGTGGTCGCCTTTGTGCAAACATAGTTACAGCTACTGTCACAAACAGCACCACAAGCTTCAGCATGACTGCTGAAAGCTACAAGAGTGCAATGCTACTAGAATGATTTCAACAATTTGCATCAGTGGTAAAACCCACCAAAGTCCTCTCTGTTCAACCACACCACCACAGTAATCAGAGTTCCTATGTTAATGATTAAGCACTTTTCTCATTCTCTCACTCCTGCAGCATGCTGTTTTCAGTGAGGAGGGCACTGTCATTTCTTTACTTAGAAAGAAACAGAAGTCTGGAACATTGGTCATTTTCAGGCTTTTATTAAGAGGAAAAAATATATTTTCTATAGCAGTGGTCAAGAGCAAACAGTGGAAAAGCTACAATGTGATGCATACTCTATCATTAAAGACTCTTTATAAATAGATTGTTTATATTTGCTCTTCAAAGTAACTTGCAGAAATAATTTATTTTTGCAGCTTTCCAGAACACAGTCACACCAAAGACATCATCTAGAAGAGAAAGGAAACACAGCTTCACAAATCATGGATTTCCAGTGGATATAGAGCAACAGTTCAGCAATCAACAAAAAAACCCCAGCACAAACTCAAGAAAACTAACTCCCGTGTGCCCTAGCACCAGAAATCTAAACTGAGGTTTAGATGTCTTAGAAGACAACAGAGGCAGCACCATTCTCTACTGCTGAAGGGTGACTCACAGAGGCTGTGTACTGCCAAGGGCTTCACTACCCTCACAGGACAGCAAACTTGGCTGTAATGTCAATGAGGATTGTTCTGCCTTCTCTCTCGTAAGGGCAACACCAACATCAGAACAGTTCTCTGGGCCTTCCAGAGGCACCAGCTGAGGTGCCAGGGCATTTCAGAGGCAGAGGTCCTGAAGGTTGTACTCACCCCACTCAGTCCTGCTCATCTCACTCATATCTTGAAGCCCAGAGCTCTCATACACTCTTTGTGAGCTTCAATTAGGGGCCCACAATTTTCTTCTCCCTTCTCAACAATGCTGCAAAACAAAAAGATTTCCAGGGTTCAGCAATAAAATGGTCGCTTACTCTAAGTAAGAGAAACAGAACTGTCAAACTGTTGGGGAAAATTAAAAATCTCTATTAGGATCCAGAGGGGCTTTTTCCCTGGCCAGGGTTGTGCTGTTTTGGACAGTATAAAACTGTCCCAAAAAGCTACCCAAGTCTGGAGCTGTGCACCTAAAACTCTGACAACAGAAATAACAGAACTTCCTATTAACAGGCCAAGGTCTATTCTGGGCAAGTCCGGATGGGGATTTGTTATACAACACAAGGCTGTCACATCATCAAGTACGCTGAGCTTGCCAGTTTCAAACTATTCAGGGAAGCAACAAAACTTCTCCAGTAAGAGACAAATACAGAACATGTTAACCAGTAAATGATATTTCAGTTGCAATTTAAGGATCCTGAAGCAAAGAGCAAAACAAAACAACACCGGTCCAGCTATTGTTGAAAAAATTATTCACCATATATGGTAAATTTTGATGTTACTCATCCATCCAAGCAAAAGCCTCTCATTGTTGGTATATCATGTATACCACAAAAGCAGTTCAGAGCTGCTTTTTGACTGAATAACAGAGCTGCTTCATTTTCTTCTTAGGTTTTATCACAATGAGCATGGACACATCACCTGTCTGCCCAGGGCAAGTCCATTTGACCAGTAACATCCATCCTACCAACCTTTTCTTAGAGGGTCCTGGATTCACCTTCACTCTACCTTTTTATTAGACATGCTCCCCTAAATTTAGCAAAAACAGTGTTCAGTGTTACGTCACCCACCAAACACCATCTATACCACCAGCAAAGAAAAAAAAAAAAAGAGAGACAACCTGGTCATCAGATTTTAACATAACATTTTTAAACTTTAAACATTCACTGTCAAAGGAATGTTTAAAGTTTAACCCTCCATTTTGAGGGTGCACTTCATATTACTTTATAGGTTCTACGATCATGACTAAGCCTATAATTACCAATGCAGATATATAGGTCACCGTCAAATTTTGAACTTCTCTGAGAAATGTCATCCTCTGAGACTCAAGATCCTGAGTATTTTGCTCTATTTAAAAGAGAGCGTAATTTATACGCAGGCAAACAATAAAGAAGTTATCACCTGCTGGTACGTGTTGCTTCAATCAACAATAGTAAATATTTACAAGCAGCATTAAAAGCTGATCTTTGAAACCTGTTTCGAACACGGGCTATGAGGTTTTAACCTCTTCATTTCGAAATTATCCTTTTAAGTCAGTTTCCTCTCCTTCTGCACACTCTCCCTCCTCCCTCGGATGCTCCAGCACCCTGCGTCCGGGATGGGGAGAGCTCCTGAAATGCCCGGCGCAGGCTGGCAGGGGCACAAGCTCCCGGAGAGGAGGGAATCCCGGCGGTGCAGGGCGCAGACACGGGCGGCAGGAGGTGTGCGGAGGGGCGGCCGCAGGGAGCTCGGGGCCCTACCAGGCGTCCCGTGCCTTCTTGGTCTCGGGGCAGGCGCAGCATGCCTTCAGCGGCTTCTTCTCCTCCCGCGCCTCCCCCGCGCCCTTGCCGTCGCAGCTGGCGGCGGCCACCGAGGACATGGCGAGCAGCTCCCGGCACCCTCAGCCCGCGGGGAGAACGGGCCAGCGCTGGAAGTGCGGCTGTGCCGGGAAGGCTCGCTCGCTAGCCCGCCCCTTCCCGGCCCGCGGCCTGCTGGGAGGGGTAGGAGCGGCGGCCTTCCCCCGCCTCTTCCCGGCCGTCACCCCGAGCCGGGAAAGTGACATTTCCCAGGGACATTCGGTACTGAAGGAGGCAGAAGAGGAAAAAGGGAGCGGGCAGCGGGGATGAGAAATGGCGCCGTCAGGCGAGAGCAGCTGGCACCCGCCGCAGTCAGCAAAAGCAGCAAGTGACACCCCCGGCTCTGCCAGCGCCCAGCTCCACGCTGAAAGTTGTGTCCAGCCGCCTAAACCTCTTTCTTCCTACTCAGCCAGTGGGGAAGACAGAAGATCAGGTCTTTGTGGGGGTGGCTACACGGATTGTACCCAGTCACCGTCACTGGGAACAATTAAGGTCGCGGACTCATGTCAGCGGCCCAGCCGGGCCGGCCCTTCGCATTGCTAGGGAAGGATGTGCTCTGATGCTTAATCTTTTATGCTTTCGAGCCTAAGCAACAAGAAGGGATATTTAGTCTGAAACAGAGAGCAACTAACAAGCTCCAAGTGCTGTCCATGCTTGACATGCTTCAGTGATCTCAGATGTTGGGGGGAGAGTAACAAAGTTCACTGATACTGGACACAAAGAATGCAGAATTTACAGGCCACAAGGACATCTGGCAGAACTGTCAAGATAAGGAAGAATGTAATAAAGGCAACTCAGCAATTGTGTTAAAATAGCTCCAGCTGAGTTAAAGTCAATTCTGGTAGGGGGAGAAGGTGACCACCAACTCATGTACCACTGACCCCAGAAACCTACTGACTCAAGTCGAAGGCTGAGCATGCAGACTATTTAGCATTAAAAGTGAGAGAATTGTTAACCAACAGAACATAGAATTCTAATTAGTAAGAGAACTGTGTAACTTGTAGCCAATGAACATGAACTCCTTTGTTTGCTAAAATGTGTAAATAGTGAAAAGCTTTGGTAGTTGGTGTGCTTGATCTGTGAAATACCACAGAACACCCAGGCTTGCAGAACTCTGAAATAAATAATCAATGTCTCTTGAGTGTGTAATTACTGGGTTGTTGAATCAGATTTTTGTGGACAACAGCATGGAAGAAGATACAGAATTGCTTTTCCTTTGCAGTCTGTCCCAAACCAAGGCATCAGTAGCCACTCTTGCCTTTTAGATCTCTGCCACATACAAGCCACAGCTTGACTCTTAGGCCATAGTCTGTGTTTGCTACCAGTCCTGATGACTCCAGCGTGATACTTACACATATTAGACTGACAGGCACACTGCAGACCAAAGGGATACCCCATACAGGTAATGGGGGAAAGGCAGGACAGCAGTGGATGTGACACTGCTGAGACATTGCAATGGGAAAATATTACTATGCCCACTGGGATGCAGCTGCTGTGCCTTTTAATGGGGTGTTGCAGGAGTCAAAAAAGAACTGGCAGTTTACATCGTGTACTAAGGGGATTCAAAATTGTAGGAACACTGACAAGAACAAGGAGGAGCAGAAAGTGTCATGTAACACTCACCTAATCAGCCACCTACTGAATTATCCATGGATCTCTGCTCTGTAGCCTGATCCCCACTATGCCATTTCTCTGGCAAGGTTGTTCAGGTGACCTGCACCCACGCAGCCTCCTGGTTCAGCACACAGGCATTGTGAGGCCATGCAGCGAGGTGTGATGATCTGGAACATGTACCTGCATGCAACAAGGCTGCACTTGTTGACCAAAATATGATTTTTCCAAATTCACACAAACATGCTGCAAGATAAAAGCTGAGATTGAAACATCTGTCAAAAGCACACATCAAAAGCAGTGCCTTGTTCCTAGTTTGTTAAACATGCTAAGCATGTTTTCCTTTAAAATTAAATAGCTTTGTCTTTTCTTCCTAAAGCTTTATCTGCTGGCCACTTTCCAAAGGCCTAGATAGAGCTGTTGATTGCAACACAAACTCTGAGGGAAAGACTGTAATAAAACCTCCAAGAGGGTTTCTCAAGTTTGCAGTTGAATGGTATCATTTATTTAGCATTTTTTTATATTAAAAAGAAAATTTGAAAGTCATTGATTTGGCCTGTAGAAACCAGGAAGACACAAAACAAAATACATTTTATACTCTAGCCCAAATTATGGAATACCAAGGGCAGAGGGAGGTTAAAATTTAGTCATCTTGAGAGATGACTTCAGATGAGTCTGCACAAAGGTATGGCCTCTGAAGACTAAACATCTCTGGAAGCAGAATTCCTCTCTAGCAGCCTTCCAAATAGATCAAGGAGGAGCGCTGCTATTTTGGCTATGCTCCCTGCAGGGTAGCAGTTTGTAACAGAAGTGCAACAAAAGAAGGAATCGTTTCTTGGTGGGGTGAAAGGACCGAGGCTGGAAGGGAGAAGAAAGAAGAGAATAGCCATTAAAGCATGGGTAACACATTTTTATACTGATTGCACCAATTTGGAGTACAAAGAAGAGGGGAGACCACAGCCATTTCTCTTCTGACATTGCATTGTGCATAAGGATTGATTGTTAACTCAGTGATTTTTGTTTTCTGTTTGTCCTCTGTCTGCTGACAGTGGCAGAAGAATTATGTTAGAGAGCTATGTGTCAGAGTGAAAAGATTTATCCAACGGTCAAGGAGGAATAGCTAAGGACAGACTACTGAGATGAGACTGGGTGAAAATTGTCAGAACAAGTACTCAGGAAAACAGATCCGGTGAAAATCTCAGTCTCTGCAAGAGAGAATAAGAAAAGACCATCACTCAAGCTGCTATATCATTTGGCAGCCTGGTGCCACATGTGAGAGTACAAGGACTGCAGGTATCACTGGACATTTACAGCTCTTTATTTAGAGGATTAATAAGGGAAATAGGGAGAGACTGCCCAGCTGTCATGGGTTTCCAAATTATTTTCCCTGTATAGCCCTTTATCAGAATTGAAGAACATGCAGCAGTGGTTCATAATGTGTAAACATCACAGCAGCACTGCAGCCATTGTTGTTGTCTTCTTGTGTCTTCAGTTTCACCCACTAAAAGAACACTTGTCCAAAAACCAAAAATATACTTGCCTCCAATGGACAGATTATTCAAGAAACCTCAAAAATGTATTTACATTCATTGTTACTGTTAGGTTGGGTAAGCCCCTATCAATGTCAGTTGAAAGTAACAGTCTGGGGTAGTTTGGGGTTTTCCAGATTTTTTTATACTCCTGATATACATAATAGAAGGTAAATGAGGCTGTGGAAATTTTGTCTGATGAAACTGAGCTGAAGGTATTTCAATATTTTCTATATAGTGCCTATTCTGAGAACCACTTTATCATCTTGAAAAAAGAAACCTGTTCAATATAGTCTAAAGAAGTATTTTTGGTTTTCACTGAGTATAAACGTAAGACAGCCAGTGCTCCAGCTGCCCAGTCAACCATATGCTGTGTTTTATTGTCAAAGAAGTTCTTTGTATTTTGTGTCAATATGCTTAGATAATATGAAAATAAAGGATTTCAAAACTCTGAGCAACATGTCTTATCAGAATCCTGTTGCCTCTTACATAAACTGCCCAAGAACAGGATAGAGTTTCTCCTTCTGATCAGAGTTGCAGACCTGCAACTACCAAATGTGATCACTCAGCAGTGGGACCAGAAAGAGAATGAATGCTGGGATAGAAGGACTTGTGCTCCAATCTAGAACAATGGAAGAGACTCTAAGGTGATTATTTACACCCCCTCTAAGCTTCAAAATCCACCTTTAGGTGAAGGCAAGGGGTTTGAACACTGGCCTGATATCACCTCAAGAAGCAGTGCACCAATCCCTTCCCAGACTGAAGAGGAAAATCCTCATGATTCAGGACTACAGCATAAATTCTGTACACAGGGATTTTGCACCAAAGGACTGAACCACCCCCTTCCTGGGAGACCACCTTGGAAGTTAATATGGAGAAAGTCTTGCATACTGGCAAGCAAGCCATTAAAAACACAAGAGCAGAGTCAAGATTACTTTAAAGGCTTTTGTGTCTCTTGAATGCTCTACAAAGCCAGTACTGCAACAGATCATCTCTTGCCAAAAACACAGCCAAATCTTCAGAGCATCAGCCTGGAGGTGGAAGGTAGTTTGAAAGAATGAATTCACTTTAAAACCAGAACTGCTGTCTCGATCAGCAAGACTCGGCCCACGGCATCCCCGACGTTCTGGGGTCTCATGTTGGGACCAGGACTCTGGCCCTGCCCTCCCTGGTAAAGAAGACAGTAACCCTCCTACAAGCCTTAATATAAACTTCAAAGATAATAATGCCTTCCTCATACTGTTTTCTGCACATCTCTCACCAGTTTGTGCTAGGATTAGGACTATCATCACTTTTATATTATGTCCCTTCTTGTCACTGTCCTTTGAAAGCATATCCAAACAAATTAGTAAAGATTAGCAATTTGCCATGCATGCAACACTGCAAAATCTGAATCAGCAAGTTCAGTGTGTAGTCTCCCTGGTAATAAGGTGAAAGAAGGAAGCTGGTGTTTCGTACTGTGACACAAAATAACCTGCCTGTCCCACATATGTTAGAAACAGGAACTATGAGCCTTTAGACACAAGACATGTGGCAGCTTTTCCACAATGCAGATACGCAGCAGCTGATGATCCATGTGCATTTAAAGGCCGGCCAAGCTTATTTCAGTGCTTGCTGGGGTGACTGACCAGCTGTTCCCTTTTGTGGAGGGAAAACCCATGAAAATCTGAGCATTTTGGAATAAATCCCATTGCACAGACTCATGGGAAGGGCAGGTGTTTGCACTCAAATGGCTGCATGTGTTACCAACACAACAAAAGAGCATGAAAGAAGAAGACAACTGTCTGTTTTCTGATAGTCTCTACACTTAGTAGCTTAGAAAATTTTAACTTGCATTTGGGAAATAACATCACTAGTCCTCCAAAAGACATGAATCTGCAAAGGACTGTCCCTACACTGCTGTCAGAGACTTGCTGTTTTCAGGTAAAAATCAGAAAAAAATAGCCCAGGTTTAAAAGCACTTAGGCATGAAACAGATACACATTAGTCACGCATAGAGGAAGGTTTTTTCCCCCAATATTGCAGTTACCAAGACAGCGGCCTATAAAGATCTTTCCAAAGAAGAAACCTCTTCCATTCTCAGTTCTCATGACTTGAAAGAGCAAGATTTTCAAACTTCTGCAAAAAGACCTATATGAATTTTCAGAACTGACCGAATCTGACTGTTACAATCAGACAGCTGAGCTACTGTTAATATAAACCACTACATGCACACATCTCCAAATAGTCACCCCACAAAAAGCAAATGCTGCCTAAGGTCTGTGCTTGTACATTACAGGAAACCTCATTCATAACCCAAGTCCAGGAGTCTGTGTACTTTTTGGGTTTATAAAAAATATTTTTGTGTGTTTTTCTCTGCCAGCTGTTTTCCGTGACCCGAGAATGCAAACAGAGTCTATTTTCCCCAGCCCTGAGATCAAAGGAAAGGCCGTGAGTCGTCTCTTCTGATGTTCTCATTCATTGTTTAATCTTTCATTCCATTCTGTTCCTGACCATCAGAGCTCTTCACTGTAGGTCAGTCCAAGGCACAAAACCCCAAAAAACCCCCACACAGGGTGGTGTGTACATTTATACTACAATCCATGTAATCAGTATTTATAATACTTCTCCAATAACTATTATCCATGCTAGAAAGTTAGACTCTATTCTAAACCAACCATAATGTGCCACCTCACTACAGAACATGGAGCAGGTGAGGAAGAAGAAGGAAACCCAAAAACCACGTGGACTTCTCCATCTTGTCTTCACCTCCTTGCCATCCTAAATATCTAAAATTCCCATATATCTAAAATTCTCACCCTGTGATAAAACTATACACTATTCTACTATCTAATACACACTCTTGAAAACTCTGCTTCATTCCAGAGCTTAAAAGCCCTTTTTCCATGAACAAAGGTTAAAAACACTGTTTGTCAGAGATCTTTAAATTCCAGACTCCAACATGTACTGAAGAACAAGAATCTCACTGTAGTTCCATAATACAAACTCAAAACCTTGATCAGTTCTGCTGCAAACCAGGCAGGGTTTCTGCAATTCTTGTGAATGGTGTTAAGCTATGAGTCAATTGAGAAGCAGAAAAACTGTAGGTCCACTTCTTTTCCAGTGCACACATTCCATTTGTCCTTTTTATTCCTGTAAGTGTTGCTGCTATTAACAATTTTATTCTGCTTGATGGCATGCCATTTCGATGCCTATGACAGTGGCAAACCTGGCTTCAGTCTACTCAAGTCTCTCATGATCATATTTTATGAAATGTGAAGCTCCACTACAGAAAATGGTTTAACAATCTCAATGAACCGCAGGACCTAACTGGAATCCTGGAAGGTATCATTAGTATTTACAAATACATGAGTCATTCCATATTTGAGATGTTGCTGACTGCAGCTGCGTACTTCTATGTACTCACATTCCAGCATCTCACTTCTTTTAAACATTGCATCAAGATATATGCTGTGCAGTGCTGCAAGCTGCTTATAAAGAGCCTGCAACTTCACACACCTTCTGAATCCATTCAGAATCCCCACAGATGTTTTTCATAAAGTTACTAGATAATGTAGAAAGTCCAGTCATTCTGAAGCCATTTCTTTCACATCAGTGGTCATTCTAGATTTCAACTTTGAACACCTAATCCATTTGCACTTGTTTTCTTCTGCTTTTCTTCTTGCTGATCTTCTTCTCAAGGATATTTAGAATCCTCTTTCCCGCCGAAATCAATGGGACTTGACTATTGAGTGCTTAATGGTCAGATTTTAAGAAGAATTGGGACATCGCCATATGCAGGTAGAAGGATTCTCAAGAGAGCCTACTTACATTGACATCTGCCTTAATACACTATGCATCTGGAGTAAAATTATTTTTTTTTAAGTGACATGGGAACATATGTCATCTACATGGCAGAAAATTTAATCTAAACGCTCAGCTCAAGCTGACATCCTGACTATTTTGCCCTGACTTTAAATACGCTGTGCAGTATTTTTATCTAAGTAGTGTCTTAGGCTGGTACTTACTCTGTGTAAGTCTACATTTTACTCCATGCTTCCTATATGGTCTGGCATTGACTGTTCTAGTCCCGTATTTAAAATGAGAATGAATTCTTCATGGGCTCTCCTAGGGACACATGCATACAAAGACTTCGTACCAGACAGAGGATGTTTCCAGATCAACATGCTAGAGGCTAAGTTCTTATCCTGTTCTCACAGTCAGTATGTCAAAACCATGTTGATGTGCTCTAGATCCTGTCTGGTTCAGCCTCCACCACATGAAACTGGGAATTGACGTGGGAAGGACTATGTGGGTGCAGGCAAAGACAGACAGGAGAGATAGGGGAACTTTCAAGACTGAAGAGAGTGCAGGCTGTGTTCTCTTACATGAAGGAAGTGATACTTCTACCTCCTTCCCCACTCCTTGAAAGGGCTCTGTTGAAACCCCATCCAATTCTAGCTTTTTTCTTCCAATGGCCCCAGTGTCCTGTCACTGCTTCCTCACCTTTTTATCTCTGGTAGGCCTGAACCCCTGGGCCCTTGGATGTGTACTAGCCCTCACCTGACTTTCATCTGGTGGATTGCAATTAAAGGATGATTAGAAAATGCTGAAAACTTTAATAGAGTGTATTAAGATTTTGTTGCACTAATTGTTTGAGAGTAAATAAGAGTGTAATATATGAAAGAGTTATATTGTGTCATAATAACCTAAAATTAATCTCTGCAGCACTTCTGTCCAGATATTTAATTTCTGTGAAGGGAGTGGCTAAAATAATCACAAACAATCAGGAGTTTCTAATGCTTACTTCAGGCAAGCACAAAAATTCAGTGCCCAGAGAAGTGTTTTAACACACTGATACTTGAAACCTGCAAGCTAGCACAATGGTATGGCATTTATTCCTCTGAATATTACATGAGAGGAGTAAGAACACTAGGAATTCACTAGTTCCTTAAGGAGTTCAATCCAAGATCCTTTTCCTCCTGGGGCAAGACAACGTGCCCAACTACAGCCCTGCAAATCATCCAAATGTCAGCTCTGTTCTTTAAGAATCACCATTTAAGAAGGTGACCCAATCCAAGTGAAGTTTAAGTATGAGTATCCTCCAGAGGATGTCTGAAATATTGGTAAAATTTGGATTTTGTCAGTTTGAATCATAGGCTGAAAATGTCCTTAATTCTGTCCCCTTTAAAAAAAAAAAAAAAAAAGTGCTAATCAAAATCATTACAGAAGTCTTTTAGCAGGCTTTGAAGTGAATTCTTTAACTGTGATCACAAAGTACTATTACTTAATTTCCTTTGAACTTTGACTTTTTAGGCTATCCTCATCTGTATATTGCTTTTATTACAGGAAATGTGCACACAGTCATACTAAGAAAAAGAAGGCAAGAGAGAACATGTCCCCTATAAACACTTCCACCTCTTTTTTTTTTTTTTTTCCATTTCAGCTGTTGTATGAGAAGATGCCTCTCTTAGCACGACTCTTAGTAAAAACAGCATGAATTAACCACAGACTTCCCTTAGTGAAGCTCCATTTACCACGATCAGTACTCCAAAGCCAGTTTTACAAAAGTTGTCACAAGTTACAGGTGAGGTATTCCACAGTGATTGCCATGCCTTACTACAGCCAAAGGTCAACACAGAGACAAGGTCTCAATCCACAAAGCAATAGATTTCATAGCATCTGTCTCCTCACATATTTTCGAGACTTACCTCTGCTTTCTGATGGGAATAGTGACCACATCTTCCTCATCCTCTCTGCTGGCTGGAAGGAAGGCTCCCTTCTTCTGGATTAAAAACTTAGCAATGATACTGACTGCAGCCTTGTGCTGCTGCTTTCCTTTTGAGTCACACACCTGGAAAAGATGTTTATTATACACAGAGAGGAAATTGTGTGGAATGGACAGGGAACAAACAGGAATCCAAGGGATTACTCTGGATGGGTCCGAATCTATTTTGCATCAGTTCACATTTGGATACAAAAGCGGAACCGACGGCAGGTTAGAGCCTATGTTGGGCAGGACCATACATGGAGGAATTGTGACATCCTGTGGTAAAAATTGGAAATGGCATACTAATGGTTACTTATTTTAAATAGATTACTTCTGGAACTTCCAGATATCAAAGCCTCCGCAGTGCTCTTAAGACTAGAACTTTGTTGCCTGTAGCTTAGATTTTTTTTTTTAATAACTAGAAAAAGTCGCCACGAAGTATCACAGGTATCCAGCACCATGACAGTGCTGCCATTTGACTCCTGCTAAGAGCAGAAGATGACCCATCTATGGAATTAAACTTAAAGCCAGATGGATGAAATCTTGCCAGGGGTTTCACAGATCATCATAGATAGCAGGATAAAAGTCACATTCAAGAAACCCAGTTTCCTCACAGGTTTTGGAGGACAGATGGAAACCAGACTAGAGACTCATCATCTGTTTAGCTGAACTTCTTTGCTTTAAACAGACGAATGAGGATACAATTCAGCATCAGCCCAGGACACCACCCTAATCCTGCCTTTCCACATCCTTCCTCACTTTTTCAGCTCCTCACCTAAACCTCCCATTTTCTTGTCCAAACCTCTTCAGTTCTACTTTACTGGCTGCTCACCCTGTCTCTACCTCCTCCACGTGCCACACTGGTTCTCTACCACCCCACTCTCCTACTATTTTTATTTTGTTCAGGCAGCCAAGTTTCTCCTCTAAAATCACACATTCATGTCCAATCCATCTTGTCTTGTCTTGTCCATCTTGTCAGCTACTGCTCTGCTCCCAACTAGTGCCTAATCCTACCCTGCTAAATTTTCTTCTTCCCCTTGTCTGATTTTACAGCTCAAACACATCAGCAAGTCATCACAGCATAACAAGTCCATCAACATAGTAGCAGTAATTCATCTTGCAGCAAATTACACCATCTTATCTCAAGGTTAATGTGAGGTAAAATTATTTGGCTCAGCCTTTGATACAGGCAGCTAAACTAGTACACTTTTCTGCCATTTTGCAACATGCAAAGTTAATCCACTCAGACATTTTGCAGAAACTCTCAAGGGTGTGGACAATTTACTTACATATCTGAGCACCTGTTGTGCTCTACAGCCAAGCGGCTATTAAAAAAAATCCAGATAGACAACACCCCAGCTCACCAACAGTCTTGTTCTGGAAAAGTTATTAATTAAGAAAACTACCAAAAACCAAAACTCAACCCTAGGGCCCACATCTCTAAGCAGAAAGCTCATTAGTCATCAGTAAAATTTTTTTGTAGGAAATAGGAATCTTTTTTGATTGCTTACAGTTTAGTTGACTGCAGCTCACTTTCATCAGAGCAACAGGATATGTCTCTAACATACACAGACCAACCTACAAGATAAGCTTTGAGTCCCTTTTCCAAAGTACCCATCATAGACAAGATTACCGAAGTTTAATGCCTGGGATCAAATATTTCTTCAGAGCCTTGTGTATTTTGGGATCTTTTTCTTTGGAAATAACTGGTTTATATTAAAAAAACAAACAAACAAACAAATAAATAAACAAGATCCATTCAGACCAAACCCCACGTCTTTGTTCTCGCAGTGCATTCCACAGCACACAACAGTGTGCTAGGGGCCCTGGCCAGATTTCACACAGCTTCAGGTCCCCAAGAATATGGAGATTCCAGGCAAAGAGCACTCAATATAGTAATAATCAACACAACTTTTAATGCTTGTAAGGCTGTCCACTGTTTATACCTGTGGACAGAGATTTCTTAGAAATATAGTTAAAAATTAGCCAATATTTTACCCACATGCACACTCTAATCAAAGCAAGTTCCATGAACCTGAACCTTGAGCTTTTTCACTCAGCCACATATACCTGTCACCTCCCATGAGTGAATACTGGTCTTCAGGCAGCTGTGCAGTGATCTGAAAACTTTCATTTTTTGACAAGTTAGTTTTCAGCCACATCAGTCTCCAGAGCAGTCTTTCCAGTGCCAAAACTTGACAGATCAGAGGCAGTAGGGCCAGGTACTTCATGGTGAACAAAGAAAAACGTGGTAACACCTCACATTTAGTCCAATTTAATGCAGTTAAAAGTTAATAGTGGGACTGCACCTTTTTGGTTGTACATGACTCCAGAGAGTATTTATCTGTTAGGCTATGCTTTGGCATCTTGTAGTACTATCAAAAAAACATTTAGTTATTCCATTGTTCCTTCTCATCTTGGTTTCCACCTGGATCCATTCCACGTAAGAAAAAAAGAAGCCCAGGCAACCCGGATCTAGTCATCTCTGAAAACCCTGACATGGAAAAATATCAGAGGGTGGAGCCAACAAAGAATAATTTTTTGGCCAAAGTACAGTTTACACACCTCATTACCCCAAGGCAGATGTTCAGCATGGAAAAATTTCAGCATTGAAATCATGGAGTTTTAATGAAATAAGATACAAGAAAGGAAAACTGAACTTGATCATGAGAAATTTTGGGGAACTCTGTTAAAAAGTGGCTTTTGTTGCCACATCTATAATTATAATAAGGTATCATATTGTAAAGCTCCTCAGTAAAATGAGGGTCTTTACAGCCTGCTGGGTATCTTTAGGGCATGGATCAATCCATTGTGGGAAGTCACATTCTACAGATGTAGATGATGTCTGTCAGAAACAAAGCAGACAGCATTTCTTAGTTCAGACACCTCTTCAGTTGACCCACTAAACCTAAAACCTAAAAAACCTAAAAAAATTTGTTGCATCAGGGAAGGGATGGGCCTTTAAGACAGTAAACCAGCATTCAAAGTTGAATTGTCTACAAGTAAATTCACAGAGCCAAGGAATTTGGAACAACAGTCCTAAAGTTGCTCTCCTATAATGAGGAACTGAGGGGCCAGTATTTCATGTCAGACTTGACAAGCAGTGAAGAACACTTTGATATACAGTTTTATACACAAAATAACTAACATAAGGGACTTGCTTCAAGATTATAGAGAGAGGGCCCATTTGCAATTTCTCTGCTTTTTGTGTCCTATTCCAAGGCAGCATTGCCTGCAAATCTCTTTATGTTCATAAAAGCATTAGCTCTTTCTGGTTTTAACATTTAGCATGAAGAAGCTTCCAACTTTGTTTCTAATGGAAAAGAATGGCCCCCTCCTTAAGGAAACACCAATGTTTTGCAAAGCATTTTGTTCATTTGTATGTTTTATACAGGCCTCTTGAGATGCTCCACAGATGAAAAAACCCCTGCAGTCTTCTGGGCAGTACGTACCTAAGCCTATTTTCACAAAACCAGAGAAGCACTTAGGTCAGAAAAGACTTCTGAGATCACCTATGACCAAACACCGCCGTGTCAAATAGACCATGGCACTGAGTGCCACGTCCAACTTTTCCTCAAACACCTCCACTGATGGTAATGCCATCATCTCCCCAGGCAGTCCATCCCAATGTCCAATTCCTACTAATGTCCAGTCTAAACCTCCTCTGGCACATCTTAAGACTGTGTCCCCGTGTCACTGGTTGCCTGGGAGAAGAGGCCAACCTCCACCAGGCTACACCTTCATTCAAGGGAATTCTAGAGAAAGACAAGGTCACCCTTTCCCAGGCTAAACAAGCCCAGCTCCCTCAGCTACAACTCGTAGGACTCCAGACCCTTTAGCAGCTCCATTGCTCTACTCCGGACTCGCCTTCACCACTTTATAGCTGCAGAATTCCTATGTGACAACAAGCAAAGCCAAGAATAGCCAGGCTTGAATCCTGTCCTTAACCGTAACTTCTAAACCAGATTTCCTAAGCACTAAACGAGGGTCCCCCCCATGCACCCGGGATCCCCCCCTGCCCCAGGGATCCCCCCTGCCCCAGGGATCCCCCCTGCCCCAGGGATCCCTCCTGTCCCAGGGATCCCCTGCCCCGGGGCTGTCACAGAGGTCGGCTCGAGGTGGGTGCGGCCCGAGCAGCGGGCAAGCGAAAGGGCTGGCGGCTCCAGCGAGGCTGGGACCATGAAACGTTTCCTGGAGCAAAGCCAGCTCCGTGTCCCAGAGGGAAGCATCATGTGCAGTATGGTATTTCCACTGATTACCATTGCACCATGCCTTCCTTTTAAAGTTTCATGTCATCACGTTTTCTGTTTAGAGTTGACGGTGCCTCCAAAGAAAGCAGATTTTTCTGCTAGATTTTTCACCTGTATGTTCCACAGAACAGTAGGATTTCAGCTCTGAGGCTCATTTGCATGATGGTGACATGTTTGATACAGAGACATATTTCAGTTCTTTTTTCCTAGTTTGTTTTATACTCTCTTATAGACAGACTTTTAAAGAAGGAAGTAGAGCCTGATGATTCATGCTAATTCCTCAAATATGTAACTAGTTCCATTTGTTCACTTGTCTTTCAGACCTGTACACACTGTGAAGTGAGGAGGACTCTCCAAAGTCAAATGTCCACACTCAACCTGGAAATAAAGTGGTAGGTGTTGGCCAAAGACAGCTCACCTGTTCACCTTGTCTTTTTCTGCATATACATGGGTAGAAACTCCATCTCAGTTCTAAGCTGCTCCCTTAAAACAGCAAACTACAAAGCAGAAAAAGAAATTTTTTCTAAAACAAGACAATACAGGGAGTAGCCATGATTGCTGCCCTATGGTGACTTTGTAACAGTACCCTAGAAATACCCAGCTTCATTTTCGGAGTCATTTCCTAAGCTGTGTGTCAGTATTTTTAATAGACTATCTTCAAATGCTGTAAACTATAAGCTTGTATATGTTACTTAGATCTAATAAAATAAGTGGGCAGCTGCTGGGCTGTTGTTCAAGCAGAGCTGTCATTTCACACAGTTCCTTACTTACCTTGGGATATACCTACACTACGGAGCAGTGTAGCCTACTTAGACTAAAATGAAATATCTAGTGACATCTAAGCAGCCAATAAAAACTGCAAACCCATGCTGCTTCTTCATACAGAATTAGCAGAGTTTAAGTTCCTAACTAATTCCTAATTAGTTGGGAATTTAAACTAGCTTCCTACTGCATGTGCTCCCCTGCTGCCAGAATTCCCCTTAGCTAGTTTGAAACCAGCTAGGGCATGTCTGTGGGGGTTGCAGTCACACCTTTAGACAGCAGTGATTGATAGCTGCATGGGATGCATACAGGT
The DNA here is from genome assembly GCA_018697195.1 of Certhia americana. NCBI lineage: Eukaryota > Metazoa > Chordata > Aves > Passeriformes > Certhiidae > Certhia > Certhia americana. Next base: position 25,044,124 of record CM031857.1, read on the forward strand.
AGAATGCCAGAGGAAGACAGACTTGGTGCAACTGCACAATGAATTGGATTTTAAATGGAGTCCTCCTGAAGCTGTGCATGCGACTGAGGCTATAAGGCAGATATTCTGAACTCAGACTTCATTGCTGTACAGCAAATAGAAAAGCCCTGAGCAGCTCTCCAATAATGCAGTCAAGGAGCATTTTTTTTTTTTAAGAATGTTGCTGGATATCACTTACTCCACTCTCTCAGAATATTTCTTATAGCTGCATGAAAACAAAAAAGTATTTGTCTGTCTTTCCATAGAGAGACATGCACACAGAGCTGGGAACATCGCCTGTCATCACTGAGACCCTTGCAACAATATGGCTGTGGTAACAGTTCAGGCCAGATAAAATAAACAGGCATCCTGTCACTTAAGTTGTCATGTCACAGGTGTAATGGTGCAGATGGGTGTGGTGGCAGACTCTTGTATAAAACATGTTTTAGAATCAATCAGCAAGTGCATAATGAGCAATTCAAAACCCTACATCCTTGAATTCTTAATCTGTAGCTTCACGAATTGGGATGGACAGAGGTCGTGATACTATTAGTTTGTAGGGTGTTCCCAACTCTCAAAAGTTGAACTCCTTTTGAAGAGACATGGAACAGATATGCAATTTCAAGCACAGCAAGCAGCTACTCATGGTAGGGTGCCTAGATCTTCATCAACTGACACTGTCATACATTCTGGTAAGCATTCTTGAAATGTCACCTGTACGCATTTGAGTTAGCAGCTGCTGAAATCAAAGGGGCAATTCACAACTCAATTCTGATTTCAGTTTTTACAGAAGCTCAAGCCAATAGAGCTACATCACTTATGATTGCAAAGATTTATTAGCAACCATAATTTTAGCAATTTAAGGCATATCTACCCAGGGAAATTAGTCCTTAAAAGGAAGGGTGTAGATGTTTAATGTGATCATTTCTGTATGCTAGCTCCTTTTGAGTTATTTTTAACAAACGCTAAAATTGTTCCAGTATAAAATAATGTAACTTTATCCTGCAAGTGGAATATGTTACCTAATTTCTAGAGCACTAGAAATAGGAGGGAGTTACATGGGGTAATGTGCTAGAAGTTCACATTGCTGCACATTCACAGTTACTGCACACTAACTCCTTTATGTAACAAACCGTTAGACCTTTTGGGTTTCAGAATAAGTTTAGCACTGGAAAACAGCCAGAAGACAAATCTGTGCATCTGCTGCTAGTCTGGTATGCTCCACATCTTGAGAAGAGCCTAACTAGCTGACATCATTAGCATACGTATGCCGCCTTCTTTCTCCATCCCAAATGTGCAGGCCTGTAAATCACAGCAGGCTGGAATTCTGATCTCTTCAATGCTGTTTGAAGTGGCTAAATTACAGCCTCTCTTCTTTGTGTCCACACAAATGCTAGGTGAAGGCACAGATATCCTGAAGCATGGCTACTGGACTGATTCATTTCCCAGCCTGCAGTTTGTGCCTCCAGGGTGAAGATCCAGTGCCTGCATATATTGGTCGAAGATGGAGGGCTCAGCAGCGCCTGGAGGCTCTTCAGCAGCTTGCTGTGTAAGTGTTGTATGGTTGGACAATTTAAAACGAACATACAAACAAAACCATCAAAAAGCCATGCACACTGAAGTGGAGATGACTGCAATTTGCTCCTACTTATATTTCCCTTGAAATTAAGAGATTGCAGCTGTTGTGGAGTATGGTTACCCATCTGTTTCTTACAGGGTGGATGTGGCACATTCCTTCATCCCTTTGCTATCTGCTGTGCAGCGGTTGCCATGAAAAAGAAGAGAGTTATTTCAATCTCTTACAGATCAAATGAGCTATGAAGACTTCAGTGACTCATGTGTTTTACTTCAGTGGGAGCTATGATTTTAGTCCCGTGCAATTGCAGCTGGTTAGGTTGCTTTTGCTGCTCCTTCCAGGGTCTTTGGGGCCTGGACCGGGGCACCACATTTTTAGTGCAGGGGTTTCTTTGTTGAGCTTTCTCCTGGCGCCACAATTTGGGTTCTCATTCAGCAGACATTAAAAAAAAGGTTTATGTGTTTTGCCACACCACAGGTTTTTTTAAGACCTCTTGTAGCTTTATTCAAGACTGCAGGCATCAGCCTAGGTTTTTGTTTTCAAAAGTTCTTTCTGCTTTAAGCAACTTTAGACTTTGGTCTTTTCAGATGGTGCTTGCTCTGGGGTTGCTGGTAACTGAGTCCTACCACATGCCAGACAATGATCAAAGATGCTCAAGAGTGATACAGTGGATTTCACACCTGGTTTTGTTCAGTTTCAAAGGCATATTTTTCTCATTTACATAATAATAAAAAAAAATTTGGAGTACTTTTTTCTTAATATTATTTTCAGTGTTTCAAACGGTCCCCAGCACATGAACACCTCAGTGGCTTATACTTTGCCTGCTGTTCTCTAACAACTTGACACCTGCACTGCTTTAAAATTGATTTACAATTCAACAACATGTATTTGCAAAGTGTCTTGCAATTAGCAAAAAACAGAGAAATAAATCCCCTCTATTTCAACCTGCACTGATTGACTGTGCTGCAGATACGGAAGACAGAATATTTCCCAGCTGTCTTCTCAGTGGTTGCATTGCCTCTGCAAGGTTACTGGGAATAAATGCTCATTTATTTCAGCAAAGTCAGCAAATATAAGTCAAGGACATGCAAGAGGCAGGATCTGTGGAATAAAAAGGGCTATTTCCCTGGGTTCCCATTGTGCCTATAACTATACCATAATAGGATGAACAGTTTATGCTAATAAAGTTAGATCATAAGAATAAGTGCCCACCTGTGCTGAATGAAACACAAATCCATCTGGATGGAGCAACAGTCTGATATGTAAAGAGTCAGCTAATGGGACTAGCCATCAGCTCAATTAACTCATTTGAATTACAAACACAACTTCACAATAATAGGTTGATTAGTGCTGAGCAAGTATATCAGGTTACGACATTGCAGCTCAAAATATTCCCTTCTCTTTTCTTATGTGATGTGACTGGAAACCTTGGGAAGAGATGACTTTAAACTTACCTTGGCAGTAAATTGAGTGTCACAGGAGGTTAATGAAGCATCTCGCTCTAAGCTTTCCTGTGGCAGGTAGCCATACTGGGCCTCCCCAGATTCCACAGCACAGTTTGCAGGAATTAAATGAGGGCTTGGAAGACAACCGATCTCAGCATGTGATCTTCTGTTTGGATCTCTCAGCTGTCGAGCAATGTTATGTATTGTTAATTGTATCTCTGTAAATATATCTTCGTAATTAATATTAGGCATCAGCAACTAATCCCAGTACCCACAACCATACATCTCGAGGGCAGAATTCATACAAGTTACCATAAATGGTCTTATAGAAAACCTAGCCTTCAGGACTTGCCATATACATAGCTCAAAGAAATAAAAACATCATAGAATCATAGAATGGCCTGGGGTAGAAGGGACCTTAAAGATCATGTAGTTCCAATCCCCTTGCCATGGGCAGGGACACCTTTCACTCAGAGCTCCATCCAACCTGGTCTCAAACACTTCCAGGGATGGGGCATCCAGAACTTCTCTGGGAAGAACTTCTGTTTCTTATCTTTAATAACTGTGCAGGGTGAGAAGAGTAAAACTGGAGTATTAAGCAGTTGTGAAATCAAATGGCAATTCTGAGGAGTAGCCTTCAGATTTCTCAGTTCTACCCATTATCTCACTGAGTGCCTTAATGAGGTTTTCTACCTGATCTTCCAAAGCCTTAAGGAAAACTCTTCAAGGTGTTATAGTAGAAAATTTCAACAGTCTGCCTAATTTAAATTCAAAATGGGGAAAAGAAATTAAGTGTTCTTGCAAGAGATATGGTTGTTCCAGCATGGATTTTGAAACATTCCCATGATTGTCCTAATTTTTCTCTTTTAATGGAGGACTCAAATTGAAATTGTTGATTCTAAATTTTTAAACATTAGCTCAAAATCTCTTTACCTACTTTTCAAAGGTAAAAAGTGTCTTCTCCTTTGCTCATTCTGCATCTTTACACATATTTGGAAAGTGTTTCACTCTTAAGATAATAAGTTTGCTCCCTCCACTTCCAATAAAAGTAGTTTCATTTACGAAGTCAAGTCAATGTACAGGTGGTTAATCCTTTTCATAACAAGCTCATAAAGTTTTAATAAAGGCAGCAAAGACCATTTTTTGACCACATATAGTGGGAAATATACATAAAGTGTCAAACTGCTCTGTCACATTGGTAAATATGAAAAAAACAAAATATAATTGCTTGTATAAGTGTGAGGCTTGGAGGGAATTTGTAGTGTGTGTGTTGGATAGTGTATACAGAGGGGAGAGGGAAAAAAAGGCATAAGGAAAAAAGATAACTGCTCTGAATGTACTTCCTAAATGATATCCTGTATTTTGGCTTTCAGAGGTCAGTCTTTTCTTCAGATACCTAAGATTGTGTATGAAGATCCTGAAGTGGATGGAAGGAATCGCTACAAATATTTTGCACAGTAAGAAACTAACTGATTTGAAACAGGCTTCACCTTGTTTCTGTGCATTTTCAAGAGCACCTAAGTAAAGGTCAGGGCATTATTTTTTCTGTATTTTCTGTCAGTTCTTTGATAAAATAGAAAATTTTAATAGTAACCAGGTCTTAAAACACAAGATCTTTTAAAATTCACACTATGACAGAATTTTCCGTTGTGCGTTACCATATAAGCAAACATATCAGACATTCTGTACTTAATAAGAAAGCTTTGGGCTGTAGATCATCCTGTGCAAAGGAAGAAGATATTTACAAAGCCAATGTGATTCTCTAGATCCCTAGAAAGTTTCTTAAGGAGGAGCCTTTTAACTCCCAGTTTCTGCTGGGAGCAGAAAGGGAGCAAAGGGAAGCCTTGGTTAACTTTTCATCCATGTCCCCTACTGCAGGATTGCTCTGCTCCTACCAGAAAGACACTGCAGGTCAGCAATGGACTCGAGATCTGAACCAACAGCTACCATATGAACATTCTTGACTTAGTCACATACACTTTGAATTGCATTCACTGTTTTACTCAGCAGCTATTGGCCACTATGTCCACGTTAAATATAAAAAAATTATCAACTTTAATAAGTTGAAGTCTATTATGGCTTCTTTCTCAACAGTTTTAAAAGAACAAAAACTATGTTATCTTCTGCAATATGAAATTAAGCTTCAAAGTCTCCTAAAGGCTAAGGGAAATTGATAGAGAATTGCAGTGTGCAAACTATTAGAATGCCTAGGAAGGAATTATTAATAAGTAGTTGAGCCCATCTTTCTTTCAAGATACCTCATAAAGTATTGCAAAAAAGGAAACAGTAAAATTAGATAAGTCTAAACCAGCTTATCAGCTGATTGTAGGAATGAATTTCAGAATTTCAAGCAGTTATTAAAAATAAACACAACTCTTTCAAAAGGGTGAAAGTGAAGTGAAAAAATTAAGCTAATTATTGAAACAAAATATTTGGAACACACTCAAAACTAACTTGATTAATTGTCTTGTTTTGCAACTCCACTTTCTGCTTTGACTTAGGAGCAACACTCAGTCCTACTGATGAAAATTCCTCTGTTCCTCCTTAGCTATGAAAGAGTTCTTTAATATTTAGGCACAATTCTTAAACATGCAATTAAGAGAACCACAATAGTGGAAAATCAGTATTAACTCCACTGAATTCGATGGACAGTTTTTCTGAACCATAATGATCTTTTAGGCTCATCCTTGTCTTATTTTCATCCTCTTGTAGCAGACCTCTCAGCTCTTTCAAGCTGCCTCCAGCAGATATTCCAGAAAATGTTACTCGTCCAAAGACACAGTAAGTAGTGACTTGTGGAAAATTACTGTTATAATGGGTAACATCTCACCAGAAAAAGATCAGGAGACTATTTAGCTGGTGACCACTATTTTTCATAATGAACCAACAGGAAAAGCTTGTTAAGAAGTAAGATGCTGTTCTCAGCATTGAGAATTCTAGAGGAAACAGGTGATGGACTGTTTCAGAATTTGCTTGCAGTACATAAGTAGCACTTTATGAACAAAGGATGTCCCTCTAGTGTGTTAAGACTGTGAGGCTTGAAACAGAAAGCTAGGTGTCTCTGAATTCTAGAAGAGATAACATTGCAAAGAAGATTCTCTAGTAGAGCAATATTGTTGGAAAATCTTCTGATATTTTATTACAATCTCTGTGATAGATGCAATGCTGCTCAGAGATGTAGAGCATCCATGTTGTAGTCTAATGTGGTTTTCAGCAAGTATCAAATTTTGAGGTCATGTAATAAAATTCAGTTCCTGAATTTCCAGTGGAAATTGCATGTGCTTATATCAGAACTAAATTTTTATTCTGGAATAGTCGGAAAGAGAAACATGTAAACTAAATGGAAGCAGTCCTACTTCATGTTACTTCAATGATTTTGTGTCCATTTAACGCAGTGCTTTAGAACGGATAGACAAAATTTGTATGTAGTAATCATGACAGCTGAAACTAGAAGATTTCTGGATTATTTACTTAAGGAGGGTGTTTCAGACTCAGTGTAGCCTCAGTCTGCTTTTCCTAAAGATAATGGAGTTAACATCAATGGAAGTAATGTTAAGGTAAACTGAAACACATTTAAGACTCCCACCTTTGACTGACGTGTTCCTGGTTTGTTTGCTTGGAGGTTTTTTTAATTAATGTGACCGATCTTCTTCCATCTTGCACCTCTTTTAAGGAAAAAGCCGTATGTCCATGAAGGAGACAGCCAGGTCATTGGCCTCTTGTTCAGAACTCTGGGGACACAGACAGACTACAGGGATGGTGAAGCACAGACAGATCCCTATTCCCCTGAATATATAGTTCGCAGTGGCTCAGTCCCTGAAATTCTGACCCTTGCTACACTCACTTGGGGTGAGTTGTGAAATTAAAATAAATTATCATGTCACCTCTTTAGCAGGAAGTTCTTTTCTTTTCAATGTCAAGTTTCAAGTCTATTGCCAGCTTTCACGGTCCTTTACTGTGTGCATTTGGGGCAATTATTTTTACTGTTTCTAAAATAAGTATGATATTTCCCTACTTAATGGTGCTGTTCTGGGGCTTTTCATGAAGAGTTTTGAAGACCATTCAATATAAAAAGGTCATGTTTCACACTTGTGAACTATAAGCAGTTTCTCCATTTACCCACTGCTCTTCAGCTGCTCTGAGTTGAATATTATTTTTTAAAAAACAGTATGAAGACTGCTGCCCCAGAATATACCTGTGATCCTCATCTCCCAGTATTTCATCTGTAATGATGATGGACACTGCACATGCCAAAGAAAGTGGTCATTCTCAGAAAGTATCTTCCTAGGAAAGCTTTTCCCCCTTTGCAACCTGCAATAGAAGAATGAAATGCCAGTGTTAGTGTGCACTGAACTGTAGCAACTGCAGGTTCTACCATGCCTCATCCTGTAGAACCTCACTGGCCTTAGAAATATTTCCTTCTAGCTTTTGGCAGTTCTGCTTGTGTTTGACACATGGACCTGTGTCCATCCAGCCCTCTGATACTTTTTGATGGTGGATATTTGTAGGATTTGCCAATCATCTCCCAAAGAGCTAATGCTTCTTGTCTCTGTAAGGTCGGGGGCTGCCAGCAGGACAAGCCGAGATGGAGATTATTGACCGCATCCGGGAAAAACGTGCTTGGGAAGCAGCTCTGCCACCCATGGACAGTCCCTCAAATGTCACAAAGAGGTTGAAGATGATGGAGGCTATGGAAAGGAAGGAGTGGGCCTATAGAGAAGAGGAAATAGATAAGTAGGAGTCCAGTTATACTCTTTCATTTCTTTTAATTATTGGCTGAATAGAGGAGGAGCAAGAAGATTTAGGGGATTGGCTGAAGGGTACAAGAAGCTTTCTATTTCTGTGAAAATATCCTGATTTTGGGAAGTATTGTTTTTCTTAAATTTAGTCTACAGGTCTGCTACCACAATACATTTTACCAGTGCTTAACTCCCTTTTTAAAATGAAAGATTGAATATGAGATATGCATATGATGAGTATGATAAGATGAACATGAGATGTGCAATATTTGTAAAGGTATGTAGGATTTGATGGTGACAGCATTGCACAGAGCACTGCAGAGTACACTCAATACAGCCTGAACTTTTCTTTTCTTGCAGGTTGCAGAAGGTTAAACTGGAAGTCTTTAAGAAGTTGCTGCAGAGGCGAGAGGAGAATCAGGATGAGCTGGATGCCACGCGCTTGTACAGCCACTGGCAAAATCATCAGAAGGCTAAAGAAGAGAAAATAAGAAAGATTCAGCATGACTGTGCATTGAGTAAGTCTGAAAGACAGGAAGACAGGGGTATGAGACAGTTTTCAGACAAGCCATTTCTATTTTCACAAGGTTACCATCTATTCAAAATGAAATAGGTTGCATCCACAATATCAATGTGCGTGGCCAGCATTTGGTCTGTCATGTTTTTCTTTATCTAGCAAAAGCTTTAATGAATTTACAAAGATGCAGCTTTTATAGAACTGTTTGTGTGAACTGTCTCACATCTGTATTTCCTTTTCAGTGCTCAGGAAAGTGATAGCTAAGAGGAAGAATTGGATGGGAAAGCTGGAGAGACGAGATATCATCAAAGAGTACAAAGACTTTTCATCACAAACATACGCTCCTTTGTCTCGAATTGGTTTTTTCCCAGACAACATTTCTGGCTACTGTGCGGTAAAAAACTTCTATCTTAACACCTTTGCAGGTAAGGCATTTTGGAAGACATAGTTGTGGGAGATACTTACTGGAGATATTAACAAAATTCAAATTTCTCCCCCCATCACGCCACTACTTAATCACTGTTTGTATTAAAATCCTTGTATTATAATATTTTTTCATATTATAATTTTAGGATTGTGTGAACTGGAAAAATCTGTCCAGCATTCTCTCTCCCAGCTCAAGATTAAAGCTCCAAAACCTAAATGCACTATCACTGAGACTGGCTATATTAGAAAGTCAGGAAGACTAGATGCAGTCCTCGCACAAGTTCACCAGGTATGCAGCTGCATCCAGCAGCGTATCAGTTCCTCTTGGACTTGAACTGCTCATAAATGCAATTGGGAAGATGTGTAAGCTTCTTCCCAATATCCTGTGCTGAATTCTTATTCTGTAAAACAGCTTCTAAGGCAGAATGGATCAAACATACAGACTGTTGTAGGCTTGACCAATACTGCTCTGATATTCAGCCCATCAGTACTCTCACTCCTGCTCCAGTCCTATAGAAAATAAACACAAACAAATCTGTCTTCCTACAGATCAGGTATTTGGATTGGAACATATTATGTCAATTTGAAATTCTCACCCTTTCTCATTCTCATTGCTCTGTTTTATAGTACACTACTGGCTACACTGTCAAGCTTCCAGTAATTAAAGAAAGTGAATCTGGAATCCTATTCTAAAAATTTTGTACATTATAAAAAAAGTACATTTGAAGTACATATCATAAAAACATCTGCAGCAAAGCATGATTAAAATGACCCCACTCATAAAATCAGGTCACCATGGGGGATGCAGATCACTGTTGTTCCCTAAGAACAGCATCTGATTTGCAAACATGCTAATAGCATTTTGCATATCTTAATTTATCACAACTGTTCATGCAGATGAGGTGTCCATATATGCAATTAACCACCAAGGAAAGAAGTGCTTCATTTGCATCTGCAATCACAATATTTGTAAATTACATGTACTTTTAAGTACACTTCTCGTGATGCTGTTGAGAGTTACCTTCATGTAAAATCAAGAATATTCTTGGCTGGCTGCTGTATCTTTGGAAAATAGTGACTCTAATTTGTAAAGCTTGGCAAGTTTCACTTGCATTTATATATACTATATGTATGTATGTATGTATGTATTTATGTATAGCTCTTTTGGTTTAGTGTAATGTAATAATAATTTCAAAGCAGACAGTAACCTGCTATTGCTGCATTTTAAATTGAAATCTTGCTCTGAAAAACCAATCATCTTATCTCAAATTTAAATTCTGCTGGATCTTGTAAAGATAAAATATTGCATCTCACTATTACCCAGAAAGAAAATTTTCAAAGAAAATCTTGAGTGTTACAGGAATCATTCAAGAGTACGGACAAAACTCAAAGTTTTAAAGACACAGAAGTGTTAAAGGGGTTTGAGTTTGGGTGGGTTTGCATAAAATTCAAGAAGTAATTGTGTAATCTGCATCATAGCATGGTTCTCCTTGCAAGCAGAATGTTAGTCCAAGCTTTTGGAGTTGAATTCCAGTTACAGCAATTGTATTCTGTTTGTTTAAAATACTCTTCATAGTTTGAAAGACTGTGGTGAAGTGTCCAAAGTGTAGCCACAGAGAAGGAGTGTGAGCAGCCGAATGCTGGCTGCTCACACAATAATGTCTTTTCAAAGAAAAACTGGTAGACAAAGGAAGATGGAATGCAGAACAAATGCAGACAATTCTGCACATTTTCTTTCTTATTTCAATGTAGATCACTTGGTCTGCATTGATTTGTAGCAACTGAGAGGCTAACATAAGTAATACTCATTTCCCTACCACAAAAATGCCAAATGTATATTCTTTTAAAATCACAAACCATTTCCTTTGCAGGCAAAAATGATTAAATAAATCCATTCTGCAAAATTTAACTGCTGCTTTTAGATATACAGAAATAGACACCAGACTGGTTGGTCCAGACAAGCAGAAAGTACTGACACTGTGAAATACCTAGACTGCCTCAGCCACTCTTAGATTTAAACAAACTTTCTGTTCAAAGAATCAAGAAATGACTGCCCTGATTAGCTCTTGAGCTCTGTAATGCTGTTCCTGGTCACTTCTCCCATCAGAGGCTTTTGCTTCTGAAGTTTGATGGCTATAGCCTGTTCTGGCTTAGCAGAGTCTTGCTGACAGGTCCACATCAAATGCTGCTGGAGCTGTCAAAAACAGAGCAGTAAAGCGTGCAGAGTACTTGCATTAATAGAATCTAGGAGAATCCTCCCTGAGAGAAGCTCTCTGACCACTTGGAATAAGCAGTTGTGCCAGCAAACCTCCCATCACACACAGTAGAAAAGAAGTTTAAAGCAGGTAATTAGGGATCATCTTATTTCTATAGCTGAGTAGCCAGATCAGTTTTCTATTCTAAAGCTTTATTTTAGTGCTCTCCTAGCACATTTAATCTATAAATTCTCTCTCCCATAATCCTAGAAATAAAGTAAAATCCTAGAAAAATTCAGAGGGTACATGGAGATCTAGTTCTACAATAAGTTTTTAAAATTTTTCCTGGATTATCTGGAAGCAAGTGACAAATATAGGAGGAATGCTAGATATTGGCCTCAGAAATAATTACTTTTAATAAAGAAAGTTTCCAAGGCTTGCTTCTCTGGCCAAACATGAGGAAAGATGGATGAGTTCTCCTCATTATGTTCCTTTGTGTTTGCCATATTGTAGGTATTCCTAAGCTTAAAGCTTTTTAGAAGGGATAAGGAATAATCCAACTAACTACAAAAAGAATCTGTGTCTTCCTAAGAACGAGAGCTGCTTCCTTCAGACATGAAACTAAGCCAAAAAGAAGTGATTTTAGAAGCAGACTTTTTTTAGGACCATCCTGAAACCTTTTGCAGAAGTGTTATATACACTCAGTAGTCTTTGCATAATAAGCTAAAATAAGAGAACATGGCAGAAACAGGAGGGACCCAAAATTTACAGTAAAAACAAAAATCTTTATCTTAAGCCAGATCAGTAAAAGGACAAAGAAAGGTAGTTCCTAGCCAGCACAGATAGCAGTGCTTTAAGGAATGGTAAGTGAGCCATTATATAGACAGCCTAGTATGAAATCCAAGGCATTAAGGACATAACATACCAATACAGATAAATACTGCAGGGAAGTGAATACACCAAGGAGTAGAGGAGGCGATAAAAGACATCCCAGTGCAGAACAATTCATGACTTCAGACAGACCCTCTATGCTCTGTTGACTCAAGAGGGATGAAGCGTCAGGTGGTTTCAAAGTGTTGGATCAAGATGAGGTCAGAACCAGAAACTTTTTACCTCAGCATTAAGTGAAATTCTCACCATGTCTGTTTTCCTTTATCCAGTTGCTGGAAAGAGGTAAAGGCGTAGAGGGGCCAAGAATGTCTCTGGAGAAAATCTCTGCCAGCTTCAAAGCACAGGAAAGGCTGTTCAAGCAGTTATTTCTTCAAGAACAGATCTCCACACAGTGCTAGCTGGCTCCTGCTCAGACAGGCTCTGAGAGCTTTTATGGCAGTCTTGATCAGCCAAGATCAAGCACTGCTAAGCAGGTTGACAGCCTGTCTTCCATGATCCTACCTGAAAGGAGGCTGTAGCCAGGTGGAGGTTGGCCTCTTCTCCCAGGCAACCAGTGACAGGACAAGAGGGCACAGTCTTAAACTGCACATGGAAAGGTTTAGATTGGAATTAGGAGGAATTTCTTCACAGATTAGACATTGGAATGGGCTGTTCAGGGTGGTGGTGGAGTCACGGTCCGTGGAGGTGTTTAAAGAAAGACTGGACATGAAAAAAAGACAGGTAATCAGTGCCATGGTCTGGTTGTCATGGTGGTGTTCAGTCATAGGTTGGACTCAGTGATCTCAGAGATCTTTTCCAACCTCATTGATTCTGTGATTCTGTAATCCCACAATTATCATTTGTGAGCAAAAAGGAAGAAAGAGAACCCTGACAGTATTCTTTGTGCTGTACATGAAAATCAAGTATGCGTAGGATCTTGTGGAATGGAAAGGATCACAGAGAAGATAAGGGAGAAATCTAAAGAATGGATTGAATGATTTCCTTGAATGGAGAATTGCTTCTTAAGCCATTACCCTGTCAAGAGTTCTGCTTCTCTGGGAAGGTGTATGGTGAAAAGCATGAGTGCCATTTGCTGTTCACTGCATTTGCCAAGAGAATGGAAAAGAGATGACTTATGTTCTTTCACTGTCCAATCCAATCAGATCCTAGCTTTACTCTGAACCTACTGCCTGAATGAAGGAATGTAGTCTGCATCAGGAAAATTGGAGTATGAAAATTGCAGTAGTATTTGGTGTATGCTTCTTAGAAATTTAGCACTTTTATCTTTTGAAATCAAATATTTTTGTAGAGATTCTTGAGTCCTCGTGTCCCTGTTTCCAAAAATGAGAACTTGTTAAGTTAGGCAGAACCAGTTAAGGCAAAACCCCGATATTTTCTTTTTCTTTTCTTACATTATTCTTAAAATAATTTAAAGCATCAAATTAGAGAAAGGAAATGGTAGGCATTTTTTTTACTTTGTAAAGATGGCCAAGCAGGCACTAAATAGTGCTGACATGAAAACATAAAGACACTTCTAAAAACTGCAATATATCTCAAATCTACATTAATAAGGACTCCCTTTTGTTCAAATTAGTCATAGATTTTTCTGTCTTTAAAAGTTGTTAGTCTGGTTACGTTTTGTTATTCTGGTTAGTAGGAAACATTTTTGGAGGCCACAGTTTCATTAGAAAAATTCTTATGAGTGCGAGATTGTACTAATAAACATAGCAGCCATTGTTTTCAAAAGAGTCACAACTACAGCAGCTTTTTCTTTCTGCTTCCCTTGCCCTGCCATGCAAATCTTATAAATCACAGGCATCACTGTTATAATCTTCATGCTAGAGATCTCTAAGGTCTTCACATACAAAACACAGTTCAGAAAATCTCAACGTTTTTGAGCTATAACCATTTTACATGGCTGAAAAGTAGTTTATAGGCTCTGATTCTTGCATTATTAACGTTGACCATTTAAGAAGCTTTCAATAATAAAGTATTTTATCCCCTCTACCTAGAAACCTCTCTCCTTTTCTGGAGCACTTCATTATCCTGACCTGAAAGATCAGATCCTACATGCAAGAACGGTTTTTGTACAATGACTACTGGAGTTTCAAAACTTCATTATTTTCACAATTAAATTCTGTGCAAATGCCATCAGTTTCCCATTACTGGAGAGATAAATTCAGCATTGAACTTTTTTCTAAAGTTTTTCTTTTGATTTCCCTCCCTGGTGGAATACTGTAATTGAAACATTTGAAAGAGAGAGAGTGAAAAAGGAAAAGGCACACTTTCCCTTGCTGGAATATGATCTTTCAATAAAATAAAAAACTCAAGATCCAACCCATACAGTAGTAGGGTTGATAGTTTTTCAATAGTTTTGAAGGAGTTTTAAATGGATATACTCCCTTTCCCTTTCTTTGCAAGCCAAAGTGTGATGTCCTGCAGCAGGCAAGCATTGCCATGCAGTTGGAAATGCTTATCTGAATATCTAGTTCTAAGGGGCTGTTGGTGGGAAATTGGCAGGACTTGGGCTTTTTAAACAGTTTGAAAATGTCTTGAAAGAGCTGAGTGTGTGGTGGCACTTCCAATCTAGTCTGCTGACACTGTGTGGCATCTGCCACCAATTAGCTGTAAGCAAGATAAACCCACACTTAATGGGCTTTTGCATTTTCTTGGGAGAAGGAAGTTTTTGGACAAGACAGTTTCTCTTTTGCCCCTAGTCCACTTGCACAGTTGCTGTGGGTGCCACTGGGCTGCTGGACAGTTGTAGATGAGCAGAGCAGAGTTCCAAAACATATTTTGCTAGGAAAGGGGTCATTTGGTTCAATCTTGTGCAGTTATAACCTATCATACAAAGACATTTGGCTGTCACAGAACAGTGACAATACCCTCTTCAAGTGACCCCTTCATAAAATCTTCTGACTGCATAACATTTCTAAACCACAGTGACAAGCATTACATATTGTTAAAGGCAAAGAGTTACAGCATTCCTTAACTTTTAAAAATTAATTATTTGGGAATTAGAGACGAAGTTCGTACCCATTTTAGATTAATTCTAGGTGACTCACAAGTGCTAAAGACTTATTAGTAAATACAGTTAAATAACTCCTGCTTCCTTCTCACCTATGATTTTGACATTGCCACCAATGTCTTCTGACCAAGCAATAGCTTCATCTACTGACCATACTCAATTTTTCAGTTGATGTGCAGTAAGAAATAGAAGCCACAAGTCTGCAAAGCTTTCAGCTCCCTGTAGTTAGTGTGGCCAGCAACAGTCAGCGTCGAGAGGACTGGCCTTGTTATGTTGTGCTATCTACCCACGCCCTTATTAAATTGAATATCTTTTGCAGGCACTACTGGAGAAGAAGAATAAAGTCAGGGAGCCAAAGAAGCCTCCCCCTGTCCCTGAAAAAGTAGAAAGCCCTGTTCCTAAGCCACCTACTCTAGTCCTGGAAAAACCATCAATTGTAAGTGAGCTGGTTTTAGCATTTTTTTCCCTGTTGATCCCTGATTGTTTCCTGCACAGTTGTTAAAGGAATGCCCAGGGAATGAAAGAAGGGAACTTTATCTTTTTTGTGTGCATCCATGTTAAAAATAGCCATCATTATTTCTTAAGACTGTCTTAGTCTTTATTCTATAGGGATACTAGCAGCCAAAGATTTGAAAATAATTTACAGTATCTGTTGGCCAAATCCTTAAGTAAACTTTATTTTATAAAGACATAAATTAGTAGACATGTTATTCCCTTGCTCTTGGGGAACAAAAAGGCGTCATCATCATCATTATTATTAGTTATTAGTATTATTCAGTAGCTTCCAACCTTCTGATCTGACAACACTATCATAATCCAGTGAGGCAATTAAGTTTAGACTTATTGAAGTAGAGAGACATTGGCTGCTTAGCACTGAGCATGCACTTCATTAATTTTCTGGAGTGAAGCTCTTGTCATCATGCAGGATGTAGTGTTTGATGAGCATGCACCAGTTCACAGATAATGATTGTCCTGCAGAGACTGAAACAGCAGTAATGATGTGTCATGGGGGTTGTGATATGCTGTAGGAAAAAATTACTTTTTAGGGGAGCTGCAACTTTCTTTTCTTTCTTAAAGTAACATACTTGAGAGCTGGTTGCCCACTGGACTGTTTTGTCTTCTCATGAAAACTAACACAGTTTTCATGATGTACCAAGAATCAGACAGAAATACCATTTAAACTTGTGAATTTAAGAGTCACACAACCATGAAAGTGAAGTGAGAAAGTCTTATTAAAACATCCATGCTGCTGTGTTCCTTTGTGCAGTATGATAGTCTACGTTTTATGCAGTCTATTTTAAGATGACTTGAACAAGAATTTCTTATCTCCTTGGGGAGAGCTTTCCACAGCTTTACCAACTTCTAAGCACTAGATACTGATTTGCAGTGGTGGGTTTTCACTGTTCAAGTTTACCAGATTGGCAGACTTTTAAGTACTTTGAGGTAACGTGTAAAGAAATCAGAAAAATTTTTCTACCGCTTGAAGTCATTCTTGAGTGTATTTACAGATTATAGTTGGGGTTTTTTAAGAATTCCAATACAACAGAATTCCATCTTCATGAATTTTGTTAACATTTGGTTTCTTTTCAAGTATCTTTATGTGTGAACACATAAAAGCTTCTCTCCAGTGAAGCTCCATCTGTAAAATCAGGCCACTTGAGCCATTGAAGAGCAGCACTAAGATCTCCTGCCTTGCCAAATCCAAGTAAGAGTTCTCCTACCAGGTGGCTGTAAGGAGCAGTGAAAACAAGGCTCCTCTCTGTTGTTAATGCTTCTCTTCCTGACACACACCCATACGAGTACCAGTTGCTAAGGGCTTCCCACTGGAACTGAGGGTCTTGGAAAGAAACTGTGCCAGAAGGAAGTGGAGAGAATGGAGGCACTACTGCAAGCATCCTCAGCTTCTCTCCCCCAGTCATTTCTGATGGACTTAGTATCCAAAACAAGCTGATAGAGCACTTCTGAATTCCTTCATTACTTTATGACTTTCTTCCAGCCTCCCCTAATTTGCATCCTTCTCCTAGATTCTTCTATATCCTTAACTTTTCTTTCTGCAGGGCATGATAGGCTTTTCATCTCCCCTCATTCTCTCCTGCTGGTTTGTAGCAGGCAGATGGACAAGCTGATGATTATACTTGCTAAGGCATCATTTGCAACATTCAAAAACAGAAGTACAGAAAAGTGCTCCTCATAAAAATTCAAACCTAATCTTAGTTAATATCACACCAAGCAGTTTGGCTTACCAGTATGTGTGCCATCACCATCTCCAAAACTGTCCTGAAGGGATTTCACACTGTAGCCAGGTGATGTGGTAGAGTTTAGCCCTCTAGGACTGGAAATTCATCCCTTCTTTCCAGAGAAGAAGAGCTTACCAAATCACGAGTCCTCTCACTAGTTCTGCTTTGCTCCTCCTGGGTGCTGGTATGGAAAGGCAGGAGTGCTTCCTTTTGCATTTGGAAAACTCAAATCTTCAACACCTAAGAAAAAACAGATAACTAAGATTCAAGCCCACACAACTTCTCTCATCCCACACTCTTCCCTGTTTTTCCAGCACTTCTTAAATACCACATGTCAATGCAGACCTCATAGGTTCTTTATTAAAAAAACCCATGCTTCCAATTTTAAGATTTCGTTTATCTTTCCCAGGCACCCAATGGATTTTTTCTTTTTCCTACTGTCAACTCCAAACTAGAAAACCCCTCACCTAGAAAAAATGCTGCCATCTGTGCTTTGTCTACTTCCTCTGTTTAAAATAATCCCTTTTATTTTACCTTCTGCGGTCATGTTCCTTTTCCCACCATGCTCTGTCATTCTTCCTAGCTGGTATCAATCACACAATGCTAGGCCAGTAAAGTTCTCAAAGAGACAAATCCCAATGGACTGTGGTTAATTGTACTTCCAAGCTATCACTTTCTGAGTCTTAAATTGACTGAGTTACTCTGATAAAGATCAACACTGGAATAAATATCAAAAGAAAAATTGTATATGTTCCTTTTTAATTTAAAACCCTTTTTTATGGTTAACAGCTGTTTTGGACATATTTTTATGCTCTTAGTGTCTTGACCTATTAAATTAATGTAGCTGATGCTCATTTTGCAAACTTGGATTCATCCAAGCTACAAAAATTACTTAAAATGCATACAATAATTTTCTCCATGAATATCTACATATCATTAGGTTCTTATCTCTAAAGACCCTCTAAAATCTAAAATAGAACCAATTATACAACCTTTCTGCCCCATCCCTTATAAAGCATGGAAGTACACGTTATTCTGACTCACCTTCCTTTCCCAAGAAATTAGAAGAATGGTGTTCAGAAACAACCAAGAAAAGACAGAATATGAGTTATACTGTTTAATAGTTAGACAGATAATCTACAGAAATCCCAGCCTCCAAAGAAATACTTAATTATTGTGTGTATATTTATTATGTTTTGGCAGGAGGAAGAGGAAACAGACCTGGCAGTGACCTGTCTGCAGAAGTTGCTCCGAGGCAGGGCTCTTCAGAGCATGGTATTCTGTCTGATTGTTTATGTCAATCTTCAGGATGATGGTGGGAATCACTGACTGCAAAGGGTGTTTGCAATCTTTCTTCCACAGCCTAATCAGGGGTAGTGAGGATCTTCATAGCAGAATTACTCAAATAGCAAATTCTAGACTAGATCTGGACCCTGAGAACATTTTGCCATGATTATGCCAAGGTCCCAGGCACAAGAAACCTCCCACATCCCAGCAGGGCAGTTTGTATTTCATACCATCTTTCTGGTTGCCACTGGTGGCGAGCTGGACCCTAGATGAGGAGCAACTGAAGCCTACCACCGTGATGGCAGGACCCATCATTCTGCTTTCAGGGGAACAGAAGAGGGTCTAACTAAAAATTAATTCAGTAGCCATGCCTCGTGGGCTTTATATTAAGCAAGTCTATCACCTGTGATCAGACCAGTCCTGAAGGTTTGTTTTCATGTCCACAGAGTACAACTGATACTCTCTCTTGCAGTAACTATTTAACGTTTTGAAGTGTTCCCATGCAGGCCCCTGAGCTTTAGTAAACAATACAATACTGTGAAAGTGCCCTGAGGTGGAATATAGACTTCCCAAGCGTTCTTCAGTTGTGTGATGATCAGTGAGAAGGGTGGTTGAGGCCACTGAAGGATTGTTGACTTTCAGAACATGAAATGTTCCACCATTTTAGGAATCTTCTTCCAGCTCCTGCTGTATTAGAAATATATTACTGAGTTGGAGAATAACACAAGCAGGGTTGAGGGATTTCTTGTTGTCCTTGGAAGTCCTGTTGGAAGAGAGTGGGACTGAAAGTAAAACAGTGTCAGGGAGGGCTGAGCCACATAACCCCATAACAGGGTTGGCAGCAGTTTCAGCAAACTCCCCACCAATTTATGGCTTTGGGCTGTTGCTGAGCTCTCTCAAAATGAAGGTCTGAGGACAGGAGATGCTGAAACACTGTGAAGCTTTGACATTGAGGCTGATATAACAGTATGCAGAAGACTATTACCCTTTTGACATAGGTGGTGTTGTTCCATTTCAGTGGTTTGAGTTTGGGTAAAGCCAAACAGAATAATAATAATAACAATAATAAAAATTTTTAAAAAGAAAAGAAAAGAAAAAAATAAAGCAGCAGATTTCCTGACAGCTGTAGTGTTTGCCTAAATGCAGCCACAAATTTGTTACAGAGAACTACACAAATTTGTTACAGAGAACTAGGTCTTGGTAAGAGCTGACCGAGCAACTTGGGGAAAATGGGCGTGCTCTGCTGGCCAGAACACGTTGCTCTATATTCTCCATTTAATATGCTCAGTTGTTTACCTTTATTTTAAAGATGTTTGAAGGGAAGGAGAAGCACCTGGATCTGATCCAAGAGCTGCGCACCACTCACGCGCTGCAGGAGGACGGACAGCTGCTCTTGAAGGCACAGAAGCAAATGACACTGTCTTTACAGCGACAGCGTGACTCACAAATGCGCCAGGTTTGCTTGCATAGATGGCAAGGTTGATTCACAGCTCTGTCCTGACCAGCCGCTCTGTGCTTGCAGTACCACAGCACTTGCACATTTAATTTTTTATGTTGTCTATTATCCACAGAACAGAAGGCATCCCAATAGCAATAAAGCTCTCCTAGCACAGGCCAAGCACTGAATGCCTGAGGGGCTAAAATTGCTCTCTTGCTGCTCTGGAGGCTCTGGGGAATCTCGAAAACAGACTGAGGCACCCTGACCACAGCTGCTCTGCAGGCTGTGTTTGCTTTGTTTGCAGACAGAGCACTTATTTATCTTTACAGGGCTTTGAACAAACTGCAGTGTCAGATGACCCTCAGTTTTCCCATATTTCAATCCATTTGACTGGTATTATGACCTGGTATCACAATACATGCTTGTCACTCACATCTGTTGGATGTTTTCCTGAGTGTTTGTTACTGCTTTGTCATTTCCCTGTCCCTTTTCTAGCTTGGCACCCTCTCAGGCTCCTCCTCATGCATAAAACCTCACAAAGGAAGCCAAAGTCAACTGATTTTGTAAATCCTGCTGGACTCAAAACTTCTAGAACCTTAGCAGTGATGACGTATTGAGGTACCTGCCACTGTATGCAGAGCAAAGAAATTTTGGGCTCCGTTCTCTGCCAAGGATCTGGTGAGAGCCAGGCATGCAAGTTCCCGTCCAGTTTCCTTACAGTGCCACAACCTTCCAGAGCAAAGTGAATGAAATGGCAGATGCTGGTTGGGAGTGGATCATAAAGAAATTTTGTCCAGAGTTCACTACAGTATCTATCACATTCCTGCAAGTTTTCTTGTAGTTTTTACTACTCTGCTGTTTTTTCAATCACCAGCTGTGAGGCAGTTTGGCTGCTTCCATATTACAGGAACAGCATCCACTGGCCATTTGACCTGGTGGAGATGAAGCCAGACCAGTTTCCTGCTAGCTGGGCAGCAAGAAAGTTTCCCCTTAGATCTCAGTAAAAATTGAACCAGGTGGCTGTGTTTTATCATTTACCATTCAGCATTTCCAGATACTCCCTCATGCACAGGAAGCCCAGGTGTGGAATGCAGGAATACAGAATATTTCTGCTGAGGAATTAAGAGAAAAATAAAAGCCTTAGGCATTAGAAACTCGTAGTGCTCCATTTCTTCTGGAAGCCCAGGTGAGAGTGAAGGAGAAAGCAGTTCAAGCACCATAATGACATTCATAGAAAAGGAGAGAGAGCAAATAGTAAACATATTGACCTCTGATCTCAGAATTTCCTTTTTGGAGAGCCACTATCCCCCTCTGCTGGTATTGGCCTCCTCTCACTTTTTTTTTTTTTCACTCCCTCTGAAGGTTCACCATCCAAGGTTCAGGTTTTCAAACATTTTGAACTTCAAAACTCTCTGGAGTGCATGTACAAGAGTTTTCTATGTTTCTGGCTATTTCAGAAATTCAGTGATGACTCTCAGTTCTATAGGGTTTGGTGGTCACAAGTTTTTTTCAGGTTTTTGACCATTTCAGTGTAAAAGAAATGCTTCCTGCCAAAAGAGGATGGAAACTCCACAAAGAACAGCCAAAGATGAGAAGCTGAAAATGTTCAACTCATATAGAACAAAAATTTAACACAAGAGTGTTCTTGAGTTGTTTTCCTCCATTTCACACCAGTTTTATATACAGCACCTGGAGCAATGAAGAGCAGGGGACTTTAGTTCCCTGTTATCCCTCCCTGTGGGGTGGTGCAGTTCCTGCATCACCATTTTCCATCTGAAACACCTGTGAGCTAAGTGCTCTTACTTCTAGATGTGTGCAACACTGACGGTCCCACTTCCTTTGAAACAATCTCTGGGCAAATGGCAAAGCTGATTTATTATTACTTGTCTGGGATATTTCAGCTCCACTTCAACTCTCATGTTTAGGTCTATCATGTAATTGCCTGAATTGTTTATTTCAACAGAACACAGCATCCCAGCCAGTTCCCAGACATTCCCTCTTGCCAAGGCCTGTGGCTTCAGAGTCCATTCTGGAGATAATGAACTCCCCATAGATCTTGTCCCTTTCTGTAGTGCAATCACATATACCCAGCCCATAAAACAGGATGTGCTTGGAACAAGGAGTGAATGGCACAGTAATGCTGAACACCTGGAATCTTGTCTCAGCTCTGTCACAGACTTTCTGATTTTCCATTACCCAGAATTTTGAGGTATCATTTGCACTTCTGCAAACTTAATATAATTACTGTCAATTTGAATTTGTCAGCAGTTAGTAACTCGTACGATTTTAGGTTCAGTGCCTGAAGCTGCAGGTACTCATGGTTGCACTGTGCAGAAACCCATCAGAGCATGTAGCACATGAAGAGTGCCAAACTCCTGGGACTGTCGCATGGCTGGTCTGAGTGGGTGCTGCAGAGCTGTCTCACATGGCTGTGGGAGTCCTGGGACTTCGTACCACGTTCCTGAGGTTTGTAACATAATTCTTTGCATTTTTCTTTTGAAAGCTGTCAGCACTGGAAAGAGATTTGGCCACAGTAGAAGGAAGGACACTGGGGAACGTGCTTGATTTTCTGTCCAAAGAGCTGGTGAGGCTGCAAGAGGAACAGAAGATCCATGCTTTGATCATGCTGGCTGAGAGGCAGAGGCGGATGCGGGAAGCAGAGGAGAGCGGACGGCGGCAGCTGGAGGAGAGCTGGCGGCAAGAGGAAGATGAGCTTTTCAGAGAGGCAAGAGAGGGAGACTGGTGGGACTGTAGGCAGTTTGTAGGAGCTGCCTCCTTGTGGGAAGGTCCAGATGGATGGGAGCTGCTTCAGCACTGAGTTTGGTGTTTGCTAGTTTTAAAATTGAGGAGGGAAGCTTAGTGAAAGAAAGGGTGATCCCTTCCTAAGACAGTCATGTCCATTAAACTAATTATGATACAGTCCTGTTGGGCCTGTTGGTCATGAGTGGGTGTAGGTTTCTAAATTTCTCCAGTAAACACTTATGGAGAACAGATGTACCTAGATCATCTCTAGGGATAATGTTTTGTCAGCACTTGTTCTGCCCAGCAGAACTATTAGGTGCTTTTCCAGGAAGGATGCCTTTAAGCAAGGGTTTGGAAAGATTTCAACCTCCCTGGGCCCAAGTGGACTGCAAATAACAAAAGGTACAACATTTATTTTGAAGTAATGCTAATAGATAAAATAACCTTGAAATCAAGACAAAAAATACTGAATTACCATATGTCATAACTATTCTGTAGTCCTGTTCCTATTTCCTAGCTCCATACTGCATGAAGCATACTTCTTCCCATTGAAAGACATGAGTGGGAGTCTAATTGCCTAAATCAATAATTTTCAAACTTTGTGGGAGGTGGTTAATACCATAAGGGTCTGGAATCATGTTTAATTTTTTTTAAATTTTAGCTTATCATCTTTTCTGTATTTCTGAGTGGTAAGCAGGTAAAGCCAAGGTTCCATAAGCTTATGTCCTTCAGATTAGCAGAAGGAAAACACCCATTTCTAGAACCTCAGCTGTACAACCATTATAAGAAAACAAATAATTTTATCTTGTTTTTTGATGGAACTTTCTCCTTCAGGGTTTGCTTGAATGAAAGCTGATTTATTTACTGAAGTCAATACCCATGATTATTTCTTGGCAATTGTTGCTCAGGGGACCATGAGAACTGAGGGAGCAACTGCCATTGCATTCACAGGACTAACCTGCTGCACCAGAATTGGATCTGTGAATTGGTTTTCTTTCACCTGCACTCGTTCAATCAGTTCTCAGAAAGAATTACTAGAAAATAAATTTTTACAGAAAGCATCTGTGAAAACACATCTCAGGTTGGCCTGCCTGAGACAAAGAGTCTTGTGAAAATCTGTTGTTCACACTTCTCTGGAAATCTTCCACTATGATCCTGGCCCAGCAACAGGCAGAGGAACAATATCTTGGTGTTCTGTTCTAGGTGGTGAATGTTCAGGACAGAACTGTTGACACTTACTTGGAAGACATTATCCTGAGTAGCATGGAGAGGACAGCTGAAGAGCAAGCCAGGGAAGAGGTTCAGAAAAGGGCTGTAGAAATCAATGACATTGCATATGAAATGGAAAGTCGGTAGGTTATTAAACAACACGTGAGGGGCTGTGCACAGCAGTTTAGAACCTGCCTGACCATGTGCATCTGTGGCTGTGTGCATCATCCAAGCCATGGGAAGGGCAG
Source organism: Certhia americana (assembly GCA_018697195.1). Taxonomy (NCBI): domain Eukaryota; kingdom Metazoa; phylum Chordata; class Aves; order Passeriformes; family Certhiidae; genus Certhia; species Certhia americana. Next base: position 25,068,099 of record CM031857.1, read on the forward strand.
AGCAATTCTGCTCATGGTAGCTTCATTAGTGGGGCTGCTGTATGGGAACCACGCTGTTCCTACCTGCTACACACATATAAATCCATCAGAGCCTTATTTCCATACAGCGGGTGCCAGGTTCCCTTTGCAAATCACTTGTGCGATCTGTGAATCACCCTTTTTAGATTTCTCCACACCAGTGTGAGGCTGTGAGTGAGCTTCAAGTGAATCTGGGAACTGCCTAAAGCAGTACCCATTCATACCGATCTTTTCATTTATTTACACTACTACAGAAAATCCATTTGAAAGAGATCCTAAAGGATACAGCTATACACAGCCTTTCATTCTGGGGTAGCTGTTCTTTAAGGAACTGCCAATTTCCATGGAGGTCACTCATATTGATGGCTGCCTGACAAGGCACTTTGAGTAAAGTAAGTTATTGAGAACACCACAGTCTGTGTTTGGCTGGGGCATCAGCAGTGAATACTTTTTAGGACCTGCCAAACCCCCCCGGTTCAGTTTCTATGCTCTTTTTTTTTGGAATTGAGCCATAAAAATCCCAGTGACACAGTGACTCTCCTATGGTACAGCAGCTGGGTATTTTGTGTCTAGATGAATACAAGCAGAACGTTGGAATCCTTGGGGGAATGAAGCGTAGATAATGCATGCAGCCCCTGGGCCAACTGGGAACCCACCACACACTGGCATGGAAAAGAGCATGGGGGCCAGCCAAGTGCAGAGTCACAAAAGGGAAGAATTTAGCAAACTCAGCAGTGGACCAAAGACTGAACTGACAAAGACACAAATCCTTAGTGATATCCATGTGTCTAGCTCAGTTTGTCATAAGAGGGAACTGAGCTTCTCAGTACCTTTGAGGATAAGGAATGTAGGGTGATCCTGCATTGCAATGCACTGTTGAACACATCGGCAGTGCAAAGGGGAATAGTCACACTGTCACCTGTTTGTAGGATAAAGAGAGACCCAGCTGACAACTGCTGCCATGACAATACACTCCCTTGGAAAGAGTGAGGATATTTACCACCTCTGGTTTTGTAGAGGTGGTCTGGAAGAAAATTAAAATACTAATACTACTGTTCATCTGTCCTGTAGTCGGACTCGCCTACAGTCAGAAGAGGTTGTAGCAGAGCTGGTTTATAATTTCCTGATCCCAGAAGCTGAGAAAAGCTTTATGAGAGAAAGAGGTAAGGAGTCCAGTAACTTCATTTCTTTTGTGAACTGGTTCACTCTCCTTATTCTAGCTCCCTGAAAGGAATGATGCAGCCAAGAGTTGTCTCAGTTCCCTGAGATTCCTTTTTGGTGCTCTGCAGGTAGGAAGTTAAGCTCTTTCACCCTTTTTTCACCAGTTTTTAATGAGCTTGTCTTTTTGAATGGTGACTGAAATTTAGACCTGCTGTAAGATCTGGCCTGTGCTTTTGCCAAGAAAGGTTGGATCAAACAATCCTCGAGGTATTTTCCAACCTGGTTTGCTTTGATAAATTTGGTGTATCTGCAACAATAAAACTACATGAAAAGAAGCGGCCCATTGCACATTCAGAAACAAACTGGCAAAAATCTTTAAGTAGCACAGCTGTGAATTGTTTTATTATATGGCAATTTATAAAACTGTAGAAGACTTTAACAAGCAAATTAGTTAAATGTATGTCATATATGGAAGGAAAGTAATACACATTCCTATGCTTGCCTCTTCTCCCCAGCTGACTGAGAGCAAGAGGTAAAGATAGTTTAAACGTTGGCTGTAGTGACATCATGTTATAAGGAGATAACCTTGCAGTTGTAAAGGATGCTTCTGTTTAACAAAAATGGAATGGCATCTGTCAAAATGCAGAGGGGAAGACGCTGGAAATCTGTGTATTATATTAAGTAATGTCATGAATAAGTGGCTGTTCCTAAGTGGGATGTTTCCACTGACTAGCACAGGTGAAAGACCTGACTAAACCAGTCAGCCTCAGAAAGTGAATATCACCTGAGCAAAGCAATTGCATCACAATAGAGCTTGAAGGGGTCCTTGCCGCAGTGCACTTCTCTGCCTTGAGAACAAAGGCACTTAGTTCATCGCCTCTTTTATTGCGTTGTGAATGAAAGCACAAACCCTGAGTATGCACTTTGTGGTCTCTGAATTGTGCAAACTTTCTTCTTCCTGGCTTGTGTATTGCCACAACAGGAGGACCTGTTCTGCAGCTGGCAGTTCTGCATAAGCTTAAATCAGCTCCCTTCACTCCAGCACTGCTTCTGCCAGCCTTCCAGAGCAGGTGATGTAATTGTAGTCAGTGAAGCCTGCAGCTCAGGCACTAACACACACAGGTTAGCCTGTCTCAGAAAGGAGAGCACGAAGAAGACCTGGAGATAGCTTAGGATTCTGTGCATACTGAGGACATACATCAAGGCTCAAAATACTGCCTGGGCTTAAATGCAACAGCAGCTAATGAACAAAGCACCTCAGAAGCAGTCCCAAACAACAGAAGAAAAAAATCTTCATAATCTCTGATAGCTACAGTGAGTTTGCCTGGAAAGCAGAGCTAAACCAAATTAAAAATTAATGTGGATGCTGGTGGAATAGAGCAGTAGGCAGTTAAGTAAGAGAGCTCCTTCAAATGTGATCAGAAGTTTGTCACAATGTCAGGAAGAGACCTGGTTCGTACTGTCTTCTGCTATTGCTGCATGGGGTAGAGGAGGCTCCATTCACTTAAGACAGTTGAATTCTCCCAGATGTACACTCTGATGAACACACCCTGCTATAGGCCTGCTATAGACAGTGATACTTTCAGGGAAGCAGAATCATGAACGATTCTGTGGAAATCCAAAGGAAATAGTATCAAAGAATGGCATTACATCTCATAAACACAGTGTATTGCATTTCTGTGGTGGTTTTTAAAGCCTTCCCTATAGTGAGCCAAATTATTCATTATGAAACTGTGTTTTAGCAACCTGGCCCATGCTTGAGCATTCACCGTCCTTGAAACTATCAGGAAGTGATCTAAGAGCACAGTTATCTGGCCTGTCCAAGAAGCAAATCCTTTTGTAGAGTGATGATTGGATGGCCTGCAGGTTCAGTCTTTGCCTACACTTTAGTTGCCCCTTAAACACCTCTGTTTTGCCATTACCTAGTTTGGGATTTCTTTTCCTCCTCATTTTGATACATAAAAGCAGGGATTATCCAATACTGGCTCACCCTGAAAAACCTCTGCACCTCAATTCTGAACCCTGCCTCAGTGGAAGTCACTGTGCTGATATGAGAAACCTCACTTGAAAAAGAACAGTCACTCACCAATTTCAGCACGCTGTCCTTTAGATGGAATTCACTGTGGATGGAGAAAGAGACTGCAGCAATTCCAGGGGAGTACTCCCAGTATAGTTGATGCAAACACGATTGAAGCCAAAATGCCTGGGGTAGAGAAACCTTTCCTGGGAATGAGGGCTGGTGAAGGTCAGCTTTTCAAATGCAAGTGAGATCCAGTTGCATCCATTGTTGACAATGTGGGCCTGGGAGATGGATAAACATAAACAGGGTGGGTTGGTAACGATGAGTGACTGAGACAGGGACAGCAGAACTGTGTGCCAGCATGCAGGACACCAGTGCTTCAGATTGACAGTCTAAGTGCAGCTCAGCCTTGAAACAGGCCAAAGCAAGTCTTAGACTTCTGTAGGAAAGTGACAGGATGAGAGCCACCCCTTGTTCCTGCATCATTCCTCACCCCCTCCATAAGGCACACAGTACTTCAATCCCTGTGACTGAAATAAAGAGGGAAAGGGGGAACAAAGAATAGTGAAGAGCAATAAAGAGAGCTGTAGGGTGAACACTTAGACTTGGGTAATTATTTCCCAGGAGGTGGGTTGGAAATACATACAAATGACTTTGGATGAAAGGAGGCAATCTTGCAGTAGCTGAGGGGAGGTGGTAAGGTAGGCAGGTGACTTCATGTGTCAGTTGTGGCTCCGAGTCTTACTTTGAACTCAGTAAGAGTTTCTCAATGCAGGTCAAGTCCTGGTACAGGAGATGGCAGATTTCAGCTGGATTCTTCCAGAGGCTTGCTGCAATTAACAGACCCTGAAGGAGACGTTATTTTAAAACCTGATAATATATCCTGGGCAGTTGTTCCCAAAGCTGGAAAGGAGAACACTTTGGCTCTGTTTCCCACTGTGGGGGCCAGTCTTCAAAATGAAATGCAAAGTTGGTTGCTGCTATTAGGTGGCAGTAGAACGCTTTCAGCCAAAGTTAGAAGGGCATGATTTTTTTTCCTGAGACAGACTTTTCCACAGCTGTAGGATTGCTAAAAGCTATTGCTTCCTTCTCCCCTACAGAGAACACTTTGCTGTACATTTCCAAGTAAAAGCCTTACCTCTTTTTATGCACAGTGAGGCAGTCCCAAAGAAAACACATCTACGCTGCTCATCGGATCATCCACGGGGGCACAGAGAGGGCTCTGGCTGATCTGGCACTGCATCAGGAGGCATCTGCCACCACGAGAAAGGAGGATTCTCCTGCTGGGACAGCCAGCACAACTCTGAGTGGGACAGCTGCTGGACCAAGTGCGGCTGATGGCACTCACCCTGCCACAGCTGCACCTGAACTGGGACAAGGCTTCCACGAGGATCCCCCAGCCTCCTAGGACAGAAAATAAGCAAGGTGAGTTTCCCTTCCCCTCTGTAATTTGAGTTTGGAGCATGGTGAGGGAAAGGGAAGCACATTACATTTACTTTTTCATTCAGGGCACCCTGAATGGAAAACCCTTTGGCTGCCCCTCCTGCTGCGTGCCAGCAGTGTTGTCCTGGAACTATTTAGTCTACATTTTGGTGTGGCAGCTCCCTCCACTCCCTCCCCAGCCTGCTTTGGACTTCATTATCTAATTTTTCTCTTCTGATTATGTAGAGAAGCTTGAGTGAGAAAGCAGTGTTAGCATTCCTTGTTTGTTTTCCTGGCACAGACCAATAAAAATCTGCACCTGGGCTTTTGGTGGTATTTCCTTGCTTCAGTAACATTAAATGAAAAAGTACTCCATAAGTGGGAAGTTTTGAATCGAGACCATCCACAGACAAGCGTGTCCCACTGATTTCCTTAGTGGTGTAAGTCCCAGGAGCTTCCTGCATTAGCATTGCTATTAATAAAGCCATGGAGCTGAACAAAACCAGTCAGATCTTGCACCATCTTTTCACATCATTAGCCCTTGGAGAAAGAAAAGATACCCCTGACCTCAGCAGGGTGGTTTCTGACAAGCAGGCAGTGTCTGGCACAAACCTAGGTGACAGTAGGATGACACGGGCATGGGGGGGCAGGTGCACTTTCCAGAAATGTTACTCTTCGGGCTGACCACTTCTTGCCTTTTATCACTGCAAAGAGCAAGTCTGGAAAGAATCTCTTCTTTTTCTTGGAGCAATGTTAGTCTGGCTCTCCAGCTCCGAGGGCTACACAGAAAGGATGCTGGCTTTGCTGTGTGTTGGCTTTGCCGTCTTTGCAGGCACGGGGGTGCTCCAGCTCCGGATGTCACCGGGCTCAGACAGACGCAGTGCATCTGTCACAGAGCTCAAGGCTTGCTCAGCTCTCCAGCACTCACGTGTCAGAATTCCCGAGGGCTGTGGCCTTAGCGCATAAAGGGACATTTACACCAAGCACCACATTTTGGAGGGGTGGGCATAGCCACACCATCACATCCAAAATGCTCATTCATTGATGGCTACAGCTTACACAGCCAACAGCAGTACTGGCCCTCAGCGCTACAGTGCTAACGGGCTGATCTCTCCCTGCTTCGGGAGAGAATCCTGGCTGATTTCTCCCTGTGGATCGTCTTTTCCTTGTGCTGTGTCTGTAAAGCTGAGGTGTGGTTCGGCTAATCCCAACCACAGTGCCTCTCCTACATAACACCAACCAGCAGCTGGTCAAAAATGGTGCTCATTAATGCAGTCCTGTAAAAATTCTGCATCGGGGCTTTGTTTTGTGGGTTAGGCTGGGGCAGGGCACAGGGAAAGGAATTTACAGGGAGGGGAGAGGGAGGAGAAAGGAGTCGGGATACCCCTGTATTCCACTGGGGAGTAAATAACAGCTGGAGAGAGGAACAAGAGCGGCACCAAACCACTGCTGGTCTCCAGGTCGCTGAACCAGGGACACCAGGGGACTGCTGGGATCAGGCAGCCTCTGTTAAGTGCTTCAGCTTCTGGCAGGGGTCAGAGAGGGGTGACCAGTTTTGGTTAGGACTCCGTGAGGATGATCCCATTAAGGACTGGGGATTTGGGGCAATTCTCATGGTATTCGTAGCTAGTCAGTAAAAGGGAAGGTTGCAAACACAAAAATATAGAAACACTCTCCACGGTGTGGGAGGAGAAGCTGTGCAGGGATCAGCTCTGTAGCCTCAGGCCACCTTGGACAAATTTAGCCTGGTTAAAAGGAGGGGGGATAACATGAATCACAAGATCCAATGTAATAGGAGAGACATGGAAAACTTGATGCAGCAGAACAGTAGAACAGGAAGACTCATCCATTGAGGCATTTGCTGTATTTCTGAAGATGGTCTGTCAAAATAAACATTCTGCATATGGCTCATTGTACAGTTTGATGTGGTTTTAGAAAGGTAAGTATTCCAACAGGTGTGGGAATGGACAGAGGTTGCAGCACTTTGGTCTTCTGTAGAGATACAGCTCTGCATGAGAACGAGGGGGCAGGGGACTCCAGATGCTATGCACAGGCTGAGCTAAAAATGTTTCAGCTTCTATTATGATTTAAGGGACACCATCAGCGTAAAGCCGTCTTTTCCACATGACATTGCCTAGCATGTAAACTGAAGGATTTCCATGGCAGGATTCCTGCAGGAAACTCTTCTGGAGAAACTGCTTTCAATTGTCATGTGGGGTTTCTTTCTCAAGCTTTGCAGAATGTACTTTGAGAAAGAAAATGAGCACAGTGAGAGAGAACTGGGATCATAAATCAACAGCATAAGAATGCACCATTCCCTCTCCTAGCAGGAGACAGAACAACCCTGGGGAGGAGCCCGTACCCGAAACAAACACAGCAGATGCCTGCAGGGCTGCACCAATACAGTGGAAACACGGGAAAATTCAGCTTGTCCCGCTTTTCTTTCACCAGCTGCCCACAGGGAGAGAGCCTGGCTGTGCCGCTCTGCTGGCTCCTGTCTCCTGGCAGGTGGAGGAGACAGGCTGGGCCAAATGGGCCTCTGGGGTCACTGCACCCTAAGAATGGTGAAAAATTGGTCTCTGCAGTAAATGAATTAATGCAAATTGTCCCAGGGCTTCCCTGCCGATACAGCTCTGGTGGAGTGGGAGGAGAAAATCCTACGGCACCAAGTACATTTTGGTAAAAAGGACTTTGTGTCCATCTTTACTGGAAACATACAGCATCTGCATTTCTGTCAACAGAAAACCACACCATACCCACACTCCTTCATCTCTCCTGCCTCCCATAAAAGCAACATGACCATCACAAGAGCTGCTACCACAGACCTGGGTGTGGTGCTGTTCAAAGAGTTCCTGCCGCTTTCTGAGCACCGCTGTTCCCTCTGCTCCTGGTCTTGCAAGTGTGCAGGATTTGCCTGATACTTCGTTGGGCTCAATTCAGCCCTCACACAATTTTTTTTAGGAGAGTAGGATAAACCCTACAAGTATGGTCCTCACATGCTCAAAGCTTTTAAGAAGGCCAAATTGCACTATTGCTGACTGTCTCCTCCAAGTCCTGTTTGCCTGCTTTCACCAAAGTCCTGTTCAGGCAACTTTTCCTGTGTTTTTATGATTGGTGAATCAGTATCGTGATGGCATCCAGCCTCCTCACCACACTGCCCTCCAGAATCGGGCCTGGGCTTGGATGGGGAGCTGTTGTTTCCTGTGCCTGCCTTCCATCCCACCAGAGAGGCAGGAATTGGTTTAAACACCTGCCAGAACTGCCAACTCCCTGGGACAGAATGTGTACACCTGGATTAGTAAATTCAATTTTCCCGGGACCAGCCTGGACCAAGGCCCCCACCTCTCCTCCCAGCCACTGCCTGGAGCAGAACTGGCAAGGAAAGCATCTCAACAGACACAGTTTGCACAAGACAGAAAATGCCAGCAGGCCGAGGGGAAGGGTGTACGCTGAAACCCGTGGAGCAGGGCAGCTCTGGCTCTCTGCTCTGATCATATCATTCATTCCCTCTCATTCCTCCTTCTCTCCCACACACTGCGTCAACCTCACACACCTTTTCCTCCACTTCTGGCTGGAGTCAAAGCCACTTTCTCTTGGCCTCCTCCCACGTGCCACATCCCAGTCCTTCAAGTAGCACTTGGAAGGGATGTTCTATTCCCCTTTCCTTCCTTCAGGGCTGCTTACCTGTATCCACATGCACTGCCTGGCTCAGCACACCATCCCCAATGGACCTGAGAGCTGTGGCTGCTCCTGCCAGCACTCACTGTTGCAGCTGCCCACTGCAGAGCCCGGTCAGATGAGATTTATCCCATCCAGTTCCCTCAGTTGGGAGCTTGCATGGCAGCCTGCACTCCTGGCCCATACCTGGAGCTCCTCAGTCAGTGCTGGGGATGTTGGTCCTTGTCCCCAGGGAGTGCCAGGATCGTGCGGTGCCCCTGCAGTGCCAACTGCAGTGAGATAAAGGTGGTAGAGACTTAAAAGCTGCATTTGCTGCTCTCTCCCTGGATTGCTGCAGAATTGATCCTAAGAATCTCCCTTTTGTTTGTTACTGAGCCAGTACAGCTTCTTGCCAACACTGTGCTCGTTCCTTACCTGTTGAATTGAAGCCTCTCCCCGCCTGCCAACATAATTTTTCTGCCTCCAGCCAAATGCAAACCATTTTTCTCATTGCTGCGTGGGCCCAAAATATGTTGTCTCCAGCTTCCATTGACCAACTTCTTCCTAGGCTGGGTGCTGTGAAACAAAAATCTTAAGAGAAGTGTAACTGAGTTGGTCCAAAGAGTCTAAGCTGGGCAGTCCCTTTTCCCAAAGTTGCTAATGTATTGCAGCATTCCAACATCTATGATCTCCTTGAGTAAAAATACTCTCAAACCACCTGGGCTTTTCCAGTAAGCACCATCTCCCTCCTGAGCACTCTGGCCTGGCAAAGGATTTGGTTACAGGAATGAGCTGCAGAAGGGAGGAGGAGGGCATGGCTTCTATTATGCCAGAGGAAACAATCATAGAATTGTTTAGGTCGTAGAGGACCTCTAAAGTCACCTAGTCCAACCATTAACCCAGCACTGCCAGTCCACCACTAAACCATGTCCCCAGGTGCCACATCTTTTAAGTATCTCCAGGGATAGTGGGTGGCTCCACCATTTTCCTGGGCAGCCTGCACCAGGGCTTGACAACCCTTTCCATGGAGAACTTTTTTCCTAATACCCCATGTAAACCTTTCCTGGTGCAACTTGAGGCCATTTCCTCTTGTCCTCTCACTTGTTACCTGGGAGGAGACCTGTCACTATTCGACAAGAAATGAACCACACATGCACGACAGCTCTTCTCAAAGAAAAAGAGAAAAAGAAGAAGTTTATTGTGAAACTCTGACTTATATACCATTGCAAAAATGTCCAGTGATTGGAAAGAAAGATTGCCACCTCTCTGACCACACTAGTCAAACCGAAAGTCCATCATGTCTCGCTTCCTCTAGAGAGAAATGTAAACAATTACTGTTTACAGAAATGTGTGTGAAAAACTAACTCCAAAAATCCAAAAACATCAGAAGGCTTAGAAAAACATGCAGGAGCAGAGCAACAGAGACTGACTCCCACCTGGCTGCAGCCTGCTCTTAGGGAGTCACGGAGGGTGATAACGGGGATCTGGTGAGAGGGGTGGGAATGCCCTTTGCTTCCTCTCAAGCTTCCATGCTGCTCCCACCACACACCTGACCCTGCCTTGTTCCCTGGAGCCCCTGTCTCCCTCTGACAGGACCTGCCACACATCCTTCTGTCAGCAGCACCTCGCTGGACCCTGTCACTGCTCAGCACTTGGAGGTGACGTAAAGCACAGGGAGGTCAAGCAGCCAGTGACAATGAGCAGTCCTGCTCTAACCCCTGCCTCCCACCAGTTTTTAGAAATTTCGCTTAGGGAAAAAAATACCAACCAAGAACCCCTCAATCTTTCTGCTTAGCAATGCATTTCATTCTCAGATCCCCTGGGCCTGCCACTGTACACAGGGCCTGTGGCTCCTCTGCTGGGACAGGTACTTGTGCTCTGCCAGGCAGCTCTGCCTGGGGACGAGGGTTTGTTTTCCCACAGCCAGAGTTTCTCACTCTGCAGCAAGCGAGGGGGCTCTGCAGACAGCCCTGGGCCTGGGCAGACTGCCCCACTGCAGCTCTCGGAGCAGAGCACCCCAGTCAGAAATGCCCTGCTGCAGCCACTCACAAGCTTCCACAAGGGAAGAGGCTCTTCATTCCCCACTTGTCCTGGAGGACCCAGCCTTACCTCTGGAGTATGTGAGCAGAGAGAGGCGATGCAGAGAGCAGGGAATCCCTGGAAGAGAAGGCTTTAACTCCACTGACTGCATGGGACACCCAACTGCATGCAGACTCAGGGAGCAATAGGATCCACCAAGAGAGTATCTGTTCCAGGGCACCAGGAATGAGCTGGGTGTGCAGCAAGATCCAGGGTGCATTCCTGCAACTGACCAAAGGCAGGTGTTTGGTGTAAAGTCCAGTTCTCCCTTATGGCCCTGAGCACTCACCTGTACTCTCACCTGAGATAAGCTCCAGCAGGAATTTGTTTTGGGGGTCTGGTCTCTTCTCCAAAGGCTCACATTGTACAACACTCACACCCAGACAGAGCCTGGCTTTCCTGCTGTGCCCTATGGGGCACTGACACCTACACACCTTCCTTTCCGACCACAATTTGGGTTTGGTACAGTCAGGTCTAACCCTGCAGCTTTTGTGCACAGCTGGTTTAGCAAAGCCAGCTCTTTGCCAGGAACACCATCCTCCAAGACTAGCAAGGGGTGACTGGACAAGGGCCCCAGGCAAGCCCTTCCCGGAGCCCAGGGAGGGAAGCGAGGTTGCTGATGAGGTTGTGTACCATCTGCTGGGCTTGCCGTCTCCAAGCAACTGGACGTGGTGCCTCAAACTGCAGTGCTCCTCTCCCCTCTGCAGTTTGCAGCTCCTTTGCTTCTTTCTCCTTCTTTATGGCTCTTGTTCTTCTTGCACAGAAAACCACTTGGACCTTCCCACCAGTTGCCAGAAAGCTGCCACCTTCCAGATAACAAATGATGCCAGTAGCCTTGACACTGACTTTTAATTCCAACGCAGATGGCTGGCAGCTCGCTTGATAAAGACAAAGCACATCAGTGGAGCAGACTCTTGCACCGCATTCAGCTTGGTGCTGCTTTACGCTCGGATTAGCATTTTAAATCATCCAAAGCGTTGGTGACCGACAGCTAAGTGGATTTGACCCTGGTTTGCAGATGGGTCTCAAAAAGTATTTTCTCACAGAGTGACAGAATGATGTTCCCTGGAAGGCTGTGCGAGGACTGGCTCTTGAAGCTAAGGTGTTTCATTACATCTTTTAAAAGGTTGATTGGAATATAAACAAAGTATGAAACTGTAACTGTCCCACTGGCAATGCTTGCAGGAGTTAAAATGGGAGGGAGTGCTGGATAAACTGGACAACTGCAGCCTCTGTACAGAAGGATGAATGCAATCCTCAGGTAGGGAGACAGACAGGCAGCAGCTACAAGATACTCTCCAGTGCCTTCACTGATACTGGGGAGAGCACTGTAGGGAACCTCTGGCTACTTTTGGTACTCACAGACTAAGGAGGGTGTTTGAAACAACTGCAGAGGAGATAAAATTGGAAACACTACAAAGATGTGAAGGAGCTGAAGATCCCCTTCCAGTCAGCTTAGCAAGAAGTTATGAGGTGCTTGAGTCCTGTTCATTTGGCTCTGACACTCAGAAGAGAGACCCGAGACTGGAGCTGAGAGTTCCTGTGCAAAGACAGCACACAGAGCCCAGAACTTGCATTCCACGTGTGGGAAGTTCAGAAGAAACAGGAGGCCCCAGTTCATGTCCATCCAGAGAAGTGCTCAAGGATGACTGACCACCACCCCAAATCACCAAGGATTGTGGTGAACTCCCACTAGAAGCAAGTTTTAAATAGATAAACTCACCCAGAGAGGCACTGTAGTTTTGGCAACGATGCATTTGCAGATGTAAATGGCCACCCTGAATGCCAGGGCCAGACTGGCCGAGCAGAGCAGTCTCAGCACAAGTTGGATGCATCCGGAATCCTGGTGACCTCGTGGGACAGAGGTAAGTGAAGGGACAGCAGCCTCTACTCACCATGTTGCTTCTGGGGCAGCCAGGCTGTGGGTGGCCACCTGGCCCTGTCACCCCAGTGCCCCAGAGCAGCAGGGCCAGCACAAACCAAGCCTCGAGCCCACTCGGGGAGCCAGGCAGGCTAGTGCCTGCTCCAAGGGGCACAACTCCAGCACCCAGGAGGGGCCAGGACAGCTCCCACACACACATTTCAGGAGAGGATCAAGGGGATCCTGACTCAATGCTCATGGTGAGGACCCACCAAGAGCCCCTTCCCACCCTGCACCCACTTGTCCTGAGTGCCCTCAGAGAGGAGGCTCTGGCCTGGAGCCCAGCAAAGGTTTCACGGGAACCGCGGCTCATGGCACACAAACAAAGCAAAAGGAGTCTCTTTGCAATATAAATTTGTTTTTATTGAAGCAGCAGTCACATGACCTCGCATCTAGCCTTTAGGATAGCGACAGAATGGATTCGGCCAGGTCAGCCAGCCCAAAAAAGGATTTTTATTTTTTTTTTTTCTTTTTTCTTTTTGCGCTAATAGACATGTCATGTTTAATACATACATTATCCAGTACCGGAAACCCAACTCAGAGATAGCTACGTGCTGATTTGCTGGAGGAACGGTCCACTGGACGTGGTCTCGACAAACTTTACAGATCACCACCAAATAACATTACTAATGGGATCCAATGATTTAAAATAAAAAAACAACCCAAACAACCATGAGTGCAGGATTCAAAGCCAGCAGTTTACACAGGTTCTTAAGTTTGTATCTATAGGTGGACGGTAAAGGAAGATTGGTTGGTTTCAATTTGAAATATTTATGTCCCAGGGTTCCTCTCTCCATCAAATCAAACGGTATCATAGACAAGCTGGCATCTCTTTAAAAATAGCATGGAATAACACAGCTCATTTAAGAAAACATGCTCATTTCTTGAGGTTTTTCTTTATTATTACAAAGTTTCACGTCCACCTATTCTCGCAGAGTGGAAAGAGGCATGAGGGTGAGGAACAAGGGTCAGAGAAGGGAGAGAGGAGGAGGGAAGAATAGGGCAATTTTTTGAAATAAAGACCACACACTTGGTATTTTTTAAATTTCATTTCCAGGCTAACCTACTTTTTATTTAATGCAAATTACAGTACCAGTTAACTATTTCCGAACCGAGTCACACAGAACAAAACGTATTTACAAGGGGAATGGGGCGGGGGAAATAATAAAACATTAAGCATACTTTCCACAAAAAAAGTTTATATTTAAAATGAAAAAAAAAAAATCAGTCACAGAGGCATTCAAGTAGTAATAATGTTATACAGGTTTTGCTTTTCCTTTAAATCAAGACAGATTTGCACAAGTGTATGCAATAGTTTGTATACAACCCACAGTCCTTAATATATATATATTTAGATTTCTGTTTTTAAGATGGAAGTGGTCACGCTAATTGGTGTGTACAGGCCCAAGTGATCCATCAGCAACACATTAATGAACGCAAATTTTACAGGCAAGCAAATTATATATATATAAATATATTTTATATATATATATTAAAAATAAATTGAGAAAGACCAACACAAGGAAGCTACTTTTCTCGAGCTAACCCCTTAGGTACTGTTTTCCTTTCCTGTCGTTTTGCCATTATTGCAGTGTTGCAAAACGAAGCCAACTACGACCAGAACCGGCCGAGAGCCCCGTGGAAATCAGCTGCCACCCCAGGGGTACCCGCTGGCAGTCTCCGGAAGGCAGAGCCCGGACCGAATACCCTACTGTGCTTTTCCTCATCGGCTTTTCCTTTTTCTCCGCGGTGGCTGAGGTTCCTAGTACAGGAGTACGAGTCTGACAGGCTGCTTGACTTCTGCTTTTCCAAGTACTGAAAACGGGGGGGAAGGGGGGAATTTTAGGTTGCAAGTCGCAGGCACCTGCCATTATTTTAGGTAAAGCTTGGCTTCGAAATAAGGGGACAGAGTGTTCAGGGATCTTCTACCGGTCAATTTTCTTTTGCAGGTAATTTTAAAATTTTTCCCTAGCAAGGCAGATAAGTTTAATAGTAAAGAACACCAGTGTCTTGATTGATTGAGTGTCCATCGGGGAAGACAGACTGCGATCCAGCCCGGCTCAGGGACTCACTACGGCGGGGCTGACGTAAAGGACACATCAAGACCACGCTGGGTTAAAAAAGAAGCCCGAAAGAGTGTAAAAGAAGAGAGGGACAGCTCTGAGCAGACTGTCGCCAACAGCTTGGCATCACTGACCTTCGTGTCACCAGAAAGAAAGTGCAGCCTCTGCTTCACTGGAATGAACACGAGATGCTTCGAAATAAAACAGCAACCTTTGGTTTGGTAAAGAGTTACGTGTTTTCCCATTCAAGACAATCTTATGTGGAATACTAACAAGGTAGTAAAACACAAGCAAACTAGTTTTAGAAACAAGGCCTTCGTGCTGGGCACAAGAAATCAAGAGTCATGTTAAACTTATCTCAAGAAAACAAATGTGACTTCGGGGAAGGATGTGGGGGGAAAATAGGGAGAAGAAAGGGAACAGAAAGTCCTCCCGGCAGAAAAAACCACTGCAGTCTCCTACAGCGATGCCCCCGCTCCCACCGCAGCCAGATGGCTCCGAGCAGCAACCCTGTGGGATGTGAGGATTTCCCTCCCTGGGGGCCCTTTCCGCTCGCCGCTGCCCCCGGCACAGCCGCAGGGAGGGTGGGAAGGCCAAGCTTCCTGGAAGCTGCTGCTGCCCAGATGCTCCTGGGCGCAGGGTTGAGAGGAGAGACAAGCAAAATCTAAACGGGCTGCTAGGGCAAGGGTCCGAATGAAATCGGCTGCTGCTAGCGGGAGGAGGAGGACAGCGCGGGCACCTTGGAGACTCCCAGAACAAAACCACGGCTCCAATGAAGTAAATGACGGTGGAGACGGTTTCTTTTCGTTCTGCTACTGATCAGGGTATCACCGAAACCTTACAGCACTCAAAGAGTTAGAAAGCGGGGTGGGGAGGGGGGAGCAAAGATGCGGGATTGGGGTGGGAGACATTGTTAATAAAGAAGGAGGAGAAAAAAATAAAAGGGAAATAAAATTCAAAAAATCATGGAAGCGAAGGCACTCCAAACTATATAGATACACTATACATCGCTAGAGTTATTGTTACAATAATACAGGCCGGTACCTACTGTACAGAGTTAAAACTATATGGCTTTAAAAAGCTCGTCTACATTTTGTCTGATTATTAAACAGAATCACTGCCCTGAACGGTAACTTTTTGCTCATTAATAACAGTTCCTGGGTCCACATATTTACATACAAAACAATAAAACTCAAAATTCAAAAACAACCAAAAATAATAATGTACAAGCTTGAATTTGGTGAGGAGCTTTGTTTTTTGTGGTTATTTTTCTGTGTTTTTTTCTTTTTTTTTCTTTTTTCTTATTTACAAAAAAAGGTTGTTCAAAGACCTGGATCTAACTTGTATAAAAGAGTGTGTGATCCTGCTATGATCCTTGAAAACAGAAATAAAACCAGAGGGGCACCCCTGACCCTCCCCCCCGCCTAACATACACACGAGACACACACAGACGCCGGCACAGTCACAAAACCAGAGAGAAACGCTCTGACTCCCCTCCGCCAGTCTTTAACAAAAAAAATCAAAAAGAAAAGCCACATGTCCTGGCACGAGCAGCAATTTTTCTTCGATATTTTTATTACTTTTTTTTTTTTTTTTTTTTAAAGACTTGGTAATTTACTGCCTTCAAATAACAGCGCCTGTGGCTAATGCTTCAGCAGTCTTGTCTATACAGCAGATCCATACCCTGCCACTGTCCTAGTTTTTGAGTCTCCTGCATGGATTTGGATCACTGGGTCAACCAAGCCCCTTTCACTTACCTTTCAGGACACTGACTAGTCGAGCGCACGTGTTAAGACGCTCTTCAGCCCTTTCTATTAAGTTGCAGGTAAGGATTTGGAAAGCCTTCTGTTTCTCAGCATGGGCGTGGCTTTCCTTTGCAGCCAGCCAGAATGCAAAAAAGCTTTAAAACCTTTTTTTTTGTTTGTGTGTGCCCAACAGCAAATCGCCGAGGGGTATAACGAGGGTTTATCGGTTTCACGGTAGGTGGTCACTCATTTCTTCAATCAGCTCCTGCATCCCCAAACCCACCTCGTGCCAGGCAGGAGGGAGAGGGCAGAGCTTTTATCAGTTCCGGGGCTGCTACGAGACAGTTTCCAAAAAATCCCACATCAACAGCATAAAAGGTACAAGAAGAAACACACCGAGCTCGTGACCAAGCCCCTGCCGCCCCTGCGGCGGCCGAGCTTCCAAAGCCGCTACCGCCGGTTCCCCCCCGGGCCACACGAAGGCTCCGCGTGTTCCCGAAAAGCAACTGCTTGCCTTAGAGATCCGCAGGTCGAGGAACGGCTCGGTAAGCACCAAAGGTGACTACAGTTTCTCTGAAGAAGGATAAGGCTGGAGCGGACACCAACCGCAAGCCTACCACAAGATCAGGTCTCCGAAAGTCTCGTTTCCACGCCGGGGCTGCATCCGGCCGCTCACCTGACCCTTTCGCAAGGAATATTGCTTTGACTTCAGGAAGAGAGACGTGGATGCTCGCACCACACGCCGTCGCAGGGAGGAAACCTGGACCCTGAACTGATGGACTAGAACAAGCATTCACCTCACGCTTCAGTCAGACTGATTTGAGATCGTAGACAAAATAAAAAAAGCAGTATTGTATCTATGTATACATGTATATATTTATATAATATATATACACACACACACTCATATAGAGCCAGCTTTCCTACAAGTCAGCAGGTACAAATTACCATCAAGAGCATTTGGATGTGTATTTTAATATTCTACCAATGTAAAAACATAATGGCGACGTGGCAACACGCATCAATAAATAGAGATTAAAAAAAAAAAAAGAAAAAGCAAGCGGTTAAAGAAGATGAAAATTAAATACAGATTCTAGCTGTGGATTTAAAATCAGAACTATTGGAGAATGTGGCATCCTGCAAGTTAAAACTGCAGTTAAAAAAAAAGTATTACAAAATAAACCAGTAGCCTGTTACAGTTCACATTATAAACCCTGGTGTCCTTTTCCTGTGCGCACCTTAGGTAAGTGAAGCCTGTTCAAATCAAGAGCCAAGGAGGGGTGGGGAGAGAAAAAAACCCAACCAAACATACTTTCCCAGTGGCCACTTCCCAAAAAGTCCCTTAACATCCATCCACCAGCTGGGCCCCTGCCGAGGATTTTGTTCGTCCGCTCTTCTCTGCTGAAGCTGGGAGCCGGCCCGAGACACGGAAAGCAGGAGCTCCGGCTGGGCAAAGGGGATGCCTGGGCAGAGCCGAGCGCTGCTGTTCGTGCATGTGTGTGTATTATATTATATATCACCCACTCGGGCAAGACTTTTCCCACAGGAAGCTGCAGATTTCCTCATCACTAGCACTGATTTTTAAAATGAAAGGCTTCTGCTAGCTGTTCCAGCCTTAGACACAGGGCAAACCCTCCCCCCCACCCCATGGCAACCTATTTTTCTACCACGTCGCCTGCTCCCTGTGCCGAGCCAGGGCAGTTCTTCAGATAACCTGGGATATGGATTTGCTGACAAGAAACGCTGAGCTCTGTTGAATGACCCCTGCTAAGCTCCCGACCAAATTCAAGCTGTGCACTACATCAAAGTCTGAAACTTCACTTAAAAAGAAAATAAAAAAAGAGGGTAAAAAAAAAAAAAAAGAACTTCAGCAGAGAATGAGGTTTGGGATTTGTTTGTTTCATTTTTTCCTTCTTTCTGTTGTGGGAGGGGGTATGAGGCAAGAGTCCTGGTTCTGAAGTACACAACAGCAAACTTCCAACATGAAGAGATTGTCGAGGGGAGACATTGGTGTGTTGTATTGCTCCGCTTTCCCTCCTCCCCCCACCTAGTCCCCTGCCCCGGACACCCTGCAGAGTGAGAATACAATGAAACTGGTTTGTATTTATAGATATTTTACAAGGTTAAATAAGAACAACAATAATAATAATAAAAAATTGAACACTAAAATGAACAGGTTGGTTGGTTGGTTTGTTTCTTGGATTTTTTTTTTTCCTCTTTTTAATTTTCTTTCCAAATGTGACCAGTGTTGCTGAGCAAGACTCAAATTACTGGTGATTTTTCCTGTGCAGCTGGCTGCTTGGTACTGGTTCAGGTGGAGTTGGAGGCTGATGCTGTAGCTACACTATTGGTCTGAACTCGTTCTCCTGCGTTAACATCTGCAAACAACAGACGAGAAGGGAAGAGAGAAAAAACAACCAGCATTACCTCCAAAACAGAGACACATTGGAAACAACAGCTATGACATTCTCCACAAGGAAAAACCCACAACTCCCACCAAGACAGTGTTTGGTTAGGAAGCTCTCCTGACTTCAGGGCATGCAGACGGAATAATCCAATCGGGGGGAAGATGGAAGATGGTCCTTCAGCAGGTCAAAAGCAACCTGGAAGGCTGAGGGCTGGGCTTCAGCAGGTTTTGCAGTCTGTAACACTGGCTGCGCAGTGCAAACATCCCGTAACTGCAGGCCAAAGCCAACACCAGTGTCTGTGGTCACTAAGAGGTTTTACACTGGTGCTGAAGTTTCACATTGTTAGTCCTTCTTATAATAAATCTGCCTGTTAGTCGTGTGAATGAGTGCAGACAAGGAACATGACAAGGCTGCTCCCCTGGCAGAAAAAGCTGGTGTGCCAATGTGCAATTCATGCACTTGTTGTCTGAGAAAGGCTTTCAAGTCTGCAGCTGTATTCAGTGTTGCTCAACCCAAGCTGGATCTGCCACCCTCTGAACTGCTGAAGCAGATTAACATCAAGGCCTGAAGCCAGTAATGAGGTTTATGCAAGCACATGATATGTTAGAGGATCGGATCTCTGCAGTAAATGCCTCCAACACCTTCTCAGGGAGGGACAGTGCTTCACAGAGAGACAAGTCACAGGATCAAGGGCATGTGTCAAAGTGCATTCCAAGAAAATGGAGGGCTTGCAAAGAAATACTAAAAGAAAATTCATTGCAACTGTGTTTTCATAGGCCGCATGCATCACCTATTTCCTCTAAAAAAAATATTCTTAGTATTAGAAGAGTTGGTGGGGGAAAAATTGCACCAATTTCACCTGGAATCATTCTATATAGTATCTAATTAACCAAGTCAGAAAGACTATAAGATACTTATAGATAAGTGGGTGAACACCTAAACGCGTAAAATACAGGATGGGAAAAAGGAATTAAGTGAGGTTTTCTCCAAGAGACTGTCATGCATTTCACCCACTTAATTTACGTAGGATTAACTGCAAAGCTACTGATACTGCAACAGCAAAAAACATCAGAAAGACTTATCTCGGTACAGAAGAGGGCAGACTGGGCAAACCATGTATTCAAAAAGACACATGGAAAGGGTTTATAAAAAGGAAGAACAAATTTGGTGACCTCATCCTGAAGCGCTGTGTGCCTAGCTGGAATACCACACATGACAAAACACACTGCTGGGCGCTGGGTGTGCAGTAACATTCCTCCATCACAGAGGAGCTGGGCAATGTTCTACCTGTCAGCAAAACTCCCTCCTCTTCAGCTACACTTACCTGACCACAGCCACAAACAAAGGCAATGAACTGAATCATGGACTGCTTCGGGTTGGAAGGGACCTTCAAGAACATCCAGTTCCAGCTTCCCTGCCATGGCTGGGGCACCTCCCACTAGAGCAGGTTTCCCAAAGCCCCATCCAGCCTGGCCTTCAACACTTCCAGGGCAGCCACAACTCTTCTGGGCAACCTGTGCCAGTGCCCCACCAGTCTCATAGTCAAGAATTTCTTCCTAATATCTAATCCAAACCTACCATGTTTCACTGTGAATCCATTTCCCCTTGTCCTAACACTTCATGGCCTTGTAAAAAGTCACTCTCTGGCTCTCTTGTAGGCCCCCTTTTGGTCTTGGAAGTTTGCTATATGGTTTTCCCAGAGCCTTCTCTTCTCTGGGCTGAACAGCCCCAACTCTCTCGAGGAAGAGGTGCTCCAGGCCCTGCTAATATTAATCACCTTCCTCTGGACTCGCTCCAGCAGGTTCACATCCTTATGCTGGTGGCCTCCAAGCTGGGCACAGCACTTCAGGTGGGGTGTCACAGACCAGAGTCAAGGGGCAGAATCACCTCTCCCAATCTGCTGCCCAAGCTGCTTTCGATGTAGCCCAGGATACATTTGGCTTTCTGGGCCAGAAGTGCATCTTGTCAACTCATGTCCAACCTCTCATCAACCAACACCCCCAAATCCTCCTCCTCAGGGCTGCTCTCAATCTGCTCTCCGCCCAGCCTGAATTTGTGCCTGGGGCGCCCTGATCCAGGGGCAGGACCTTGCTTTTGGTCCTGTTGAACTTGGTGAGTTTTGTCCAGGCCCCCCTCAAGCCTTCCAAGGTCCCTCTGGATGGCATCCCTTCCCTCCAGTCTGTCCACCACACGTGCCAGCTACAAATGGGCAGCACTTGCTGAGTCACAAATTAAGTAACACTGACAATAGCGACAAAAATAGGAAATCAAACAATCAGCAGCATCCAGAGACACAACTGGCAAGTGGGAAGAGAGAGTGATGCCTATTTGAAAAGGAAATGCTGCAAGGAATGTGTGGGAAGAAAGACAAATTGTCCTGTGGGCAGAGGATGCCAGATGACTGCCCTGGGAGTTTCTCATTCCCTTTCATCTCACCCCAAATTAATTGCATCCCCTCTTCTACAAAGGAATGACCACCATGACAAAAAGAAAAGCTCATGCAATTAAAGCACCAAGGCAGCATGACGACAGTACCAATGTTATGTGGGAAGCTGGCCTTGCAGGAGAGAGACGCCCTCCTACGTGGAGAATTTCCCTGAAGGAGCAATTCCCAAATCCCACATGCACGAAGACCAAAAGTGACCAGAGAAATCAGAAGTGACCCAGCCAGCCAGATAATAGTTTCTACACTAAACTCTCACTATGCCTGTTCTAGATTAATTTTCAAGTACGGATAATATTAATTTTCAACATCTGCTGGCAGTGTCTGATGCGAGCAGTCCAGCTGGAGTCTCTACTGCTGGCAGAGGGTTTCTCTGTATGTGTACAAAAAGTGCTCATATTTCATTTGCTGAAATGAAATGTGTCTTTTCATCTCAATTTCCTGAAGACAGGAGAGGCTGAAATTGTTATCATTACATTGCTACTACACAGATATAAAGAAAAAAAAGAGGAGGGGATGGAGCTACTTCATGTAACATATGCTCCTTTTCTATCATCACTGTAACAGGGGAGTTCCTGAGAAAAATATATGCCACATGTTAAAATAAACCAGGTGATGCAGGCCAAGAACATTTTCTTGGGGCTTTTCACAACAATATACAGAAATCCCGCCAGGCTGGGACAGAGCACAGACCAAGCTCAAGGCTGCCCTGGCTCCCAGCCTGTAAGAAAATGCAGTATTTCAACATTTCAGCTCATTTGTTGACTCTGCATTGACAGGACATTTGAGGAACAAAGAGGGGCTTATTCCAACATTGCTTTACTGAAGCACCAGAAAAAGAGCATAACTGGAGTATGAGGTTCTCTGGACATTCACTTCTCATCATGAAAAATCAGTATTTGGGCCTAAGAGAAGGAAATCTAGGCCCCCATCAATGTTGACAGAGGACAGGAAAGCACTGCTGGGGAGCACAGCTAGAATATGGCTGCAGTTTTGTGCACAGGACAAGTGAATGCCCAGCTCGAGGTCAGGACAGCCTCTTTGTCCTGAACCATGGCACCTGACACCTCTGCCTGTGCAGGCAAAGAAGGGTTTAAGTGCCAGCTCCTTCCAAAGGTTCTTTCAAACAGAGGGCAAAAACATCTCTCATTATTATAGAGAACTTCCTCCAATTCAGCTTTTTTCTCTAAGGAGTGTCTCAGCTTTCTTGGAGGGTACATGACACTCTTTAAAAACCTCCTGAAAGGGAAAAACAGGGCTACAGTTCAGAGAGCAACAAGAGACACCAGCTCAGCCTGAGAAGGGCCATTAGCATTGCTGACAGCATTAGCTGGGTGCACTTGTGATGCTGACTGAGGCTGTGCTGCTCATCTGCAAAGGTACAGAAACAAAGCTACCACCAGCGTAGGAATCCTCACAGGACAGATGAGGAGACAAGAGGAAAAAAGAGGACAGCCTAGTTTTCCTATTGTGCCTGCCTATGGATGTAGAAATCCAGGCTCTGAGCAAACCAGGCAAAATGAGCAGGTTTTACTTCTCTTGTCATGGATTCATCCCTTCTGCTCTGAGCTTGCAGAAGCCTGAAAGAATTGCTTGCCCATCTTCTGGTTAAGGAATTCAAGTTTTCCAAATTCCTTCAATGTGAATACCACAAATGCACTAAATCTTATTTCACGGAGCACTGTGGTGTTTTTCAACTACAACACACTAGCAGGTAACACCAGCTCTAATCTGTTTTGTTGCTGAAGCACACCACTGCATTTGGGATTACATGGGATCAACACAGCGGGATGCCTAAGATGACGACCCCGAAATCCCTGCTGGCACAACTTCCCTACAGATAGCAATTCCACTCTTCCCATCTTAAAGCTGACTAACAGAAAGGTAACTACCACTGCTGGCTGATCCAGGGAGAAAAACACAGATGCACAAGCAGCTATGCATTGCATTCAGCTTGGTCTGCACGTTCCCCTCCCAGATGCTGTGGCTGCAGTTATGAAACCATCCTCTTCCTCCTCCAGCAATCCCCGGGAATACGATTGCACTGGCATTTTTAATCAGTGGCCAGTATAATTCACAGGAAGCTAGTACATAATTTCAAGCAGGGGCCAATAAATCTCATCTTTCTTTTCCTCCACTTTGCTTTAGACATGCCACTATGTCAGAGAATTTCTCATATATGTTCAGGAGAATTTACTAATGCCAGAGCAGCAAGGCTACATCTCCCACTGCAAAGCCAGGTTCCATTACTAGAGCAAGTACAGCTTTTCGCTTCCAGAGAAGAGGAAATTGACATCAAATGTGGTTTTTTAACATTGCTTGCTAGAGAGAGGCACAAGTTACACACTAATAATGTGAATTACAGTTCCGTATTTGCTCTTCCCTTTATTGCTTTGAGAGCTACATTTTGCTGCATCATCGCCACTCAGAAAAGCAGTTTCTGAACCTGTACTGCTTAGTCACACAGGCAAACATTTTGCAGAGAAGTCTCCTGCCTATCAGGATGCCCTGGGTTAGGTGGGAGACTTGTTCCCACACTGCTTTAGCAGACACTGAGGAACTTAACATTTACTGCTCTGGGAGGTTCAGGGGCTTTAGAGAAAGAAGGGACCACTTGTATGCTAAGTGTAGCATCAGTTTGCAAAGCACAACAGATTAAAATAACCTCAACAGGACCTAATCCTAAACATCAAAACTCTGATAACATTCCCACCACCTGCTGTGAGAAACCCATGTGAGTGAGAAACAACCAACTGCAGAAATCCAAAGCTTTCCAATACTGAATTTAATGTCATAATTTCTTTCCAATCAGCAAGGATATTATTTTTGGTTTTGAACCACAAATAGGAGGACATATCCCAACTCAGTGCAGTGCTTGCAAACAGAAGCTTTAAAAATGTTGACATCAACAGTGTGGGATGGGTTTGGGTTTTCAGGCTTTGAGTTTTTTTGGGGGTTTTTTGGGTTTTTTTTTTTGTTTTGTTGGGTTTTTTTGTTTTTTTTTTTTTTTTTTTTATTATTTTTTTTTTTGGACTTTGCCTAATGCGTTTTTTCCCTACATGAGCCCTTGAAAAGTACTGAGTGAAAACAGATTTCTTAACCCCATTAATTCCTCAAGACTTGTGTCTTGGTGGAGAAAACTCCTTGAAAAGCATAAAAGGGACATTAGGTGAAACTATTTTTCAGAAAGGCTTAAAATAATTTTCCATGTTTGTATTTTATAGATTTTTCATCACTTTTACTAGTTTATCTGCTTTTTCACTTGTTGTTGAGCAACAGATGCACATAAGAGGGAAACTGAGAACGTGACTGTTTGCAAAATACCGCCAAGTGTATGAAACAAACATATTATATTTGAAAATAGCCATTTCGCTTTCTCCTAAATTCAGAGTACATAAATGGTACAAGCTGTATCTTTAATCTACTGCTACTACAATTTCAGAGTGAAATCTCATCTTTCCAACCTGGGTGCATCTGTCCCAGAGTATGAAAATGTTCTCTGTATAGCACTGGCAGGACCAAGTGCATCAAATATCAGGTAACTGTCCAGCACATCAAACAGCAAATGCTTTCCCACATGTTTCAAGAGCAGCTTTTGAATCAGGCCTTCTCCTTATCAGTTCTCCTACGCTGAGGAAGCGTCCTGCACTGCAAAAGGGCTGACAGCCCTTGTGGGCTGGGGCTGACAAGCATGCAGGACATGTGGAAGCACACCTGTTTTGCAGCCTGCCTTTGGTTGCCCAAGCCCTGAGACAGCCTCTGGTGTGCTTGACTCAGAGGAAGAATGCCATGTTCTGAATCACCTCTGCCACATCCTGCAGCACCTGGGAGTTTCTTTGGGAGTCTCCCAACTGGTATTATCAGGCTTTAAAGCTTTCACTGGAAACAGAATACAATATGGAGTGGCTACAGGCCAACAGGGAGCTTTTAAAAGGTTTCTAACAGAAACCTGAGAGAGCAGTAGGCAAACAAAAAATTCACTCAGTGCTGGCCAAAACCCAAAAACATCTGCTTTGTGCCTGAAGATGACACAAGCAAAGTCAGTAGGAAGCAACTGCAACTACTAAGATGAGGCAGTGACTGTACTAGACCTTTAGATGCCAATGCCCTTAGGGAAAAATCTTCTCCATCCACACTACACAGAGGCCACATGCTCTGAGAGCTAGCTCTTTCTTCTCTTTCTAGGCATCACAAACTCATGCACCAACTCAGTGTTAATTTCAGGACGGCTGAGAGCACAGAAATTAGGTGCAAACCAATCCACAAGGATTGCTAAAAAACATGTGAGATAATGCCCTTTTTTAATAGTGAAAGTCAGAGTGAGAAGCACTTAACAAATTAAGTATTCAAATGCAAGTTTGAATGCCCTGGGTTGGGATTTGGGTTGGTGACCACAGCTAGCACCCAAATGATCACCTACCAAGACCAAGGTTCAGGTGCTACTGAAACAATCCCTTCCTCCCTGTGCACTTTGCGGGCCTCAGCAGAGGGAAGGTGCCTGGGCAGCAGGAGCAAGGGTGGGGAGGGAGGGAGGGAGGCAGTTGCATGTTCTCACCTGAGGCCGCTGTAGCATTTGTAGGGGTTGAAGCAGCTGCTTGGTTCCGGGCATGAGCAGGGATGAGGATCGAAGCCAGAGATGGGTTACTTGACAGTTCTGGAGGGGAGGTGGAACAAACAGAGTTAGCACATCATCCACACAGTGCTCCACATGCAGGATCAGTTCCTAGGGTTTCCCCCTGTAACGGCACCTCAGGTGAAACACATGCCCTTGCAGCCCAAGGTCACGTTACGTTTTCTTCTTTGCCAACCAGCGAGAGGAAACCACAGTGATATTCAGCTAGGCAGTCTGCAGAGCAAGACTGCCAAAACTACAGATAGTGGTGCAAAGGAGTAATTTCCTAGAGAAAGACAGTGGCTTGGGAGTGAGCAAAGAACCAGCCAAGCCTGTACCTTGTCAATGGCCTGATAAAGCTGTTTCCTTCTGAGCACTGGAGAAGGATCCCCTTCTTCACAAGCCCACCTGCAATCAGTCCCAGGGAGAAGGCTGATAACAGTGGTGCTGCTTTGGGCACTGGTTCAGCAAGCAAGCAGCTGCAACAGTTGCTCCAAGAGCTTCAGGGATTAGTTCTTTGGCTCACTCAAGCATCATTTTTTCTCAAGGACCCAGGAACCCAAAACCAATTTCTCACAGCAGTCTCCTTGAGCGAGGCCAAGAAGAGGTAACGTATCCTTTAAAAGGACAGGGAAAGGCAAAGGGAATTGGTCAGCTGGGCAATTTAAATGGACAACAAAATGATGCAATCATTCTCTCTGAAGACATTAACTAGGGAAAAAATAGTCATGTCTTTTAGGCTCCAAATCTAATATAGCTTCAGTGTGTATCAGAATGAGAAATAGGCATCTCATAGCCACAACTGTGGGAGGATTAAGGGCAACACATTGCCAACAAATGACAATCTTCTGGCACCCTTTCAAGAGAATCTAGTGCCTCACAGAAGGTGGGACTGAGCAGAGACAAGACAGGTCCTGTTTGTTTCAGAAACAGGAGTGACTGGCTGTCTCCTGAGAAAGCAACATCCGGTAAAAAGGATGTGAACAGTCACCTCATGGAAGGAGACTGATGACTTTTGGAGCTCCAGGAGGTCATCTGGAGGAGAAATGAGAACAGGAGAATAGACAGCTTTTTACGCAAGACCTCCAGATAGCAGAGGCTGTACAGAAACTCAGCCAAACTGTGGCATGGGTTCAGTAAGGAGGTTTTGGACACAGTCTCAAATTATTAGGGCTCATTTTTAAGAGGCTTTAAACTCAGGGCCTAAAGGGAACAGCAGTCAACTTGTTCATTTTTTTTTTTTTCTCTGTTAACTGTTACATTAAGTTTCATTACTGCTGGGAAGGCAACAGGCAGAAGACTCCCCTGATTACAAGCCTCTTTTTACTACACATTTTGAGACTGTGTTTCAGCACTTAAAATGCAAGCAGGTTGCTACACTACCTGCAACCCATCTAATCTATCTTGTAATACTCCATTCAGGTCTAAGCAGACCTAGCTAGTCCTTCTAGAAAGCCTCAGTACACACAGCACTTGTACAAATAAAAAATCCTCAGTTCATGTGGGAGTAATTCAGAATTCATATATTCATAATGTTATGCAGAACTTGTGAATCTCCATTTTAAATAGAAAAAATAAACTGAAGAAACATGAATCCTTAAGTGTCAAAGTGGAACACCAGTTATAAATCCATACTTCAATACTATCTTGGGTATTAGCTGCTTTGTGCTAGAAAATGTTGCTCCCTTAGCATTTTTTCCAAATCTGTTTCTCAAATCTGTTATTACTGGGAACCTACTCTTTACATTGCTCTTTTGAAAGTTTCTATCACCCCTGCATTATTTTCTGCTCATCACTCAAAACAATATGGGGCTGTGATCCAAACAAAAGCAGAACTAAAACAAGGAAACCCCATGACACTTGCTACCTTCTGGTGCTGCACCGTGCTGGTACAGCTATGGACTGTCAGTGTTGCTGCAGCCCAAGAACCAGTTATCAGACAGAACAACAGCCCTGCAAAGGCACTTCGACCCCCTTCTCATTCCTCCCTCATTTAATGTTCTGAGAACACCTCCTTTTGTACTGTGGCAATAATAATGGCTTTTTGCTGTGTTTAATGCAAGTGCAACCATTTCTCTGAAGCTACCTTAAGGAACTTTCATAGAGACTAGGACCTTGTTCCCTTCTCAAAACTCTTATTATATTATCTTTCTTGGTATGAAGTTTGTTAAATTCAGCATACTCTGAAATTCTTGTACTTAAGAGGAGCAGGTCAATTCAGAGGAGATATAAACAAAATACAGCAGACCCTTCTGGCTGAAGTATAATAGAAGAAGTTTACTTGAGAACTTGTTTGACTTTTTGCTATGATGTATTTTTTGCACCTGTCCCATCTGTAAGGACGAGACATGGCAATACTGAGGAGAAAGCCTGACCTGTGATTATCTGCAGTCTACAAAATAGTGAGAATCTCTGTCCTTAGTAATTTCCCCCATAGAATTTGGGCAGGGCATTCAACTGTATCCTCATTATGGAAACCAAACTTGCCACTCAAGGCTGGGTTAATTACAACCAATACAGCTGCAAGAAGCTACTGTGGTCAAGGCAATCCAGACAAAGTTTTCAATATCATGTGAACAGAGCAGCTATCACAATTCATTTATGAGACCCAACTCCCATCCACGTCAGCTGGGAGAACACCTTTGGCTTTCTGCTGATCAAATCATACCATTTGCAGCCACTTAACATCTCCAAGTAGGAGCAGGAATGAAAATACCCAGTTTTACCAGAAGACCAGATCACCTTCATTCTCCAAACACAAGAAAATGCCTGGTGTTGGGAAAGAGTGCAGTGTTCTTTTTCAGTATCATTACACTTGATATATCAACACTCCCAGAATTCCCTGGAAAAATTATTCTTCTACCCTTTTTTGTTGGTCACAATATAGAATATATTCACATAACCATATATATAAATATGCATATATATATATATATGCATAAAAATTTAAAAAAATTAAAGGTCAAAGGCTAGGGTCATTAAAATATAATCAAATAAAACTCCCAATGCACTCCCCCTCCAATAAAATAGTAATTTATCTTCAAGAGGCATGATAACCATCCCTAAGTGCTGAATCACTGAAAGAATATTACAGTCTTCAATGGCCAACATGAAGTGACATTAACTTTTGTGATGCAGTACAATTGCTGACATGTTACAAGTAGTTTAGGAAATGGCAGTCATTTCAACAAAGTATTTGAAAATTTGGCTTCTAAAAGAAAAACTGCTTTTTGTCTTGCAGATCTAAAAGCCTAACTGAATTGCAGCTCTGCGTCTAGTAGAGACACTTCCTTAGCCAAAATAACTTTTTCAAAACCCAATTAGCATATAATATTTCTTTAAATTAAGAGAAACTTACAGGCAAGGCATTACAAATGACCAGACAATGCTCTCTTCAACAGACTTAATCTCTAAGACAAACACGCACATGCCCCACAACTACAGCTGGCTGCCAAAGACCATGATCTTGATCCTCATATACCCTCACTGCTCTTTTTCTAGACTCTTATCTGAGCAGCATCAATACCAGGTCAGCAGATTTGGTCTGATGTGTAATTTCTTTTGAAAATCAACCCAGTGCTTTAATGGTCAGATTTATCTTGTCATTTCTATCAGTTTTGCCTTCAAGCCCTCTGCAGTCGCCTCTTACTTCATGGGTTTCAGGCAACTGGATACAGCCAAATCAAACACTTCTAGAAATTAATGTTGCCTGTTGAAAACAAATGCTACTTAAAACAAAGTTGTCTTTCATTACGTTTTAAATTGCCACAGATGACTTAATATGACTCATTATCCATCTAATGATCTGATTTGTTTCCCAATTGGGATTTCTACTCTGGAGCAGCCAGTATGACGGAACCTTGCACAGGAAAGGCCAGAGAACAAGGACTGAACAACAGTCACGGGAGGAGCAAAAACTTCTTGTATATCTTGAGTTCATAGCCAGGGCTGCTGTACATTTATCAACTACAAAATTCTTCAAATCACTGTGCTAAGCAATGTATTTAAAAACAACTCCGGTTTGGGGTTTTTTTGGGTTTGGCTGGTCACCTGCAACAGAGCTTGTTTGGAAATGCATTAATGAACAGCCTGTGTCCTGCCTTCCCCTTATCGATGGCAACTGAAGATGACAGACAGAAATTTGCTTTTTTGATCTTAAGGAAACTGCTCCACAGGAACTGTTTTCTCTTACTGTTCCCAGGACTTGTTGTGTGAAGGAGGGCACATCAGATCCTTAGGATGGCAAAAGAGGAGCTTTACATTCACTTGAGCTTTAGGGTAGCTTATCCAGCAGCTTCCACACTACCCGAGGGGAACCAGGGACACACTCCCAATACACGTATCTGGTTTTCCCCTAAGAAAAACATTTTTTTTATTGAATCACTATAGAGCTTTCCAATTCTTTTTTAAAAATCTTGTTTTCATGTAGTAGGTAAGTTCAATTTTAATGTCATCATGAAACAATTAATCAATACTTTCAAAAAGAACAGGGGTGAAGCTGTATTAAGATACTGGGCTCAAAATTTTAGCTACTGAAGATGGCCTTAGAGGGGCAAAACAAAAGGCAGTCCAGGAATACGAGGAAGCGCTTGTAACATAGCTACAAAATTTCTAACAACACACGCAGGAATCAGCACAGAGGACAGTGACCTGGAAAGACAACCTATTTACTTAAGCACTTTAATGTGTTTAGGCTTCATAAATGGCCTTTTTCTTTTTATTAATAAAAAGGCTCCACAAGTAGAAGGGGAGAGCTGTTTCATATTATGGCAGAGGGACATAGCGTGAACTACAGTTGTGCTCCAGAATTAATTACTAGCATATCTGTATGCCATATTTTGCACATGTTCCATCTTGGCAGGCAAAACTATTCTGGGGGTATCAGTTTTATATTTCTGACTTCTGTAGAAAAAAAAACATATGAATGGTTTTTAAATCCAATACCAACCTTCAAGCAAGAAAGTTAGTTGGATGTTTATTTTTACAGTTTCTAAATGACTGAGTCAGTGTGATGCCAGATGAACTGTACAGCATATAAAATCTGGGCAGTAAAGCATCTGTATTTATCTTGCATCCAGAAGCAAAATGGGCAGCAACACTACAAACCTCCCTGCCAAACCTAACATGCATTACTACTTGGCTATGGTGTTTCAGGTATGAAGAAGCAGGACCATTTGCAAATGATATTCTAGCCTGCACAGTCCACTGCCTGTCATATTTCACACAAAGCCACCAGCCTGACTGCAGACTCTGAGCTGTTCATATTCATACTCTGCAGATACACACTATAAGCATGTAATCCTTCCTGATGCAATCCAGTACCAACCACCCTCAGCAAAGCTCAGTACCTCAGCAAAACTGAATTAGAGGAACCAAGACTCTGAAAATCCTGTAATTTCAAGACTCTCCTTTTGAAATGGACAGCTGGTTATGCAACTACTTAACAAACTTAGTAC
The DNA here is from genome assembly GCA_018697195.1 of Certhia americana. Classification (NCBI taxonomy): domain Eukaryota; kingdom Metazoa; phylum Chordata; class Aves; order Passeriformes; family Certhiidae; genus Certhia; species Certhia americana. The sequence goes on from CM031857.1 coordinate 25,099,104, forward strand.
CACTCAGAGATTTTTCCTTCTGAGGAAGTAACGTCTGCACTAGAACAAACGCTTATCCCGCCGCTTCCTCCTAAAGAAGGGATGATCCTTCAACGCTCTCAGGCTACCTTGAGTGGTGAAATTGAAGAGTGCAGGTTTATCTCGCCCGTTTGGTAACTTGACGTTTGGGTCCCGTAGTTCATCGAAGAAAGAGTGCGCGCAGGCCTCCAGGGGAGTCAGGCGGGCCGTGGGGGTGTACTCCAGCAGGCGGCTACATAGCGCAATCGCTTCGGGGGGAGTGCGGGGCCGGAAGACCTGCGGGGACAACAAAGAAACAAGCAAGGAGAAACAGCTTGTCTGGCTGGGTCTCGTCTCTTGGTTGACCAGAAGCAAGTCAGAGCAATTAAACCTCTCATTGCCCAGCAAGCTGGAACAAACGGTTTGTGCTAATCAAAGTCCTGCAGTAAGTGTGGGAAAATCCATTCCTGGGGTTGAGAAAGGGTTAATTGCAACGCCTTGCACTAGAGTGAAGGTGCAATGCCAGCAAGAGACTTCATGAGAGCGCACTCAGAAAAACAACTTTGAGAATGAAGGGGAAACTCATTCAAAAATCATGACAAACACACACAGGTGCTACCAGCCATGCATATGGGGTGGAGTGAAGGTGGGGAGGAAGGTTCAAATGAGCAGGATTCACTGAATGTAAAAATATAATACAGCCCCGCTACGGTTTTGGGTTGGGGTTTTTCTGGCTAGTGAAGGAAGTCTTACTAACATGGACTTTTACAGGCAGGCAGGTCAGACTGTTGCTATGGAGGCTGCTGTTCAGCTTTGGAGAACAACAAAGAAAGCACGGGTGGGGTGCAGGAAATGTCTAGCTCCAATTTGCAAGTTACTCCTTCTGTGACCTTATTCTGGCAAGCTACTCCCGTAAGTTTATAGGGATAATTCCTGCACATTTGGTATTTGTAAGAACAGCTGAAAATTGCATCAAGAAAACCAGCTATTTTAGTCTAACAGATTTTTGCTTTGAGTGATTACAAAAAGCAGTTCTTCATTACAGCTTTTTTAAACCTGTAAGAATGGTTCTAGCCACTGCTAGCCATGCTCTCCATACTCCTTTCTCATTCCATTATATGTAAAATAGGAGTTAATCATGTACATGACCTGGATGGCCTCCTCAAGCACTTGTCTCTTGCTATGTTGCAGGTAAAATGCAATCTGGGGTAAGGGGAGTAGGGTGGGCGTGAGTGTTAAGTTCTGATACCAGCACTTTTGGTAAAAATTGAGGTAATCCAAAATGCCTTAGCACCAGTGCAGGTAAACTCAAGCCACACAGCACCAAGAAGAAAAAAAAATAATAAAAAAAAATCAGTGTATGACATGCTAGTTAATCATAGATGAGAAACTTGCACAGGCACTCCTTTAGGAAGTTTTAAAGCAGGCATATATGCTCTCTTGAGTGTGAATCAAACACAAAAGCCAAGTTCTACAGGGACTGCAATTTCCCACCCTTGGTGCCCAGCTGGGCCAGCAGCAATGGGTTTGCTGCAGTGTGTGCTGTGCTAACTAACCTCTGTGGCAAGGAATCCTGACTAGGGGAGTCAGGAAGCAATGTACAGGAAGACCTGACTTTATTCCTACTACCACGTTATTGCAAAACAAACTGCAAAAGTTTTCACACGAGGCCTACAATGACAAAAAGAAAGGCTTTAACACTGCTGGCAGAAAACCAGAGAACTGTACTGACCACTGTGTTACCAGCGCAGGGCCACCTGAAGAGGCAGCAGAAGCTGCTTTGTGCCTGAGGAGCTTGGACTGCTGACCACAGCACACAGTGGATGCAATTATTACTCCCAAGTCACAGCCTGACCAGAACAAAATCCAAGACTGTCTCCAGTTTAAAAAAAAAAAAAAAAAAAAAAAAAAAAAAAGGGGGAAAGCCTTCTGGCTTTCCCCCCACTTCCTCACGGTAAGTAGCACAAATGAGTATGTCTTGAGGTAAACCCACAGAAGTGAAGCTGTTCCGTATTTAACGTGAGGTAAAATTACTGAGGTCTCCCTCATGTACCTTCACAGTGATATTTTAACAAGCTTGATTTATCACAGCTTGAAACTTTGGTACTTCACTCTTAGCTGTGTTTTTCTCCTCAGTACAGCTCACATATAAGCCACTGTACAGATTTTAAAAAGAAAACAATTTTATTTCCTTAAGGTAAAGTTGATAAGCCCTTATACTGAGAAAATTAGTAGGCAGACAGTAACAAGTCTGATATATGTAAAAGGAGTACTTGCTTGTCCACTCAAACTCTGCATTTTCAAGTCTTTGAAACCCTAACATGTTTCCTAAACCCTGTTATAAACTGCTCAGCCTGCCTTTGGATCTGGAATTAGTCATTTGGGGTAGGCAGTTCCCAAAGTCTGCCCTAATGGCTTCAAACCAGGAAGGGGAAAAAACATATGTACTAGGAGGCCTCACATGGCCTTCTCCTGCAACAAGTGGTGACTAACACATGAAGCAAGTTACAGGTCTGTGCCCATCTCATCTCTATCAGCTCATGTCACATTCACCTGGCTGCTGCCTCAAGGATGCAGAGTTTGAACTCAATTATTTGACTTCTAGCATTTTTGTCCTTTTTTTCAAGGCTAGGCCTAGTAATTTGAAAAAATGTTTAAGTACATACCCGTACTCCTGAGGTGAAATGTCCTGTTCCTGACGAGTCCTAAAGATGATAATGCAGTGAAATAATCCAAACAGGGGGAGTCAATCCAAAAGAGAATAGTCCAGCAAGGAAAAATATAGCCAATATTATAAGAAATCCATGGTGTGGGGGACATAGTAAATGTTTACACAATTAGAAACTTTAAACATCAGTCTCCATAGCCGCAAGTCCAACTTCACCACAGTGTATGCCAAAAAATTGATTGTGCAATGGTGAGGCATAATATAGAAACATTTCTATATGAAATTTATGTTCCAATGCCAGTGCATTTACTAAAAAAATAAAAAAAATTGAAATCAAAACTCTAACTTGAACTAAAAGGGTAATTGAAATTCCCATAATAAAGAATTTTCAGTCCTTGGTCCTGGATATAAACGTCCACAGAACCAAGTGGCCAGATTAGTTTGTCTCCAAAGATGCATCCCACTTGTAAATCTGTCCCAGACACACAATGTAATCTTTTGGATGGTTTTGGGTTTTTCTCAAAAACCCCCAGATCCCTAGCAATTTGTAATTTGTGCTGAAGACGTAGTAAAAATCCGAGATCTGTACTTTAAATTTGGATACTTTTAATTTGTGTGCACTACGAGTACCTCAGGCCGCCGCGGATTATTCTCCATTTTGGATTGACTTCCCCCTCCACTGGATTTTGTTTGCTGGCATTATCTCTTTAGGATTCTTCAGGAACTGGACGTACCACCTCAGGAGTGCGGGTATGGACTGAATTTCTCTCTATTGCGGGTTTATTCCCCCTCATACCCGTCGCACCTGTTACTTAAGAATTTTTTTATTTCTCCTCAATTTGTCCCCTCCCGCCTCCCTTTTGAATAACACCCTAAGAAATAAAAGCAAAGCCCTCTATGGTCTTTTAGCTCTTCCCATTCAGCAAAGTTCCCCCGGGAAAGCTGCCCAATTCACCCACCGAGAACTACACGAGCAGCTGCCACCCACGGCAATGGCTGCGCCAGCGCTTCCATGCCACGGGGCACCGACGCCAAGGCAATGCCAGGCTGATACTCCGTGGTGGGAAGGGGCGGGAGGATGGACAGACATGGGACTTGTGAGCCATGAAGCCCCTCACACATATTGTCTTAGCAGGAGTTTAAAGTCTCTGTAGTTCTCAGTGAGGGAATCAATTTAGTAAATAATCCGCGGATTATTTTTAGTCTGCGGACTAAAATTTAGTGCACGGACTAAAATCCGGCCCATCGGAGCAAAGTCTGTCTTGGTCTAAAATACATTTGGGTGAAAGCAAAAGAAAAAAAAAAAAAAAAAAGAAAAAGAAAAGGAACAAGAAAAAAAAAAAAAAAAAAAGAAAGAAAAACGAGAAAGAAAAGAAAAAACAAAGGGGAAAAAAAGCTAAGGCACGAAGTGTTAAAACACTGACAGGAACTTTTAAAGCAATCAAATACTACCCCACCGGCGCAGCAATTCATTTTTCTAAAATGAAACAAGACCTTGTGTAAGGCTATTTGTCCACAGGAGGGACCGAAGGCTCAAGTTTTCATTTTAAAAAATGAACCTGTTTTGGAGATAAACAAATGCAAAATAAAGGCTTTACATACAATATTCTTCAAGAAAAATTTGCACTTGAATAACTCAAAACCTCTTGTTTCTGCAAAGCAAATGAATTTCAGGCTGAGACCCAGGTTGCTGGCTTTTTCTTTGGGGTTTTTTTTTGGATGAGTTACAAAAATCTCTGGATGATCATGTCAAATGGAAATGCTGACTCATCCAAAGCCACAGCTTTTGGTGCTTTTGTTGGTTTTTCCCTCCCCCTTTCAGATCCCAATAAATCTATACCTCACCAAAAAGCTGAGGGACCAGTGCGAGTTGTTTCTTTGTTCAGGCATGCTAGTGATGCTCAAATACCAACAGACCATAAGAGCGAGTCAGCAAGGCCTGACACATTCCCCTCTCCTTCTCAAGTTGAACTGCTATCAATGCAATTTTTTTAATGTTACTCCCCCTTCATTTGTCTGGAACTACCACCTTCTTCAACATTTCAGGCTCAAGTGCCCCTGGTGCACTACACAGCTCTCATCCCCAAGAGATTTCTGTTCAGATAAAGGCTTTGTGCACTAGCAGAGCAGTCACATTTTCGCTTACTAATTTGAAACAGTTCCTACCAGCGTAGCGGAGTTTACGCCCATCCTGAATTTTATTTTTCTGCACACATGAAAAGATGAAAGAAAAAGGATGGAAAGCACAGAATTCTATTTCACTTCACTCACATCAGCATTCAGCTCTCAAATAAAACCACATGGGGCAAGAGCTAAGTATTGTTTTAACAGAATGGTTGCTCTGACTTTCAATTCATTGACATTCCTCAAACAAACTTTCCATGCACAACACGAGCTCCATCGTCTTGGCGTAATTAAGCCCCAAAGCCAAAGCTTCACAATGTGACACCAAGGTGCTCTTCTAGCCAGTGTGTATTAAAAGACATGATTTCATGCCATCGACCACTGTGTGTTTTGCATGCAGATTGTGAATACTGCCCGCATGCTGTGCTACCTAAGAGAGCAGAGGCTTAGGAAAATGACATCTGTTGCTAACACATCAAGTTTGTGACACCATGGTTAAAAATTTCCTCACCAGCTTCAGACTCACACACTTTGCCAAGAACCACCCACACCACCGATTCAAGGCTGACAGTCTGTGCACATCCTTTCGGTTTGTAAGCACATTTTATATTGCACATGGACATTAGGTAAGAGAGAAAGCTCCTCCCTTCAACCAAAAGCTTGTACTGTTTACAAGCCAAGCCATCAATGCCGACCACAACCCTCAAATCAACTTTTAAAAAATGTTATCATACAATACAATTACTATGAAGCAGCATTTTGATCACCCAAGTTTAACACGGTAAGATTCATGAGAAATACAACACATTCACAAACAAAAGGAAAGGGGAGAGACACATACAAGACATCAGTGTATGCACTGGGATCTAGCTGACACAAAAGATCCCAAGGCTGCATCTGAAGCTCTTGGGACTTGTCTTGTTTCAAATGCCTGAGAATTTCAGCATGGGATTTCTGAAATATGCCATTTGGTTCTTTTGAAGGGTATAAAACTCAAGTGATAAAAAAATGGAAGTTAAAACACGTCCACAGAAGAGCCATTGGTGTTGGGAGATATTTTAAAATAGCCCCCCAACTGCTTTCTCTGATTAAATCCCTCTATGTTTTTTTCTAAAAGGACCTCAGAAATAGTAAGTGCCTGATTAGTCTAGAATTCCTGTCTGATGGCACTTAGATAGGGGAAAATGAAGTAAAGACAGAAGGGTTAAGTGGCTTACAAATGAGCCAACACAGAACTGGGAACAGGACCAAGAACCTGTCTTCAAAGCTACTTCTTGTTGAGACCACACACTTTTTACTGGGCTCCTTCCATTGAGGACCCTGTGGAGACAGAGCGAGCTCGCGTTTATTACCCAGTGCATGTGCTCTGCTTCTATCTAGCTCCAAAAGAAAGCAACAAAGCTAAGAGGAACACAACAGCTTCCCTTCCTCTGAGAGACAACCCCCAAAAATGTACCTCAGTGCTCTCAACCTTGCTGGGACAGCTGCTATGAACAGCCCAAAACAGATGTGTTGCAGTGGAATGGCTAAACAGATGGTACACTGCAGAAGACATGTTAAACTTACCATTTGATTTCCGTAGTTGCGCTGATGGAAATCCTTTCTTAATGTTGCATTACTGCTGACTCATTTACTGTTAGGCAGTACTTTCTTTACTGCATACGAATTGGGCAGAGGCAGGGCAATTTACCACCCAGCAAACCTGGCTTCTTTTCTCAGCCGTATAAGGTAAGAGATTTACACTGTAAGAAATCATTGCTGCTACAAAAGGAGCTCGCAAATATGAACTTGCCAGAAAACCTTTTTTTTTCTTTTAAGTTAGTCTCCAGCAGAGGTGTTTTTACTCTTTGCTTGTAAAGTCATTACACATCAATCAAAAAACAGAGCTGTACTCTTCAGAAGGAGGTCAGGGCAGTTTCACAGCAGGCAAAAATCAAGTCCAGCTCATGCTGGAAACAAGAGTTCTGCCCTTTTGGACATGCAGGTCTGCCCTGGTCCCTTGCCCCAATATCTACAGTCTGGGCAGTTTCGTCAGTCAGGTAAAAGAAATTGATCAAATCCTGAACATGTGTTGTTCAAGAGGTTTTTACTACCATGTAAAGCATAATGCATTTCAGGAATATGCAGGTAGGAGGTGGAGAATTGACCCGGCTCCATGATGAACTTAATGTCAATTATGGAACTGAAACCAAAGAAACATCTCATCCTCACTGCAACTTTGTTCCTCTATAAAAGAGCAGATTTAAATCTCAGAAAGAAGAGTTTGCATTTTCATCTTGAATCCAAATCCAAGTCCACTTACAAGATTTCAGACAAAAGAAATTTCTTTTGTCATCAGTTATAATTAGAAGTGACAAAATGAGCTGTCTGTTTATCCATTTTACTGTTTGGTATTCTTCCTTGAATCTACAGCATGAGCAGTCATTTTGGAAGCATTACAAGCAAAACAATCTGCTTAAAAACTAGACAAGAACAAGGAGAGCAGGAGTAGGACAGGATGAAGACATAAAACCAATTCTGCAAGGTGGAAAAACATGCTCATGAGAAAGACCAGGCACTAGAACCCAGTCCCAGAGTGTGGAGAAGACAAAAGGACTGTGCTACAGGCACAGAAGTACTCAACATTCGAGGTAAAATGATTACTATGAAAAACATATATAGAACACACACGCACACAAGAAGATATCAAGACTAAAATATTAGGTAAGTATTTTATATTATTAGCAGAAACTACTTCATAATATAGGCAGAAATATGAATTCTGAAGTCAATAAAGTTGACTTTTAAAGTCTAAAGCTACTCTTTAGCACAACTGTGGTTCTGCACAACTTCAGCTGCAGCCAGAACTGGCCAATAGTTTTGGAAAAGTGCCAGAAGGGATGAGCTGGAGTCTGAACTCTCATCTTCAACACTGTTTTCCTATACTATAACCATTTGGCTTAAAGACACAGACAAAAAAACACCCCGAACAGTACAAATAATGAAAAAGCCCCTAAAACAAAAAGGAAGTGCTTACCAAGTTGGGAGGGATCCCTCCCATAAATTTATTGTGAAGGCAAAGGGATGCAGAGAAAAGTCCTTGTGTATTCATCCAAAAGAGTGCACAACAGAGGGGCAGAGATGCTCAAAACTAATCTAAACATAACAGTTTTTTCTCCATTTCTTCCACTGTCAGGCAAATGACTGCTATCTCCTTCCAACTCAACACTGATTTGGAAATTATTATGCAGGAGCCAGCTAACTATAAATATGGGGATGGTGAATAAAGTCATTCTCTTGAAAACACTCAAATTTATCTTACAAAAGCATACTTTAAAAATGCCTGCATATTTGAAAAACCTTGCAAGTACTTTCAGAACAGGAGAAACAAAGGCAACCAAATCACAGCACACTGAAGAGACTCACTGTCCATTTTCAAGAGCTGTCTGCAGTAGAAACTGTTTCTATGTCTATACAATGGAGACAAGGCAGAGGTTATGATTAAGTAAAGAAATCTGCCTTTGCTGTTACAACACGTATTGTTCTTCCATCATAAAACATGGGCATATATATGCATATGTATCTTTCATTATCCTGACATTATACTGGCAAACATGTGTCAGTACCCTTGGGTGAGGAAAAGAAAATCCAAGAGAGTCATCTTCCCCACACAGAAAGGGTTTAAACTACATAATTCTATTACATATACTACAATCTTAGTGAGATCCTTTACTGGTTAGATGCAAGAGGAAAGGCAGGCTGTCACAGCTGGACATTTTATGTATTTCTGGAAGTTAGCACAGCACTGCCTGTGTTTTTCATTACCCCAGGGATCTGAGACCTGAAGGTAGCATCTGAGTAATGCCAGGATAAAGGGCAGCTGTAATGGGGCCATGGTAAGCAACACCAATCTACCACGAGCTTATGAAGAATGCCTTTAGACCTTTTGTTGGCTGTCTCACTGTCCCTGCCCTCTTCCAAAAGGGGCTAAAGATCCACAGAAAACCAATCACCAAAGCTGAACTTCAACAGCCCTTTGATTTACAGTCCTGCACTTGATCCTGGATTTCCTCCTTGGCTTTCCAGTCACAGAGTTATACGGTATAAATGAAGCTTAGCTAGAAGAACAGAAACAAGTATAAAGATTAGTAGCACAGATCAGACTGCACTTCTGAGAAGAAAGAAGGCTCAAGGAAGCTGAAAGAGGTGGCTGAAAGACACAGAAGCAAAGATATGACCCAATAAAAACAACAGCAGCAAATCTGCAGAAAGGGTAATAACTTTCATTTTATGTGCTGCCACCATTGGAAAAAATGGACCAGTTCTCCAACTCAAGATATACCTGAAGATATAACTGTGTGTTTAAAAGCCTACCTATTCTTTTCTGACTGTTTTAAGTCAGCCAAATTCACATCCTTGCAAAACACTGCTTCTCTTATAACAGGATGATGCTGACTTTACAGACCAAGGCAGACATGCTGTAGGATGCACCTCCATGAATAGCAAATATTCCATACAAAGTGAAAATAAAGGCAGGTTTGGATAAAAAGAACACTTAAGTACCAAACACACTGGAATTCTGAAAAGGACACCACCACCACCACCACCACACACACACACACACACACAAACCCCTGCCAAAGTACCAAAATATCCTGGATTCCTCTTGTTGAGGCTGGGGTTGTAGGGATAGGTGACAGAGAAAAAGAAAAGGGAAGCCCTGTTTCTGAAGGATGGTTTGAGGGATTCCTGGAAAGTTCATATTCTCTTTCTTTTAGGGACGTGTTGAACTTACATCGTCAGGTGCCTCACACGTGTAAACTGGTATAAAAACACACACATGCTTGGCCAACACAAAACTGTACTAGAGATGAGAGAGAGACCTCTGTAAGTTTTATAATGGGAGACTCCAACTCCAAGCGACAAATTTAATTCAATCTCAAATTGTCAACAAATTGAAAAATCAGTCTGAGAACAGTTTGTACTGTAAACTCGTACTATTGCTGAAGCACAGAAAAGTACTTTTTAGTGTCTGTTAGACTTCTCTCATAATTTAAGAAGGAAGGTATCAATACTGTATTAGGATAATACCAATCCATTTCTACTGAAAAGCCAAAGATACATCTATGAAGTTAGGATTCAATCATCTGTACAACTTTTGCTCAAAATTCCAATTTTTGCCCAAAATGTATTGAATCTGAAAAACAATATTCCTTCATAGATCCACCATTCTTCATCACAAGTAGGTAACAGCAAGTGTAGCAGATCACACATCATTATAGCAATAGCAAAGTAACATATCCCTGCCTCCCGGAAATGCCTAAGAGAGCACACCAGAACCAGATACATCCAATGCAAGTCAGCACTGCAATATTTCAGATGCAACCTATAGATACTACAGCTTCCAAAATTCTTAATTACCATCTATGCACACTTTCACAGACCAGGAAGTTCCCTGAAAACAGGACCTTATTTTTCTATAGATTATTGGTGTGGAAACAACCAGTTCCAGACTGCATAGAAACATGCACTGTGTACCTCGACTACAAGAAACTAACTCCAGGCAGGGCCTACAAACCAAACTTCGACAAATACCCATGTTCTGTTAAACAGTACAAAACAAGGAGAATGCTCTAGAGTCTGAAAGCTTACAGCAGGGAGTGACTATATGCTCAGTATTTCTCTTTCAATCACGCTGAAAGCAGCTGCCTAGAAGTTACTTCACACATACAAAAAAATACTACTCAACAAAACCAACCACCTTCTATCCATTGTCACCTTCAGTAATTCTTCAGCTGAGACGGCAAAGATTTGTGCCTCTGAAGCTGGAAGTTGAAGCCCTGTCAGCAACTAGCTGAGCAGCCTAGTTACATACACAGTTGTACCAAAAAAAAATACAAACAACCCACAACATTATTACTTTCACTTCTTCAGTTTCAGTCACTTGTGTTTTTTCAAAGACAAAGCTCCAAAGAGGCTTTTGTCACTATTCAATTCTAAGACAGAGAAGCTCTGAGAGGATTGCCTATGCCCACTGACATGTCATCAGATGTTATATCAATGGGTAAGAAGAAAAAATTCTACGTAATACTTAAATTTATCATGGCTCAGCATGCTCAAAATGTTGAAAGGATCTTGAGAAATAATACACTGAGAATATAAGAAGATAATCATCATTACCAGCAACATGCTGGTAATCCATTTTTTAAATTTAGCATTTGTATAATAAGTACAGATCTCATAAATGAAGTCTCATGTAACCCAATTGTAATAAACTGGTTTAAATGCTATCCTATACCAGCTGACATCAGGAAGGGCTGTGTGCAGAATGATGTGAGAATGAGAAGCTATACTGCAAGCACAACTCTCCAAAACTAATTGTGACCTAATGCAGAATGGAAATTTGATCTTCTGGCAAGCTCATCTCAGTTCTTAATTTCACCTGTGACCCTCTACAACAACAAAAAAAAAAAACAACCATTCTTTATAAGTGGAAGGGAGTTTCAATCTTTTTGTGAAGCTTCTGATTGCTAAAACTTGTATTCTAAGAGACCATCAAGTGCACACAGATGATTCGTAAGACTGTTCAAGCTAAGACAAGCATTTAAGCTAACTATGCAACTCAACTCTATGTCCTACAGTACAGCTCTGCACTTCTACTCCACTGTATATCAATCTAACCTCCCCATATCCAAACGCCTTCAATGCAAGAATTCAGATACAAACCTAATGTTCAGTGCTACAAGGTTTTGGGGCTTATTCTTGTGACTTTCACCAGGATACAATGCACAACTGGAGATATCACTCCCAGGGACTTCATCTGCTCTAACTTTTTCCCTCAGTAACATAAGGTGTTACAAAGTCTTGCTGGATTTACTAATATTATACTATTATATATCTCTTAACCAACACACAGAAAGTAACTCTGATACAGAAATGCAAAGCATGGATTAGTGGGGAAAAGGTACACAACTTATTGGAGAATCTACCACAAAAACAGTGATGTGCACTTCAGTCCTGGCATGTACCTGTCAGGTGTATGGCCTGCTGTCAATTAGCTCTAATTAGTTTATTCAGTGTTTCTACTTCCATAGAGTATTTGGTCCAAAAGAATGTCCTGGACATGTGCTCAGCTAAGCATGCAACCCTTCTACACACAGATAATACTTTCTTAGCAGAAGGAAACCTGAATGCTGAGATAGGATGGAAATATGCTGTGACTGAAACAGACATTCCTCAAGCAGCAAGAGGAATGTTAACTACCAATGCTTCAATAGTTAACTTATTCCACTTATTCTTATTAACACAAGATGCTGACTAAATGACTGTCACTCTGTCCCAAGTCAAATATTCATCATTGTTTGATAGGTGGAAGAGCAATTAATTGTACAGCAATGTATCTGTTTCATTGCTAGCAGTTTCCTCTTTGGTCATGGAGGTCGTAATATTGCCTGTTTGTACTGCATTGGTGTTTCCCCATGAAAGCTAGATAACAAGAAATCTTAACAAGTAACTCCAAGAAAAAATGTTTCCACTCAACAGTACACCTACAGGAGTACAAACAGAATATTATCTATGAGAGAAGCATTTAAGGAAGTGACTGTCAGCCCTCATCACACTATTTAAGAGCACTACAAAAGTGTCACATACATACTGGAACATTTTCCTCATTTCTATGTGACTTTTGTGCATATCAGCTGATAGCATGACAGTATGTAGAATATTGCAATCTGCTACTAACACACACACCATTATCAAAAAACAAAACAAAACAAAAAACAACCCACCTATAGGCAACCCCCAGACCAATAGATATTACAGTGTGCTGCTTCAGTATCTACTTCTCCTCAGCTACATCAAAAGTTTGCAGGTCCCCAGCTTAGTTAAAGGCACCCAGTTTAGACTGAAAGCCACCAAATCACTGAACAAACTGAACAACTTGAATTTTTACTTTCAGCCCACAACTTTATTATTCAGATCATATAGACTCACCTTAGTCCATGGATGTGCCTTAATCTGAGGAAATTTGAATTCAGTATAGTTTGGATTCATTTCTCTAATTTGCTCCCTTGTAGGCGTTCCCAGAACCTATACAGGAGAGAAAGAAAAAGGCAAATTGTTTAGATATGCTCCATATGGAATTAAGACTGAAGTATAACCTACCAGACATGGAGACAATTGAAGTCAATCTATGTAACTAGTAAGTTAACACAGTGTTGAGAGCAAAACAACAGGACTTTTGCACCCAGGAAAGGGAAGTCCTTTCTCTGGGCACTCTTCTTCAGTCTTTGACCATTGTTCAGAGTAAAAAATGTTGTACTCTGTGCTGATGCCACTTGCCCAGTCAGTGGGCAACATTAAGAAAAGCCTTGTTGTTTCTTCACTCTCTCACACCACAACCAGGCTTTTACACTGATGAGACCCCTCCTGCCCCTGGCCAAGCCTTCTCTGCTTCAGGCTGAACAGTGCCAGATCTTGCAATCTCTCCTCATATGAGAGATGCTCCAGCACCTTAATCACCTTTGTGGCCCTTGCTCTAACATCAGCAGTCTCTCGCTGGCAATTCAATTCATGCGCCAAGCCCACTGCCAAAAATTTAAATATCTTACAAAGTTTTTCACAAAATTTAAGCATGTCTCTCAGACTTAGCAATATTTTGGTGGGGTATAGAGCTCACTTTAAGTAGGTTTATTTAAAACAGTACTACCAAACACATTCAGGGATTGCAGTTCACTGGATATGGTTGATTAAGGATCAGACATGTAGCACAGACTTTATTTTACAAGTCATAAACAGCAGTCCTCTGACAAGCTTAAAAGATCAGTCAGCTACTGCTGAGTGTCTCCTGCTCTCCCCACAGACAAAACTGTGGGGGTTTGGTCAGTGCTTCCTCATGTCAGTATTTCCACATGGAGGACAGACTTGGTTTAAATCTAACTTGCAAGTATCTAAAAGGCATACCACCTCTGGTTTACCTTCACCAAGTTGTATTTTTCATTCCCAGAATCTGCACAATGTTTTTTATGGATGCCAATTTGTTGTAGGAGAAATACAAACAATTGCACGTCTCTTCATAGGGTTGGGTACATTTTGAATGGATTTCAGAAATCCCTTGAGGGAACAAGCCTGACAATATGACATTAGTGCTTTCTTTTCAGTTAGCACCAAGTGTGAGAGAGCCATTTTCTTCTAGCTATATATAAAAATTGCAAAGTATCTTCAAGAAATCCCATTATTTTCTGGTTGCACCCAGTTCTAGGCACTTTTTTGCTTTGCTGAGAGAAGGGAAGATGGCAGAAGGCAGGAGTCACTCCTCTATGTTAGGCTCAGGCTCATCTATAGGAAACCTGTAGTGGCACTATTTTGGCCCCATGACAAATCCCTCCACACAATTTAGCGTAATGTCATCACCCAATCTCATCAGACTGCACTGTCACCATCAAGCAACAAATGCCTGATGCACTCTACCTTGCTGCTTGATAAAGAAATATCTGATTACAAATTCTGGTATCTGTGTACATTTTCATTCTGTTAGAAGAATGGAAATTACAAAAATGCACTCAAGAAAGTCAGGTAAGGAGGTAAAAGAGGAAGGTAGCTGCTGTTTGTGTAATTTGTGAAACAGAGAAACTATCATCAGGTATTATGAATAAAACTTGGTACCTCTAAAATCAGAGTTGCACAACACAAAAATATCCTACCCACAAAGCAACTTTTTAAAATAAAGAGCAGCAGCAGAGGAAACAAACTGCAACTTGTTCAGACAGTTGCTTCTTGGATAACAAATTTGACGGACAAATTGTATAAAATGAACAATAATGTTTTGTAGATGACATCGCTCATGAGGGTTTAAAATCCACCTAATTCTAAAAGCCAAGGGTTACTCTCAGAAATGTCAGCAGATTTCTTTTTGTGTGTGTTTCTGAAAACACTGTTTTTGCTTAGGGGTAAAAAAAGAGAATGTTTGCAGATTCAATATATTTTGCTCAACTTTCAAAGGAACAAAGAATTGAAAGGAAAATGTGCCCTTTCCCTGCTGGTTTTCTGTCTGGCACCCACCAGAGCATCAGCCACCCAGCTTCCAACCCTGCCACGATGGTGCTGCTCTCAAAACTTTGATGACCATCACTCTCAAACTTTTCCAGTTCTAAAAGATGAGGGGATTTCACACCTAAATATTATTTTCATCCCAGTTCAGGATGAAAGTAATTTTTTAAACCTTGGAAGTTTTTTTATTACTTAAATTAACTTGCTGAAAAATGACAGGCACCTTCCATTGCTTTCTTATCTTTCCTAAAAGCTAAGTTTTCAGGCCTCCCTAGTATAAACAATACCTTTTAAAATGCATGTTTACCTTCTTTACCCTTTTTCTCCTCAAAAAATTCCTTCAATAGCTTTTCTAAGAAGCAGCTAGTATATTTATTTTTAATATAGCCCAAATATATCAAACTGGCTCGGTTGCCAAGGCTGCTCAGAACAGGAGCCCACACAGTGCAAGTATATTTAAAGACCACCTATAGCATCAGAGAACACAGATTAGATAAGCAAGGGCAATTTCGTGGAAGAACCCACAGACAATGTCTATTCATACATTTCACTAAAAGCACAGCTGTAACTTCAGATGATGGGAGAGGGCAACTCCTAAGCTCAAGCACAGGCATCTATAAGCAACAGCACTTAAGGTTTTATGAATGCTTAGGAAAGATGGTACTGAAGAGGGATCACAGTAGCTGAAAGAAGGGATTGTCTGACCTTTCAGCTACATAGCAGCCTTCGACACATGAAATAACTGTACAAAAAGAAAAATGACTACTAGTAGCTACACAGTGTATTTATATTTACTCTGTTCTTTCAAGACTGTAAAACCAGATTGCACTTCCAATTTGTACTGAACGTGGATTAAAGGAAAAAAAACAACTCAACCACAAAACAATACACCCCAATCCAATGAAAAATTGTGAAGAGAAGTAGTTTGGAAGGAAGAAGATAAATTTTAAAGACTGTCAAATTCAAATTACAATTTAGAGCAGTGGGATGAATAAAGTGATCAACTGTAAAACTGTACCAGTACTTGACATATCTTGAAGAGGTCCTGTAGTGGATCTCTTCTCATCCCCCAACATATCAATTCTGTTTGCTACATGATTTGAAATTGTACCTCACTGATTCAAACCAAGTTTTCAGTATATGAGGAATACCTTCAAGTAACCTTGGTAACAGCAATCACTTAAGCTGCTGCAAAAATTGGTCAAAATTCTTCTTTTGAAAGAAGCACGAATTACTGTGCTCATTTTTGGCAGAATTACTCCATGAAACAGCTGCTCTTGCTGTATCAACTCTGAAAATACTATGGAGCAGATGTTCCTTTGGAGAGCTTTCACAAATGGTTGAGATTGGGAGGGATCTCTGGAGGTCATCTGGTCCAAACTCCCTGCACAAAAAAATTGTCGAAAGCCAGTTGTCCAAGAGCATGTCCAGAGAGGCTCTCAGCATCTCCAAGGATGGAGACTCTACAACCCCTCTGGGCAAACTGTTCCAGTTTGACCCCACACAGAGCAAACACTGGTTTGTGTTTAGATTGAATTTCATGTGTTTTAACTTGTGCCCAGCCCATTCTTCTTGTTCTGTCATGGGATGCCAAAGAAAAGAGGCTGGCTCCCTCTTTGAACCTTCCCTTCACGTACTCTGTACACTGGTAAGGTCCCCACCAATCCTGCAGAAGTCAGAGAGCTTTTAAGAAACACAGAGTCCAATACTGAATTATTCAGGTCAATGCAAATGGTACATACTATTCCTACTTCCTGGGGAGTCTTATGGAAAGTGATTTTATCGAGGAAAAAGCTGATTTTTTTTCCTGTTTAATACTTGAAAAACAAAAAGAGAACCAAAGTAAGTACTGCAATAATAAAAATGCAGTTGTCTGATGGAATCAACTGTAACTAGAATGAAGACTCAACTTTCAAATGAATGAAGGGGAGGTCTTTGTGAGACTACAAAGCGTCTTCCTACAAGTGAAGATGATAGGTCAACTAGTTTTGCTTTTTATTACCCTCATCATCATCTCTTAAATAAAAATAAAGATTAACTAAAGAGTACACTTGCTGAGAAGCAGACACTGCTCTGACTCTCCAAGGACAAAAATTGATCACAACAAGGTTCACAGTTTGTCAAGTTTTTCCCTTAACAGTCTGTAATGGATGAAGCGCCCCAAAACATTTTTATTCCACAAACAGGGTTCATGAAGGTAGGGTAATGGCATTTATCTCCTGCAGTTAAAGAAAAGCTATGATAAAGAAAAGCTCACAAGAATGTCATCCTTACCAAACAAGAAAGGGGGGATTTATGAACCTGGAATAAGCCCTGAACTTGAATAGATTTTCAGTTTATGTTCTTACAATCAACTTTTATAGGAGGAAAAGATGGATTATTCAGCTCCAAAAGACACTTCAGTTACACCTCAGTACCAAGACAGCTGCTGCCCACACCTGCTTCACTATGCAAAACTGCGCTGAGTCATTTATGACCAAACCCACACTGTTGCAACAGCAGAGGAAAAGGAAACTGCAAGAGTTTCAACAAATCCCAGTGGAATAAAGGCCCTTTATGACAACCATTGTTACTGCTGAACATTTGCCAAAATGTAATCAGTTAGAAGCATAGGGACCTTACTTAGAACCAAGGGTTCAGAAGCTCCAGCTGGTAACTGGTAACTAGAGAGGGGAGAACACGATAATTTAAATCGGAAACCTCTAGAAAGTCATGGTTGTAGTGGTATAGTGGTCTTCCCTCAGAAAACTGTGCAAGTTTATGAGGAAATGCATTCCTAAAAGTCTGACATTTATGGCTTACCAGATGTCATAATTAATACTTCTGCAAACATGACTGCATCTCTTAAGAAAGTTGTGAGAGGTGTGCCAATAGTTATTAAAAAAATTCACAGTGTAGCATCTCAAGCAATTAATGTGGCTTGAGACAATACTTCAAGAGGTCTGGGGTAGAAAGTAAAATAAACTTATCCACTTTATATACACTTCCTTTCAAAAACACTTTCTTGTCAAACAATGAAAGCCAACTAAATATAGATTTTTCTTCTATTCATAACACGAAAGGAGCTATACATCAGGAATAGCAAGAAACCCATTGTCACTGCTGACATGAATATAATTGCCCATCAACTTTTTATACTGCCTGCCTGCAAGCACTGGAAGTGATGAATTAAGAGAGGCACAGAACCAGCCAAGTTGTCATGTGGGGGGACATCAGGGAAAAAAATGCCAGGAAACTTCCCTTAGGGCTGAGGACAGAACCCACGTGAAAGCCCATGTCAGACACAGGCAGGTCGTCAGTACAGGACCACATCCAATAAAATGAAACACTCTCCTATAGCTTACTCTCCCGGAAGAGAAGGCTCCTCTCTGCCCATTAACTACTCTGACTGGATTTATTTTATTTCAAAAACTGAGCCCAAAATAGTACCTTGACATTTGAGCATGAGCCATATATTATAATTGCAGTCTATACTTAGCATTAGGCGCAGTAAAACTGTCAAGAGCCCAAAAACTTACACATGAATAGGATTCCTGATACTATTGAACTTGCTTTTTCATACATTTTTTCCCCCTTGCTCCCCCTTACCCAGGGAACTATGAGAAGAAGATTTTATTATTCTTCTTAAATTACCATGAAATGCCAAGTTTTGGTGCAAGGAATAATCCCAGTGCAGTAGCAACCAAAAAACTCACAGCAAACACCACCCCCACCCCGTAACCCCCACTTCTTTCCTGCAGTTTTCACAAGTCGGTTGATTCATCTCATACTCTAAATAGCAGCATACGGAAAAAATATTTCCGGTAAAGAAACCTCCAGGCAGATTGGCTGATGCTGTCCTCTCCATGTCCTGGAGCTGCTCAGACAATTATTGCTGCTTCGTTCTTTTGACAGATTTTTTTTTTTTTTTCCCTGCTTTTGAGAAGAGTAGGGGGAAGGTACTAAACAGAGATTTGGAGAAGATAATTATCTTAGAAACAAACCCATTGCCCTTCTCAGATTCGTTTCTGATAAGAGAAATAAAAAATAACCACTGTCTGCAGGAACTTTACTTGAAGATGTTTCAGCTTGGAAAGCATATGCCAGCCAGTTTTTACCTTGATGGTTCTGGGATGCTGTAGAGCTTGTGGGGCCAGGAATGTCAATGAACTCCCAAGCTTTCACAGGGAGCATGGCAGTCCTGCAGCCACCACAGCTGCACTGCAAGCTGTGCACAGAAGATTAGAGATTTACGAAGGAGTCTGTCCTGACTGCCTCTCAAAGAAAAATCAATCTTGTAGTCTAAATGCTCCTTCTTTCAAACTGTATTCAGCAGGGTCCCGCTTGCACAGTGGATTTTAGATAGTGAAGTGGTAACTGCAGCAACCCTCCTGGGCTGCTGGAAGATTCCATCAGGTACAAGGCTGCATGGCTGCTCTGAGGCATACTGTTTACTTGCACGGAATTTCTTTATGGGATCACTGATGAAATCCACACTACCACCACTGTGGCTGTTTCAGAAACAGAGCACATTTCTGAAGGAGATGTCACTTGAAAGCCAGTAGGGGCATAAATTTTAATGAGTATATTGGGTTACCCACTTGAGATATTCCCAGCAATGAGACAACCTAACATTTGGAATAGCAAGCAAGAGCTAAAAATAGGAAGTAAGAGTTACCATTCAAGACCAAAATTTGGAAAAAGCACAGCACATGATTTCTCTCCTGTAATAGTATAAGTATTCAAGAAGAGTATACTTGGGTTAAACTATTTCTTCAGATGGAGCTCCAAAACAGTACTCCCCTAGATCAAATATAATTTTGTCAGGGGTAAGTGGTCGAAGTTTTCTCTTTCCCAGCCAGACTGGGAACATGTGGAAAGACTATACTGAAAGAAATAGGAACAAGAGGAAAACATTTAAAAGAGGACTGTCTTTTGATGCAATTGAACATGATGCTGTGGTTCTAGAGGGGCACAGTTTTTCATAGCAGTTTGCAAATACACAGTAGGCCTGGAAAAACTCCAGGTGCAACTATACGGAGAAGATCTTGCAAGGGTGCTTGAAATAAAACTACTGAAGGCTGTTATAAGTGTATCAAAATCTGTCAAAAGCCAAAAATTCTTGTGATGCAGCAAGGGACTGAGGATGTTGAGCATACAGCCTACAGGAAGGGCAAGCTTTGCCAACTGATATGTCACCATGAACACAGCTAAAGAGGGGGATGTCATCAAGAACTGCATGAGAAAGGAGAACTAATTTACTGTGATGGCATTTTGAAGTCATTATCCAGTCTAACGCAAAAAACTTCACAGCCAGGTGTAGCATTCACTTGCTGTGTTGTGAAATAAACTCTGAATAATCACAGCTGAGTAAGCAACTGAAGAGAAAACTGAAAAGTTTATCTTGGCTTAAAAAAAAAAGCCTAAAGTGTGACTGTGACTCAATCATCTTGAATTTGTAAGAACCAGCCATGAAGTTTCTAAGCTGACCTCTTCTTGCAGTGGAATCAATCAAATAATGATGGAAGTTTGATGTATTTCCAAATGTGTGGGTATTTTCTTACTATAGCCTGCTTTGGGGTGTTTAAAGTACACCATTTTCCCTGCCCCTAAGTTTCAGAGACAGTTCCAGTGAAGCTATCTGAAAAGCAGGACTCCAGATAGTCAAACAGCAGGTCCCAACCTGCAAGATTCTACCAAGCTCACTGCTATTCTACAACTGTCAGATCCCACAGCTCTGCTTCTCCCACAGCCAGCAAGCATTAAATTAAGTCTGTGTTACAATGAATGCTTTAAATACTAGTTTTCTATGGCAGCAAATGGAAGAGGTGGACACCATCTGTCAATTTTTTTTTAATGAATCCTACCCTAAAGGAAACTTTATACAACATCACGTTTTACATGTTGTGCCAAGATTTAACATTTCTGGTACTTTTTATGCTGCAGAATTGCATGTCCTCAACTGTACTGAGGCTATGAAACTTAAACTCACTCACATGGTTGCTTCTTTTATACCATCCTTCCAAATCTAAGTTGAATTTAAGCATCATTCTGGAAGTGCAGAAGAGCAGAATGTTCTTTGCAGAGTTAAAAAACAAGTCTACTTATTTCAAATATTGGTCATTTTTAAAGGATATGCAGTAGATGGGATATATCCTTCCCAACAGCTGGCAGAATGGAAAAAAAATTTGACCTCACTTTCTAGTTCTTCCCATTTTCAAAAGGTGAGGAAAATTTCAGGTAAACACCATTTCTCACTCTACTCCCACCATGAGAAATACTTCTAAGTGACTACAGCGTTACAAGGGTTACCTTGTTATCCCATTCCTAGACAATGTCTCATGGCTCTTGATCTTGAACACAATATTCTCAGTTATAACTCTTCTCTGTATTCTCACCTTCACCTTCTGCTAGGCCTTTTTGGAATAGCTTTTACCAAACTCTACAACAGAAGATGAGGGAGACAAGGGCACTGAAAAGCAACCCATTTCTCCAGTTTCCACTCAGCTTCTCTTCCAGTCTTGCCTTCAGAATATAAGCTGAATCGTGTCAGAAGAACATGGTACCCCACCCATTCAGGCTCACATTTTACATTACACTTTCGTCAAGTTTCAGTGAACTTCCTTTTTTGTGATTACTGCTGTAAGATTTACAGTGTTTTTCCCCTAGACTTTCCTAAAACATACTGCCTCAGTACATTTTGTTTCACTTCACTTCTATGTGTAGTGGTAACAGAAGACAAGAAAACCCCAGCACAACACAGGTGTGAACGATCTATATTTATATATAGATATATAAATATCTATATTTAAAGAAATTAGTCAGAAGTTTGTTTCTGTGAGGGTGAATATCATAATTTCAACCTGCAATTTACTGAAATACCCTTTACACTGGGTACTCCTTCAGTTGCCTTGAGAAATAACATCAGTTTGCCAGTACTATATATTGTCACTACTATGAGTTAGTTAAGAAAAGTTACCACCACAGATGGTAAAAAGGCTATCAGCAATTTTACTGAAGTACTCCTGTGCTTCAATATAAATGAAGTGTAAACAAGCAAGTGTCACAACTGAAGCACACACATTGCTATGAAATTACTGGTTCACAGATGTTTTCTTCAGTAGTGCAGAACTGATGTTAATAGAGTCTCAGCAAAATTTCAATTGAACCACAAATTTCTGCTTGCCAAGCATGTCAATAAGAGACCATCTACCTCCTGATTATTTTACTCTGACATTGTGAAATCAAAGCAATGGTAGGGCAGAGCAGTACTTTTTCACCAATAAGGCCTCTCTACACTCAGATTTCTGATCAAGCCATGGACAGACACCATGATATAAAGTTCTATATACAAAAAATCAAGTGGAGGTTGGGCTCTTCTCATGAACAAGTGAAAGGACCAGAGGACATAGTCTAAAGCTGCACCAGGGAAAGTTTAGCCTGGACATTAGAAGGCATTTCTTCACAGAAAGGGTGATTAGATACTGGAATGGACTGCCCAGGCAAGTAGTGAAGTCACTGTCCCTGGAGGGGTTTAAGGAAAGACTGGATGTGTCATTTAGTACCACAGTCTAGTTGACATGGCAGTATTGGGTCATAGGTCGGACTCAATCTCTGAGGTCTTTTTCAATCTTGCTGACTCTTTGATTACCTTTACTTTTTTTTGATTTTAGACATTAATCAAGAAACAAACCAGGACTTTAGAGAAGGGCCCAAAGGCAAACACCACATGTTATCACACAAAATTCTGAGAAGATCTGATCATCTAACGTGGACTCCTTCATATGTCACAGAAGCAGTGCAGCAAAAAGCAGCACATAGTTCAAGACATTTCCCAAAAGTTAAAAATAATGTCACTTGTACCATCATCAGCCCTACATCTGAAAGCAACTCTAGTTTTTCATTAGTGTTTCCTAAGCAAACTACCCAACTTGGATAAACTGTGTTTGAAATATACTGGCCAGAAAGGCAATAAGACATCAAGAAAGTCATAGGAGAAGTATGTGCAAGGCATGGAGTCTCCAGAGGAAAGCTGCTGACTGGAGGATGTTCAGCAGGACAGACAGAAACTCACTGTAACAGAAGCCAAGTTTGTGCGGTCAAAACCTGGAAGAGATGGGGTGACAGTCTAGAAATGTCACAGCACACCCTTGAGCCTCACCAGCCCATGTCCTTCAGGCAGGAGAATGACCAGTCAGTGCTGGCTCATGTCATGCACTCTCTTAGGACAGCGACAAAGACACCGGCAGCTCTTCTAGTCAATGACACAGACAAGTAGAAAGTTCTCCTTTTTCACCCACAGACTTGGGTTTTGAGGGGTTTTTCACATGCATGCCACACAAATTCTCTTAATACTGTCCCCTCATGGTGATGAAATAAATAAAGCTAAATAGTGTATGTACACATCCTCTGTAATAATGCCATCTTATTATGTGCATAGTATAGATTCAGAGGAAAATTATACTCTCTGTAGATCTTGTTTCCTTCACTGCTGAAGTTGAAAAAGATAGACAAGGGTGCTGGCAAGTCAGACACCAATCTATGAACTATTCTTCCATGCCTCTAATTTGAGAGCCACAGAACATTCACAGCTTTACAAATGAAATGGCTCAAGATGTGCTTGGACGTAAGTCATAGGGAAGTGCTATATATTCTGACACCTAAGTTATTTTACCTTGAAAAACAAGACTCTGCAGGTGGAAGGTACTTCTGCCCTATGTGTCTTGATTCTCTATCTGCAAAAGCAAGTGCCCTTTCCCACCTTTCATTTTAAAAGAGCTAGGAGGAAGGAAGAAGAGTAGGCTACTACCTAGGTGAAGAATCTGGCATAAGGAATTTAACAATATTGTTTTCAAAGCCAAGTACTAATTGTGTGCAACAAAGGAAAAAGAGACAGACTCTTAAAGAATGAAAATCATACATTAATAAATATAGGCTCAGTATGTAAGCAGTTTTCCCAAGTACACTGGAAATGCAGTCCTTTATGAGGGAAAGTGCCCCAATATATCATTATGCATGACTGCAACAAGAAAAAGTAAAGATCATCACATTCTCAAAATAGCATGAAAAGTGTTTTCAAACACTGTTTAAATGCAAAACCCTGTACAATCATGCCAGAATATATGTACATTCACCAGTTTATAACAGTGCGTGTTTTCATACTGATTCCCAAGGAATAATGCAGTCAAAACAACACTTAACATTTCATACCTTGATTATTTCCACCAACTGATCCACACCACTGTCACCTGGAAAGATCGGTTGTCCTAGTAACAGTTCAGCCAATACACAGCCTGCTGACCACACATCTAAAAAGGAAAAGGTGGAGGACAGGGAAAGGTATCAGTAAAATATACGTATTAAGCCATTCATAAAAAATCCAGCCATTTTAAGCCACTTACTTTATCCTTTGCCATGTTTGATAGTGTATGCAACACAGCTAAAAATAAAATACATTCCTATCCTAATGTCACCAGATAGCTGGTATAAAACAATAATGTGCAGACAGTCTTAGAAGTCAAACTGTGAGATAATGAGAACTTGAAAATCATGTCAAATGCCATAATATATTGACATTAATGCTTACACATGCATTCACATACACATTACACAGTGAAAGGACCATAGAATGCTTGCCCCATTTGTAAACTGAGAATTTCCCCAAACCCTGTGTCAGTTTAAATCACACTGATCATGAACTATGTATAGGTATCATCCAACACAATGGCTGATGCTTTATTGTTTCCGAGTGTTACACAGACTCAGTTTTTCATTCATATATTGAAAGCGTACGTGCACTGACAGATGAACCAGTACTGCAAGTATTACTTGTACCCTGAAATACATGATGATTAAGGGATCTGGGAGTCAGCCTCTCTAACCAGTCACTTCAAGATCTAATCTTTATCCCAATTCTATTTGCCAACTTGGATGAGCAACAGAACTGCAAGTCAGAGATCACATGTCAACATCATCTGTAGAAGAAGCCTTTAACTAATTCTTGTATGTATACCAAAAGCCTCAAGTAGTCCTTAGGAGATATTCCTACCACATGAAGAAATTTTTCACAATCTATTGCAGGTATATCTTCTTAAATAATTAGGCAATATTACAGAAGCAACTTCTGAATGTATCTAAGTGTACTACAGAATACAGTATTTTATTTTTGGAATGTAATTAACTAAAATGAAAAATGTAACAAAGCAAATGCAGCAAACACTGTCTATCAATGTTTGTGAGAATCTAATGTAATTGCACAGCAAATAAACGGGATTTTAAGCTGCTCAACACAGTAGAAGCATTTTACTTGGATGCAGAAAACTGCTTCTCCCCAAAAATAAAGGCATTATTAGGTTTTCTAGAAAATCATCAATTGTTGAATGAATACCTGAAACCTTTCACTAAAATCCCATCTCAAATAAGCAATCAGCAACAGATCTGTAAAGCCTTTAATATAAAGAAACACTCCAAAAGGGAAAACCAGTCCCCTTCCACCTATACTTCTTTTAAACTCTCACCTACTTTTATGAGTCAGCCTTGTCCCCTAGGAGAATTTATCTCCTGAGGCCTGTTCCACCTGAGATAATCTATGCTATGACAGAAATCCTTATTCCTTCATGTATTTCAACTATGTCTCAAACCTGGAAGCATTCAAGGCCAGCCTGGATGGAGCTCTGAGCAACCTGGTCTAGTGGAAGGTGTCCCTGCTCATGGCAAGGGGTTGGAATCAGACAATCTTTAAGGTCTATTCCGACCTAAGCCATTCTATGACTCAATGGCTCTGTGAAGCAGGATATACACAACCCTGAAAGTTATGGCTAAAGGTCTGAGTAAAGGAATCACCTCTGACAGTTATCCAAGCCATCTATTATCACTTTGTCACAATCACTACAGCGTGGTGCAAAATAAAATTAAAAAAAAAAAGCTTTCAGGAATTTAAAGATTGATAACAAAATAATCTGCAAGTTAAAACACAGTTTTCCTTCCCCCATTTCTAAAGGAAAGAGTGACAAGGCTATGCAAAAATACTTCTCCCTCCTCTTCTCAAGAATATAGTTCAATTGGAACATACAGTAGACAAACAGGACTGTCATTACTAAACCTTTTAAAATTATTCACTTCCAAATCAAATGGATGCACTTTTACCTAATGTCTTGGTACAAACATTGCATCGGGGTTTATACTAAAAAGCAATTACTTACAACATAAACAGTAACTAGAAATAATTGGAAGTTTTAATCTTGAATTTCAACAAGCAAAGACACAAGATGATGCTTTTTAATCTTTCAGTCACATTTAATAAAAGCTGATATGGCAACTGAGGTGCCAAGATCTCTTTTGGACAACAAACTAAGAAGGAATCATTTAAAGAATGTTTAATTGCCTCTAACTGCTAATCAATGTCTCTCTCTCTGATAGCTCCTGCTGTTGGACCAACACCTTAGGCAAAACCATGAAGCAAAGCATCGCTTTTTGTGCCTCCCATATATATTGGGTTTAGAGGAATTACACAACTGTTCAACAGACAGCACAGATTTCTTCAAAAATACTGAAGAGAGAGATTAAATGTACTAAGCAGTCAGCGCACTGCAACTTAAAAGTCTGTTTAAAGATACCTTTAAAGGGTTTTAAATAAGCCGAGTCCTTTTACACTGTTCTTTACAAAACGACTAATTACACCAAATCTATAATCATTATTTAAAACTCAAATTCTTATTTTGCATTGAAAAGATTGTATATGGCAAGGAAAAATATTTGACAGAGTATATACAAATACAAAGCTGACAGGAGAGTAAATCATCGACCACAATTCACTTCCTTTTAAGATTTTGAAACTGTGATAGTATTACTTTTTTTTTTCAGATTAGACTGTGGCTTTTTTAAACAGTTTTAAATAACCTTCTGGTCTGGCTGCTCCATGAAGTTGGCTTCACACTGTTTTTGCTTTTCCTAGTTTCCCTAAATGCTTTTGCACCCCACCAGACTATTTCAGCCAAGTCTGTAGGGCAGAAGTCTGAAATCCAATATGAAAATTTTATAAAAACAGCGGGGAGCAGCACTGTTGCTGCCAAGGTGAGGAGGGCTCAGTCCCTGGGGGAAATGCTGGGCTTGCCCCAGCCCTGCCAAACTGCAACTGCAAACGAGTCAAACCATGTGCAGATCCTTTTCAAGAAGGCCAAGCACAAACAGCAGAGGGCACATGAGAAAGCTGAGGGCATCACACGGGAACAGAGGAAAAAAGCAAGGATGTAGGTCACGAGGAAATAGGTGGCAATGACTGAGGAATACTTACTGCATTCATGCTGGGTTTAATTCCTCAAACATACAACAAATCCATCAGAAACCTATGTAGTAGTTCCTTAAGCACTGAAATCTTCCAAACTAGGCAATTAAATGTCTTGCTAAAAGTCTGTTTACTTTTCCTTTATTTTGCCTGTTAATACTTTAAATACACAGTGAAGTAAAACACAGGCATTTCAAAATCCCCATCTTTTTTCCAGGCATGTAATTTCACCAACTTCCAAATTAGGACTTGGGCAATGTTCCCTGGGCAAGGAAATGAACAAATCCTTGAAGCATCCTCAACAAAATCCAGACAGTGGATGCTAACTTGGGCAGCTCCAAGGAGGGACAGAAATAAAACACAATATACACAGGTATTTATACAACTCCTGATAAGTGATGTACAATAAGGAACAAACTAAGAAATTTCATATCTGCTGACACTTGATAGAATTTATGCCACTGACTAGAATTTGGTTCCAGGATAGTCTGATCTTTTTTTCCCCCACACCCTATGTATCTTGCATTTTAAAATTTATCTACCACAACAGGATGGTAACCTTTTTCCTCAAGCCTGAAGTAAACAAGTACAAATTTCTGTATTTAAAGACATGTTACTTAAAGGAAGTGATCAGTTTTTGATAGTTCCTTCCCAGACACTTTTCTGTGTTAGTACAGCTACAGATTAATATGTGGTGTTAACTACCTGCTCCCACGGGAGAAGCAGCATTTTCTGAACTATTTCTTTTCAGTATGTGCAAGTTAATTAAAGTAAACTAGGACTCTCATTCACATGCTTTAAATTAGCAACTAAACAAGGTAAGAGAGAATTTTAAAAGAAAATACATCAACAAATGGTCCTTATGCCAAACTAGTTGGGAAAACATGAAATTTTAGGAGAAAATACTGAAAACTATTCATTTTAAGAAAACAGGCAAGGGTACTTTCTTCATACCTTCAGTGAAATGTAGTCTAAACAATACAGTGAATAAATACAACTGCCAGGCAAAAGCAACCTTCAAATTAGCTTGTTTCAGATAGTCTTTATACATTATAATATCTAATGCCATAGTCTTTCCTAGACTAAAGAACACTTTAGACAAGTACCATTGTCTAAACCTAACCTACCTCCATTCATTTAAACACACAAAAATTCATATAGCCTCTTCCACTACAAAACTTTCCTTAAATTAAGTTTCTACTACTTTATTGATCTTCAGAGCTGCTAGATGGACATTGTCTAATAATATAATCTTCATAATGCCCTTTTGAATGCATTCTAGCATTACAGAAGGTAAGAAAACAAGTATTTCTCTTTAAATCAGGATGAGTCATCT
This sequence comes from Certhia americana, assembly GCA_018697195.1. Taxonomy (NCBI): domain Eukaryota; kingdom Metazoa; phylum Chordata; class Aves; order Passeriformes; family Certhiidae; genus Certhia; species Certhia americana. The sequence goes on from CM031857.1 coordinate 25,127,517, forward strand.
GGGAAGACCACTTGCAAAATACACTCCTTAGCTTTAATTCTGTAAGCGTGTAATGGCCATTTTGAGTTGGAAATTAATACCCTGTCCACAAATTTCACTTTTTCTGATCGCAAACTCTGTCTTTCCAAGCTGAAAAGCTGGCCCTCTTCTTCACAGTACAAGCACCATTACACTCTAGCTCCTCTACTTGTTATTTGGAGGACATGGAGGAGGAAGGGGGGGAAAAAGAGGTTTCTCTCTTCCACTTAATAGCAATTAAGAACTTCCATTTATCTGACACTTCATGGGGCTTATTTACCTTCCTACTTTTTTTATTACCCTCGTCTATTCATCTCTGCCTCACTATCCCTTCATCTTGATAGACTTCCTCCATCTTGGAGGTGACTCAAAGTTGCTGCTCTGGAAACTGTGGAAACAAACCAAGTGTCAGAAAAGCAGCCCTGGGAAGTCATAAAATTAACAGTTTCTAGCTCCAAATGCCAGACCCCAAAGTGCTTTTCACTGCTGCTTGTTTGAAACAATATTTGGGATGTCAGAACAAGAGCAAAGTTCAGGATTACAGGCACGTGTGCTATCGTGGTGGAAGTTTAGCACATCAAGCCACCACAGATCCATGGACTGAGGAGAGAGTAAGGCTGAAATATGAAAATGCTTGAAAAGACATGTTTGTTCCAGTATTTGGAATAAAAGCTAAACACAGGTATCTCTACTCCTTTGCAATGAAGAGATGAAACTACAATGACAGGTGGTAGAGTAGTTCAGTAAATTAACACACCTTATTTTCAGCACTGGAAGTTGCTATTTGAGAAAGAAGCAAATCCTTCTGACTGTTTTGCAACAATTCTGGGACACACCTTGTGGTGGTTCTTTCCCCAAGAAACTTTGAGACAGGCCAGCTACACATGCCTGCAGAACAGCTTCTGCTCCAGACTGCTGAGGTGCAATACTTATGCTTGCTAGGAAAGTGAATGAACAACTTCATGATACTTATTTTTGGACACCCCAAGAGAAGCCAGCAATGGTCATGCAGATCAACCTTTCCCTGCCAGTGGCTATAAATGTTGCCTCTGGAACACTCCCAACTCCTGCCAGTGCAGCAGTGGAGCAAACACACTGAGACCAGCAGCCCTTCGTTGTGCAGAAGTACCACCAGGACCTGATGAACCCTCCCCTGCCTCATCACCTCACCTAGGGAAAAAACACATGAGATCCAGGCAAAGCTCAGCTGCACAGCTTCTTGTCATACAAAAGGAGCATGTGGCAACAGAAAGATCTGCACCCACTCCTACTCCAGTGCCTGTCCCAGGACAATGTAGGGGAATGTGGGCAGCCATCCCAGGGTTTTTCAGCAGCAGCATCACCCATATGACCAGCACAGCCAGAACGAGTCCATCAACATACTCTGGGATGCTGTAACACAAACAGACTGGCAAGGAAGAATCCTTAGCCAAAACGCTGTCAAGGCATAGCTGAAGGGCTTGGTTTGGCAAAAAAACAACAAACCAGCACCCTCCCCCCTTCACTCTCCCCCCCTTCAAGAAACCCCAACCAACCAATAAAAATAACAAACTCCTGCAAATCAGCTGCAGGAAGTAAACGATGTCAATTCCCAGCAAGCTTTAGGGAAACACACTTTCAGAATTCATACTCAAAGGCGCAAGAAGACCCAAGCTGTACAAGCTATGAAGGCACCCAATCGACATGAGTATTTGTGCCTGACCACTGAAAAATCCTGTAAAGTTGTAAGGCAGGCACACAACAGAGCTATTATGAGTACAGAGTTGTACCTATTTGGCAACAGTGACTATTTAAAAACTGGAATAGGTCATTTCCCAGGTCATTATTTTAAAAACGGAGTCCCTGGTCTGCTGGAGGCACTAACTGCAGTAGACGTGATTTGATGCTACTCCTACTACGGTATATATTTAAATGCAACAATAATGTGGTACTTTACAGAAATGCAACACATTTCACCCCTGGCTCAGCTATCTTTTAAAGGGACCTTTTGGGTTAGAATTGAAGTCAAGCACTTCAATGAAACAATCAAGATCTTAGAAGTTAAATGTCAGTTTACAGTTTATTGTGACATCCAGGATGAAAAGACATATCCGGGAACCAACTGCTACACTGAAGAGCAAGTAATGTCACGAGGACAAATTCATGTGTTTAAAGACAACCTGGATGAAGCCAGACAGCCTAATGCAACTCCTGGTTACGATGCTAAACAAGATGACTAACAACTGACATGGTCATAATGCAGCTGGCTGTGCTGTCAAGTCTTGGGCCACCAGTGTCACTGCCTAGTCCTAAAAAGCACTTCTTGCTCAGAAATACTTCCTATAAACATCATAAGCCCTACAGTTCCAAACAACAAAAACCTTGCCCAATAAAGCTGGAAGCCTTGCAGATAACGTAGGAAAATTTCTACTCAGAACACTATTTGGCTTTGTACTCTTCACTGATTTTACTTTAACTGTAGTTTTACTAGAGGATATTTAGCTGGGGGAGTAAAGATCCCTGCCTCACACGTAAAGCTCACTTTTTGTTACCACACACACACACAAGTGATTCTTACAGAGTGATAAAGACTATACTGGGAAAAGATTGTTATGCTAACAACTCACAAGAAAAACAAGAACTAAGAAAACCCAAGCATGCCAACATACAAGTTTAAAAGGCAGAATTAAATACTGAAGCAGTTTACAGTTCCCTATACTCTGAGCTATGGATAATGCACTAATAATTAATGCTTTTCCCCTTCTTTTAATAAATTTCTCTATGCTTGTTGACTGGTTTTCCAACAATCTGGATGAGTCTGGATAAACAATCTCACATGAAATAAAAGAGTTCTCACTATTCACCATTGCTGCCTACCCAGCAAAAACTAAGTAATATGTACAAACAGCAGCACCACAAAATTAACCCTTAGAATTTCTAGCATACTGCAGAACACTGGGAAACTGGAAAGCTTGTAAAAGCATTTTCTTCCTGCTCATGTCCCAAATCCAAAGACTGCTGAGAAAGAAGTGGAAGGTGGATAGCACAGGAAAGAATGAAGGAGTATTAACTTAATTTTTAAGCAATTCAGTGCAAAGTTCAAAGAAAGGACTTGGAGCAACAGGTGGGGGTTTTTGGCACAAGAAAGTCAGAACAATGACTGAAATTCAATATAATTTTGGAGGCAAGTGAAAAATTGCACTTCTGAATAGGATTTTTATTGGAACCATTATAGAGACCAGCAGGTAAAACAACAAAAAAGGAACACACAACTTGAAAAAGGGTCTGCAGTTGGAGCAAGAGCCACTTCATGAGCTTATCTATAAAGCAGTCTCTCCTGCTGACACATAAAATACTTGTTTTATGCAGTTATCCTCTGAAACAAGAGGTCTCAGTGCACTCTGATAATGCAGCTGAGCCAATCTATTAGCTCTCAGCTGGCAAAAAGATGTCAAATAGGATCAGCCACTTTCCTTTCACTCATGAGCTCACAACACTTTGCTTTTACCTGGGCTCTGCTGCTTACTGGACTGCACAACAATGCTGACTGAATTCACTCACACAGCAGGAAGTTAACCTGCCAAAATCTCTTGTCAGTTGATGCTGAATCAGCAAACTAAACAACAATCTTTGAGAGCCATGGTATCCAGGGGCAAGAGCAGGGGTGGGGCTGCCATTTTTGGCAGCAGCAAACAGTAAGTTCTGCCCTTTTATCTTTATTGTGCTATATTTTTCCCCAGACTACTCTTGCTTCTGCCTCTTTTTCCTACCAGGAATATACACAAGAGTTGCTACAATATATACTGGGTAGTAACTAATGGAAAAATATTAGTGAAAGCAGGGAAGCCTTCAGCAATGTGTTGAGGTGGGGTTTTTTGTTCCTTTTTAAGAACTGCGGAGTTAAAACAAGCCAGCCAGCCATTGAGTTTCACACTAGTTCAAACATAATAAGTTTAAATATTCTGGTTATGAACATAGTCTGCCAAGAGTTGATCATGATCTCCAAATCCTTTTGAAAGCATTAAACCTTGCCTAGGGGACTCAAGTCCATAAGCAAGATAAAAGGTTCCCCAATATTGTCCTGAGAGCCAAATCCACTCTCTTTTGCACTAGAACTCAGAGCCCAGGTAGTATCTTGACTGAAAAACTGAAGTAGTTACCAACAACCAGCAAACACACTTGCTCATTTCCAGGATTTTTCATTTTGCTGTTCATTTTTAGCTCTCTACTGTACAAAAATTTGGCTTTTCCCTGATCTCCATGAAACCTCCAGCTTCCCTTGTACTTCTATGACACAGCTCCCTGTCAGATATATAGAAAGAGTTCTTTGTGTTCAAAATTAATGACTAAAGGACAGCAAAAGCTAGCAGAATTAGTTGAATTAGGCCTACTGTACACAATATATTACAGTTATAAAGACAATTTAAAGTCAATCATTAGGCCACACTTGCCTCCCCCTATAAATTCTTTACTAAAAGCCAAGTAAATAAATTACAGATTTATGTCTAAACCACAGCACATCAGAAGCAGTAGCTGATTTTCTAGACTTCTTTACAGTTATTTCAAGTCATTAAAATGCTTTCCTGGCTTGAGATCTCTACTACTTTTAAAGTAAATGGCAACATTACACAGATTTTTTTTTTTCCCACTTGTAATCAGATTTCCCCCCTCTACGTTGAAAAAGCCCCTTTCCTAGTGTAACTGATGCTGAAATCTCAAAAGGCATAAAAAGCACATTAGCCATCTACAAAACATTTGTAATTCTTTAAAAAATAATACCTAATAATTTACAATCAAATTTAGCCCCTGGGGATTATATTTGAGATCTCTGGAAACCTTTACACTTCAGGACAGGATAAAAACTGAGGCAGCTGGTAGAAATTTTAACCAAGTGCACAGACATACCTATACTGGAGGTATAATCGGTGGCTCCAAAGATCAACTCTGGTGCCCTGTAGTACCGAGAGCAGATGTATGACACATTGGGTTCTCCACGAACCAGCTGTTTTGCACTGGAAAGGAAACAACTGTATGTCAGTAATGAACACTTTAACAATATTGCACACCAACATTAAGCTTTGGCACTCTTCACCCACTCCCAATTCCCAAATGTCAAAGTACAATGTTCTTCCAAGCTGATGCAAACTGTCTCTTTGATTCACTGTGAAATCAGTCCAATCCATCAAGTGTCTACCTCATACTGGGGACAGCGAAGGAATTTCAGATTACAAACTAGGTGAAAAAGGGGGTCAAATTTTTGGCTGCCAGTTTTCTTTTGCCAGATACAAAGGCTTGTTTACAATGGAAAAGAGGACAGAAAACAGTTCAGTCAAATGTAGTCACCGTTTAAGGTTCAAAAGTTCTCGATACTCACAAGGACTAAGTGGGGTATTTTTGTTTGTTGGTTTGGTTTTCTGTTTGGTTGGTTTTGGTAATCACAATATTCTGTCCCTTTGCTACTTAAGGGAGTGTGGTATGAGGTGACAAAGCAAAAAAAAAAAAAAAAATCCTTTGACAATGTATTCACATGTTAATGGTCCATGATTAACAGGAAGGTTTCTCTTATACTGTAATCGATCAGCCACAAAGGATCTAACCTACAGTATTGTCCCAACAGTTCTCTTTGAAAGAACCCAAGAAAAGAAAGGGCCACAAGAAGACATTACTTTGGGAACATGAGTCTGTGGGCATATTACACTTCTTTTTTTAATTAACAAGTGCTAGACTAAAAGCAGCTGAAAGACAAAACTTCCCTTTTGAAACAGAACATTCACCTAAATAGCACCAAACACTTCAGAGTGGCAAGCCAGACAAAACCAGTGTTCAACTCTCCAGACACTCCTCTCAGCCTTCAGCAAAGAACTTCCACTACCCATTTAAAAAAGTCTCAGTTTTCTGTGTAGAAACTACAGTTAACAAATTCCCACTGATAAAAAAATAGCAAGTATTCCTTTTTATGCATTGTCAGTTTTGAGTTTCAGCATGATTTGCTCCAACACTGGTGATGTAGAGCCGAGGAGGAGATCCCGAGGCACCAGCCATGACGATGCACTGCTTGAATAACCCCTGTCTGACATTCCCACTCACTATGGGGAAGCAAATTTAGCAACAGTAGCTTCTGTGACCTCTCACACATATACCCCAACTATTTTAGTCTGTAAAGTTACAGCACAATCTAAAGACTGAACTTGCCCAGAGAGAAGTCTGTGCCTTCTCTCACTGCAGATTGACAGAATTGCTGTTCTAAGATGGGTGCTGGATTCTAAAAGTGATTCTGATTGGATATTGGAAATAAATGTGCCTTTGGAAACTAGAACATAGATGTCCACTATCTAAGAGCTTCAATTGGAAGTGCTGCTTCTGATTTTGAGTCTCTATGGTATTCTTAACATTAAGGGAATTGTTGTACATGCAAGTAGACTAACAAGTGTAACTAGTGTAAGTTACAATGCCACCACATCTGTCCTCTCTTAGCCAAACACATTTCACTACAATAACTGGCTCTGGTTTTCCATGGTGCAGTATTTTCCCTATGTCATGGTGTATTTATTATGTTTTTCTAATACCTGCAAAAGAAACAGGCATGAAGTTGAACTCCCTTGCTCTTAATATCCTTTTCCAGCTCTTCCCTGCCACTCCTTTGAACTCACTTTTTTTTTTTTTTTTTTTTTTGGGGGGGGGGGAGAAATAGAATATCAATAATATCAATAATTCCTTTTTTAAGCTACAAATAAAGACCTAAAGGACACCGATCATTTCTCGGCAAAGTTGCATCAAGGCTCACTTTGAAGGAAGATCTTTTCACCAGGTTTCAGGCCACAAATGTGCTTACCTTCCAAAGTCACAGAGTTTTAGAACAGCTGTATCAGGGTCCAGCAAGAGGTTCTGTGGTTTTATATCCCGGTGGCAGATCCCAAAGGAATGGATATAGGCTAAACTCCGGAACAGCTGATACATGTACAACTGGAACACAGAAATACCAGTCAAATCAGGGTAAACAATTAGTTTAGCATAAACCATTACTGGAAGAAAAACAAAATCACTGAGAAAAAGACCATACTGAATGCTTATTAGGGCTATGAAGGTGGGTAAGGTATTTACATACCTTCCCCAAAAGCCCTTTGCTACCTACACAGACATGGTTCAAATCTTTTTATGTGTCCTTTGAGATAGTGTAATTAGCATAATTCCAAAGAAATAATTGTGCCAGATTTCCACCATCTGTAAATAATGGCAATCATAAAAAGCATACACAAAATTAAGGTGTTTCAGTTTGCTCTACAAATCAGCCTCTTCACAGCAATGAAGCATTCCAGCTTATTAAAGAAAACCCAAAACAAACAAACAACTAAAAAAAAAGCTTCACAAAATCCAAAAGAAAACCTTTTCGTTGATGAAGCTATATTAAATGTTGCCCAAAGACAAGGGTAGTGTCTCAGCCTGTCACTGAAGTGAATCTCCCAGTGTCTCTTGCTGAGGGGACAGAGTCATTTTAATTTCAAATCTCTGGACAAGAACAGAAGGCAAATAAAACCAACTGTCCACAACAATTTTATACAAGGCACAACAAACAAGTATGCTGAGGGGGAGTTTTCTCTGCCCAATTTCCAGGGCTGGCTAACCCCTTAGCAAGGAAGAACACAGGAAGGTGAGATATTACAAAGCCAAGAACTTCACAGGACAAGCTTACAGGGCAAGGGGGAGGATGCCCAGTTTCTGGAGCTACACACTTTTGGTTGTGGATAATAAAAAGCTACTGGATACAATTAAAGATGCATAGCATATAGTCATAAAGGCATGGAAAGCCCTGTTTTAAGGTTGACAAAAGCCTGTCAGGTTAATTTTTATTTTTGTTGTGTCCCCACTAGTTTCCACTTAGAACCAAGCTACAGGCAGGACGCTATACCAGATGTACCTCCACACTTTACTTTTATACACACATTTTCCACAGTTCACCTTTAACAGTCGATATAACCAGGTGCAATTACTTGATATTGTATCAGGTCATGTTTGCCTCTCTTTCACCACTATCTTTGTCATCACACTTTCTCTCCCCCTTGTGTTTTGTTGTTTGTTTGGCAGGAAAGTAGGAGAGGGAAGAGAATTGCTTGAATTTTGGCTCTAGGCCTCTGGTTTTCATACTTGTTTCTGAAAACCACAGCTCTGCACAAAAAAAAAGCAAACAAACATTTTTTCCGAATTGCCTGTTCTAGTCCCTTAAGTATGTATTGTGCAAGTGTATTGCAAAATAATCCAACAGACTGCTCTAACTCGAAGGGTCAAGTCAACACATGTGGAATTTAGAAAGTATGCCTTTTATCTCCACACAGCAAACCCAAAATTTCCGAGGACTCCTTACAGCAGGTTAGAAATTACAAATAAAAATTAACCAGAAAATTACAAGAATGGCTTCTGTGCAACTTCAAGTTTCTTTGTTACCCAGGGAAAAGCAGCTCTCTGCCTGCCTAGTTATCCATCAGAAGTGAACAAATAGGTATGATCTGACCTTTGTGTGGCCAAGATGCCTGGAAAATTGCAAAATCCTTAATGATATTAAGGTAACATGATCTTTTTAAATACAGGATTATATAAAAGCCTTGCCAGAAAAATAAGAAGCTTTCCAGGCTACCTGGAACAGGAAGTCCCAGGCGTCCTGCAGGAACAAAGAGTTGAAGCAGATTTTTCTCTGAAAGTGTAAGGAAGAACAATTTTCTCAAGTTCCCATAACAGAGAACAATTAAGGCAAGAAACCTGACAAAAGTTACATAAACAATTTATCAAAAGCCAAGACTACAGATTTTGGGGAGCATATAAACTGAAGACATGCTGTTCCACCAACAGACCAAATAGAGTGACCTTGAAGTCTGCTGGATAAAATTCAGTGCTTTCTTAAAAATCAGGCAATAGTGACACCTATTGCAGAGACATGCCATTTATAATTAATGCATATAGTTATGGAACAAAATTTCATTATTGAAATAATTACTATTTGTAGCTTTCACCTTTGAAACTTTCGTCTTCTTTCAACCAAACTGAAGTTTTTTCTTAAGCCAACCCTTACATTAAGCATTATGCTTTTAAAGGAGTCTGGAGAAATCAATATGCATCAGGAAAATTTGTTGGTAATTTCCACTACATATTACCTGTATGCCATTTTAACAAGTTAATTCCATGTGAAAACATCATCATTCACTAGTATGCCGACTGTGGTCACCACAATATAGGAAGTGGAACTATGAGGCCCTAGATAGGTCCAATGTTTGAGCAAATGAGAAAATTTATTTATTTTAACCCCTGTGTAAAAGATGTAGACAACTTGAGTAAGATTTTGAAACTACAATGTGCATACAAGCACCTTACCCCATGTAACTTTTGAAGACATAAGCCAATGAGCTTCAAGTGGAGACAAAAATGTGCCTTTCATGACCACAACAAAAGCACATGAACTCTTACTCATGTGCCAGAAAAAGGGGAAGATAACAGATTAGAGAACATCCTCTTGACATCCTCTTTCAGTTCCTGACCTTTGTTCTATTATGTCTTCACCATCTCAGGAAACTTGAAAGCTGCTAATCTGGCTGGTGTCAGTCTCTGTCTAAGCTGCTTCAAGAACAAAACACTCCCCCCTACACTCAGTCTCCCCAACCTTTCCAAGATTTCTGTAAGGTCAGAAATTGGGAGTGTTTGCTTAAGTCTCAACCCCCTATTCTTCCTTTGTCATAACAACAAGTAACTCTGAATTTTTGTCCTTGCTTCAAGATCTATTTGTTTCTAAAAATTTCTGAAAATTTATAGTTACGTCAGAAAAGAGTATTCACAGTATATTTCTATAATATAGAAATTTTTCTATACCTAACCACATCTGTCAGTTACCTACCTTGACATAAATCATAGGGAGTGTCTGTTTGGCCCGACTATAATGTCTGGCAACTCTGTATACTGTTTCAGGAACATAGTCCAGCACCAAGTTGAGGTACACCTCATCTTTCTGAAAGAGAATAGAGAAGAAAAACAAATCAGCACTAGACTTGAGGCATGAAGGACAATTACAGTGTTCAGAGAAACCTAAAAGATGAGAGAACTGTAGACATTTTACATCCCATCATTAGTGTGTGGAACTGCCATGGAACTATTTAGGCTTTGCACCTGTGCATTAATACTTCTGTCCAACTTACGTTTAAGGTCATGTTAATTGTTCTGGTCTCCAATGCAAGATATTTTCTGATTATAAATGGAGACAAGGATTTTCTGCCCAGTCAATATCTTCATTAGGAGAGTATTTCAAGGTAACATCTGCATAATTAGTTAAAACAGCCTATTAAAGTCATTAGTCCCTTACCTGCCAAAACCCAAGAAGTGCAAATTTAAAAGTTCAAAACTCAGCCCCCAACAACAACACATCAAAAAAAGTTCAAACAACCTTCATCTTTTATAGATGTTACTTTGATCTTACTGAATTCCCAGCTATTCAGAGATTAATACATATTAACCATTTGTATACAGTAAACCAGTGTTAACATTTCCAACCATCCCGTTTACAGGTATTTCGATGCCCCAGTTAAACATATGAACTTATGAGAAAACTCATGACAAAAGAGAATAAGCCAAAACCAAAGTCTTGAATACAATTTTTAATATCTAGAATTAAGTTAGATGTTCATGTGAATATAACACAGAGAAACAACAAAAGTAGCTTTATAATAAGGTACTTTGTTACATTGTAAAGTACCTTATTATACATTAGCAAAGGAAAGAAGGAACAAAGAGGACTTAAATGACAAAGTACTATAATCATATAGTGCCCAACTGCAAAACTGAGAATTTTCAGTAGTACAACAGGTCTTAAAGAGACTTCTGATATTTTTATGCAGCCTTCAGAGTAAATCCTATCAGGACTGTGAATATACTTAATGTTGGGGGGTGGGTATAATTAACTATATCAGCATGAAAAATTATTTTTAAGCTACTGAATTAACTAGAAGTAACCTCTCCTGTGCCTGCTATTTTATCACCTAGAACTTTCTATAGAGAAAGACAATACACAGAGAATTTACGTGGATGGAAACAGCACAGAGCTCCCAAGTCTTGGATTGGAGGCCCTTGTCAGAAGATCTACTGGCTATCTATACCTTAACACCTAAAGCCAAACCTCATTTAGCTACAGCAATTTAATACTACTACTCTACTGTGACTTGACCCATCACTTCAAGCACAGAGTGAGGTGTGTTTCTCTCACAGTGCTCTGCTGTCGTGCCACAGCAAAGAGCAGCAGTCTGGTACATGGTAACACACAGAGAAATAAACACCTTGAATACATATGCAGAGAACTACTGGCTTCGTGTGGTTTTAAAGGCTCAGAATTCAAGATCTCTGTTCACCATTATTTGACAATAAAGGCTTGTATTTTCAGGATATATGAATAGTTCTTACCAGTACCTCCTAATAGACCAAATCACCTTGCATGGCTCTGCCTACGTCATTCCTCCCTACAAAAACGCTCTTTTTAAAATATCATTGCTAAAATGACAGTGGCAATAGCATGGCACCAAGCAAATGAAAATGGCCCTTTTCTATCTGGTCTTATCATGCTTCTCAAACATAGAGAAGAGGAGCAAGCCTCCGAAACCCTGCCTATGCTGGTGCTTCTCCCTGTGCCAGCCCAGGAACTGAGAACAATGTGAAGGCTTCTGAAGACCAAGCTGGGGAAAAGAAAATTTTTGAAATAAATGGGATGGGACAACTACCAGCAGTGCAGAGGAAATACCAGACGGCTCTGGAACTCCACAGATGTGCAAATGTATGCAAGAAAAAAACCCCAAAAACCCAACTTGTATTTTAGTTCTTCCCCTGTAACAAGAAAAGTTCTTCTTTTCCTGACTATCACTTCAAGCGAATAAAAATCATCCACCTTCTCTTCTTAGGTCAGAGCTTTCAAGGTTTACTTATAAAATACCAAAAATAAATGTCCTAAAAATTTCTAAGCTTATGCCTGGTAAGGCAATCTGTAAACCATGAGAGAAAACAGTTTCATGAATATAAATGCTGTTTGCTTCAGTGTAGATACAACCTGATGAATATGCTAAATGTCTGCCTCTCAGAAGATGGGAAAGTCTTACTGGTGGCAAATCACTTCACCGAGTACTGTTACTGGGGTTGATGACTTTGATCCAAGGATTCATGTTTCATGTATCAAAAAGATTTACATGAGAGATTAGAGGGAAAAAAATGAGTAAAAATCAAATTATAGTGACTTTATACTACTCTCATAATACAAACAAAAGGACACATGTAAAATAGCAAAACATATGAGCAGTAAATCCTGTCTACACTACTTCACAGCAGTGAGTTTTGATAATTACAGAACTACTCTCTTTGCTTTGCTTTTAGTGCCTCCATTTTTATTTCTGGTTTTACATCTCATTAAAAACGGGTCCAAGCCAATAGCATGACGTAACACAAGCACAAAAAAATCTTGAGGCATTTGCATTTTTAGAGATGGAGGCTTTACTTCTGAATTTTGATGCCCTCCACAGTACCAGAACAAACAGCACGGGTGTTGTGTGGTACTGCTCCTGTGGAAGTGTATATCACACAGAACACAAAGGCACATGAACACCTTTCCCTCTCCCACCAACTACCAAGTTTTGACGTACTCTTGAGGGACCCAGGACTTCAATATACAGCTATAAAGGCAAGGCTTATGCCATCAGTCATGGAAGTAGTGGCATATTCTGCTCCTACCACACACAGCTGACTCTAGAAGTTCCCTTAATGACTGCTATAATGAATTAAAGATTATTCAAGTGTTTTGAGTGACATCCTCCTGATGCCATCTGGCACTGGTCTAATAAACACGCAGGAAAGAGTTTTCATGAGCCCTGATCCTTCTCAGTGAGCATGAACTGGACAAAAATAATATCCAAGTTACCTGGATTCCCCTGAACAAGATTCAGGACAAGCCAGGAAGCAGTCATGGCCTGACAAGCTCTGAGCATGATGTAACCTGGTTTGCCTATCTCATGCATTCCTCCTAAACACATATTTTTCCAGTGACCCAGATGTATTGCAATAGGAAACAGGGTTAGCTCAAAGAGCTTGCCAAATGAGGGCAACTGCTCAAGGATCAACTGGGACAATCAAGGTTTATCTTTCCATTACAGGAAACCTCACTATATATTCCACAAGTGACTTGTTTCCATGCTGCTGTTTCTCTGGTCTGGGAACGAGCCAAGGTAACTGACTGTCACAAGCATGTCTGAAATAACCTACAGAGAACAGAAAAGTCCAGAGGAAGCTGCAGCACACCAAATACAGACAGCAAACACAAGATGTCATTAAGTAACTCACCTCTCCTTAAAGACCTCAGGTTTACTAGCTTTCTGCTGCAGGTCAAATGTTTTTGTGTATTTATATTCTCCTGTGCTTGCTTCTAAGGTTTTGACCATGTACAGTTCAAAATAAAAAAGGGGAAGGGCAGCAAGCCAGATCCTGAAACCTAGGATCAAAGTATTTCATTATGATTTTGACTTCAGCAATGCAGCTCGTGTACCAGCAACTGCATCATGTACTAGAAGCTGCTTTTTGTCACTTGGCAGATAAATCCTCAGTTGACAAACACTGCTCCAAAACGAACCACAGCAAATTAACCACTGCTTTGCCATCAAACTGCTCTGCACCTCTCAAGAACCACCAATTCAAGCACTGCTTTGCTTTGGTGGGAAATACTAATAGCAAGTAAATACTCACACAAACTGTACCATAATGAGAGGAATAAGAAAGACTAGGACACAAGAGGCAAAACAGTTTAGCAACTTCATTTTTTTTTTCTTGTGCCAGAAATTGGAGACAAAACAGGATGAAACTACATGAGCATTACATACAGTGTGGCTGAGGACTGAGTAAAATTGAAAACATTGCTCTACTGACAAAGGAGAGGCTGCATGGAGGTCTCAAACTCCACTTTAAAACTCTTCTCTCTTTCAGTCCATATAAGTAATCTGTTTAAAGCACACTCCAGTTGTGCTTAATTGAGGACAATATAAAGAAGTAGCAACTGAATTAAAATAAAGCAACAGCTATTGAACTCAAAGATTCACTTTTCTAGATTGTTCCTTCAGTGATAGTTAAAATATTGCTTCTCTGTGATCATCCCCTACCTCAACAAACCTCAAATTGATTCCTGAGTGGTTCCTACAAGCTTTAGTTAGCTTTTGTTTTCATGTATCAGACACACTACATTTACAACACACACATATAATAGCAACCAATATTAAGTCAGTCACAATCCAACTATTTCCTCTATTTACCACCATGATGACAGAAGCCAGGGAGGTCATACAGGCCAAACACCAGACTGACAGCAAAAGGAAAATTCCTATTCTGAAAACATGTCAGCATCTCGTAAGACTTCGGGAGTATTCCTGAACTGTCAAGGCCTATGTGGAATCTAAGGAAAACTTCTCTGAACATCAAGTAATAGGATAAATAGGTTAAGAAACTATTCTGGGTGCTCTTTCTTCTAGAGTGACCATATTTACTGCTCAGCATTTGGAAAAAAGTGATGAACAGTCTCATTTGAGTTTGTATCACCTGGCAGATCAGTAACGATGTGACAGTGGTTCTGGTGTGGTTTGGGATGGGTTTTTTGGGTTTTTTTTTCAATGGACTCCACCTGATGAGCTGTACGAGCAGAGTTGAGGAGATGAACAATACAGGAGTTTCTTAAAGTAACTATGCATTTGGAGAAATAAATTTGGAACTGCACTCTGAAGAAACTTGCTTTCCATGCCTATCCAAGCTAAATGCACACACAAGCAATACGCCTAAAATTAAGTAATATACCTCCAAAATGTACTTCTTGTTATTAAAATTATCTCAAGGCTACAGTACTAAGGCTGTATGAGGTAAATAAACCAATTAGTTTATTCAAGAAGATGTTTTTTTTACCATATGACAGCACCTCACTGATGATGTTTCAGCATTGGTGCTGCACAGAGCAGCTACTGACAGGACACAGCTGTGCAAGGGTTCTGTCAAAAAGCACCTGAGGGATTTACCTTTGAGTTGGAAAGCAAGAAAATGCCATTCAGCATTTCATGTGGACCATGCCTTTCTTGAGAGTGCATTATTTGAACACTATAGTGTCAGCATGAGGTAAAACATGCCCTTCACTCTAACTTAGGTATCTAGATTTAGACAACACACAAGGTTCAAAGTCACAGCTTCTGCCCTAGATTAAAAAAAAATTAAAATGTTATTTTACTTTTCTTAAAGCTACAACCAGTGTACACTCCACACCCCTTTATCAAGCCCCATGTGAGACCCACCTTCTGTCTTATCTTGGAGGCTGACACTGTACCTTAAAGATAAAAAGACTTTGGACACACTTTCAAAGACAAAGCAAAAATTTGCAGCCTTCCTACTCTAACTAATGAGTAGACATGACACAAAAGAAAAATTTGAAAATGCAAAATATGTGCTAGCTGACCTTACTTGTATGAAGGAATGGTGACATCCAGTGGCCACGTGTGTCGGTTTTTACTTGCAGTTTACAAGCACAACTATTTCAAAACAGAGCTTTGGCTTCCACCAAAATAAAGGTAGTGTAAGCCGAAAGATACAGCTGCAGTTTCACACAGATAAATCCAAGGGTAGAAGAACAGTTGAAGACTCAACTTCAGTGTTCAGAAAGACAGCAATACCTTCTAATAGTACTGCAAATGTTGGGCAAAATATCTCCTTTCCTAATCCCTCGCTCTTTATGACTGAGTTTGAGAACTGAGATCTGTCCCAAAACTTCTGTTCCTGTTCCTACTTGTCAAAACTTACCAAATTGCTCTTTAATGCTCATTACTCTTCAGCAAAACAGAGTCATGTTATGTAGGTGGGCATGGCCAAGTGGGTCAGCTGTGATGGCAGCATAAGGCCAGAAGTCAACCCTCCCAATAAAATTGACATTTAAGAACTTCCTTGGGTCTTGTTTGAAGCCAGCTGGTTTACATTATCTGCCTTTGATCACTGAAAGAGTAGAAGTTCTTAGGTGATGCACTAAGACATTCTTTGTCAGGGGAAAAAAAAAAAAAGTAATTTTCTGACCTAGTTTTCCCCTCTAAAGAGCAGCTACTGTAAAGGAAAAGGTCACACATTAAAATATTTTGGGAATCCTTGATGATTCTTGTTTATTTTATGCCCTGTGAAGTCCTTAAGCTTACAGAGCTCTGTGCAAGGAGAATTTTTATGAGGTTGGAAACATCTGCCCAACATCTTAAAGGCAGAACTGAGCTATCATCTTTAACATAAGTGATCTATGGATATTTGAACCCCAGTTCCCAAGCTGGGACTATGCCATAAACTGGTGATAAATCTGTTGGAAGATGAAAATTAACAGATAATGTTCAGATCACTGGACTGTCCTGCACACCTCGTGATGAAACAAAAAGCAGTCTTTGGAGATCCACTGTTTCTTTGACTCTTCACCACCTTCCAGAGTGAGTAGGAATTTCTGAATCAGATTATATCCATGACAGAAAGCTAAGCAAGACAACATACAATAATGGTTCAAACCACATTCCCACCTCAGGACAAACAACACAAGCTGTCTTCCTAATGGCCATCCAACACCAGAAAAATGACAGCAGGAGCTAGAGCTGGCAGAGGGATGACTTGATGACAGAAGAGCAACCAACCAGAAGTACTGGATGGCTCACTGGCCCAGAGAAATCTCTGAGCTTTCTATTTTCAGTGCATGCACCTCCCACACTAAGGATCTAGCCACTGCTGCCTACTCCACTCTTGTGAAGCCCTACCACAGGCAGACAAAACTGCTATTTCTAATAACAAAACCTACTCAAAGCCAGAGACTGCTCATAACTACAACTAAGGAAATTCCCAGCCTGTTGCAAACCCTAACAGCAGTAACTGATAATCATTATATGATGACTGGTGCCCTTTTTGAAATGAGCTTGGCAGGCCTCAGGCAAGGACTACAGAGATACCAACATCACAAAACTCCTCGTAATTGGCATTAATTGCTTCTTTGTTGTCAACACACACAAGATCTGCCAGGGATTGAATGAAGTTACTAAATTCATCTCTAGTGATGGCCCTTCAGCACATTACTAGGCTGGTGCAAAACACACACAGACTGTCAGTGCAAAATTGGGCTCAAGGCTCTGTTAATTGCCCTTTTTATGCAGTAATTTTTTTTTCTTTTTTAAAAGAAAGTTTAATTAAGAAACTAAACGGTTCCCATTTTAACAGGGAACAGAAGGGATGGTTCTTACATGAGGACTCATCTGGATGCTCCTGCAAGAAATTATGGTGATATTCACGCCTCTCTGAAGGTAGAGGATATAACAGAGATGTAACAGGGATATAACTTACAAATCAGAAAGTTGCCCTCTTCTTCCAAACTTCTTCATTGCAGTTTAATCCAGTGCTGCCAAGCACATGAGATAGTGCACAGAAGCTTAGAGATGCAGCTCAGCATGTATCTCCTGCATGGTTATTTTAAACTTCAGCCTAAGTCTAAAGGAGTAAATTTCCATCCCGAGTCTTCATGGACATTTGGCTACATGCCCTTATAGCTAAGGCTAAATAAGACCTGACATCAATTAGAGCATGCAGAAGGGCCAGCTCAGCCTCCAAAGAAGTGTCAGCATATTGCCTATTTGTGATCTCTCTCTGCTTCCATTTTTGCTTTGACTCACCTGAATATTAAACTACCTTAAGGAGGAAAAACTACTGGACATAACCACAGGTGCAATTACTCAACAAAAATTGAATTTACTTTTATTCTTATTTGATGCAGAAACAAATCTCTCTAGTAACTTCTCATCCTCTTTTGGACACAGGTATGGATCAATCAGTCTATTCAACACTCTAAAGTATCCATCCAAGAATAACTGACAGTTATGAAATGCCACAAAGATCTAACCAGAAATAGAGAGGGATAGAAAGGGCGGAATTAGGAACTCATTTCAGGTTTTACACAGCTGAGTAATTTTACTTGACAGCCACTGATTTAAGAAGTTAGGTCATTCTATAAAACATCAGGGAATACTCTTAGCAAAGGAGTCAGAGGAATAATTTCCTATATTCATGTTTTCCCTGCCTTGGAACATGGCTTGAAAGGTTCTCAGCAGAATTAGGCTAGAAAGAACAAGTGGCAAGACTATCTCCCCCTGCAAAAGTAAATCAAGACCTACATTTCTGTATCATGCTAAATCCAAAGCAGTTCCTGAAATTAAGGAAATGTAGCAAAAATCAACCCTGAAATATATGCCTTAATACAGTCTGATCTGCAGTGGAAAGCTGACAGGCAAACCACACATCTTGTACAAGATCTTATCCTAAGGCATAATACCAAAGCTATAAAACAGTGGAGCTGGCTAGTCCTAAAATCCTGCTCATTCTCTCCAAGAATTACCTAGAAAACCATAAATCACAGAAATACAGCATGGAAAAGTCTTGTGACTACTTTCACTGGGAGAATCTCTCATACACAATTCAACACATTATTTGGTTGCTTTTTCTTTCCCTCTGGCTCATTCCACCAGATAAAATTACACATTACAGATTACTGAAAAGCACATTACAGCTATGAAAGTCAGTGCACTGCTATCAGGTATCTCATACAGCCTCAAAAGAAGAAAAAAAATCAGAATCTACTCTGGCAAATTCATTAAGGAAGAGGCTTTTGAAAAAAGTGGGTTATCCAACAGGTCTGACAAATGTCTGTAAACTTTCAAAAAGAATGAATCAAGAAGAAAATAGTTTATAGAAGCAACTTGAATGCCAAGCCCATCAACTGTCATCTTAATTATAAATTACATACCTTCTTTGAGTTTTTTTAGACTAGAAATGATTAGTCAAATATGATTAATACTTAGTACTCAGAACAATTTTTATATCTACATATATACATAAAGGTATAAATATGTGTGCACGTGTATATACATACACACACATGCTTTGCTATATAAAGGCAATATAAATTCAAAGATGCTCAGACAAGAGGGAGTCACCTAGTCACTGAAAAGAAAGAAGAAATCAGTCAAAGCCATGTTTGATACATGATTTTCCTGCTGCTAAGGCTTGATGGCTTTTGTCAAAAGCAGGAAAGAAGTTTAAGTAAATGGGAGACAAAAAAGAGAGTTCATCACAAGGAAAAAGAAAAGACAGGGAGCTCAAACCCTTTAACCAGTTCCACACAGCCTGCAGAAACAGCTAACGGAGAGCCCCAAATCTCTACAAGCTAGTGCTACAACTTGGATGCAGCTAAGGAATGGTATTAACAGCAAGTGTTTTTTAGACTTGTTTTTCTATTTGATACTTTTCCAGTTTTCCAATCAAGAATGAAACCTCCTGTTCTGCTAGAATGAAGCCAGTTTTAAGGTTCCCCAGTGTCTAAAAATACCTAGCAATTGAAATGAACTAAAGTGACTGTTAGGCACATGGATTTCAAAGAGTTCCAGTCTGACTAGATTTGAAGAAATTCTTTGAGGTGTCTCCAAATCAAGACAGGTTTAAGCTTCTAGGACACTGGCAAACACTGACACCAAACCAAACCAAAAATTACCCTACAAAAACCAAACCAAACCAAAAAAGCACCCAGAGAGTGGTCTCTAGGCTTAGAGATGCTGGTGTCAAACAGCAGGGAAGAAGGGAGAAGTCCGAGCAACATGAACAAATGGAGTAAACAAGTAGCAAGAAAATCTTTATGCAAAAGAATGCTTGATACATAAGTATAAAAATTTAATTAAAGAGATAAGCAATATAAGAATTACCTCTGAGATTTTCCCATTGCTGCTAGACTTGACTTAATTATCACAAACATAGATTAATGGCAGAGGATCATGAAGTTCTTCACAAAGCCAGTCAACAATTGCAAGCCCAACTCATCACTACACAGCATTTTCTGCTACACAATTCTTGGCTTTTTATATTACTCTCCCCATTGGACTTAAGCTTCAATAACCAGTTCATGTAAACCTGTGGGGACATATCATCTATAACTGTAACTGCTTCCTACACATCCTTCCCGGTTACAAGATGGGACATTACACTCTTCTCCCTTCTCAACTCCCCAAACAGACAGTTTGATTATGAGGGTAATATGAAGAAAAAGATGTTACTGCTTCCCAAAACTGACAAAAGCATGATAAGAAACTTTGTCCCTCCTTGCCACATAAACTTCAGAACACCAACTTGCTGCTGTTGAGAGCTTTTCCCAAACAGCAAACTCCAGCCCCTTTCCTCCTAGCAGAGTACCAGTCTGCTTGCTACGAGGCAAGAACAGCAACCTCTTATACCCTGCAGTCCATAGAGGGACAGCTGTGGCAAGCTGCTGTGCTAACACTCAGCCTGTGTTTGCTACAGCTTCTTCTGCAGGTGTTTCCTGAGAGCTGCAAGAATGGGCAGGAGCCATGCATGCCATCACAGTTATCTTCACATGCTGCCGCCTACATGGAAATACTTGCAAGCTAATAATGTGTCATTTGGTATTGAACTGCAAGAGACCTTGCAACCTGAACTGCAGCATTACACAGCTGATGTACTGCTGGGTGCGTGCTGGCCCCAGGGATTGTTTCCCATTTGTCTGATTTTGCAACAGGGTAGCAGTGGAAATCTCAAAGGCACAGAGCAGAGGCGTGAAGACCAAGAAGCAGAAAGTAACCTGAAAGAAAACTACTCACTGAAGCACAAAGATTCATTGGCCATGGATAGAGACATTTTTAAAAGCAAAATTAGTGCTGCCAAAAATCAGCCATGACGAGTTGAAACAGCAGAATCCAGCCTCAAGCTCAACATCATTTAAAGATTTCCATAAGAGTTTTTCTCAAGTTACTGTTACACAAAAGCTCCTGAGACAGTGTTCTGAGCAGTTTTAACACTCCACTGTTTGCAGGAGTTTTTTAAAAGCCATTAGATAAGGCAGTTGTTCTCTCAGGAAATTTTACTTCACTCCAGTTAAGATACAAGCCATTTTAAAAAACCCAACCAATCAACAAAAAAATCCCAAACCCAAGCCCTCCTTCATAGTATTTTCCTTTTTGTACTCATGCTGCTTGAGGAATTTCTGTTTATGAACAAAATGCAGCTTAAAAAAAATGACACTGCACTATCAACAAAACATACACAGCTGAAAATGCTTGTTAGCATTATCCAAGGGCAAGGAAGGAAAGGGGAGGTTGATCAAAAAACTAATTTTGAAACCCTAAATACTTCTCCTTGAATATAGATTTCTACTTCTCCTTGCAGGCTTCCTATAGGCACCTGCAAGGGACAGGGACAGGTGCCCTGCAAAACACCTCTCAGGTAACAGCAGTTCTCCTCCAATTATCCCCCTGTGCACTGCACAAGACAAAAGCAACTTATCCTGGAGATGTCAGCTCCTTTTCTGGCTCCAAAGACCATGAAAGGGGTGGGTTGCCACTCCAGTCTGCTGACCCACTTCATGAACCTGCAGTTAACAGCCTGCCAGCAGCTATCAGCTCTCATATACAGACAGCCCTTTATAGCAGCGTGGACAAGTGTATCAGCATCTGAAGACAACTAAGGATGCAATCTGACTTAAAAAATGAAAAAAAAAAAAAATGGCAGCATTTATATAAATGATCTAAAAATTATATATTTGCAATAATATATAGAAAGACCAGGGAAAATTCAGAAGGTCATCTAGCTCATTTCCCGACCTCACAGCTTTACATTAATTCCCACACAGACCATAATAACTTTGGTTTTACTCCATGGATGATCTTGCTTTAAGGATAAGGTTGGATCAGATGAAGTCTTAGAAGTCCATTTCATCCTGAATTCTCCTATGATTTGTAAAATGCTGATACATACTTAGATAAGGAATAAATGATAATTTCACATTAAAACTAAACCTTGTAATCCCTTCTTAAAAAAACCAAGGAACTTTTAAACTTGGACGGAACGAAAACAAATGTCAGTATCTACTTCTTGAGAGTTATTAAACCCAGCTATTTGCTCTTTCTTCTGGAGCACAAAAATTCTGACAAATCACATGATCATATATTATTCTTTCCTCTGGGCTCTGAAATTCAGCCTGCATCTGGAACAGATGCACAAATTATGGGGACAGAAGCATACAAAGACTGGTTCTGGGAGAAGTCATATAAATGCTTTAAATCTAAAATGCTTAACACACTGAATCCTTGTTGGGGGTTGCCCTGTCTTTCCAAACCAAGACAATCCTAGAAAACACTCATATTTGTACATATAGAAAGGTAGTGCTAGAACACAAAGCCCAGCTGTGATCCACTAAACTAAGAAAGAGGCAGTGCATATGCAAATGTACTGCAGTCTTGTTGTATTTTTAGTGTCACACTACTCCTTACAGACCACACACTTCTTTAGTGAAAAACATCTGTTCCAGTATGACCTGTTGGGCACCATTATACCATTTGCTCAGTGTTACATGTCTAACACCTTTACATTTCTGTCTCCAGGCATTCAGACAGCCCAGTTATACCCCAGACAGTTACCAGGACACATTCCTTGGTTTTCCATTCTTACCTTCTCTCCGCTAGAGTAGAAGAAATAACGCAATCGGACAATGTTACAATGATCCAACTTTCTCATAATCTGGAGCTCTCTGTTCTGAAACAAGAGAAAAGCAAACAATTAGAAAAACTCTCTGTAAGAAAAAGGTAAGGTGCCATTGTGAACACTTTAACATAAAGATAGAGAACCTGACAAACCAAAGAACAACTAAGTTGGAAAGAGGCAACAGCTTTCACATGTTTATTCGTGTTCATTGCAATTGCTTTATTATTGAGAATATTGCCAACTTTGACTACATTTTCTCTCTAAATCAAAGATCCACAAATCCATCACGTAATTCAAGAATTACCTAATTGCATTATCAAAGGCTCAGTGGTAAAAGGCAAAAGCACATTAACTTTTCATTTTTATTTTCTGATCTTATTATACAATGTATCAACCAGAAGGATAGGAAGCCTATCTCCTTTGAATACTGTAAAAATAACTCAAAGATTGTGAAAGCAAACAACATTTCCACCTACATGCCCACCCTTCTCTACAGTGCAAGAGAGGTTTGTAACAAAAGATCTTTTCCTCTACCATTCTTTTTGCAATAGCAACAAAAAGCACCTGAAACTGATTAGGTAATCCCATTTCCACTTCTGTTCAACTAAGGTTAAACCAATTTAGACAGACAGAATAATAGCATTATTTCCCCATTTTATATCTACCTGAAAAAGCTGTTAAAATAAAATTAGTTCATCACATGCATGATAAACTGGGAACTTCACTGCAATATCTGTTGCATAAATAAGGCCTGAACAAATGAAGGATCTTACAGCCTAGCACGTAAAAACAAATGAAGTTTTGAAATGCAAGTATGAGTAAAAACAAGCAAGTAAAATTAGCACAGCTATGTTTGTCACACTTCATTCCACAGCTGTTGCTACAATACTTTTTTCCTCTAGTAACATTTACACATCGCTGTTTTTTCCTTTCTCAATTAATACGCAATCTGCAGCTACAAAAATAGAAGGTATTCCACTTTCTACTTTGATCATGGGATTGTTAAATATATATCCTTAAACTAACAAGAACTAATACACCAGATTAATTCACTGGTCTTTACTAGCATCATTAACTCTGGCCAAGTTCAGGCATATTTGGGAAGTAAACTCTTTAGCCACCATACATTTTCACACTTAAATGCACAACGCTAACACCCACTTTGTGCAGTGCTGCTGTCAAAACAATGATTTCAGATTCTGTGTTATCAGAGGGTCACATACGGTGTCTGTCACTACAATTAATTGTTAAGGAACTCCACAAGAACCACTCAGAGCTTCTAATGTGAATGTGGCTACAAACTGCTTTTAATTCCTCTAAGCCATGTAGCCTTAAAAAAAAAAAAGAGGTGCTACATAAGATGCAGTATTATTAATCCTATCAACCCTGCCACCCGCTGACTCAAAAAATACTTCAGTATTAGCCAGCTCTTTACAAACACGAGTGACATCTCACACAGTTATCAGCTGACAATTACCCAGCCAGGAGTTAAAGAGAAAGCAAGTCCCTCCCTGAGCCTGCCTGGCCTCTGAACAGATTAAGGCCTAATACCATTTGGGGTATACCAAGACAGGACTATTCTGTACTGCAAGATGAAGAGAGAAAGTAAGAGAAAGCAAGGAGAGACCTGTGAGTGAGGCTTTCACATAACTCCTGCAATCTTAGGGAGTGAATTTGTGAAAAAGGAATACAGGCTTCACCACAGAACCTCATCAATATGCCTCACATCTCACAGAGTAAAGCATTCTCCTGGTAGGAACAGGAGCTCACACAGTCTCCATTTACACATTCTTTAATAAATCAAATTTAAAAAGTCAATATTGGGAGTTATGGCTGGGGTTTCTGTGCTACATAGCACAATTCAAACTTCAGATCAACAGAATCCCATCCTCTTGTCTTGTCCAAACCACTGCTGGGCATGAGGTACCTCCCTGGACCATACAACATGAGAGATTTCAATTAGTGAGTCAAAGCAGGGATGGCTCTAGATCCCACTGGTTACAGAATCACCTATTACGACAGAAAACTCATTTCTCCTGTTGGCTTTTACACTATTTAACAGTGTTACTACAGGACTAAACCTAACACTGCAGGTCCTAGCACCTCAACCAAATTCCACCAGCATCTCATAGCCCAACATATGGCAAGTAATTTCTTCTTCCCTTTCTCCTACTGACTGTGAGATGGGAGTAATACCTTTTATCTCATGGATTTTCTGGAAGAAACATGAATATGCTAAGCATTAATGTGCAAATATTATTTTGGCAATATCTCTACTAGCTTCTTAAAATACCCGTACATACTCTAAGTCAGGTTATCACTTTGTGTTCTTTAGATAGTGTGTACATGCTGACTGGATGCACTGGAAAAAAGAAATCAGCAAGTTATTCTAATGCTAGGCTGAAGTTATATTTATACTCTGGTATCTCATCCTACCACAAGCATAGTTTCTGCCTACTGTGTTGCCTTCCACTTTGATCCATCTCCTCGGGCTCTCATCCTGACCATCTGCTGCAGCTGCACAAAGAGTGCTTCAAGAGGTGCTAATATCAGGGATAAGTCATAAACCAGTTACACAGTAACCTATATCTTGCATCCTGTGACTAGGCAGAAGGAAACATATCTAAACTGCAATCTTAGCCAAATAGTCACCTCAGCTATCTTAAAACCAAGCTGATTTCTAATCACCACTCCCTGCTGAAGTTAAAACTGGAAATACTTGAACAGTTGCAAAGCTCAAATTGGACATGGCAGGGGAACAGATACTGATGTTCATGTTCAAGAATTACTTTTTTCTCAGATGAATACTTCAAGTAGACTCACTTTACCATATACTTCCCTGTATACATCTTAAGTAAGTAACAACATATTCACATTATGATGTGGGTGACTGAATGCCAGGTCAGAATTGCATGGAGGGGAAAGGGAAATACCAGATTATAACCAGGAAACCTTTAGTGAAATTAACAGTGGCAAATGTTACGCACCAAGTGCAAGAGACAAAATGCATGTCTAAAGATAATGCAAACTAAAATCATTTCAAAACATGCTGATGACAAAGGCTGACAGTGCGCCTTTAAAATACAGGGTAGAAGAAAAGCAAAGGCTCATACTTATCCTCAACTCATCATTTCTGTCATCCAAGAAATATGGATGCGAAGTCAAAGACCCAACGAAGAGGAAGTTGTTAAACTTTCCTGTTCTCCCACCCATTCAACATGAAGGAATGAACTGAGTTTTCTAACTGAACGAGTGCACCAGGCCTGGTAAGCACCGAAGAAAGCACCAGCCTTGCCATAGCAGAGGACCCAGCAGACATCTGTTCCCATCTGTTCCCATCAGAACGTGCTGCTGTGGCACACGTTCCTTTGAGGAACTGCAAACCAGTGGGACTGTGAAGAGATGACTCAGCACATTTTCTGCAGTTCAATTTCTTTATCTAAAAGAGATTTCTTTATCCAGAAGGCAAAGGCTGCTGATGCTGACTGCTTTAAGATAAGTGCATTTAAACCCTCCAGTAACTACTGAAGTAAATGCTATGTGACAAAACCCTGTTCATCTCTTATGAAGACAACTTTCTTAGACGAGACTGCCTTTTATCTGCTCATTATATTGAGGAAAACTGGTTGCTCATCAAGGTTAAAGATTTGGTAAAAAATTGCCAAGACATCAGATTTATTATATTTTCACAGCACAGCCAAGAAAGTTCATGCATGAAGATTCATGCCTTCTCTCTGAAGTTACATTCCCGATCCCTCAGAGCTGCGCTAATGCTGCGGGTGATACAATACAATCAAAGCAAGGTCATTTCTGCCTCACTACTGTAATCTGCTACTACAGACTGGGATAACCATCACTCCCTGCCACACATACTTTCCTCCCCATCCAGGGGTTTCTAGAGCTAAATCAGTTTGCATTCATCACTCCTAGTCTGATTTTTTGCCTTCTCCCTGCCTCACACCCTCTCCCCAATCCCCTTCTCCCTCCCCTTCTTACAAGAGGGGATAAAATGACTGACTTATCAGAGATGAGGCTTTATGGACTTGCAAGTTCCTGAACTGGACTAGAGCAAAAGAAGGTGAAAGGTTTTGTACAGCTCATGTCAGTATGATATTGTCAATATACACCCAATGATGTGGAGAAATATAACCTGGATCCAGTTCAAGAGAGAATTCCTCAGTTTCCTTAGCTGATGGACATGCTGGATTTTGATTTTTTTTTTCTTCTGAAAAGCCTTTTTTAAGTCTCAGTAAGTTTCTTTGTGGATTATGTTCAGTGCAGATGAAATGGGAGAAATTAGGAATTTGTATTTTTGCTTTGTGTCACACCAAGGACATGATCTGGTTATTTAAAAAAGATGAAATTATGTATGCCTTGAACTTTTAGAGAAGATATCTTTTAGATGGAAAGGCAGGATAATCTACCAGTCTAATTCAACAAGTACCTTCAGTATTAGATTTCTTGCTTAAATCAAGAAGAACAACAACTAAGGTTAATGCTTATTTTAGCACTTTTAAAAAGTACTTGCTATTATTCTTGGTGTGATACCTTCAAATGATGAAGCTCACTACTTTGTGTTCTTCTGTCTTATTGAAAAAAACAGAACATGGAGCACAACTGCATTAACTCTGGCATTATAGATAGATGGAAGCAGCACAGTAGATCCAAATTTCTCAGTACACACACTATTCTTGATCTTGTACGTCATGTTTACTGTTTCCTCCTTTTCTCTGCTTCCACCGTAATCTTCTCCATTCTACCACATTTCTTATCCTTCATAAAGGAATTCCCAAAACGAAGAGCACAAAGAGAAAGCCATGGACAAAGTGAGGAAGAAACCAGTTTCCAGCCAGAGGCATGAAGACAGTGATGAGGCAGCAGGGCTTCCTTCTTCTTCCCCCTTCAACAGCCAGAATGACTCATCACATCCACTCACCTTCACCTGCTGCACTGCTGAGCCTGCCCTGAGAACAAGCTCAGGCTGAAACCTTGAGAGATGCAAAGCATTGTTCATCCAGCAGCAAAAAAACTCTTCCACCCTCTCCCACCACAAGAAAAAGGCTGGACTCCAAGCTCAGGGCAGCAGGCACATGCTGAGAGGACTTTCAGTGTGAGCCTAGCCAGATACCCTCAATACTTTGCAGAAACAGTTGCTTGCACAACAATGAAGTCATCTCTCCTAAACTGAGCTTTGCAAAACTTACCAAAACAAAAAGACTCAAGACCATGGAGGATGCCACTGAAATAGCACCTTGCAGGTTACCATGGGGTAGTGGGATCATATTTAGCACATTTTCACTAATATTGTTACTAAAGATCCAATCCTGGTATGTGTGGTTTGTCCTAAGCTTAGGAGTCAGTCTCCAAATTAAAACTGTACCGTATCTTCTGTAAAAACTGAAGGTGCCTGACCCATTCTTCCAAAGATAGATTTCAAACTCCATCAATCACAGAAGTGCTTTTAACACTGTCCTGCAGTCAGCAAAAGTATTACAGAAACTACTCTCACAGAACTGACTTTAACAGATATATGATAATTCAGGCATTTTACAGAACAAAGGCCACTTCCTACATCCATCTTGCTCTAATATATCACAAATACATCAGCACTTGGAGGAAAAAGTAGTGCAAAAGGGGCTTAACTACAGAAGCCTGGGCTGGGAATCTGTCCATGGTGGTCATCAACAGCTACCCACCTACGTTATGTCCATTTTTTAGGCAAGCAATTTAAAGCAGAGATAAATATCAACAGGGATCACAGTCTTCCTCATTTACGTTTGAGGTGTGGATTAGGACAAAGCCCCAGTCTCCCCCTCCTGTCAGTCATGGCATATTTACAGCACCAGCAGATCTAATTTGGGGTGGTCTCCATTTTTAGCACACCTGTTAGTCTCAAACTCACGCAGTCATGACCTTTAATCCAAAAATAGCAGACAATGCCAACAAAAAAAACCTATTTATTAAATACCTGCATCTATGACACACCAAGAGCTGTAATGACACAACACCCACCACCCAGTTCCTGCTGTTCCATTGATGACTGTTAAATACTTGGAGCCCAGCAAGTCAAAAAGTCCACATACCCTGTCCTGCTTCAGTCTCTACCAATATGTATGTAACACATGCACAGAAGCAGTTTTGAGGGTTAGAAATTGTAGAAACGCTTCAAATTTATAACCCAAAAAGTCCCAGAAACATAGTTCAAATAAATACTAATTTATATATTGCTGACGTTCTCAGATCCCTAAGGAAAACAAAAACCAAACAAACAAAACAAACAAACAAAAATTCAATGATAGCCATCAGCAGTATACAGTTCAAATATAGAACTGCTGCTTTAAATATCCTCACCCTCCACCCCTTCCTTATATCTCTTCCTGCCTGCCATTCACAGGAATCCCAAAGGGAAATCCCAGAGGCTAAGTACCTATACACCATGAGAATAACGAGTGCATGTGCACGGTGCCACGCAAGGGGCATGAGCAGAGGAAGCTGCCAGGGGCTCCAAGATACAAAATGCTTGTGCATGCACTTCTGTGCAACTCGGCACATTGCGGTTGCATCATGCTCTGTTTTCCTACACAACCAGAAGGAATCAAAGGTTCCAAGCCCAGCTACATCTTGCTACCAAGATCCACGATGTTGCCACACTTTTCATTGTTTTCCACCTCACAAAAATCTGGTAATTAAGATCCTGAAGC
Organism: Certhia americana; assembly: GCA_018697195.1. Lineage (NCBI taxonomy): Eukaryota > Metazoa > Chordata > Aves > Passeriformes > Certhiidae > Certhia > Certhia americana. The sequence continues at coordinate 25,156,790 of CM031857.1, forward strand.
ACCAAAAGATGGAGGTGCACAGCAAGGCTGCACCACAAAGTGTTCCTGATATGCTGGCCTGCAAACACCCAGAACGAGTCGCAGGCACAAACGCTTGTGTCAGCTGTATTCTGTCCAAAATTTATTACTGAGCACAGCGACCTTCAGCCTTGGCATGGCTACAGAACAGGGCAAAAAGTGTCAGCTCTGAATGCGGCAGCAGCAGGCAGGACCTGCCTGAAGAAGCCAGTGGGCAGAGTAAGCTGGGCTGGAGCTGGAGCCAGGCCAGAGCAAGATGAAGGCACAGGGTTTAGGCAAGTCTAGGTGGGGCCACCAGCACACTCCCAACCTGCAAACCCGTGATTTAACAGCTCGACTGAAATTAAAGAGTGGGCAGGGGAAGCAGGAGTCAAAAATATGCTTTAAACTAAAGACCTCAAATAACAAGTGAAACAAGAAGTCACCACAAAGGTGGGATAGATTTCATTAGCCCCTTCAGAACGAGACAGATTTGAACCCCAACCAGGCAGTAATGAATGAGGTGACAGGCATACTGGATGAAAATCTGAGCTACTAACACACACCTTGTTTTCACCCTATTAATTCCTTCTATTCTGTTACAGCTCCCAATAAACGCAGGCATTACATCCCTTCTCAGGAAGAGACCACATGCTCTCCAGTTCCTAATTCTTCCCCTAGCCAGTCAGCAATGGCAAGTGCCATATTATGTCATCTCCAGGCTGCTCTTTCCAACACAGAACACAGTCCTTCAGCAGACAACTTGATATTCATACTGCTATTACACATAGTTTCCTATAACTGGAAACAAAAATGGCTTATTTGTGTTCTGAAGAGATAAAACAAGCCTCTCTCCTGGGAGAACAGAAGAAAAAAAGATCTGACTTTTCTTCCTGTATCTCAGCAGTTAATTGAACAGTGGAAGACAAATTCATTAGCTCACTGTTCCCTCTGAATGGAAGTGGAGTTTAAGAGCCTCTCAAAGACTTCATAGCTTCTCTAAATTCCTTCCAGCTTTGGAAGCTTGAGATTAAACCTGGAAGATAAACTCATTTCCAGCATCATGTCACTTCTGGACAACCTGAAATTCACTAAAACATTTTTAAGTAGTTGTTTCAAATACTGTGACCTGATCAACAGCTCAGTTTTACACTTCTATTCTACAGCATCTGCTGTGCTCTGCCAGCAGCAAGTCCAGATGCAGAAGGAATTGCAGTGTACCCAAGATAAAAGTTATAAAAACAGAACTAAGTCTGTAACTCAGAGAGGTTGTTCAAGTCCATTATAAGATTGAAATAAAGTGCAGTAGAAAAAGAACAGAAAGGGAAAGTATTTTGTAAAAAGCAGCCCTATGCTTTCAGAGATAATAATAGCCATTCTTTTTCAGTGGAAGCACAGAGGAACTCTGTTAAAACACCCTTACAGTAAAAATCCTTTTCCTTTCATAGAAATAGCAGACAGATTTTCCTCATGTTGTGATTTTTAACTCTTCAACTAAGAAGAAAGCAAGCATAAAAACGCCTTTAACACCAGTCCTCAGGGAGTCTGCAACATCCACAGAACCTTACACCTGCAATCGTAACCAGAACAGGTTGCAATTAATCTACCAATCAAATAAGTTCCAATCTCCCACGGGCATAAGACGTTTGCTGGGTTGCTAATCACTATGTTATTAAACATTAATGAAATGTTTTATTACTCTTGGCCTTCTCTTCTTACATATGATGTAGCAGATGTTTCATGCAAACAGATTCCAGAACAAAACAAAAATAATTTCTCCTCACCATCAAAAAGTATTTATTTATTTAGAGAGCAGGTAAATGCTGCTTCCAATGTTTATTTTTCCTTTGTCTCACGCCTAATGCTACATGACATGAAAAAGCCTAATGTTACAAGCCATGAGGGGAAAATTACTCCCTCAGATCTGAGAGACAAGGTTCAAATTAGAAGACACAAAAAAGGGAAACAGCAGATGAAGACTGAGCAGGGAGTAAAGGGAGAGTGGAACTGGCAAGTGGAATTTGCTTGCAGATGATTATTTGCCAAGCAGAATTAAATTTTCAAGAAGTGCAACTTCTCAGTAATGGGCTCCCAGAAAACTAGGCTTTTCAAAGGTTAAGCATTACCTGCTGAATTCAGAGGGAGGCTGGGCACCTCCTCCTCTGGGGCTGGGGGAACAGGAGAGGAAATTGGCTCAACTCCAGTAGTGTGAACTCAAAATTGGAACTTAGACTCTTTACCTTATGCACATAGTCAATAAGCTATTCTCCCTAAATTCTTGTTGGGTTCCCCACCCCCTGGTTTGCTAAGTCTGTAATGAGCAGATAACAAAATTTATTAGTTACTCCTGTAACTAAGAAAACTACCACGTGTGAATACCAGGTCTAAGATAAACCTAAAATAATAAATACCAAATTTCAGGTAATAGCCCCACACATAAGAACGTTTCAACACTCCTTCATAGTTTTATATATAAAACCAATTCAAGCTTCCCCAAATACATATCTTCCTTTTAAAAGGCAGTAGCACATTCTTCCCAGAGCTGCAGAATAATTTCAGCAGTTGACCTCTGCTAGATACAAACAACCTATCACATGCTTGGAAAAGGAAAGCCAGCATTGTAAAAGTATAAATTTACTATAAGCTGTTGAAGAATTAGTGCTCCAAGTCTGATAAGACATTTTATCAGACTTTGCGCTTGAGGGTTTTTTCCTTACTCAGCATTAGCGCTTTTCAATCATTGTCCCATTTTTCAAGAAATCATTTCCTTTAGCAAAACGGTGTCACAGCACTAAAATTAAAAGATTGGAAAATCTTCACATTCACTTTTAGCCTAAATTGCCCCAAACGTACAGAGAAAAGCAAGTTTTAGTAACTATTTGCAAGGTGTATTTTATAATGACGAATTTAAAAGTGGAGACAATGATTAGATTCACAACTCTAGTCATACTAAAAAGGAACAGAGATCTCCATAAAAAGAAAGGCACAGAAAGAAATCATTTCATATGTCAGGTGAGCACCATGAATTTAAAGTGGCACACTTCTATCAAATTTCAAAAGGTTAGACTACTGCCTCATGTGCTTCCCAGTTTCAGAGTTTCCCATGCACCAGGTCCAGCTGGACCGAAACAGGGCAGGGGTAACCTAATTACCATGAACCCCAGTCCTTCTTTACCCACTAAGTGCAAAAATCATAGAATCACAGAATGGTTTGAGGGTCAGGAGGGACCTTTGAGATAATCTAGCTCCAACCTCACATCTCCCACCAGATCAGGTTGCTTAGAGCCCCATCCAACCCAGCCTTGAACATTTCCAGGAATGAGGCATCCAGTTTCTCTAGGCAGCCTGTTCCAGTGACTAACCACTTGCACAATGAAGAATTTATTTTTCACATTTAATCTAAACCTAACCTCTTTCAGTTAAAATCCATTCCCTCTTGTCCTACTATACATGCCCCTCCAAGTAAAAAGTCCCTCTCCAAGTCTATTATAACCTCCTTCAGGTGCTGGTAAGCTGCTCTAGGATCTCCCTGGAGCCTTCTCCAGGCTGAACAGCCCCAACTCTATCAGCCTGTCTTCACAGGAGAGCTGCTCCAGGTAGCTTTGTGAGCATCCTGACTTCCATCCAGAATAAAATGTGAACTTGCACATAACCCTGTAGCAAGTAAACAGAAGAGAACTGCTGAAAACAAGGGACTGAGGGAACAAAGATGACTTGGTCAAACTAATCATCTTGGCACTACTTCATCCAAAGGTTTCTCAGCAGCCATCACCAGATGCTTCCAAGGAAGTTCCTAGTCATCTGGGACCCTAAAACCTGAAGACATGGACATTTAACTTCTCTTTACTGAACCTGGAAGTTATTTCCAAAATGCAATTGTAGAAGGTAAGAGGCTCAATGCAAGTCAATCACAATTCATGTCAGAAATTATTTCCTACACCACCAACCACCTTTTCAATGGACTATGCATTCTTTTGTGCTTAACACACAGTGCTAGAGAGGATTCTCATACGCTAATTCATTAAAACATCCACTGTTAATAACAATTCAAGCAGCAAAACCTTCACTGACCTTGCAAAATATTTCACACTACAAGATCTTATTTTCATTGTTTAAGATCTACTACACACATCACGCAGAACAGACATGCTGTGGAGACAACCTGCAGTTGAGTAATGATCCTGCCCCTCTACTCAGCTTCAGTAAGGCCACACCTGGAGTGCTGTGTCCAGTGCTGAGCTCCTCAGTCAAAGGGAGACATGGAGCTCCTGAAGTGGGTTCAGCAGAGAGCAACAAAAATGATGAAGGTACCAGAGCATCTCACTTATGAGGAATGGCTGAGGGATCTGGGCCTGTTCAGCCTCAAGAAGAGATTACTAATAGGGGACCTCATCAATGTCTAACCACCTGAAGGGAAGGTGTCAAGAGGATGGAGCCAGGCTTTTCTTAGTGGTGCCAAACCATGAGACAAGAGACAATGAGAAGAAACTGATGCATAGGAAGTTTCACTTGAATAAGAGGGAAGAACTTCTTTACTGCACCATTAACCACACACTGGAACAGGTTTGCCCAGATAGGTTGCAGATTGTCTCCAACTGGAGATCCTCAAGAACCATTTGGAAGCAGCCATATGGTCTGGGATGACACTGCTTGAGCAGGGATGCTGGAACAGATGACACAGCATAGTCATTTATAACCTTGTCCATTTTGTGATTCTGTGAATTAATTTCCTTGTCCCACACCTAACTAGTGAAAATATTTTTTTCCCATTTTGTTGAAATCAAACTCTCCACAAAGGGTGCTGAGACCCTTTAGAATTCAAAATCCCAACAGTATGAAATAATGAAGATGATTGTCTGCTGAGGATGTGATACTGCCTACCTTGCTTATGTAAGCAAGACATTATCGCTCCCTACACATTCTGCACACAAGGTTAGGTTAAAACAAGAGTCACTGTATCTTGTACTCACTGTATACTTGCATTCAGGAAAATTCAAATAAATTTTAAAGGTGAATCAGTTAAAACCTTCTACATTGTTTAACTGAATTCAGAAAGGTCTCAGACACATTTATTTCTCTTGGAAAGTTCATTATCTACTCAAGAAGTCAGCTACAGCATTATCACCCACAAGCAGATCCATGCAAACAAGCCAGTAGGACAGCATGCCACAGTTCAGTGCTCCACCAGGAAGGGACTTTCTACTGCCACCTGCACATGACATTGTGCTTTTGGACTGCGTACAGGCTGTTCCCACTAGCAAGGAGGATTCTTTCCAAGAGATATTCATCAGTTTAAATCCAAACAAGAATCCTTGCACTGTTTATCCTTCCTGCTAATTGAAGGCCTTCAAGCTGCCACAGAAATTGTTCAACGAACACACTGACTCTGTTATGCCTCCAACACTCCAGGCAACCCTCAACATGCCCTAGTTTTTCTTATGTCTCATACTACTTTCTTGTCCTACTAGATCTGTTAGCCCTACATGAAAGCAGATAACCTTTATTCCTGTTATGCAGTTACAGAAACAGAATCATTACCTACCAGGATATCCAGCAAACTATCTGCACACCATGTCCTTTCTTGACCTTATGTTGACTTAATAAAAAAAAACAAAAACCAACACCCCACCCCCACCCCCCCAAACAAAAAAAAAGAAGATAGCACCAAGTTCTTGACTGTTTGCTGTGGCTCTTTAAATGCTGACTCCAATCAATCTGTTGTGGTTTCCTGCACACTGGGAAAGAACATTTCCATTTTGTTTGTTCTCATACTGCTGCTTTTGCAGATTATTAAATGACAAGTAGATAGGATTAAGAAATCCAGCATAATTAAGGAAGCGCCAGGTCTCACATACAGGCAGTTCTAGTACAGGTTACTGTGATGTTGCACTACCAGAAGAATCTAACCTAGAAAGAATATAGAACTACTTTTAAAGAAACTACAGAGCTCCTAATACCATTGCCTCAACTAAAAATTATTATCTGTTGTTATAATGTGTTACCACCTAATTTTATAACTCAGAATTGCTCACTATTTATAAAATACTTTCAGCAGAGCAGTACAAAGAAAAAAAGTATCATCCTAATTTTTAGGAATTCTTCAGAAATCTGTGCTCACCTTAGTTCTCCTGCTCTACAACCTGTTATGCCTGCCAGACTTCATCTGAAATGTGCTTACAAAGTTGTTCAGCATCAGAAAACAAAGCAAGTCCATGTAACATACTGAACTGAATCTTCCTAATGTTCGCAAGCCCATGCACTACATTCTGGAATAGCAAACTGCTATGTCCTCATTTCCACACCTGCACACTTACTACTATTTCCCATGGTAGTCAGCAACACATCTTTTTAAGGGTTCCTCTATTATTTAACAGCAAACCTGAATTTTCCACTAAAGTGCCCACAGGCAATGTCAACATCCGCTATAAAGTTTTTTTCTAAAAAGGAAAAAAATGCAAGAAAGGAAAAAAACCCTCTTCTGTCCACTTGCAGCAAGAGCAGTGCAACTTGTGGACAGCACAGCAAGTAGTGTTCGTGTCTCCCTGCAACACCCAGATAAGTTGCAATGTCCCACTTCAATGACTAAGCAACCTGCAATAAATTATTTCATTTGTAATCAACCAACATGCTTCCACTGTAAAACCCATCTGGTATAAATGAGATGCCTGTGTTCAAGCCCAAAAAAACTGGTACAACAAAAGGGCCTGCAAATTCAGTCTGATAAGCAGATCCTTGGACAAATCTTCAAATGAAGAAAACGAGGATGAATCTTTAAAAGACATGAAGTTATAGATTCTGTCTTAATAACATGATAAAGCTTAGGTGGGAAACTTTTGTGACAGGAAATTTTTGTGACAGGATGATTTTTGAAATTAAACCCCCCCTGAAATTAGATACAGCTGTTGTTTTCCACATGCATTGTTATGCTTCAGTGATTCAGACTGGATGTTTGCATTTTGACTGGTTAGCTCAGGACCTAAGCAGTCTAATCACCATGGCTGGGCTTTCAAAGGAACAGCACAAATGAAGATGTGAAATGAGCACCTTGGTTGGGCCTGTAACAATTAGACCTGGCTTCAAATCTTGGAAGAACTAGAGAATATAGATGTCTGTAGTCTGCTTATTTGCATCATGACACATATAAGAGACTCCATTACTCATCTCAGTTCACTGTACTAAGCACTACATAAACAAAAACCCACCCTGAAGAAAGCAGACTGCCTTCTCCTTAGTTGAAAGTCTGTAACATATGTTTAAAAATATGATAAACATCACACCTCACATTTCACCTTAAAGAAGAGTGAGTCCCTTCTTTGCTCCTGGCCAAAAAACCATTACAAATGCTCAATGACCACTTCTTTGACATCACTCATTATATTTTAAAATAAGTATCAAAACCATGCCAAAGCATCACAGACTGTAATTAGAATGTTCCTTGATAGCATAAGTTTCTCATTACCTTTCCAGAAATGTTTCTTATTTTGGGTTATTACATGACACAACTCTTAAAAAAACATCTAGAAAAAATCAGATTCATTTTTGCTTCCTGCAGTAGGTCATACAGCAGAGCCCAGGTTATCCAACAAAACCTCAGTCTACATTGTCCTTCAAATTTAATCTTCCAGTGTTCCAAATGGGCCATAATTCACTGCATAATTCAGACAGAAAATGTGATGGAAAAAACAAAGTCGAACAAAACGCCCAAACAAGCTTTCCTCAAAAACATGCAAAGTAAAGTAGTAGAAAAGTAATTCTTTGTACTGTGTATGCTGGAAATAATTCTGTTGGTCACAAACAGCTCACCTTCTCAGTCATCAAGCACTAGGAAGTATCCAAGTCACGTTATAAAATGGCAGCACTGCTAATTTTAGAATATGCCCAACAGTCTGAACTGCCTCTGTATTTCAGATGCTTGACAAAATATTTCAAAGAGCTTCCTTTTACTATTTTCCCATCTCTTGGTACTACTTTTCCAAGAAAAGAAAACAACTGGAAAACAAAAATTATTCCCATTTTCACATTTAGTTAAACCTTCCTCATTTTGTTTGCTGACTCTGAGTCAATCATTTTCAAGGAAAAGTCACAAATAAAAAAAAACCCTCAATTACAGCTCAATTAAAAGGTTTTAAACAAAGCCAAAAGGGCTGAACTACAGCACAGTGCTGGAGGGTAGGGAACAGCTGTCTTGCTGACACATAAATGAGAAGATCTGTCCCTCTTCTTTCCTTCAGGATGCCTCCATTGAGTAGCAGGTGGATCTCTTCTGTCCTTTCTATGACTAGCATTTTATAGGTTATCCCTTCTTTCCCACCAAGTGTTATAGCTGCCACAGCAGGATATTTGAATAACAAATACTGAGTTTAAAAAGGACAGTTTGCCACTGCCTGATTTAGCAGCCATCCATTTTAAAGACAAAGAAACCCAGTGTTCCCTGGCAAAAACTGAAGACAAATTATTTAATGATATATTCCAATCCAATCATGCTCTAAGACTAGAACGTTGCGCCAAAAATAATTTAATCAAGTAAGAATTTAGTAAGCAAGTGAGAGCCACAGGTAGGTGATGTTGCTAGATATAAAGACTGTTTGTGCTCAATCTTCCGTAGCCAGGCAATCTCATGCTGTGGGACTTCCAAAAGAGAATACATAATGGTACAACCGAGAACCTTGAAGTATCTGCACGCACCAAACATCCAAGTAGTCTCAAAAGCACCATTTTTATCCCATCAAGCTAATCTTCTATTTATAGTCTACACAATACTCTTTTCCCTAACTAGGAGACAGGTGTGGAAGGTTCCTCCTGGGACACCATTTCCACCCAACACCTGCATTAATGCCCAAGCTCACTATAGCAGCAGCATTACCAAGCTCTTAAGAGTATTAGATGAGACTGTTCTCTGCCTGATCATCTCAGCTTCTACTCCAAGATGAAAAAAGAAAAAATAGTTTAGAATTTATGTACAGCCTCACACACAGTTGACCACTAAATCCCTGAGCTTCAGAAGGACGTCAGGAATTTTACTGTTACTTTTTAAACTACTAAGTTCAGGCTCCATTCACAAACCAAAGACTGTTCTCGATTCTCCATTTGCAATGGTTGCACATTTAGAAGGTCTACTTCATTGCCACACTAAGACTGTCAGCCATTAAATATTTTATTTTTAGATAGGAATGAGAAAACCTAAATCTGCTCCACAGGCCTGTTATCTGCCAGTCTCAGAAATGCAAAGATATAGAGTCTCCACAGTAGCGATCCTGAAAGGCTTCCAAAGATCTCTCCATAAAACACTACAAAATGAAGAACATTAAAATCAACTTTTACCTTTGTTACACAGACCTACAACTCCATGCCATAATCAAGGGCCCCTCTAAGTAGCAGATGTGACCCAGACGTAAAATTGATTTATAAATATAAAATAGAGAGGTTATCCCTACTGCATGCAGTGTTACTGCTTTTCTATGCCAGTCCTTCTCAAGCACTTAGCGGCAGCAATGTTAAAAAGTCAAAGGAAAGGAAATTATCTTTCAAAATGGAACTTAATTTGACCACAATCAGGAATTCTGCAACATCCAAGTACACTCTTACAGTTATAATATGCAGTCAGTATGTGGCAGAGTTATTGCTATTCATGTGCTTTTAAACAAACTATGCATTTCCATACCTTGACAGGCTTGGAATTCTTTTAAACTGCACTCTCCACTCTGAATGTCATTATTTCAGAATAGCATCCATTTAACCTGTGTCTCTCAAAACAGTCTCCAGCTAACTTAGGAATGTGTGTGTGTATATATATATATATATAATATATATTTCATAGACTATATAGAAATATATGTATTTTATGAAAATCAGATGTATGAACTCACTTCCTTTAGAAGACCTGAGAGACAACAGGAAATAAACCAAGTGTTATTGGAGCAGCTGTATGGGTTATCTGGACTAGTGGGGCAGAAGATCTTTTATAAATGTAATGTATCATCCAGCTCTTTTTGTTGGTCAGTAAATTCACATAGGACAGACAGGTTTAATTTTAGTCTCAAGTCATACATCAGAAGTGAGCAAGAAGATTAAAAACTGACAAAACAGGTATCTTGTTTTGAAGTCCCATCTCGGTCCTAGTCTAGGGAGTAACACGGAAAAACTTATGGAAATAAAAAATCTGAAAATCCAAAGTAAATGCACCACTTAAAACTGTGGCATTGATCTATGAAAGTACTCATGCAAATACCCATGGGGTAGGAGCAGAAAAGCCCTCAAGAGCTCTTTCAACTCATCCCTTTTCAAAGAATGCACTCCTAGGGCCTGTTTCCCTACTTACAAGTGGGTTTCCACATGGCAACATGTGGAAACACATTTCTAAACACACACAAAGCCACGTCTGCAAATGAAGAGCATTTCCTCCTCTTTCCTAGGCCAGCTATGGCTGGATGACACTGCATTCTTTGGGCATTAATTATCAGTCCAAACTCTCCAGCTAAAAAGGCAAAAACTGAAATCAATGCTCCTAGAACAAACTCCATTTCATCTCATGTGCCAAACTGAAGACCTATTTTGCACTAACAGCTATTATGCCTCCAATTCAGTGTCAGATTTGAAAACATCTGCAGGAGCAGCCGTAACTACAAATAATGTTATTATACAGACTTCAAAATAATACAAAGTTAGAAATGCAATTCTTAGATCTTCTAGGCCACTAGAGAATGTCCAGGGAGGTTACAGCTGATATAATGAACAGTACCCTGCTTTCTTCAAAGACTGTCAAAAGCAAGGGTAAACAGACTTTTTATTCATTAGGAAAGTTTGAGAAAATTGGAAAATGGAATGAAATACATGGTTGTGAGTAAGAATTCAGATCTTTACCCAGCCTTTTTGGTTGCTGGGAACAGACAGGCGCTGCAACTGCAATTACAGCCAAACGATAGAATTGGCTCCAATAAACTTCCAGGAGACAGCCAGATCAAGTACTGCTGTAAGAAAAGCTATTATCTTGGTAAATGTCTCTTATGATCTGGCTAAACTAAGTTGGACCAGAGCTACAAATCTGGCTGCTATACAAGAGTTAGCCTAGATTAGAAAAAAACTCTCTGAAAGCAAACACAGCCCTCCAGCTGTTTAGAAGATGGAAAAACAACCTGAACATATGCCCAGGCATCTCCCATTCTGTAAATCTTACCTGATAGCCTCAGTCTTATAGAGGGACTGTATCCCCTTAGATGAGAACAGCTAGGAATTAAAAGGGCAGTTTTGATCAGGCTTAATTATCTTTCTACCACTGGTTTTAACAATGTTTGTAGTATTTGCTGAAGTCACTGAAAAATATTTTCAGCCTTCCATCCCCACTCGTGATACAAACACAAACCATCTCATTAGTCAGAAGACAGATCTATTGTCCTGGGCGCTCTTTCTAGCTACTTAACAATAAAATTAAGGCATCCTTTAGAGAGTAACACCTCCGTGATAGTGTTATGAACAGTGATTCACTATTCCTCAGATCTTCAAAGTAGCTATAATGTGCAAGTCCTCAAAGACTTAAAAGAAAGGTGCTTAAATATTTCTAATTCTCATCACCATGTTTTTCCTTTGTGACTTTTTATCCCAAGGGTGCTTCCAACTCAACTGAGATACAGTAAATAAAGGCATTCTTCTAAGAGAAGGCCTTAGAGATTAATGTTTGAATAGTCAATGATCCTTAGATGGAGATATGAGAGAACTCAGCTAGCTCACACATAGATTAAATTAAAAAAAGGAAGTTCAGTCTTTAGTTCAGAGGAAACCTGCGCAGATATTGAGAGGTCACAGTGAAAGATAATCACAAATACATCAGAGCAAATCCAACCCTCTACACTGTATTCAAGACTTTAAACGCTGACTTAAGATGAAGATAGCATTCACTCTGAACCTTTGGGATAACTTTCAATTCCCTTCTAGAAAGCAGTGAAGTAGGAGGAAAAAGGAGAATCGGGAGTGACCTCTATAACTACCAGAAAGCAGATTGTTGTAAAGTGGGGGTTAGTCTCTTCTCCCAGGTAACTAGCAAACAGGATGAGAGGACAGTCTCAAGCTGAAGCAGGGGAGGTTTATGCTTGAAGTCAGGAAAAATTTATTCACAGAATGGTTATTAAACTTTGGACTGGACTACCCAGGGAAGTGGTGGAGTCACCATTCCTGAAGGTGTTCAGGAAGCAACTGGATGTGGCACTTAGTGCAGTGGTCTAGTTGACAAGGTGGTGATCAGTACAAGGTTGGAATCAATCCTGGAGGTCTTTTCTGTGACTTCAATATCCACTTGTGTGCTTGAAAGAAACAGTCCACATCTCAGGCACATACAAAGGAAGTCAAGGCCCCTATGAGATATCCAGCAGTAACAATGGCTTCTCTTCAACTGTACCTTCAAAATTCTCATGACAAAGCTACAATACATAGAAATAGGAAGATGGATCTGCTAAAAACATTAAAAAGCAAGGTGATGCATGGATTCATGGAACCCAGCAAGGAGAAACCAAACCTGCGTAGAAGAAACAGTGACAGCACTTCCCTTAAAGCTTTACAACTGGGTTCCCCAACACACATCAAGAGGCTGGGTGTCAAACTCCTGTCTGCTTGTCAGTATATACACATGACTATTCATAGCCCAAGCTTACAGAATGCAAACCAAAGCTTGTTATAACTCTTCTTTCAGTCAGGTTACCCAACTTACTTGAGTACATTCCTCCGCAAAACAGCTCAGATACACCAACAGTGGCCTTAACAGACTGAAGCCCCCTGAAATAGAGCCTTTTTTTCCAGTGTAATGCTACTATCTGTTGTATCTTTACTGGCCATGGACAATCAAGAGCTAAGAAACAAGCTGGGGGGAAATCAGCAGAAGTGGAACTAATACAACCTAATATGAAGCCATATTCTCACAGCGGTCTGCTAACCACTGAGATTCTGAAAGCAAAAGATGAAAATCATTAACCAACAGGTTCACTTTTTCACATGCATATTTACAGAATTAGACCTTCAACCATGAGCAGAAACACAAAACCTATTAACAAAAAAACTGGGTCAGCTCTAGATTCCTGAATGCTTTAAACAGAAAAGTCTCTTGAAAAGTTAACAGAACTTACAAACCTGAACACCTAGTCATTTTTTCAATAGAAATTCTTCCTTGTGGTTTTACATTTTTCATGGGAGTTGCTATGATCAAAGTTGCTGTAAATAAGTTAACACAAACAGCGGATATGGGCTACTTTGAAAAGGATCTTTTTATACCTAGCAGCTTGATATATCTGAGGCAGGAACTGAAGGAAAGCTGTTGCTTTCAAAAGCATTTCAAACAGATCACAAAAGTACACATATCAGCAGAGAACGAAAGAAACCAGAACCTCAACACAGACTTATTTTTCCATCCTGCTGCTTTATTGGGCTTTAAGTCTCAAATTAACACTAAGACTTTACATATTTCCAAAAAACTAAACAAGCCAACAAGCCAAAACAAAGAAACCATAAACATGCAAACACTCACAACACCTATTCCTTCCGTAACTAAAAATAGGAAAGAGCACTGCCTACTATTCAGTGGCCTCAGCTTCAGCAATGCAGTGCTTCACATTTATGGACCATCAGGGCTTTAGTCTGACATCCTCTCACACTCCAGAAGATCTGCCAATTTAAATAATTCAGGCCACTAAGCCAAGGGCACACACGGTTGGATGGCTAAACCAAGGCAGCCTCCAAATGATTTGACAGACTGGATGGCATGAATGGTTCCCATTACAGTATTTGGCTTCCTCTTGCTGCACGCTTCGTATCTGTGTGAGCCATTACCAAGAAATGTGATGCCCAATCTAGACTCTTTGAAAAGGTGCAGGAGGAGTACAAACTCTCTTCATCATTTAGATTTCAACAGCCCAGTGGTAAAAGCAGAAACATCAAGTACTACAATTCAGATACAAGCAATTTAACTACTTATTCTCAGCCAGCTGTGAAACTTTCCTAGCAATTCACACATTCATTCCATTAGGATTTCTTAAAAACCTTAATGGAATGACAGAAATAACAAAAAATAACTATTTATACTAACATGCCTCTTTGCTTATTATTGGTTTTTGCACAATTAGAGAGCAACATGACAGACCCTTAATCTGAAGAATACTCCAATGAAAATGCTAACAAAAGTAGTGCCAGAATTTTTATGCTACCAGTATTTTCTCCTCAAGCATCACAATTAGGCTGTGTCACTTGAGGGCCTGCACAGACACGTGGATGAAAATAAGTGAAAGTACTATGAATCTTTTAACTGCACCTACCTATTGATGCTTTGCATAAGAACCTATTGTTATGCATTTGTGGGAAAGAAGCAGAAACACAGTATAGATCTGTGAAAGGTCATTGTCTTTCAGAAATTTTTGAAATTTGGAAAGCATTCTGGCCCCAAAGTTTGTGAACAGCTGTCTTACACTATTTTTCAAAGAGAAACATTCTTCTCACCCACTAAACTATGAACTGGAAAAAAATCCAAAACCCACCACCCCAAAAATATAACCTTCCATAAGAGTTAGTTAATTAAATTGAACAAATTTGTTTCACAGATTAATGAAAAACAGCACATAGTTTGTGCACTACTCATTCAAGTATCAGTTAAGTGCCCAAAATTACATTGCTTAATTCCTTACACTTAGTATGGAGAACTAGCTTACTGAAGGCAGAACTACAAACTGAAATTAAGCATAAATCTCTAGGTGGTATTTTATGTATTCCCTTCAATGAGTTACCACTATTCCTACCAATACTACTGCTGTACATTACACTGAACTCTAGACACACACCACCTAAAATCCAGAGCAATTCAGAGGTGCTGTTTAAAACACAGTCATGCAGGAACTGCAATGTCAAACTGAAGAACCACTGAACTGCAATGAGGGAGTAGAAAGAAGAAGCATTGCAAACTATCTTTACCATCACAGAAATTATAAGATTCAACTCTTCAGCACTGATTTAACACTCAACTTCTTTCTGGTCTGGACCAATGCTGAAAGACTGACTTGTCACAGTAATGGAAAAGAAAAAAAGAAAAAAAGTCCACCTCTCCGTGGTAATTCCAGCTTTCAAGCTAGCTTTAAACCTCAAAAAAAGCATCTCAGCTTCCTGACAAATCTAAAATTGGCAACTGAGGTGCATATTCCAGACCTACACAATAACCACCCTCCACATTCACAAACTGCAGCAAGAGCCTAGAAGTTACACTCTCTTGGGACTTCCTAACGTTCTTGAATCATGCCCTTTCAGTTTCAAGACTATCTGCTGTCTCTTCTCAAAGCATTTTTTTTTAATAAATCACGACTAAGGACTTATATTAGACGTACCAAGATAAATACATCATGATGGACAAGCACAGAGATAAGCAGGCACCAGCCAGAGGCACGCAGCTGAAAATTTTGTTCACAATTCAAACATCAGGAAGCAACTTTCATTTATCACTTTCCTCTTGTTGCTTGTCCACCACTGGGATCAGTGCAGACTGGTATTTCTAAATCTCCCCCCCTCCTCTCTTCCCTCAGAAAGTGATAATAAATCAAATAAGCTACCACCACCTTTGGCTGCCTACAGTAAGGTTGGCTTTTTCCCATAAATCATTGCTGAAGTGGGAGTGAGAGGGGAGTGGCAGATTTCCTAGGGAGTTCCACTGACCAGGCCTTGGATCTGGACTCAAGCAGCCGAGCAGGGATGGCAACAGCCACAGCTCAGCTCTCTGAATACAAGAGCTGGTCTGCTCCTACAACTGCACCCAAACCATTCAGCAGCAGACTTTCAAAGTTCCCTCTTTAACTGGTAAATTATGTGGTCCAGCATTTACTACCTAAATCAGGCATTCCCAAAGAGTAGCATACCCTGAGGTAATTGTATGCTATTCTTAATGTAAGATACATCTGTCTAGCTTCCAAATCTGTCCAGGCAGAGGCTTCCTTCCAGCCTGCAAGAATTTACATCTCCTGCTAACATAACATACACTTCTAGGTCAGAATGGGAAAAAAATAGGAGGACTGAACTGACAAATGATGGGAAAAACTAGGGAGCTTAGACCAAAGGTAGAGGATGCTGTGCAGCTGGGATAAGAATATGAAAAAATGCATAACTTGGGTACTACTGCAGATGTGACCCATACAAATTATGAAGTTGAAAAAAGCATTTTTAAATTAATGCTATCTATCTGCAAATCTATGCATGGATGTAACCGTTAATTACACCTGATTTAGGGATATTAAAGCCTCCAGGTATTGAATGTTCTCAGACTGCATTATCAAATGGAGACAATTTATTCAAAGTCCAAACTGGAAACACCCTACTTTAGCTTTTCAGTTTAGCTGTTCTGCTTTAACAAAGGGCTAATATTCAAGAGATGTATTTTTTTTTTATCACTTAAAGAAACACTCCAAAATAAAAATATATACAGTCAGATAACAAAACATCCCTGAATCAACTACCAGAACAAAAAGCAATCATAGTCCAACATTTAACTCCAGATTCCCAAAACAGATTCATTAAAAAGGAAAGTTAGATGTCAGAAACTATTAATATCTGATGGTGAGGAACAAAAATGTTTGGCCAAGTTTTCATTTTACACACTGCAAAATCCCAGAGTTACAATGCTAAAGAAATCAAAGATTCTTGTCAAAAGCACTAACTGACATCTCCCAAGCATGACAGGATATAGGAAATATCCCAAGCCTCCCCCTTAAACCTATGCAAAGGGAAGAGACCAAAAAGCTCCTTTTAAGTACTAGGTATAGAATTTGTTTTTCCTTTTCTGTTTTACCTCTTCTTTATTCTCCTAAAATAAGACACTCTTACATCATATTGCATGCTTCCTAAGTACTAATTACCTTCAACCCATAATACAGTCCAGAAATAACTCAGATGTAAGAACTATGTAAGGACTTTATATATCTTCGTCAATTAGAAATAAACAATTCTGCATTACATTAATTTAAATGTAACTTTCCCAGTTTTCAACTAATGCATCTGCAATATGCTGATGCATGTGGTGATGAGAGCATAAAATTTGAAGACTTGAGAAGAAAACATACACTAATTCCTTTGAAACACTTCAAAGCAATGTTTTTTCTACCAAAAAAGGACATATTTTACAAATATTACCAGTGAAACTAGCTGTACATGAGGTCTTACTGTGAAAACAAGAAATGTTAAAACCAGTACCTCTGCTATCGTGTACTGCTTGCACAAGTTGATCTGCAGGCCACTTGACTGTAAGGGAAAGCAGTCAAGTACATTAAGTACCAAGCTGAGGACTAACAGAAACAATGAGGTGGGTCATGGTTTTCGACTTTTACTTGGTTTAAAAATCACTAGATAAGAAGGTTTCTTTTTGGAAGGCTAACAGTTTAGAAAAAAAGGATTACTAGCCTATTAAAATCATCAGGATAGAAAACATTAATAACAAGAGCAGTACGTGATCTTCAGTCCAAACTGCCCTGGGCTTGGTATTTGTTCTTGCTTGGCCTTCACAATTTCTGATTTACTCAAATATAGCCTTCAACTTTATAGGTGCATCAAGTAAGAACAAAGCCCAAAGGCTTCCATTCCTTCCAGCAGTTTAAATACTAATTGTTGGAGAAGAGTTTGTGCTAGAAAAAAGTAACCTTAAGCTTTTCCCTTTTTTCCACAGCTCACTGTCTGAGAAATCTGGTCTGCAACCTGGAAACAGCACATCAAATCAGGATTTTTAGCTTCCTGATTTGCACTAATACAAATAATCATAATGACTCACTGATTTTCAAGTTAAACTACTACTTTATCATAATCTATCTGTTTAATCTTTAGTCCACGAAATTTTTATGTGTATTTATGTGTTCCTATGAAAATAAATTAAGAAAATCAAAAACCCTGCCATCAAAGACATGGAAAAGGAGATAACATTCATGAAAATACTATGAACTTATGCATAGGCTCACCTTAAATCTTTTATCCTGCAGGACTTTCTTAATGGCCACAAGCTCTCCTGAATCACAGAGTTTGGCTTGATACACAACACCGAAAGATCCATTTCCAATCACCTTGGTGTCTGTGTAGCTGACTTCTTGTGGTCGGTCTGGACCTTGTCCAGGAGTTGCCACTACTGTAGTCACCTTGCTGCCATCTTTGTCTCCTGCAAAGCAACAGATACACAAATAATCAAAATACATGCATGAACAAGATGATCAACAAGACTAAAACAGAGGAAGGTAAGACAAAGATTTGATCAGCACATGTACTTCAATATTATAGAGAAAAATAGAAAACCTCTGACAAAATGAAAAGAAAACACTGAGCGTGTTTTTTACCAATATATATTAACTGGTGACAATTTTTCATTTAGATTAGTGCTAACAAAAATTTGCTCTCCAGAAGCAAATAATTGAGCAATAAAATGTAATGCATAAAGAAGCCAAGTACTTATCTCTACATCTGATTATCAAGTAAGTGATATTAGACATACTGTTGATTGCATTACCAAAGTAATGCATTTTCCCATATTTTTCCTACAACTGAGAAAACCAAAGTGCCAGTATGAGCTCAGATCAGCACTCTGATCTTTACAGCCATTTATCTGGCATCAAAAACCAGGAGCACTTTAAGTTTCTTACAAATCCACCCACATGTAAAGCTTCAGCTTGCAGCACTAGGAAAGCATAACCTTTGTCAAACCTGGCTGTGTGCATCTGAAGCGAAACCTAGGCTGCATCAGATGGCACAGTCCTGTTCCTCCCTTCTTCCATGTCTGCACTTCCTTGCAAAGAAGGGAGGCACCTGCTGGGGCAGGGGAAGAAGGGGGAGAAGGATGCAGGCACTTAGTTGGTATCTCAACATGAACCAGAACACAGCTAGGGACAGTGCTCAGGATGCAAGATCGCAGTGGAAGATGCACAGGTGAATATGCTTTGGTGCACATGCAGCAGCTGTGGGTTTCACAGCCACTTTGCTATCAAAAGACTCAAGCCACTATCACCTACTCTTAGCCTCACTGTTACTACCAACAGTGCTTCACCCTGTTCAAAGTCTGATTTTGTTCATAATAGGAGCAAAACTCTAGGCATTTCACAAGCACACTCTGGGCATTTCTTGCCCTTCAGTTGCAATAAAGAGCCTTTCAGGCTTGGGTTACAGAGTCAAATAGGGTTGCAAGAAAAACCAGAACCTGCTGGTCCACAGCAGTCACCACAATTCTACAAAAACTATGCTCAAGAAACGCTCATCATATCTGCTTATTAACAAACCTTCTCTCCACAACTTTCTCCAGATATTCTCTTCACTTCTCATGCATTTAGAAAACTCTTTCCAACAGACAGCTTGACCGATAACTTTAGCGCAGTTTAGGGAAAATGCTCCTTGTTCTGCTTCAAGAGAGCATGGGATAAAAAATGGCACAGCTCATCCCTGTGTTCTCTTTGCCCCCACTGCCTCCTTCAAATACGAGTGCTGTTGCAAAGAAAGTTATTATGACGGAGAACTTAGGGAACCTCTCCCCTCACTGCTAAAAACAACTCAGGCACAGCACCTAAAACCAGAGTCTGCAAAGGAAGCTTATCTCAGCTCTACCCAGCATGCTGGTGACTTCTTGTGTCCGACTTACAACACACTTGTTTGTACAGCCCAGCACAATGTTTGCAGCTTGTGCAATGCGGCAACCTCATGATCAGCTTGCGTCCCGAACTCTCCTCTGTGGAGCTGCTGCCTGTCCAATCCTCATCCACTTTCCACTTACACCTGATTACTTTTATCAAAGCCTAATATTCTGCATTTGTCCTGACTGAATTGCATCCAAGGTTACTGAGCTCTCTTGCCAATTTGTCACATCTTTCAAGCATAGCCACTATCCAGAGATCCATTTCATGATGCAACACGAAATTTACCTAAGAAATTGGTGAAAACTGGTGAATTCTATGAGACTGCCTAAAAGCTCTGAAAAAACCCATGAAACATCTCATCCTATTTTTTTTTCTTGAACCTCCTGTTGTACTCAAACAAAATAATCAAATCATTTTGTATGCCTTCCATGGGATTTCCCGTAGTCCATTGTTTTCCTAGATTTCTCATGAGAAAATTAGTTTGAAAACTTCAGTCAAGATCCCCACATCTACCACTGCTTCTTCAGCACCTATAAGATTCAGAAGAAAAGCAGGTGGCTTGACATCAAGATTTTCTCCTGAAAAATCCACATTTACTACCATTCATCTTCTATGTTGCCTGTTAGGTTCTAACAAATTGTTTCCTTTTATAATTACAATTAATCTGTGAAACAAAGTAACAAATCAAATACAAATAATTTGTATAAGGTTGCCAATTACTTGAAAATCAATACAGAGTAGGTATAGCCCTTCCCTACAATAGTCATGAGAAGCTGATATGCAGATTTATAGATTTGGAGAGAAAATGGGGCAGGAGGTAAAAAAGAACACTAGACAGAGGAGTATCTTTTTACAGCGAGAGAGAGAGAAGCATAAATAGAAGCATACTAGCTACATGGAAAATTCATTCTCCTCTTTGATAACTGTAAGAAATAAAAGGAAGGAAGCCACAAAATCAAAGAAATACTTTTTTTTTGGTAAGCAAGTTGAAAGTATAACTCTCACGGCAGCAATGATTTTTTTTTGCCCAACTATTCTATGATTAGCATTCTAACTCATCAAATATACAAATAAGTTACATCTGCTTTACTAGAGCAATCTTCAAAAAAGAAAAAAAAGGTAATCCCCCCCCACCTGGCTCAATTTTGAGGGGCTTTATTTTTTCCCCCCTTTTTTCGCAGGGTTCACTATACCAGAGTATTGAGATTATTGTTAATGAACTTTGTTCTCCATTTTTCCAAAAATCAAGACTTATGAATTCTTAGAGATATATAAAAAAAAAAAACCACGTTCCTGGCAACACTGCTTGAGATTTGAAGTACTTGATACCAAGAGATCTGCTCTAAGGACTTTCTTCAGAGCTGCAATTCTCTCAGGGGCCTCCTTGTCTGCAAAAGCAAATCCTGAATTTGAGGCCACTTCAAGTGTTTCGTCCCAATGTGCAGCCCACAAGCTGCAGCCACCCAGCCAACTCTCCCAGAGCTCAAGTGAGAAACCAGTCAGCTTTAGACACCTTCCTTTAAGTCCACAGGAAAACAGTTCCTAACTAAGCTTCCTGAAAGTATCAGTGCTTAGAAGTGTTTGCACTGACACTTTAAACACTACACAAAGAGTTATTATGTTTCTTTACCAGAATTTACAGAGCATTAACCTCACAGGGCTTTCTCCCAGCTGCCTGCTTTCAGGAAACAACAGTACTTGCAAACCACCCATAGAACACACCATAACAACTCCAATCTTAAAAAAGTTAAGCCTATTGGAGCTTCAGTTACATTTCATTTCAGTATTGTTGAACCCGAGGGACCTTAGGGGTAAAATTCACCTTGCACCCTCGACAGCTTTGATCTCCAAGAATAAAACATCTCACTGCTGCTCAACATAGACAAATGTGTTTGTATCATAGCAGCATCCAGAGGCCCCTAGCCTGTTTTGCTACTCCTTGCACTACACAGATGTAGGTACTGCTCACAAGATCACAGACAGTTCAGAATGGCTATCCCAGCTTTAATTGTCTGGACAGCAAATACTGACTTGCCAGCCAAACAGCACATAAAGGAGTTCACTAAACGGCTTTGAAAAAGCTGGGTTTAGCCCCAGCATGATGGAAGACAGAAAGGAAACAGCAATCTTCAGTAGCTCCAAACAGATTCCTAACAGCAAACATTAAGAAGCATTATACCACAGCAAGTCTTAAAGAAAAGTTATCATCTAGGCAAGTTATCATTTCATTCCCTTCACCTCTTATTTTGTTCAGGACTGTCAGACTTGGTGTCCCCAGTGGATAGGCAGGCACTGCCAAACACTGAATACCCTTGACAACTTGGACTGTAAGGTCTACAACAGAACTAGAACATTAAATAGAAAAACTGAAGAAGGAAGGAAGGACTAAATAGCAAAATACTAAACAGCTCTTATAGCACAGCTCACATGAAAAGCATCACTAGCACATGTCCAGAAGCTGCTGCTTTCTAGCACTGACAGCAATGTGATCTTGCTTTACTGTAACCAAAAATCAAAGTTGTGTGATTATATAACCATTATCTATGCCAATCACCTTCATAACATTCAGGGTAGAAGCACAAGGAAAAATAAATAGTTATTATACTAGAATACATTTGTACTTGCACTTAGTATGTTTCATGGAAATGCTTAAAGCATTTCCTCACATAGTATTGATGCTTAAGATCCATGATGCAGTATCTGGGTTTTGGTTTTTTTGATGAAGAGCTTTTTCCACAATTCTGATATGAAACTGAAAATAAAATCCTGATGTTTCAATTTCCAAGTGCTCTGATTGATCCAGTTCACTTTCTACTTTGGCACTTGACCACATGGGTCAAATCACAACCATTAGGTAAAATCAGCGAAAGCACTGTTGAAAGCAGAGAATACTCATCAGTTTGTGGGAAGAAATGAGCATACTCCACTTTGAAGACCACAGATCATCAGTGCAAGCTACAACCCTATTTTTGCATCTCAGAAAAAAAAAACCAAACCAAACATGGTGGCCGATGCTTTTTCTTTTACCCAGGTGAGAGCAGGGATCCTGCTATTGGGCAAGAATTTTGTCACATATATATACCCTACCAGCTGCAGATTCCTACTGCTAAGCTCAAAGGTGACCATCTCTAAGTGCACTGCACGTATACTTTTGGCCTGTGCCAAATGAGGTGTCATTCAATAAAACTCACTTCAGTCCTCAGGGACCATGAAAGACATCCTTTACGATTGATCACCCACACACACCTTCTACTGAATGGGCCTGGCAAAAGTCCAAAATTATGTCTGCCCTAAATCCCTTTAGCTGTTTAGTGTCTGACTGAGCAGTAAAAGGACACTTTAATGTACATACAGAGATCTAAGGTTCCTTTTTTTCCTCTCAACTATATATATATGCCTTCCTCTTCCGTATGTTTTACAGTTGAAGATACAGCGTATTACTACAATGATTACAGCAGCTTTACTCCTACTTCAAATGCAAGCTTGATCCTTTGTACTGTCTACAAACTCCACCTTTTCCTCTCTTTTGACTTTACCTATTTCCTCTTGCTTCCCTCCTCCAGCTGCTACATTCCTCCTCGAGGGCATGCTCAATGCTTTTCCATTAAATATTACTTAATTTGTTTTTAAGTCCTAAAAGAAAACTTCACAGACCTATAACACACTCTGTACAATGTCTGAGGTCATTTAAATATCTTCACTGATTTGTTTCAAATCTCAGTGTCAGCACCCTTTTAAGATACAGCTCAATATTAAGTCACTTGACTACTACACCCCCTCATAAGGCTTCACTGCACTGTTTCATCTTAATTTGCTCAATGCTCAATACAGTCAAGGAGTCACTTCCACAGAAACCTGACACAGCTGGATCCAGCCCCTGCCTATGAGATTGGGTTACAACCAGCAGCTGACACAACTACCTAGAAAGAAATGAGCAACCAGAGGGGGATGGAAGTTTATCAGAACTGCAGTGGCTTTTCTCAGTCACAGATAACTGGATGGTCAAAAGATCTGACTACTTTGTGAAACAAATGTTATGACAGAAAACTTTTCCTGAGCTATCTGCCAGAATCTGGTGCTCATCATCAGATAATGCTATGGAATAAAACACCTGACTTCTTAGATAACTGTTCATGGCATGTGAAGAAGGAGGTCAGCAGCTGCTCTGAAAGTCTTTAACCTGGCCACTGTATGCTTGAGGAAAGACACTGTCAGCAGTAGAAATCACCACTAATTTTCTTTTTCTAATTAATTTTTCCTACTACATTTCTTAAAAAGTTCATTTCACAAAGACCTAATTATTATGAGTCAGTACAGGGGAGAAAGTATTAAAATAGTATTTATGAACTGTTTTACTAGACAACTTCCTTTCTTCATCAGTGAACTGCATGAATGTTACCTAGTAGGAGACAGTACAAGATGAAAATCCTAGAACCATAGAGAATCATAGAATGGTTTGGAGGCACCCTAAAGCTCATCCAGTTCCAACCCCCCTCAATCATCAGCAGAGAACCTCCACTTGATTCTAAGTCACATCCAGCCTGGCCTTGAACACCTTCAGGGACGGGGAATCCACAACTTCTCTGGGCAACCTGTTCCAGTGTCTCACCACCCTCACAGTGAAGAATTTCTACATATGATCTCAACTTCTCAGTTTGAATCCATTCCCCCTTGCCCTGTGACTATATGCCCTCCTAACAAGTTCCTCTCCAGCTTTCCTGAAACAAACATTCATGGACCAAATCAGAAAAACTCAGGGAATCAGAGAAAGAAGTCTTACAAAACACAACGTGGTTTGGTTTTTCAATTTACTCTGAACAAAAGGAGTCCTTGGAATTCCAAAAATAATTTGGGTCAAACACTGAACAAAAACCTGCAAGTGTGCCAATCATCACGCAGATAAGGCAGATGCATTCACTAAATTCACATACACACACACAAACACACACTTGTTTTAGGACAGAAGATGTCACTTGACTTCCTGACTGTAACTGAATGCTGCAATAAAAGAACAGCTCTTAGACATTACTTAAGATAAGAAGAATCTCACGGTTTGTACCCAAGGATTTTGGAAGAGCTAAGAAGTCTGAGAAGTGATTTTTGAAAGGAATCAGAACAACATTCAGAGAACGTCAAAGATAGACAGGATGATTCATACAATCCTGTTATTTTGACAACAACTTTGGTTCAAGTACCATACCAGTTACTTTGATAATGAATAAAGAAGCAGTAAGGCACTTCACAGAGACCGGATTGTTGGATTCCATATTGTTAGAGACTACAGGTACATTTGGGGAAAAAAAAACCCTACAAAAAACATTGATGCACTGTGACTTCTGTAAGGTTTCTGACTTGCCATCACATCCATAATTAATGAAGAAACACATATACAGAAAGAAAAGTGATTTTTAATCAAATTATAATACACTAGCCCATAAGTTGAACATAAAATATAACAGGAGGTGCCACCAGCATTAATTCTTGCCCTCACACTTACTGCTTTTATCAACAACCTGAGAGAGCCATGAAGTACTAAGACAAAAGATTTGGAGTAATGCACAGGGTAGAGATCAGTAAAAAAGCAGCTGACCTTCCTTACTAACCCAGATGCAAATTAAGCAGAGGGATCCAGAACCCAAGATCTTAGGCCATGCAGTCAAGTTAAGTCATCCAAAGAGTGGGGTCATCAACTCTGACTGGCAAGACATCCCAGCACAGACAGACAGAAGCACACATTGCTGCTGAGACCTAAAGTAATCCTTAGATGTATAAGCATAAGTACATCACACACAAGCAAAAAAAAAAAAAGAAATCTCTGCTCTTTCACACCTATTGAACAGCTACTGGAATAGTGTGCTCAATCCTGATAGCTGAAATTCAGCAGTGACGATTCAAAACACTAGAGAATCAGAAAGAAGCCTCAGACATTATAAGGTCAGCAAAAAATACATTACTTTGAGTGAGACTTAAAAGCATAAACATTTAAACGCAAAGAGAAAGCTGGAGGATTATCTCCAGAAGGAAGAAGGAACAGACATTTCAGAGAGAGCTCTGATCTGCAGGTGAAGGACATATTGCAAATAATGACTAGAAACAGAAATTCCAAGAGTTTGGGACAGAACTGTAGGTAGACAAAATTTAGAAAAAAACCAATTTCCTTATTAAAAACTCTGAAAGATAGGATTATTTTTGCAACACAGATTTTTATTTTAGACTGGAATCTTTTCTTTAAAAATACAGCTGAACTGCAGCTGCTAGGCTTGAAATAAGAAAGCACACACAAGATGAACGCAATGTCTCTTACGGTCTTAAGAAGGTCACAAAAGTTCAATACCCACATAAATAATTTCTTCCAACTCAGCACCAATGCAATGGTGTCGTAACTCAATATTAAAGATGCTGCTTTCCAACACAGACAAAATCCGAAGTCTGTATTCAATTTAAACAAAAATACAATAAAGTGATAAATAATGAAAATGTGAAGAGTGACAGGTCATTCTTCGGCTTTATTGCTAATGATCAAATGATAGGCATAGTTAATTATGTGTCAATTCACTTCAGCTCAATCCCAAGACAAATAATCAGGACAGATTTCAGCAACAATTGCCAAGTCAAAGATCACCTAAATGTTCTAAAACAAAATGTGTTCTAAAACACCCTGAAATCAAAGTTGCCATCGCCTCTAGCTGGACGCAAAGGAAGGAAGTAAAATGTTTGTTCCACTTGTACCAAACAACAATGCTTTTTACATGTCAATCATTTGAAAAAATTTTTTTTTTCCAAAAACAATTTACCTTGCAGAAGGCAAAATCTGTAACTTCAACAAACAGTACTGCTACATTTTGCTCAGCAGTTTCTAAAAGGCAAATTCAAAGTACTAAGTGTTAAGTTTATGCACAAAAGAACTGAAAAATGAAGCAAAAAGTAAACAGAATACCAGTGACTGACTTCTGTCTAGTGAAATAAACTATCCTATCATTAGAAAATAAAAAGTAAACAGTTTAGAAAGGTGATGTAACTTAATTATAAAAAAGAAACTGTGTAGCTCAACTGATCTCTTTTTGAGGCCATTGTGTCACTAAAAATGGAGAAAGAAACTAATGTGTTTCCTGCAGTCTGTGACGAGTAATGGCATGCCTCATATGCCTATATTTGATGTAATAAACACATAAAATGACATCAAGATGCAGTGACATTTACTCCCTATTAAATATCTGTTAAGAAAAAAAAAAAGAAAAACTGAAATTTAGCAGAAGGAACAGCATCTGGATTTACTGCATCCCACTTCAGACATTCAAAATACCACTGTGGCTTTAAGTCTCTCTTTAGAGGTAATCAAGACTTTTGGAGGGAGCATTCCATTCACTACCTTTGAAAGCTTAATCTTAAAGACTGTAAACAAACCTTTAAAGAACAAGCAGGGCAGTGAGCAGGTCCAGAACATCGACATGATAAGCTTGTTAAAATGTCCACTGAAAGGTCACATGAAGTTCTAAGGCACTGACTTTCTACAGGGCTTTATATCTCACCCACAGAAGTCAAAGTTAGCACGGTATTGGCCATGCAGTTGAGCTTCTCTACTCCAGCATGAACTTGACTCTGAACAGTTTAAAAAACAAAACAAAAAACACAAGAGGAAAAAGGATGGGAAGAGCCCTGTTGCTCTAGCCCAGAGTCCGATCACATTGGCCATCAGGTGACCTTCCTGGATCCAACTTTGGCAGATGGGATTCCAACAATCAGCTGCTTACATGGGGCACCACGAAAACCCAGCATGTTAACACCCCACTGATTTAGAAACCAAACAGCTGAATCCAGAAGGGACGTTTACATGCAGTGCCGCCAAAAAAATTCATTTTGCCATAAGCTGTCCCTCTTAGCACTGTGTAAGTTGGTGCCCACACCTTTCTGAGGCACTCTGAAGGTCTGTGTTAACCATATCATCAACAAAGAGCTTGCTTCAAGTACTCTCCGTCATGGCAAACACAGACCAAAATTGTAAATTTCTAAAGAAGAGAGCTGCAGTTAACGCTCAGGTGGGGAAAAAATTCTGCACAATTACCTTAGGGAGTACCATATAAAGAATTTTTTTTTCTGTGACTAAACAAAATATCCACAGGAATGCTTACACTTATATTTCTGCTTTGGAAAAAAACACAGAAACATACAATTAAGGTAATCTAAACACCGGCTGCCAGTGGGGTTTCATAAGCAGTCTCATGCTTGTTAACAAGTTATTTTTAGTAGGCACTCTTTCTGTTCTCCTCTCTCTTGACCCACATGCAGAAGAGCCCACCCCACAAAAGCTATTTAGCTATATAAATCAACTTTAAATTTAGATAAGGTGATTCCACAGATTAGAAAGCAAGTACCAAAGCAATTGTAACAGGTTTTGTTCTTATAATCTTAGATCAGGTCATTTCAGCCCCAAAAAGCTTGCTGGTTAAATGCAGCACAAGAGACGAGGACAGGGAATGAACAGAAACAGTATGACATCATTTTAGCAGAAGACTGCAGCCTCTGTAGTACTCTCCTTTGCTTTTTAGCTCTGAGTTAATTGCTAGCTGAGAAATTCAGCGTATACAGTACTAGGATTTCTTATTTGAAGTTTCCTTTAGTTACTCTTTCCTCTTATATCATCAGGGAACATGAATTAGCAAATATTTGCCAAAGACAGCTCTAGCGGTTCAGCTGACACAGAGTAACTCATAAACCCGTGTAACTGAGCCCTGACACGCAGAACCCCGAGTTACAAACAGATCGTGTTTATCCACTTGTTAGTGCCATTCAACAGTTGACCCTGAACGAGTCTGTTAGTGTCTTCTAGCAGGGCTGATGAGCGAATCCATTGTTAGTCACCTACTGACACACCTACTTTAGGCCCACTGACAGAGACTCCAGAACTCCCACCCCTCAAAGAATACCAAATAATAAACAGCTCATCTGGGGAATTCCCAAGTGGTCTTACACTCTTCCCATCTAAACATCTGATATGACCTGCAAACCTCTCACTAAAGTAGTTTCTTGCAAACTGCTTAAGTAGGGATGCTGTCTGCTTGCTGGAGACCTCCCTGGCTCAGCTCTAACTGCATTTGTTTGAGTTTCTGAATCCAGTTAAATGCACATGTGACCAAAACAAGCACATCTCTGACCCCTGAGAACAGACATCACCACTGTTTTTCCCTTTTGCTTCCCTTTGCAGCCTAGAGGCTTCAAATATATAAGACCATACCATTAAGCAAAACTCACAGAAAGCCACCTGCAGTAGCTGCAAGTTGCCAAGACTCCCCCCACCACACACTTGCACAAATTAAGAACATCTTAATACATCTTAGAGGGAGTCTCTATTCTCATACAGGAGGTTTAAATAAAACATCTTTCAATTGTGTTAATTACAGCAGTGCTTAAGTATGAAGTGTGAATAGGACCCCACTGCGCTAGGCACAGCACCAGGAATAAGAGACAGCTCCTGCCCCCGCTGGGAGGGAGGAACCAAAAAGGAAATAGGCTAAAGAAAGAAGAAAATAAAGCGAAGGTAAGGAACAGCACAAACACAGGTGAAAAAAACCCCCAAAACATCCCAACCCCCCCAAAATGCTAGCATTTGAAAAGCATGGAGAGGCAGAATCAAGAGCAGAGAATCAAGGAGAGAATTTGGAGCATGCCTGTAAGCATATTAACACTGAACTGAGAGAACCCACAAGTGAGTTCTCCAGGGGTGTGAAACACTTGCTGTCACCACTTCTGCAGGCAGCCCAGGCCAGCAGAGCCTCCGGGTAGCTCTCTGTGGCCTCTGCAACCCCTGCCAGACTGTGGAGAAAGAAGCAGGGCATGAAGCAAGCAGTTCCACATCTGCTGGAGTCTCCTTGGCAGGTCCCCTCTGCCACACCGTGAAACCAATCCTAACCACAAAGGTGTACCCTCAAACCTTGGAATTTCATCTAAAAGATTAAGAGCAATTTCTGTATTTATGGGTATCACAGGTGGATTTGGAAACCCAGGTGCAGTGAACAGTAACATGAACTTAACCTGCAAAGTTTTCCTGGCAGGGTAAAGGATGAAGCTCTCCCCTCGCAAGAGCCTTGGAGCCTAATACATTTTTCTGCTCTCTGGGATACTGGAGGACTATTTCCCTTTGCAATTTCTCATTTCTGTCAGGTACTCCATAATTATGTTGTCCAATTAGGACCTGACATGTTTTCTTACTCTTCAGCTTCACTGAACGCCTCACAGAAATACAGCACATCCTTGTCGTGCTATTCTCCCTATGACCAAGAAACAGTATCTTGGACCCAGAGACCAGCCCAGTCAGTGAACAGGACAGATCTAAATCACAGTGAGAAACAGATTGTTTGGAATCTGAGACAGCAACCAAATCCCAAAGAGAAAGACAGATGAAGCTAATTATGAAAATGCATTTGATGACTATGTTTTAAGATTGGAGGAGGAGTAAGAGAACTGCCAGCTATTCAGAACCAACTATTCCTTGGATAGGAAGTACACTGGATAAAAAAAGTCAAAAATTAGTAGTAGCCAATCTGAATCCCTAAGATGATCGTGAGCTGAGCTTGAATATCATTCTAAGACTGAAAGAGGCATTGCAACTGCTTCTCCAGAGAGTAAAATCAAGTTGTGCCACACTGTTCAATTCATGATGCAGAGCACAGACCACCTTTAAGCAACTCCACAGCCTCCACATCCATCTTGAATTATTGCTTTAGGTTGTGCCACAGAACAGCACAGGAATGGAGCAAGTCCATTCAGGTTAAAGATGGTTTTGAATTCAAGGAGAACCGTTACCTCAATTAACATTAAGAAACTGCAGGCATGCCATCAGTTCAGTGCAGATATTCTCTGTGGCAGAAGTAGCTGTCTTGGTGAAGGAGCTATTATTACAGATGAGGCAGCATTTTAGAAGCCATATGCATAAGCTGTTCACCACTGGCAAGTCCTGCTTTTGAAATTTATTTATTTTTTAAGGTAATAAAAATAGTAGAGCAAGAAGAACAAGAGAACTAAATGTTGGACATCTCTAAAGCTATTTAAAGTAACCAGAGAAACTACAGCTCATTTTCACATTATACGTAATCTGATCAAAGTGGGGGCTACTGCCAAAAAAAGATGGTCTTACTTCCCACTTTCATGTTCCTGCCATAGCAAATCTGGCAATCTTGTAGCCTGAGGATGAGTCAGTTTAGCCTACTGAGCTGACAAACTAATCCATCTCCAAAATAAAGCAAGCCTCAAATCAGCAAGCTGAACTGACTCATCTTGAGGACAGGCAGTTGCTAGATCCGAGGAAAGGAAGAACTGGGAACAAGCCTGTTCCTTACTGCCTGTACTCACAGGAAAGCCACGCTAAGTGTAACAAAACCCCACAGCCCAATGGCAGGCGGAGCTGCAGCCTCTGGAGGAGGCTGACTCCAGAGGGACAATCCTGGCCCTCCCGTCCCTCCCTCCCCAGGCCCTGACACCGCACTGCCCCTCCTACCAGGTATCAAATGACTGCTCCCTGAAAGTGAACTGCATCCCAACTGCTTCCGGAGGAGCAGAACTGCCTGCCCAAAGCAATGAGAGCACTAGGGCTGCCAGAGGAAGGAGATGGAAGCAGCCTGAGCTATTCCTTGCCATGACAGCCTGTGCCAAGGGCAGGCTGAATCAGCCAAGCTGTGGGCTTGAGTGAACCAAAGTGGAAGCACCTGGGCACCATAGCCTCTGCTTTCTCAAAGCAAAACACATGCTCGTACTGTCAAACAACTGAAAAATATTTCTACTACGGTTAAAAAAAACCAACAACCAAGTTACTTTAAACCAGCACAGACCTTTATTCTGGAGAGTAACTAGACTGCCTTCAAATTCATGCTTTAAATAATAAATTATCATTTTCTCCTGTGGCTTCTTACACCTAAGAAGTTTAATTTTCCTCTCTCAGAAACAATACACCTACTTCAATACCAATTCAATTAATTTTTCCCCAGTGAAATGACAATAATATAATTCAAACATTGGAAAAATGTCTCCAAATATTTTAGTGCACTACAGACATTTTTGTAAAATAGAATCCTAGAAAATGGGAGTAAATTTTTCCAGAAAGAAAAACACGAACAAAAGTAATACTTCTCTTAAGAACGAGCCCAGGCATCTGGGGATTTAATTCCCTTCTACCAGCATATGAGCAGACAGAGGCTTTCAAGGGAAAATACACATACAGCTGAAATTTTCAAACTGTTCCTGTAATTGTTTGCTAAGGAAGACTGCTGAGGCTTGAAATCCTTAAATAGAGACTGGTATCTGGAAACAGGGAGAAGAGAGCATCACTTTTTTAAGCAAAAATTCCTCACAATTTTCCTGGTAAGAGAAAAAGAAAAGTAACAAAATCAGACCAGCCCCAAATTTTGTTGCTTTCTATACCAGACAAAGGCCGTATCATTCTTGAAGATATCACAAAGCAGAGAATAAGTGATACTAAGTAAAAGATAAGCCTAAGAATTTTTAAGGCAAAAAACATTTATGTTATATATCTATATCTATCTACCTATCCATATATATATCTGCGAAAGTCGTATACCTATCCAGAACGGGCAATTTTTCATGGGCTGCTGTCCCAAATTTATGTGGGTTTTGATGGCGCCTAGGCTTTCTTTGCCAGCAATGCAGCAAGTTTTCTTAATTATAAGCTTGACTGTGTTGGAGGGAAGAGAAAACAGACTCAGGTTTCAACACGGCTAGATTTTCCTTTTCTCCTGCATTCTGAGATTCCTCATCCCAGGAATCAGATAAACCAGGTATTATGAAGCCAGGACTGAGTACAAGCAAAAGATTTCCATTTCTAGAAGGAAACAATGGAGCCTAATAATTCTCTACTGCTGTTACAGCTGGAGAATAATGGCAATGGCTTTATCTTAGTCCAGGTAAGGAGGCTAGTTTTAACACAATAACAGACATCCATCTCAGAGGAGAGAGTAAATACAGAGGAACAATCTAATGTTCTTGTAGACAAAAGTTTCATTATCTGCCTCAGAAGACAGTAACCAACAAAGCACTTTGAAGAACACAATTCCTTTATTATAAGGGCTCATATTAAAAAAAAAAACAAAAAAAACAACACAACTCAAATATGATATTGATCTTGATAAAGAAAGTATGTAACAGAGAAAGCATGGCTTCATCAATACCATTTTCCCTTGTCTTACACCAGCATATAGTATTTAAGGAAGAGTATAAAACAGGACAAACTTGCAGGGATAGCTACCCCAGCACACTCTCCCAGACATCAGCTATAGGTGGCTTGGGAACTTCCTAAGCCAGAGGCAGTATCTCTGGATTTTTCTTCCTGAGTTTGCAAACCCAGCCCAGGATCTGAAGATAATACACACAGTAAGCCAACCAACCATTTCTACACAGGCATAAGCAGAAGGGACACCTCTAAAGCTTATCAGTGTCAAGACTACCCAGTAGACAGCTGAAATTTTATCTCACCATCTAGAGCAGCAAGCAGTGACAATTCTGTTCAAAGATCAGGATGGCTAAGGCATGTGCCAGCTAAGTTACATTAACCAGCATCCAGGTATTTTTTATTATATGGGACTAGTCTTCAGCTTGCTCATAAATTCATCTTTCATCTTCCAGTTGGACAGAAACAATATAATCGAAACTGATCTATTTAGTCTAAACAGACTAAATAAACTAGTATCAAAAACACTTAGCATGAATTTGGGAATAGGAGAGGGTCACAACAACATAAAATAAAGATCAAGTAGCAGTGACTAAGAGTTGAGAAGAAAGTAATTCTTGAAAAGGAGCATATAGAATATGCTTGAATGCTTGCATTTTGGCTGAGACAAGAAGTCTTGAATAGAAATTATTTTCCACAGTAGCAGCCACTCAACCACAAACCCACAATGAAATTTCATTAAGACATTACAGCCTGGCACTGTAGGAGAGATAATGAATGCATAAATCAAACTTATCATAGAAGGATTTTGGCAAAGGCAAGATGAGACTCATCATCTTAAAAAGCTATGTCAAAATCCAACAAAAAGCCAAAAAAATTGCTCGTGTTTCAGCTGAGATAAAGTTATGACAAAGTACATTCTTTTTTTCTTCTAGTAGGAACATTCTTCGGAATAAACAATCAAATCAGTAACTGTCCTTTATCTGCCAAGAAATGAACATGGGATTCTGTTTTTCTTTACACTTGCATACAAGGAAACATCTAATATTTCACTTTGGATCCTTGATAAAATCGAACAGCCCTACAATTAAAGTGTGCAATTAAAAGAGCCAGCTCTTTTCCAGTATCTTCCTTGAAGCATGTAATTGAGTTAGTACACAGTTTTGTAATTAGTGATAATGTTTGCAAAATACTTATTTTCTCTGTAAAATGACCTGAAAATACAAACTACTTTTTAATCCAAATACTACTCCTTCTAGTTTGTCACAACCAAAAAATTCTGACAGCCAACATAAAGGATATGAACTACTGGATGTAATGCCTGCTGCCTGCACCACAAATGAAGCAACAAAGAAAAACCTTCAGATATTTGTATGTATTGCTCTTGATCAGAGACAGTTAATGTGTGGATTCATCAAAAGTAGATGGGTTGCAAATATTCAAACCTAAATTCACCCTATTTCCAACACCAAAGATTATGGCAACGTGGGCATTCCTCAAAGATGGGGCTTTTAGTTGATCGCCATCTATTCCAATGATGGATCTTCATCTACCTTTAATCTTAGCTCATTTGCCAGGGCAGCGGAATTATTCCTCAGAAAACTAGGATCAGATGAATAAATGGACATGGGGTATTATACTTGTATAGGATGAATAAAAATTGGCTTCCTCCCCGATTCCAAGTACTTCAGAAGGCCACTTCATCACTAAAGAATCTAGACACAAAATTAGTCCTCAAGAGCAGAAAGCCAGGGCATTCTATCACAGAATTAGAAATTGTATCCAGAGAAGAAAATGCCCTTGGTCATTACAAGATCCGTGGCCTGTAAGGCTTGGAAGCACAATGTGGTTTATGCACCAAGAAAGCTCTGTCAAATTAACTATGCAGCCATTTCCTAAAACCAAGAAGTTCATTATTTCCTTGATTAAAACAGAAAGATCTACAGCTAAGATAGGAACACATTCCCCAAACACAGGCTTTGAAAACTGTGAACAAAACCATAAAGCATCTTGGGTCTTCATGTTCATCTAAGAAACATCACTAGATTTAAAAAAAAAAAAAAAAAAATCAGTCACCAGAACAAACAAGGATAGTATTCACAGATTTCCACGCAATTAAAAAAACATCCTGAGAATACCACTGCAGTGGTTTTCAACATGGTAGATTAGATACACACTGGGTTTTAATAGTTCTAAATTACTCCTCTAAATTTCACAATCCATCCTCCTACCATTTACCCCATCAGATATAGAAGTCCCCACAGAATCCACACAGGACGGATCAATGCAACATTGTTGACAAAACACATTCAGTTCAATATGTGGCCATGATCAACACAACATAGACAATCCATCTTTCAAAAAAATTACCGTAAGCTGCTTCAATTATGAGAAACAAAACATTTAACAGGATTTTTCCCTTATGACAAAAATTGGTGAATATACAGATGCTTGTAAGCTTCCAACAGACAAGTTGAGCTCCAGGGTTTCACAGCCATCATTCCCATCTCCGAAATGATGGTTGAGCTTGGCACTAGAACATCCCTTGCAAGTAAGTAATCACACACTGGTACAATGTATTGCAGTTTTACACTTGGTGTGTTCTTTCACATTCTATTATTTCAGCCTCAGCACCAACGAGAGCAATCTGAATGCAACATAAAGGTTAATTCAAGCAGAAAAGCAATTTACCGTCTTCCATATTTCCGATCCGGATTCAATAATGACTTACTGTCAGCAACACAAGTTTTTCTAGATCAAAGCAATGCTATAGGAGTTCAATATTCTATTGCCATACCCTATGGCCACAAGTCAACATTTACTGCATATTACATATTTGCACTTAAACAATGCCACTGTACCAGAAAAGGGTAGCAGTGAACTTCATGAAAATTGTATCACAATCATCACAGCAGCCACAATTGCAAAACAATTTTTTTTATGAAGAATGGGATTAGAACTCCTAACTAGGCAGGTTTTACATAAGAACTTACTGATTGATATTGCAGTTGAATGTTACTTTTGTCTGTTAGCTAAAAATCCGATTAAAAAGTCTCCCACACACTGTGGCAGCTCTCCCCTCTACCATAATTCATCACACTAAACCATGCTGATGAAAATGTTGTGTGGCTATGCTATAAATATCAATGAAGAAAAGGAAAGCAACCTATGCTTTTTAATTAAAAAAACACATTTGCAAGTCTGGATCATCTCACTAGTTGGTTTCACAGCACAGCTGTGAAAAAAAAAGACAAAACAAAACCTAGCATGGGGGATTGAACAGGTTAGGGTCGGACAGCTATCCCCACTAGGAAAACTAATGGAAATCTGTACCAAAAAAAACCCAACCAAAACTAACAAAACAAAACAAATAGGCAGCAAGAGATAAGGGGTTTGTTAGTCTTAACACAGATAATTCTTTTCACTATCAGAAAAGATCTGCAACAAATGTGCTAGGAATGGCTCAGAAATGGTCTTTTTTGGGTTTTTTTTTTTTTTTTTCAATTTCACCAGCATTAAAGTACTAGAACTGTAAGTCACACACATATTTACATGAAGCCATCTGCCCAGTTTGGGTCTAATATGCCCTGTAACACAGTGTAGTTAAAAATCTGCAAGACTGCTCTAATTATAACTGACTTTTCACTTCACATTATCCAAACCTATGCTCTTGGGCACACAGGGTCAGGAGAGGAAACTTCTCATTATTTGCAAGTTTTTCTCAAGTTCTTCAACAACTGCCTCTACAAAAAATTCTCCAGCAGGAAGTCTCTAGGGGTACAGACAGGTAAATGCAATCTCCATCCATGGCAAGATTGCTAATATTAGGAGCATAGCAAATAACCTGATGAAACAAGCTGAATATGTCTTTGGCTAAGAGAAATCCAGCTAGCACTCCAAGCAAACAGGTAAAAGAAATCCAAGGAAAACACATACTTGGACTTTCAGAAAGTTCAGACGGCTCCTTTAACAATCTATGGCAAGAAGTCAAGGCTACAGAGGAAAGATCCAATTATAGGCAAAAAGCTGAATAAAGACTAGGAAGCAATGGTGAGACTTAATAGTCAACTTTCCACTACAGAGAAGAGTCAATAGTGGAGGTGACCTGGCAGCATTGCTAGGATTCATTCTATTCAACATCTTCACTGACCTAGATAGAAGTGCACAGTGAAATCCTCCAAGTCTGCAGATAAAACTAAGCTTTTTCAGGTCAACCAGCTGCAATGGCAGTAACTGTGAACTCTGGAAGGTCCTCACTGAACTGAGTAAATAAAGTGTGACAGATGAGCATCAATGCAGAATGCAAACAAATCTATGAAAATAAATAGGAGGGGGAAAAATACCAAAAATATATTAGGCCTCCATACTGAATTTATATCTGGAGTTTACAATTCAAAGAAGTGATCCTGAAGTCATCATTGATGGTCCTGAAATTACAGGCTTACTGTGCAACATGTACTAAAATGTCATCTAGATACAGGACATATGAAGTTCTGGAAGAACTCAGAACAAGGCAGAAAGTATTTGTGCTGCTTGGCAAAAATTTAGTGTGCTGCAGTTTTACGAACAAAGATGTGGAGACAAGAATAGCGTAAGAGCAGGGCAAAGCAGAATTTTAAAAGGTACAGAAAAGGTCAGTTAAAGGATTAAAGATAGAGCAGCTGCCTTGGAAGAAAAGACTGAAGAGGATGGGGCTCTTCAATCTGAAGGCAAGATGATGGGGGTGGGAGGGTGTAATACATTCAAAGGTTACTTGAAAGGCAATATATACTTGGTATCAGTAGGTAAGATCAACAGAGCTGGTAAAGAACTTTGGAAATCTGTTATCTCAGGACTGTGAGCAGATACTAAAGGGAGCAGACAAGGATGCAGCCTCTAATGTTTCCAGTCTGATGACTGGATCCTAGAAAAGTGGGAGGATAGTGAGTCACAGAATGGCCATGCTCACTTGTACTCCTTAAACAGCAATGTGACTGTCTCCGTTGAAGCCCGCATATTTGGCTATACAAATACCAAATACCTGACTCAGTATGGTACTTCTTACCTTCTAAATCAAACATGGAAAAGAAAATACTAATATGAAATATTTCAAACTGGCTTAATAGACAAGGAAAGTTATTAAAATACAGTTTCAGGATCTATTTTTCATTGTATTCTTACAAGGAGATGGGCCTCAGAAAAGTACAGATTCTAAAGTAGATGTGGTGAAAAGCCTGGTTTTACAGGCTACAGAAGAATAAGAAGGAAGACACAAAGCTGTTATTTCAATTACACACTACTCTGGATACTTAAAGAGTCAAGAAAAGCTTGCTTCCAAAACAGCTACACACCCCTGTGCCACAGGCTCCATCTCTGAGAGCTTCAACATCAGCAAAGGCAGCCCAGGTTAGAAGAGGGCTGCCTGCTCCCAGCTGTGTGACCAACCATAGTTACTGCTCCTTGATGTCATCTCAAGGGAATTCTACCTGGAGTAAAACATACCTCTAAAAGCCTACCTGTTTCTTCATGAATGCCCATCCTCTCCAGGTAAGTCTTAAATTAAGAGGAACAGAAATAACAAGCTTAAGACACTGAGTCACTGGCCAGTATCTCAGCTACAGAAGTTTCTTCAAAAGAGACAAGGCCCCATCAAACATCTGCACATGGCTGGTTTCAAATGCTAACAAACAAAGCAGCCTCACTGGTATTCCCCTCTGCCTTGGAAATGAGTGCCACAGAGCAGGGAGATAGTGAGTCTCTCATCCTAATTTCTGCTTCTGAACAGATCTACAGCCTGCTCTTCTGACCCAATCCTCTGTTACTGGGTCCTCTGCTGCTGGGCAGAGCTGTTTTCTCCTCTGGACTGATTTTCAGAGCAGCAGTACAGGGCCAGTACACCTTAATATTACTTTTCTCTTGTTCTTTACAAGATGGTGTGAGAACAGCTGTCAGTACTACATGATGTTGAGATGGATAACATAGAAGACATGCCCTGAGCACACAACCTTTTTTTCCCTTGAGACAGAGCTTGCATAGAATAACATGCAAAATAATAGCGGTCAAACACTGGACTGAGCTGAAACCTGGCAACACAGACAGACCCTGAACAAGTTGCTGCCCTGATCAGCCATGCTGGATGAAAACAGCTGCACTTGAAGGACCAAGTGATCCAGTGCAATTCTTGCTTTGGGTCAGCACCCTGAGCCCTTCTGGAAAGATTTCAGTGACACCTTCCAGGACCTTGGGAAGCTGTGGGGAGACCAAACCATCTTCCGTCAGAATCTGCTACAAGACCATGCCCTCTCTCACTCCATTTGCAGGCTGTGAGAAACAAGCATCCACAGCAACAACAGAGAAACTGTAAGAAAAATTATTTGGGGTTTTTCCATGTCTTTAGATTCTAGTGAAAGAAATCACCCATAAGTGCCAAGACAGAGAACTCAGCCTGAAGCTCTATGCTTAGGAATGTCAGTACTTGTGAATACCCCAAACACTAGAAAGGTACTAAAGACCAAGAGTTTCATCCCCACTTACACTTCAATTGTCATTTTAAGCAGTTAAGAACACATCCACACATTTAGCAACAAGCAGGTATAAAAGCAACACGTCCTGTTTTACTAAGGAATTAAATTAGGGAAAGTGCTTTTTTTTAAATAAGCCAGTTTCTCTCCACGTATTTAAACTAGGAAATCCACAATTCTCAAACATTACATTTCATATAGCTACAATAAACATCCTTTCTCATGTCTTTGCTCACCTTGTACTTGGGTTGGAAAAGAAACAAACACCAAACCAAAGTAAGAAAAAGTCAACCTGACCTATCAAAGAAAAATCCCAGGTGACAATACACTAAAATACACTAAATGATTCACTAACTGGTATCAATTTCATTTGTTTTGCCCCAACACTGCTGCAAATTTTAGATTTATAACTTTCTGAAAGGGTATTTCAAGTCCAAAAGAAGCTCAGCCATGGTAAGAGTTCTGTGTTCCCGATTCCTTCAAAAGGATATGGATGGAACTGCCATGTTGCAAAGGTATGATGGAGAGAATACACTATTCAAAAGCCAACTTGTAATCATTACGTGCACACAATTTAACTCCTTATCACTGATCCCAATAAAAGCACTTTGAAGAAATTATGAATTTTTGTTTGCTCCACAAGTTACACAGTTCTTCTAATTCATAGGACATTAAAAACCTCCGTGTTTCGATAGATGGGTGTTGAGAACAATGTTAAGATTATGGGGGTTTGCAATATATCCTAGCCATTCTAACTCAGGATTTTCCATACACTAACACTAAATGCTGACTTATTAATGCTTTACTACACACACTGCAC
Organism: Certhia americana; assembly: GCA_018697195.1. Classification (NCBI taxonomy): domain Eukaryota; kingdom Metazoa; phylum Chordata; class Aves; order Passeriformes; family Certhiidae; genus Certhia; species Certhia americana. The sequence continues at coordinate 25,196,888 of CM031857.1, forward strand.
ATTTTAATTCTTCAAATGTAAGCAGTTTCCTGAAGATAATGTTTATGATATCACAGTACAAAAGTCACTGAACCTGTTACCAGAGGCCACCTACATCTTTTGCTTGAATGACTTCAGCTCATTTTATTTTGTCTTGTGTTACTTATTCCTGACCGCATACCCTTTAACAGTTTAACAGGGTAACTTTTGTGATTAAGTCCAACACTTAAATCATGTTCTTTTTTTAATAAAGTGACATAAGTGTATCAAAAATATTACAATGCCAAATGAAATAGTTTTGTTCTATGACAAGACCAACAGTCTTCTTCCAGCGAACAGAAATCAGCAAGATCATCAATTTCTGCACTATTTTTGTCATCACAGATTGAACTGGAAGAACTGGGAAGGCTTTCTGTGGCTGTTTGAGTTGTATGGCAGTCTATCTACAGCATTCTTTATTCAGTTAAGTTTACCATAATGTTGGGAGAATATTTTAAGTGGTAATTTGGAGGCTTTTCCAAACCCAAATCAGAGCAACAAAATTAGAAAGGAAAACACCAAGAATTACTTATCATTGTCATGGGTAGAGAAAACATGTAACAGCAAAGAAGCCCAGGAATTAATACAAACACTGAGAGTCTATCAATTAACTATCAGACATAAGAAAAAAAGTGATAAAATCCCTTGAAGTTAAAAAGGCTACAAAAAGGCCAATGCTTATTACTACCTGGAATAGGCAGCATTCTTTTTTATAGAGTCTGAAGTTACTTGATCATACTATAATATAAACTCAGCTCTCCTTAAAAGCAACCCACATCTCATAATTAAGCAAGAACCCTGGGGAATACAAAGAGGCTTAACCCTAAAGACAAAAATTCCTGTGGAGTGTCAAAATTCAGTTTGTGAATAGTTGACAATTACAACAGTAGGTGAACAAAACTGTTTGTTTTAGTGCAAAACATGGCCAACTAGAGCTCAGCACATTGAGGTTTACTCAGAGGGCAAGCACAAGTCCAAATTCCTATAAAGCTGCACTACACATTTGCTTCACAAATCTGGTGGGTTTACTGAACTTAAACTAAAGTGAATGTTTCAAACAGATTTGCATAATATTCAAGACTAGTTATGTCCAGTTAAACCTTATTCTACCCAGTTTCATTATATCTCTTCCCTAATTTGTATTCCTGTATCCTTTCTCTGTTTACTCAAATTGCTTTTCTATTTTGATCTAGTTTGCTCCTTTCAGCTCTTCTGCTGACCTGCTTCTTCCCTATCTGTGACTCAGAATTACAGTGCCAGTCTCTAGTTTGCTCCTTTCAATTCCTTCAAATGGGAAGTGTATCTTGCCTCATACCTAGCCATATGCTCCAATCCATCAAGAGGATGTGGTTAAAGGCAAATTTGAATTTGTGTACAAATCACCACTGCCCAGACATAGGCACAATCAAATGCAGGTCTACAGTTTATCCTGCACCTGGGAAAGAACTCATCACAACTCATACTGCCAAACTTCTGCACACATGTCTGCAAACAGCATGATCCTATTGCCAGCAGTTACTGAACACCTACCCTGCAAATTCATTAAGTAATCACAAATATCCTGTGGCATGCAGACAATAATTATTCATTTTAGGCTTTAAAATCTCCCAGAATTTAAACTCATCTCACCTAAAGGCCAGGGTGCAAAAAAATCACTTCCCAAACTGTAAAGCATTACAGACCAAGGGACACAGAGTGTCCCCTCACCAGCTCTGGTGCTCCTCAAACACACAAGCCAGAGATAACTGGTTACCTTCAGTAACCAGTCTGATCTCAGGACCTGAGAGAAGGCCAGCAGTTAGCAAGCTGGAAACTGCTTCACAAAACTAATCATTAGACTGTCATTACCTTAAAATCCAAGTCAGTTTTAGCCTCTGGCTACCTTTTAAAAGGTGCTTCCAACCCCTGAAGGTGAACTACCTGGCAGCCAAGAACCCATTCAGACTGCTATGATTGGTGTCCTCTCCATTTGGTGGTATCTCCAGGTACATCACCCCCTGTGCCACTTTGGTATTTGCACATGTATATGCCTCAAGAGAACGTCTCTTTTTTGCAACATATTCTTCTTTCAGAAGTTGAGCAAGTGCTAGTGAAGTTTCCAGAACTCATAGGGAAGTTGAAAGCTGCTAATCCAAGTTTATGGGAGCAATTAGAGCAGCTTTTGAGTGTCACTTTTAAAGCCTTTGGCATGGATGCTTTTTTAAAGGATGGACTAGGAAGCACTGAGTAAACTGTATTTCTGTGCATCAGAAACAAAGCAAATCAAAATATTTCTATTTCTCATAGAGCAAAACACATTATCTTCTCCCAAAAGCAATAGATACTAAGTTCTAGAACTATTTCTTAAAGTACCACTCATACACAGTTTTCATTTCATCCTGCAATTCCCACTGTTAAAAATGTCTTTATAATATAGACAAGTTTTCAGAAAAAGGCTCATGCACTACACTGTCATATCACAATTGCAGATCTGCCTTCCACTTATGACAGCATTCAACACCACATAAAACATATAAACATGAATTATACACACTTAAGAATATCAGAAGAATTAAGAATGAAGTAAGAAAGAGTATTACCCTACACTACCTCCCCACTCTCCAGCTACTTGCATGGAAAAAATGTTAATGCTTACAGAAAACAGACAACTTCTATGTGTGCGTCTAAACTAAGACAGCTTTGCACTTCTAATTGGATTGGCATTTGGAGATGTGGCAATTTGGAAGAGAGAAGCTGTTTACTTCGATGATGGCAAACAGCAGAACTGATTGTGCATCATTTTTGGAACTGCTTGCTTAATTTCAGAAATCAGCTTCTTTCAACTGATTTTTCCAAGCTGAATGTAGTTACAAGAAATGCTATACCACCACTAGCACAGGCTGAAGAATGTGAGCTTCAAGCAAGAGCTTTCCAATTCTTCCCTTTAAGTACAAGTTTCAGCACATGAGGTGAATGCCTCATGTACATCAAATTACTTTAAATGCTAACTTTCAGTTGGTCTCTGCTAGGCTTGATACCCACCTGGCAAAGGAAAAAGCTGAAAATCACAATGCCCTTAAACAAAATTGTCTTCGTCATAAAAATCGCTGCCAAGAATTATTTGCAGTTATAAAAAAAATTACCTTAATATTGCTGCACCAAAAGTCTATCAGACTTTGAAATGCTGTTAATTCCACCTTTAAACTAGTCACAAAATATGACTAGCACACACAAAATACGAACCACATTTTAATTAGGTCATATACAGACAGCAGTATCTGACTAGGCATCATGTCTGTATTTAAGACAATCCCTAAATATAAAACCTGACCAGAAGTTTCTACACCCAGCAAGTCAACTGGTGCACCAGAATAGCTGCTCTTCCAAGAAAACTCCAGGTACAAGTAACCAGCTGCCAAGTACAGCTCACCACATACCAGGGCTTGTCTGAAGCCTGTTTACCTATTCCATTATCTTAAAAAGCAATGGTAATGCCAACAGAGATCTCTAGGTACTGCCAGGATTTCTTTGGCAAGTACACCCATCTTCCATCCCCCTCCTTTCCTTATAGTTGACACAGTTTGTAATCCAAGTGCAATCTTCACTGGTACCTGAAACAAGCACTTCACCCTCACGTGTTTGTTGTTAAGAACACATAGAAAAAAATTAAAAAGAAAGTGTTATTAACCGAATGAAGCTGAAGGCTTGCTGTTTCAAGTCATAACTATAGACACTGACTTGCAAAAAAACCCACGTCTTTGCTGTCTCTGTTTTTTTCAACTATCAGTATGACTGCAACATGAAAAACTGTTTCAGTAGTGTTTTCCAGCCCTTGCCATGATACAAGTCAGCTCTAAGCAGTTTTAACCTACTGTCACTATCATATGAGGCAAGTGATCTGCACACAGACCTGCATCTGAAAATCTGACAGCAGGTTTCCATCTAAGGAAGGAAACTGCTACTCAAGGAAGGATGTCTGCCAGCCCTCCAGGACGAACATGCAAGTGCCTTTAGTCTCTAACTATGCTGGGTGTGGCTAAACAAGGCTGCTAAGGTGACCTAATACTTTGCTGTCATCAGAAGAGACACTCCTTTCTGCCCTCCCTCTTTCCCAGCCACACAGTCTGTCCCATCCCTTGTCACCACGGCCAAAAATAGTAAGCCAATTCAACTCACTACCCTGGCAGGAAACTTTACTCTCAGAGTTAATTTTCTGATGAATAGGCAAGTTCAACCAGCTCACTGTGTGGTCATTTAAGCTCCAGTGAGACCATATAGGAAGGAGTAGGAATACGGCCAGTAGTGGAAGTTCATTTTTGATAGCATGAGAAAAATCTGCAAATATAAATATGTATCATTTACTTCAAAGGGCTCCAAACCAAATAAGGGCATTTTTTGACCCGCCATACAAGTTACTGCTACTATTTGTTGCTCATGAAAAATCATTGAAAAAAAAAAATGGGGAAGGTGGCTCAGAATCTGTTACATAATGTCATTGATTTAGAAGACTTTCAGAGGTGAACTCAAATCGGCTCTGACTTTAGTAATTCTCTTAAAAAAGTAATTTCTCAGCCTAAAATACACCAGAGGTGTGCACTGTGAGAAGAAAAACCATTACAATAGAGGCTTGTAATTTCAATGCCCTCTTGAGGGCATCCACTTATTTGGTCACCACTTCTTAGAAAAATAGAACGGCTTAGAAGAACAATCTGCTGGCTCTCTCCTGTCTTGTAAGCAAGGTGCTGACAGAGAAGTAGCTAATTATTTTGTTGTTGTAACTTATTTCATTATAATTTATTGTTGATGCCACTGTATGATTCCAGTGGCAGCTGGCTCGTCAAAACTGACTTTATCAGAAGTTTCACATCAGGTGTTTTGTTACAGATATTGTGACCAAATTTCATTTGTTCAAGTGATGAAAAACTTCTATTATGTGAGAGCATGACTCATCCTCAAGTCAGAATAGATACCATTTCTCATAATCTTTACTTGAAGTGGTAAACAAGTAGTGACAAAAACAAGAATTACAGCCAATGTATCACACAACAGACTGCACTGATAGAATGGCATCCCACATACTTTACAAATAGAAACAAGAAAGGAAACTTCATTAGTAACAACAGAAGCTGATGTGCAAGATGCCAAGTCAACAAAGAAAAGCTCAATAGCCACACAAGTAGTGATACCTGGAGAGAAAAAGGAACATGTTTTGTAGACAGCAGACAGAGAACAATAAAGGAAAACTTAGAGAGCAAATGTGCTAAAAAGAAAAATGAGAATATGCTTACAAAAGGAAAAGGAGAGAAAAAAAAGCCACATCCCTTATTAAAAGTTTTAAAATACTGTAATGAAATTACTTTCAATCAACTGGTAAGAAATGGCTATTTAGACAAGGAAGACAAAGGGAAAAGTACCATGCCTGGCAAGACTGAAAACACAGAACAGATGAAAGGGACTAAGCAGTCAGGCTTCAAGATTGTTGATTCAATTCAGATTGAGTTATATTGGCAAATCTGAGTAGGGAACACCTCTGGCTTGAAAGGAAATCACCCAGACTTCTCAGAAGTACACTCAAAAGATTTCTTCTCTCCCATAAACAAATTAAAACTAACAAATGTAGAAGAGAAGAGGGGAGGAGACCACAGACATAGAATATGAAGTAACTGTACTCAGCAGGGATTCAGGAGCAAGGAAAGGAAGAGGATGTTTAGTCACTGCCTTCCAGAAGTACTGAGATGAAGCTGCCCTACCTCTTCCTACCTAAATTACTTCAAACTTGTATAGAACAATGTATATTGGATTACAGTGCCTCAGTACTTAACTAAAAAGACAAAAAGAAATTGTTATCACATACTATTTATGAACTATTTTCCAGCTACATGATGACCTTTAGAAAAAGTAGATTTGTATAAATTTTAAGCAGTCCTTAGTAACCTCCCGTTGCCTTTAGAGGAAGTCCTATACCGCTATGCACACTGCAACCTGTACCTCTGACCTCAAGGGGAGGAACTGGAGCATGGCCCCAGAAAGGATTATAACCTGGCAGCATCCTCCTGTCTTGGTACAAGAGACTTTTCACTCCCCCAACACATTACCACAGAAACTGGTCCTAAGTATAAAACATTTTAAATCCATGCTAAAATTCCCTTCCCAAAACCTTACGAAGGAACAGTCTCAGGTGGACTATGACTCTCTCCTTCAGAAAAAGGCATGCAAACAACCCATCACGTAGAGATTTTGTGATTCAACTTTAACTACTAGAGAATAGAGTGCTGCAGCTTTCCATCTGCACAGTCACCCTGAGATAGTTTCACTGTCCTTTATTTATTTTCTTTTCCTGCACCTCTGAACGAACACACACAGCTATCAAAATGCAGCATTTCACACAGCTGACCTGCAATGCTTTGCCATGTGTCTATACCCGCAGGTCCCTATCACTGTAATATACAAGGGCTTCATAAACTCTAACTGGCCTCAGAATATCTGAGAACACAAGAAAAGGCCATTAATTGTTTGAGTTGAGGCACTGGACAAAACACTATTTGCCTGCATCAGACAGCACTATTGCCTGAACAGTAAGAACCCTACTGTGGATTAAATCATAAGGTAATAAAGGCATTTTATTATTAAAATACCATTTTATAATGGTATAGCCAGTGGAACTGGCTATAAGTAAGAATAAGAAATTGCATGTGAGAGAAAGTTTCTTTATCCTGGCACACTCTGACCACACCAGAGCTCTTCACAGCATAGGCAACACTCCTTACAAACTCAGAGCTAGTAGGATGGCAGCAAGACACACACAGTTTGCTCAGAGTCCCAGGACAGCAGCGGCAGGAGGCAGCAAATCAACCCAGACCTCCCAGCTCCCATGCTTTCTTCACCTGTAAAACACTGCTGATGCTCTTCACCCTGTTCTCATTGTTTTCTTCCCTTTGAGGATGACAAGAACCAAAGCTTGCACAAGCTCTGCACTTGTTTAGAGTTCACCTCACAAAAGGCACTGCCATACAGGACTACTATGAATCAACTTTTGTCTCTCCACTACTAATGAAAAACTGTCCTGTGACTTAACACTAAAAACTGGGATAAAAATAGCAAAAGTAAAAACTAGGAAAGACCTTGGGACTCCACTGAAAGCCTCACACAGTGAGCTGGTCTTTCTGGCTGACAATTTCTTTAGGAGGCAATGTTCCATGATAGATCCATTAGGAAATGCTTGCAAGGCACTCCGTGTAATGATAGGGATTAAAATATGACTTGCAAATTGATACGTTGGGTAAAAAAATTCAACTTTTACCTTAACGAACAAATTATATATTATCTACTTTTCTGTGTTTTGTATTCTACTCTGGTTTTTTTATTCTGTAGATTCAGAATCTCAGTTACCCCCCCACTGCTCTTAAACTGGTTCCCTGAGCTAATTAAGCTTATTTGGTCACTAGTTTGCCCATCTGTTCTTCCTCCTCACCATAAAAACACCTGGACCTCATTGGCCATTACCAGCCTAGCCTGATAGAGCAGAAATCTCAGAGACATTTTGGATCCCCTGTCAATCAGAAAACCAGGAATACTCCCCCAGCTCTTTCATCCTGGTTGGCAGCAGGGAGCCAACTGAGCAGCATATACATACCAGGAACCAGCAAAAACATGCTCTGCTCCAGACAAGTCTCCATGACTTCTTTGCCTGTGAGAGGATGAAACCAAGGTCCCAAGTTACAGCATATAAATAAATAAGACTGGGCAAACCCTTATAAAGGGTGCATCACTCATTCCAATGCTGTGGTGGGTTGACTCCAGCTGGATACCAGGTGCCTACCAAAGCTGCTCTATCACCCCCCCTTTCCTAGGTGGACAAGAGAGAAAAAAAGCATAACTAAAAGCAGATTGAGATAAGGACAGGGAGCAATCACTCCACCATAACTGCCACAGAACATAATAAACTCAATTTGGTGAAAAATCAGTTTAATTTATTACAAATCAAACCAGAGTAAGATAATGAGAAATAAAAATTAATCTCATAAACACCTTCTCCCTATTCTCCCTTCCTTATGGGCTTAACTTTACTCCCAATGTTCTCTACCTCCTTCCCCACAGCAGCACAGGGAGACAGGAAATGGTGGTTGCAGCTGGTTCATCACCTGCCATCTCTGCCACTCAGTCCTCCTCAGGGAAGAAGCCTCACAATCTTCCCCTGCTCCAGCATGGTATCCCTCTCACTGGAAACACTCCTCCTGAACTTCTTCAATGCCAGTACTGCCCACAGGCTGCAGTTCTTCACAAACTGCTTCACTGTGGGTACCCCCCACGGGGTCATGATTCCTGCCAGCAAACCTGCTCCAGCCTGGGCTCCTCTCTCCAGAGGTCCTGCCAGGAGCCTGCTTCAATGCAGGCTTCCCATAGGGCCACAGCCTCCTTTGGGCATCCACCTGTTCCAGCATGGGTTCCTCCATGGGCTGCAGGTGGATCTCTGCTCTCCCATGGATCTCAATGGGGACAAAGTACCTCACCATGGTCTTCACCACCAGCTGCAGGTGAATCTCTGCTGCAGCACCCAGAACACCTCCTTCCCCTCCTTCTGCACTGATCTTGGTCAGCAGAGCTGATTCTCACATATTCTCACGCCACTCTACCATTCCTATTGCTTAGGTATTTTTTCCCTTCTTAAAAATGTCATCACAGAGCTGCTATCTATCACCATCACTGATGGCCTTGGCCAGCAGTGGGTCAGTTTTGGTGCAAGCTGGCATTGCCTCTGCTGGACATGGGAGAAGCTTCTGGCAGATTCTCACAGAAGCCACCCATGCAGCCTCCCTGCTACCAAAACATATCCACACAAAACCAATACAACTGCTCAGAAATCTGTACCATACAGAACTTCTGCCCAGAAACTTCTCAACCTTTGCTCTGAAGGACTGCAGGGCAGTTTCCACCTACATTTGATTTAAGTTTCTTTACCCATCCCGTCTCGTGTTTTAATATCTTGACAACACACCCTTAAGAAACTTGTAATAGTGAGAGCTGTGTCTTTGGCAGTATAGTCACTCTCTGTTTGCACCTGCTTGTGTATGATGTAGACATTCAGACTGCAAACTGAATTATAACTGCAAGCCAGATGTGAGGTTTTTATACCAGTGGACATCTCTGCCACCAATTGCTACCTACATCTATACATGACAGGCCATAATAAAAGTAGCGACAGATAGATACATTATAAAACCATCTGAGGCTATAAAAAAATGTAACTCTAACATGAGAGCTTATTTTTAAACCATAATCTCTAAAGTGGTATAATAATCTTTGGGGGTGGTTTTTTTATTTTATTTTTTTGCAACAAAGTAAAACAGACTTGAAGCAGACCCATCTACAATACAGAGATACTTGACCAACCTACCTCAATTCTACACCCTATAGAGAATTCCAAACTGCTGAGGACTGACTACTTTAATTTTCTTAATGCTACTGCCACCTAACAGATTTCAACAGCAAAGCCATCAGCCCACAAGTGCTCAAGGTTTTCTGGGAGAAATACTTCAGAGACAGGCAGGAACCAACCTACACACAGGCTAGGAAATTAGCATTCACACATGCTCTAGCTGAACACATCACCAAATGGGAACTAGCTCTAAATGAGACAAGGGAATCTTTAGCAAAAACAAAAATCTCAAAAAAAAAAGTCAATTTCTCCTAATCAAAGAGGACAGCAAGCAGAACAAGTAATTTCCTAACCTTTACATTTAGACTGCTGCTTTAAGAATACAAAAGCTAAGCCAACATGTTTCAAAGTGTTCAAGATCTACAGAACTGGCAATTTAGTTTTCTATTTCTGTCTGCTTACCCTGCTGCTTCTGCCTGTAAACATTTTGTAGGAGGATGTGAAATTCAACAGAGAGGACTCTGAACTATGAATGACTCCACAGTGGCACATTCTTAGAAGTGCGTGGTGGTGCCTATGAGCTCACTCACACATGATAACGTCACCACTTAGGGTCAATTCAAGGCAGCTACAGCTCTACTTGGTTACAGCTGAATGTCAGTTCATTAATGTCAAAGTGCCCTGTCCCCACCTCCAGTGGTAATCTGAAGACAGGAGAAAAAAAGAGAAAAAAACCCCAAAAACCAAAAAAAAAACAAAGGAAAAAACATGTCAATGTTTATGGGGAAAAATTAGGTTATGAGGACACCCAGTAATACCTTCGATTCTTTGCTGGTCCTCAACTTCTAGTAAAAACATGCACTGAACACTGATGTCTTATCTCATTAGGCCTAATAGTTTGATTTACTGGAATCATTTTATCCAACATGATGACTTGAAGACCTCTGTGGATGTTGCATAATTTACTCTGTATGTCTAAATTCTGGATATTTCGCCTTGTGAGGTATCTGTGCAGAAAGTATTTGCTTCCTGGTTTATATTAACAACAGAACCAGCTGCCTGAACTAGTAAACCATAATACAAAAAACATCCTAAGGTCTTATCTACACAAGGCTGAGGAAGGAATAAATTAGGTAAAGATTAAAGTAAGATACATTACACACAGATATTCTCACTTCAAATTAGGTATACACAATTCACCTTTAAGTAATACCTTGACCTGATCAGCCAAGGTCAATGCAACTGCTTTATCTCCACAACAAGGAAAAGGCTGGCTTTATAATCACTGTTAAAAGCTACAAACTAATAGTTGAGCAGAACATTGTCTAAACAGATCAGAACAACTACTCATTTCATAAACACATTATTAAAGAACTCCTCATTGCTTCTTTAAATCAGTCTTTGTTGATTCAGTCATCAACCCATAGCATATCTAAGACTTCTACCAAATGAACTTGCTATACAGGGCACACCACATCATTAAGGATCTGAGAAAAAGAATAGATGTAGGTTTCTCCACCAACATGGTTTTTCCATCAGCTGAAGACAACGTACAGGACTGACAGAACACGAACAACGTACAGAACATGAACTGTAATAAAAAGGGACTTGTAACCTCAACATCCCAAAAGACAGTAAAATTGCATCTTCTGTTTTACAGATGCACATGTGAACAGATGGAGGGAAAAAAATTGTGAACCAAAAGAGGAACCAACACCTGCTTTTAAATAAAGATGCCATTTTACCCAACATGTTGCAGTTTTAAGTCAATTAAAGCAGTAAAAAAGACAGTATCACTGAATCTTTTTAATTGTAAAAACTATAATTGTAACAACTTTGGTAATACCTTGAGTTTAGGATAAGACACATCATATACATCCCACAGATTTGTTATACCACTTCCATAAAACCAATATAAAAATGAACACCACATGGAATGAAAGGATGAAATGCCATACAAAACACAGCATTCACAGAAAACCATGGTGTCTTTTGCTCATCAGAAAAGCGCGTGCTTAGCCAGGGAAGCTGAAAACTTCAACACTGCCCATCTATAACATCCAATCAATCTAGAATACATAAAAAGCTACCACAACACCACAAACTGATTTTACCACAAACTGAGGCAAAACACTGGATAGTAGTCCCCATCATTACCACAAGGTAAAGAAGTTTGTAACCATGCAGAGATTTACGGGGACTGGAGCCTCCCCAGCACACAGCACCCTGCCAACCACAGATCAATCCATTGGGTGACCCAAATTCAGAAACAGCAGGTTTCGACTAAACATCTCTAAGGCCAACAACTTTTCCTCTGCCTGTAGCAGAGCTTGACCGCAATGAAATAAAATTGTCATTGCTGAAGTAAAGCACAGTTGTATGAAAAAAATAAAAACATGAGAGCAGAGCCTCTTCAGAAGACATGAATTTCCACAACTTATGAACAAGGTGTTCGGAGTCTACGCAGCTTCCAGCTTTTATAAACTCCTTCAGCTTCAAAGTATGTACTACAGCAGTGAAGTAACACTAATTTCTGCCAAAGTGAGCACATTTCCACCAGCTCCATGGCAATGAGCAACAATTTGACTCAAGTGCCCTGCAAAGGCTTGCAGCTCCTGTACAGCAATCCTAGAGATGAAAATCCAATTTTGTATTGAAGACTCATCATGTCATAGGACAACTCTTCAAAGAAAAAGTGTGTATTTTACCTTTTTTTGACCTCAGACTTCCACATACAGGAAACTAAATCACGAGACAGAACCAACAAAGCAAGAACTTAAATGGAAGTCGAGATTTTATCAAGAACTAGATTTGGTATGTAGTTGCCATACAGAGGCTCAAACAAAATAGTTTAATACTCTGGTAACTCCAAAAGTGACATCTAGAGCTACTACCACAACATAAGAAATAACTCTTAAAAAGTACTAAATACATACTTTACAACTTTTTCCACAGCAGAAAATTCAGTGCACCATTTTTTCAATATTCTAAAGTAACAGAAGCTCACCATGCTTCTTGCTGGAATAAAGCTTCCTAAAGACAAGGTAAATATACTGAATATATTTTTAAAGTGTGAACAAAAAAAAACATTTCTTATTTCAGACAATTGAGGTGTATAGCAATTTCTACCATTAAAGCAAGGATTCAACCACTTTTCTGTGTAAATAATCTAGTGTTGCCTCAACAAATTAGCAGTGGCTTTCCCTAAGCACACTGCATGTTCTAAGATCTTTTGAAGTGGACACACATTATAAATATGAAAGTAATTGAGTCCACTGAGATGACCCAAAAAGCCTAATATTCCACATCAGCCAGAGATCCCAGTATCATGGTTGTTTAAGAAAGTTTACCAAGTTCAAATATATTTGCATTCTTTGTGAGTTACACTGAAAGACATGAAACCCTTCAACCCTCGGAACAGTAAATACGGCTATCACTTCAGACACCAATGCATCAAACAAAAATCTATTATCCTATAGATAATCAATGACTTTCAGAATCACTGTTTCTTCCAGTAATACTGTACCACAATGAAGAATGCTTGTTACAGCAATCCAACTGTACTTCCTTTGGGAAGAGAGGAAAATAGGAAATTTTGAAGGCAGGCATTTTTATTTAAGTACAGTTTTAGCCTCATATTCAGAACAATGGACTGCAGCCAGATAATACTTCAAGGAATTCGGAGTGGAAACGTATTATTTTTTTTCTGGAAAACAGTAAATTCTGAGCCCTGAATCAAAGCCAAAAACAACAACTCTAATTTGGGTGTATACTGGGAAAAGTATAGAAGCAAAACAATTAGTTTGAACACACAAGGAAACATGAAGGCCAAGATTTTGAGGCAGAGGGACATACAAGCCATGTGCTCTGTACTGCTTCCAACCAAGATCAAGCAGCTAGCTAGCTCTTACTGGAAATTATTCAAATAATAAAATGCTTATCTAAGATTTTATGTTTTTAAGTATCAACCAATAATAGTGGAGTTTTTATTTCTTTGGCTACAATTTTTCACATAAAAATCCAATTGAGAGCCCAGTTTGTCAGCAAATAAAAAGCAAAGCATACTTACAAAATTAGGCCAAAATAAACAGTTCCCTTCCTAGAGTGTAGATTCACATTTCTAAGACAGACACAGGCAAAATTACCTCAGTTCCTCTTTCTGGAGTCTCCAGCAATAAATGTACTAGCAGTCAGGAAACCAAGGAGAGCCACGGTTGGCCACACACAAAATTCAAATGCAAAATTTCTCACCTTCATAGTAACTGTGGTTATTTTATGGCCTCACTACAAGTGGAACATCACCCTCAGATGTATGCAGCAACTTAAATGCCTCTGCACCTCAGATCACACATGCAGGTTTGGTGAACCAGATGATTCTACATCAAAAAGGCTAAGCATTTTGGTTTCCACAAAAAAAAAAACACATACAAAAACCAAACAAAAAAACACACAATAAACAAGAAGCCTTTAAGCCAGAGTTTAGAAGTTCAAGGCTGTTTACATCCAGTTACAAACTGTATGTGACAGCACTGGAAGAGGCTGACACCTCATAACCAGAAGACATGACTTGCCAGGCTTCCTAGAAGTTTCTGCAGGGTTCTGCAAAGAGCTGAGCAAACTTCAGTGATCAAGCTACTTCAAATGACCAAGTGATTAATTTGTAAATACAATTAATTTCACTGCCTGCAGTCTTGAAGCTTTGTAATAACCAAGTATGAGGAAACATCCTCAAAGAGCATATTAAACTGGTGCTTCATTTTTATGTATACCAGTTTCTTTTTATCTGCTACAAAGTGCACAAAACTCTAGACCACTTGACAGGAATAAAAAAGCACATTATTTTCATGGAACAGGCGGATTTACAGCAAGAGCTCAGTGTGCTCCTGGTAGGTCTTCCCAGTGCTGCACATCTGGTAGCATCCTGTAGGATCAGAGACAAGTGTCTGTTCCAGCAACAACACTGCCACCAGACTGGTTGAGGCACTGAGCTCAACCATCCAAGGACAACACGCTCCATCTTACCAAAGGAATGTAACAGCAACAGAAATTCCTTGTAATGATGCCTCTGAAGCTGTGCTTATCCATTTAAGAAATGTCACTTGGAGAAAGGCAAACCACAACAAGACCAACAACCATGAGTTCAGCCAAAATGTCCGATACAAAAGAACCATGGCAGGAAGAGCCAACAGAGAGAATAAAAAATACTTAATAAAAACACAAACTGGCAGATCTCAACACTGCATTAAAAATAAAAAAAAAACCAAACATGATAAGCAGAGAATTGCATGCACTTTTATCCAAGTGCAACAGAACTTGAAATAAAGGAAAGTTTAGAGATCCAAACAAAAGCTCATCAAGGCTACCTATGCTTGGAAACAGCACAAACTGTACTGATGTTTTTACTATTTGATGAGAGTTAAATCCCTGCCAAAATTAATTTCTGCTGCTCTTGTCTGGGCATTTATCATGTTGAACCTCCTTACCTGAAGAAACATTAGAAAATAAATTTTCATAATCAAACCACATTGAACACTAACAACCTTAACTCGTCCAAGATTTTTGCCTAATGCCTTGAAAAAAAAAAAAACTTTCTAGAAAAGGTTTTGCTATGAGTAGGTCAGGGATGTGAGAACAGTAAGTGGAAATAGGTGAGGCATTCTAACTAAAACCAGTTTGGGTTAAATTCTTTTCCCTTTGCAAAATCCTTTGAGAAAATAGGTCAAGAAGATCTGAGAAAGAACTCTTCTATCCACATCTAGAATATATTGTTTCACTAAAAGCAAGAAGAGGCACTTAAAAGTTTACTACTAACAAGAAGAAAAAACCAAAACTAACCAAACAAACAACGACTAAGGAAAAAATTGGATTGAGAAGTAAAATTTTGTTTAAAATAGAACTCAAGTTTACCTAACTGCCTTCATTTATAAGACTTACAATTGTGATAAGGATGTTCTGCACAGAACCTGACCCATACTTTCAAAAAACCAACCAAAAATCAACCAAAAATCAAAACTTAATTATGATTTCTAAGTATTCTCCCCCATTTTTCTCCAATACATTGAATTTGAACATAAATGCTCTAAACACTGAATTTTAAAGTCCAAGCTGTCACACTGATGGCTTACAGAAGGCTGTTCTAACTGTATAACCCCATTTATCTCAGGAATTCCACAGAAAATTAACTGTAATACCTTGAGATTCAGAGTGTAAGGCATGCCTACGGTACTTTCAAATCAACCTGGTTTCCACTACATTTTAACATGCACTACGACTCAGCACATTCTCTGATGTCAGACACTACATCCAACTCCCCTCTAAATGGCAAATAATCCAAGCTGAAATCAGGCTGCACAGTGACAGTGAAAAGCAACTTAAAATTCTAAGTGATACGTGTGCCTTGCATGATACTCATTCAGTCCCTAACGTGGGTTACAATCAAAACATTGATAGTTATGGACTTGAAAATGAGAAGGGGATTCCCCTAAACTATCTGTGAGCATTCCTAATATGCTAGAGGCAATGGCAAAAAATATTTATGCCTCTTCAAGAATGGCAGAAAAGTTGAACAAATCAGACAAATTCAATACACAGTAGAGTTTCATTTTATTTATTTTCTCCTAATGGAAAAAAAAAAAACAGGAGAAAAATTGTTGTTATCCCACAAACAAAATGATTTTTTGTACAGGTCTCAAATCCTAAACAGGAGAGAAACTGGAAACAAGTCTGCTGGTATAGAAAATTCCTAAACTCAATGCAAGTCAAGACAATTCAACATCTGATAAAGCTACATGGCTGCTCTAGTTACTACTAGCCACAAAGAAACATTTCATACATGTTCATGAATAACTAGATTAGAATGTTTCTATTTATTCACTTTAGCTTTTTTCCAGCCACTTTAGTGGTCTGGATGAAGGCACACAATTGTTCTTTAACAAGAGCAACCAAGGCTTTCTCTTCAAGCCACAACAAAGGATGTCTCCATATGTGCCAGAACATCCCCCTCAGCATGTCTGAGGTTGGTGTTTTGAGTTTACAAAATCATGAAAACTTATCAGCTTTCACTTCTCATACGTATCTTACAATAACTCTAAAAATAAATATCTTTTAGGTTCTCAAGTCCAGCAGCTTCTTACTGAAGGATGCTATATTGTATAGCCCTGGGTATATACTCAGTCAAAACAAGTCTTTAAGATGTGTAGTTTTTTCTTGAGTAAAGACATTCTAAAAAATCTTTTCCATAAGGTGGGGAGAACAGAAAATAAGAGACATTTCAGCAGAAAATACAACCTTTTGTAACTTCAGTACCGTTGTTTTTACACAGCCAGTGTACTTGAGAGAAGTAAAAGCAGTAACTAATGTTTGCTCACTCTGCCCTCATAGAACTCACAGAGAAAAAAAAAAAAAAAAAAAACACATTTACATCTGACTATTTTGTTAAAGTTAAGACAAAGATCATCAGTTTCACTTCCTGATTTGCCTTCCCCTAATATGCCAGCTCATGCTTCGGACTGAACAGCTCTTTTGTGAAATCCAAGTAAATAGGTGGGTGTTTAGTTCTCCACAAGAATCCTGAGATGCAGTAACTCCAGCTCTGCTCATTTCCCTGTCTCACTGCAGAACACCCACCACAATCACTTATCACCCTGACAGCTGTACTGCTCACCTGACCCACTCATACCAGCATCCTTGTGCAGAACCTGTGTCCTTGTGCACAACTTGTGCAGCCTTGGCCAGGCTCTCAGCATATGAGCTCTCCACAGCATGCTATTTCTAAGACACCTGGATTTATGGTCACTAAAGTATTCCTGTTCGTCCTGGCAAAAGAAGGAATCTATCCCATATTAAAGGCTGTTTAAAAAGAGAAAAAGGCAAAATACAGCAAAATAAGAGTATAAATTTTGCTCCTGTACTCAAATTCTCTTGAGTGACTTTAAACTCCATATTTTTTCCCCACTGGCAGGAGTTAGAAGAGCAACTCAATAAAGTATTTCTCCTTCATTCGCCGCCAAGAAAACTGTTCTTCTCCCCTGTAATAAAGCGCTGCTTTTGGGTACACCACATGACTTAATTAGCATGCTTAATTAAAAACTTCCCAGCTGGATCCACTGATCTGCACATCAATTTTAGTCCAAATCTAGAAACTTAGCCCACTTACATATGCTTCTGTTACCATCTCTAAAAAGGTACCAAGACAGTATCCAAAAAGTTCTGTTCAAAAAACATATTTAAGACATTGGTAGAGTATGAAACTTTAAACTCTCACTGCTTTTTTATTTAAACCAAAGGTGCATGGCTGCGTTCTTTAAATCAGACCAATTTTCAAGCTTGCTGTTCCACTTACTCTTTTCCCTTAAAAAAACATTCTAGTATTTGTAAAACAGATTCGCACGGAACTGAAACTCACAAGAAAATACCCTTCTTGTGAGAACCACAGGTAAACTCTGACATTGCAAACATTAAAATCAACATTTTCCACAGAACTCCATTCAAGAGTTCTGGTTTCCTGCAGTTTCAACAGATACTGAGTACAACAAACGTGAAGGACCAAGAAAGTCACGTGCGACCACTTAAACCAGAGGAGCCCTTAAAGACAAAGACAAGTTACTAGTATTTTACAAATATGGAAGGGGAGGAGTGAGTACTTTTCTCCATTTCTTCCTCATGAGAAAGGTACTTTAATGATCAGAACTGCATTAACTTAAAATTTCAGTTAGCTCACCAACTGCCTCATACTTGTCCTAATGCATCCTAAACTCACAACCAAGTTCAGGGAAGAGAGGGGGTTTAAGCATTTAATTTTATTGTTATTATTCACTTTGAAGCCTCATTTTCAGAAAACTCAATCTGAATGGTTCCCATAACCCAAAAAGACCACTTGGTTAGGCTCTACCTTACTTCTTTCCTTGCTCCCTTTTCTGATGCCAGGTTACTTTGTTGACTTCTTGTTGCCGTCAAAGCACTGAAGCTGAAGAATGCCAGCAGAAGCATCCCAGTCTCTCACAGCTATCAACAGGGAAGGGGAACAAGTTTTCCACAATACACAAGTTGTAAACTCTTCCATCATTCAGATAATGACAGCTGCAGACAAAAAAAGAACTGTATACCCTAGCAGTCTAAGCCATCTAAGAGATGGGACTATTTTGTGCATGTTGAAGTCAGATCAAACACTAAAGCACAGCCTTAAGCCAAGCACTGCCTAGAAATGGAGTACGACTGTCTCCAGCAAGAGCCTCGATTACAGCCAGCCTTCTAATCCTTCCATCAGCCAAAGATTTCAAATGAAAAAAAAAAAAAAAAAAAAAAAAAAGGCATGTGGGACTGCTACTGTACCTTAGGAGGAACTTTGGCATAAGGTTAGCAAGTTATAATTTCCTCTCTTTTATTTGAGCAGAATAAAAGGAAAAAAAACATTAATTTGACATCTATCAACTTTTTCACATTCAAAATCACATGGAATATGGAAGCAAGGACTGAAGAGAACTTTACAATTCAGTTGTGTTTATAGTCCAGGATTCCAACCTTCCACAGTAACTTTACCTGTGTACAAAACACGACTACAGCTTTGCAAGGCACAGAAAAAGCATTTGTTTAGTTCTAGTCAAAGTTTCTGCATCAAAAGTCATGGTACAGATGATGATTTCTGCTCTTAACTATCTTTATAGTTTCTCATGTGAAAACTCTAGACTTAACAGTTTTACACATCCATCTTACTTGCCAGAAAGCCACATATAAGTCAATTAAAATCCCAAAAAAATTTAGATAATGAAGTGACAGAAGGCGACACTTTAAGATCCTCTTCAAATCTTTGAATGTTGAACTAATAAAAAGAAAATAATATAACAACTATCTACACTCCACAAATGTACAAGACCAAGAATGTGTTTTCTTTCTTGGTTCATGTTCTATGCAACATCTGGTTTCTACACGCAATCTTCAAACATTTGTCCCTTTATTAAATTAAAACTAAAGCAATTGCAATGAATAGACAGTAGTTACATATCAATGGATGAATATTCTTCTTGCACTGGCATTATACACCAAAGCAATACACTCTCAGTTGTTTGGAGCAGATAGACACCCCAAACATAAGCTTGGTATCTATGAAGTTAATGCAGTTTGGTCCTGGTCTCTGCCTGAAGCTCTGAGCAGTTCTTAACTTGTGCTAAATTCTTTTGTGTTGAAGCAAGAACCACAGATTGAAAATTTGAAGGAAAGCATCGCTTTTCTCAGGACCCACACGAAACAAGTTTTAGAAATCCCCCACAGAAAGTCTGTGGTTCTCAACTGCAGTACAGGACAGCCAAAGAGCAAGCTTTTGTTTGAACAACGCTTGTACACAAAATGAAATTCAGAGCAGATTTAAACCTCTAACTAAAAATAATCCAACTGCTTTTCCAAATACAGTACAATTTACCTAAACTTCAACACTGAGGAAGCTCTATGAGTCTAGATATTAGAAAGATACTTTTTTTGTTTACAATGAGGGTGGTGAAACACTGGAACAGAAAGGTGGCGAGTGCCCCATTTCTAGAAACATCCAAAGTGAGACTGGACAGGACTATGAGCAACCTGATGTGGCTGAAGATGCCCCTGCTCATTGCAGGGGGACTGGACTAGAATATCTCTCTAAGACAATCTACCTTGCTTTTAAGTGTTTAAACTGTGGCTGGTTTCACAAATCCGTATCTCCACATCCACTAACTGCCAGCAAGCTGCCAGTAACACAAGGCTACCTCATCCCAAGGGCAGAAGCAAGAGGATCAGTGTGCTGTAACTGAAATTCATCCCAAGACCATGCAGAAATAACTGGAATGACACAAAGTAATACCATAAGGGACTACAGGCTGTCTTAATTAAAACCTCTCCAAACTTCTATATATAAACTACCTGGCAAGCATCTTCATTTTTCAAACAGGCACTACTGGGAATCTGACAGCCTTCCCTAATCTATTCCAGTGCTCCTGTTCTTAAGAGTTGACTCAACTAGCTTAGGAAGTGTTTGCTATAGTTTAAGCCCACAAATAGTTTCATCTCCAGTAGGGAAGACAACAGCTGTCTTTTCTTTCCAGCTATCCTTTATGTATTGAAAGAACACTATCAAAAGAAATCTCCCTTCCATCTCCTCTAAAAAAAAAAATCATCCAAAGTGTTTTCAGTTTTCCCCTAAAGCACTTCAGGCCTCTGACCATTTTCCTATGCCTGCAACTATTCTCCCAGTACAATACCCAAACCAGGTGCTGCACTCTAGCTCATTAGCATGCCAAGAAGTGGGAAGGCTAGCTCCATGTATTTTATACAACACTGCCATCAACACAGCCAGTAAAAGATTTACTGGTTCTCCAGCATTGCTTGACTCATGGCCACTGTACAAATATCTGACTCCAGATTCCTCTCTGCAGATCTCAGACTGTCCCAGTTACCCCCAAAATCTGTTATCAGCACAGTCAAATCTGCACAGTCAAGCCTTACTGAAGAATAACAGATGACATCAGTCCCTCCTACATTTCATCCTACTTTGGGTACCACTCGGTTAAGACAATTTTGCATACGTGCTCCTTAATCCTAGGAGCACCTCTGATAGTGCAATCCACAAGTCTAGATATTTGACTTAGAACAGTTACAAAAAAAACATTACTACTACGCTCAACAAAACTGCAGAAATCCTGATTCTGCACATCCTTCTGGTTTGATATGAATCCAGACTTCAAAGAACATTTACTTTATAATGGCTGCATACCCCTCTTAGACAAATGAAAGTAATTTTCTGTATTTTTATGATATAGAAAGTAGTTAACGCTGTGAAAGTGAGCATACACAATATAAAAATATGTCGTTTGCAAGAACAGACATACTGGGTCAGATGGAGGCATTGCCTAATCCACTTCCCTGTCTTTGACAGCTGCCATAAGGAAACACCCAAACAAATAACATCCAAGACATTAACAAGAGGTATGAATATATACATTTGCCTTGAATTACACAAATATATATAATGCCATCTATTTTAAGCGCATTCAGTAATTTTACCTAACAATAAATCACACAGTTCTCCAGCACTACATGTTGTTGTCCATATCCAACATCAGTTTAAGGGAACTAAGCTCTCAGCTGTATAAAGCCAAAGAAATGAAAATGATACAGCAACAAAATCACTGTAAAAAAAACAAAACCGAAACTGACAAAAACAGTATTCCATAACAGTAGACATCTGAAGGCTTTAATGGATGATGTGTTTTTAAACAAGCACTTTCATGCCACATAGCTGACTCCATTTACCAGCACCATCCATGGCTGATCTCCTTTTAAGAGGTTTCATTTATGTGGTCTACATATCCTTTTCTTCAAAGAACAGCCATGGGATGGGTCACTTTGTAAGAATCTGAAGAACACCGTATTTTTTAAAAGGGCATTTTTGAACAACTTCTGGAAGTTTGCAGCTATTTATGCTAGTAACACAAAGGAGGTTTTTTTTTTTTCTTAAATCTATGCCAAGTTGAAGCAAAAGTGATTCATAACTGCACCAGCCTACTTTTCTGTGTCCTACAGAAAATACACTCTTGAACATTTAGTAGGAACACCAACTCTCAAGTCAGACTGCCCAGCTTCCAATAATGTCACTACAGTTTTGCTCCATTTTTCACATTTGAAGAGTTTCACTCCATATAGTCTACACCCCAGACATCCAAAGAGGTACATTCCACCAGGGAGAACATTCCAGATAAAATTTAAAAATCTGGGAGAATGCTAGAATTATTGCACTTGTTCTTTGTATCTTCATTTTAAAACGGGGAAAGGTACTTTGAGATAGTTGTTTATTTAATGTTTAATGACTTACTTTCCACCTAAGCACAAAAATTAGTAATATATGTGGCAAAGCTGTTTCCACACACAGAATAAATCCAAGCTAGGGTGAAGTAGCTGTAGAAGACAAAAAAGGTCAAATAACCACTATTTGACTCACTGCATGTTTCCTAAGTACGAGATGGTTTTATATTAACACAGACAAAACAAAAAATCAAAGTAAAACAGCACCAGAGATATCCAGAGAAATTCAATGGATTTCAATGAACAAATCTCCAGGAGAGCTCAGGAACAGAGAGCTCTGCTCTCTTCAGTGTCAGATGAAAGCTAATTATTCCTCTTCATGCACTGACAAATTCCCTATCCCTATATTAACCACTTTTCTTCACAAACTCCTGGACATTAACTGAATTTTTATAAATACTTGCCTTTCTTCTCTACTATACTTAGAAATCACAGGGCTTTCAAATACAGTCATAAAAACTTGCATCTGTAATCTCAAAGCAAAACTATAACAGCCTATGTGCAGCCATCCTTGAGAAAAATGAGTCCCACCCATCAACTTTTTGTTCTTCTCACTTCATAAACACCCTGCATCAGTTCTACAATTTAACAGGCTACTGATATATTTTCCATACACTTCTTCCTCGTATTTCCCAGAAAAATATTTTGCACACCAGACAGATGCCACCCCTAGCAGCCTTGGCTCTGGGGGCTTTTTTCCCCCCACAGTAGCATATCTTAATCTGAAGGGTGTAAGGAGTACCTGTGTAAAGTCCTACACGAGGGCTGCTAACCTCTGCAGCAAACCCCAGTGCACCACAACTTCAGAGCTTCACTGGAAGCACAGCAATGCACAAGAACACTGGGAGAGGTGAAAGCACCAGGGCACAGAAGATTGCACAGCAAGTGTGAGTAAGCAGAGCAAGCAAATGAAAACCTACATCTTCCCAGTCTTCCCAGAGACTCAGACAAGAATACCACGAGCACTTCTGCATGTAAAGATGAACTTTTGTAATCATGCATGTAGAGCAGTCTGTAAAGGCTTTAAGGCAGAAACCTTCACATGTGGCCTAGGTTTCAATTCCAGATCTCAGAACTCTAGATCATCTCCTCCCCTCCATATTTCTGACCATGCATACGTGTCTGCTTCTCTATACTCAAACACATGTAAAAAGTAATAGAGCAAAAGGAGCTGCTAGAGAACAATTTAACATGACTTTTCTCTGCTAGAATCTACTGATTTGGAAATAGTCTATCCTTCATAATTCCACCTGCTCTTCACTTAAAAGAAAAAAAAGGACAAAATACACAAAAACCCCACCCCACAATGTCTGAATAAACTAAAACTTACATGGCATATATGGATACATTATGTTTTAAACTAGAAAAAATTTATGCCACAATTTTTGCAATTATGCCACAATGTAAGAATAAAAATTAAGCCTTCACCAGATATTTTGAAATGCAGACAGTGTCATTGTTTCAGTAAATACTTCTGAAGTACCATAATTATTAAAAGTTATGGACACAGCATAAACATTTCTGCACTACTTCCTTGAGTTGGCCCACTGTAATAAATCCTTACAGCCAATCATGAACTGCTCAAATATTACCATTGAAAAATAACCCAGATTATTAGAGAAAAAAATAAATCCACAAGCTATTGCCTAAAAAGCCAAGGCATTGACACCAAACAGAAAATGTTGCTTGCTGCGTCATGAATACCTCTACCTATCTCCAAAATCCCACAGGCATTTCAAATGTGCCACCTGGGAAAACAGCTGCCATTCTTTTACTGTCAGAGATCCCATGTCACTTGTCATACTTGAAACTTGCCAGCTTTCATGGACACTGAAAGCCAGCTACTCTAGTTGAAGGGAAGCTTCAGTCCACTGTAGTTGAATCTATCACAAAATAGAAGAGACTTGCAGATTTGGCAGCATTCATTCCCCTAAGAAGATCTTCCATTAAGCCCAAAACATTCTCGGATTGCTTGAATGCCATTCAGACATTGCTGCTGGTGAACTTCACTCGCACATGGGAAGAGTCCGTCCAACTCAACTGCCATCCCTATGTCCCTCAAGTAAGAACCTGTACACAATCCCAAACCAACCCATGCCCACTGCACTGATCAAGGAAGAGCGTGGTTAAAGTTGAACTCAATCTAAAATTCATAGTACCATTTTGGGGGAGTTGCAATTAAAGCTCTCCCTAACCAATATCATCTGAAGTTTGGGTCCAGAATTTCTGAAATAATAAAGTTCTCCCACTCCACACAAACCTTATACTTTTGTCTCTGGTACACTCAATAGATGTTCCACTAGAAAACACAGACAAACAGAAAAAGATCACCTAGCTTTCCATGGGCTTCTAAAACATTTCCCCAAGACTCAGATCAGCTCTGCAATCTATTGTGCTTACTAAAACATATTGGTAAATCTATTCCAAAGTCTCTAAAACTGCAATTTAATTAGGAAGGTTCTATTCTCTGAGGAACAAAGAAAAAAAAAACATTAACTTGCAACTGTTGTGGTGCATAACTATACATACCTGTGGCTCCCAAGGCAGTACACACAATCACAAGTAAAATGGCAAGATTAGAAGTGAAATTTTCAACAGATATGTTCTTCTCAAGGACAACATAATTTTCCACTTCTTTAGGTTTCAATTGAGCAATTGTATATATAAAGGAAATAAAACATTCCATCGAACCACCTGCAGAGAGATTGCCCCTGCCAGAAAGTTTTCATTCTCTAAGCGAGGCACAAAACATTTTTTCTGATGCTGAACCCCACAAACTGAGGAAATATATCTATGGCTATGGGCTTCGTTCATGGGGATACACATCTGTGCCAAATGATTCACGTTTACTTGGCCAACATCCAAATATTCCGTTTATTTAAGCTGATGAATTTGTGACCCCTTCCTCCCTCTAGGAAACACTCTCACACAGGTCAATTCATTGTGCTACATTTTTATATAGATACTTAACTAAACAGGTGAGATGGGGTACAAATAGCATTGTATGCTCCATGTAAATGTTTACAGGAGGCTGTGAATCAAAACCCAGATTACCACTATCAACTGACTAAATAGTTTTCCTCTTTCTACACAGCAAGAAAAAACCCAAATTCTTCTCTGCAGCAACAGTCACAGTTTATCTTTCTGCAAAACATATTCTTGGCCTGTCTGAAAATCAAACAATTGCCTGCATTCCTGGAAAAAGATATGAACTACAGGGCTTGTATCTGACAAGAATTATATTCCTACTAAAAAAGTCAAAAGAGATGATGTGGCTGGAAGAAGTCTGCCTTGATTGGAAAAATTCAGCTGCTGCTTCCCTTCTGGCTGTAACTTCAAAGCCAACACCCAACTTTTCTCCTTCTAAGTGCTCTGACCCAAAAGACTGGCAATTTTTGCAGCTGCACTCAAACATTTATCCTCATGCACATACAACAGTACAGTACAGGGCCAGTATTTCTAAGTCCTATATACCCTTCACAGCGTTGCTTATCCAGTGGCATCAATGAGAAATATCCTCCCTTTCCCTTTTGATCAGCATGTCTCTTATTATGACCATCTACTGTCAGGCATCTGGACTACTAAAATGTTTCTCCAACTCAGTCCAACTGCCTGAAAAGACACATCAAGCAATGTAACTATATCACTACACATTTTTGTGACATATCAAGTTTAAGACACATTTTTCAAACACAAAAATACTTCCACCAATGCTACATTGGTCATTATACCCTTCAAAGAAATAGACACTCAGCCCTATTCAGACATATTAAAAAGCTATAAAGCTGTATTCTTCTTAGCTGTGTGTTCTCACTTCTGTGTAAGCTAAAGAGAATCTCCTGTGGCACACACCAAGGCCCACTGCAGTCCTGTAGCACTCATCTTCAGGTAACCTGACTATATCACCAACACTGAAACCCTGGAAATCATCTAGAAATAAATCAACAGAGAAGACAACTGGCAGCCCACTTTCACTTGGGCAGGAAGCACTGGCAGTGATACACAGTGAACAGCCCTTCCCTCATACGATGAGGCCAAGCCAGAAAATACAGAGTTCCTGCTACAGAGACACAGCAAAGCTCCTGGCAGGGTCTGGAGCCATTCCTTCAGAAAGAGCTGTTGCTGCATGGCTTTTGTTAAAAAAAAAAAGCCCTGAGTTCTTGACAATGACAAGCTATCTTACCACTTTCCTTTCTTCCATTATAAGACAGACTAGGTGAGAACACAAATTGCCTTAAATGCTTAGATCTACTTCCCGTCTGCAAGAGATAAAAGTACAGAGTGAACTGCTTTGCTTTATTTCCTTTTCTGAACAACAGACAAGCCATCTGTGGCAAGAGCACCTAATGAAAAGATTCTTTGATAGCAATGAACATACAAGAAAAATCACTGTCCACCTCTTTTAGAGGCACAGCAGTATGACTTCTGGGCATCCACACTTTTGACAGTTCTCAGACAGTGATACAGGACTGCTTTCAGAAAGGTCTCCAACGTGGGTTTCTACTGAAATACCATCATCTCACCTCTCCTACTGTCCTGACAAAACATCACACAGCAACACCTATACAGGATTGAGTCAAACATGCACCATTTTCATGGAAAACACCTAAATAATGACCCTCTCTCTATGGCATGGTAAGCTATTACCTATCGGGGCAGGAAGGATTCTGAAGAGGTGGTGAAAGCAAATTGCTGTTGCCCAAACCCAGTTTGCAAAAGCTTCAGGTAGAGATTCATTTTAGGCTTCTGTTTAATGAGATACAGCAGCACTGACCAGGAACAGTTGCCTGAGCATGACTGTGATGTTGTAGCCATTTCTCACAGACCTGAATCTTGCTACCACATCTCACACCTTTCTCACCTCAAGATCAGATGGCTACAGTGCACTCGAGCAGTTACATTTTAAATCAATTCAAAAATATAAAGTGGCATAGACCATTATGCCTCCCAACTTCCACCTCCCCCAAGAGCAGTTTGCAGCACTTTGGAAATAATCTCGACAGGATGAGAAGTGACCAAGTGGTTTCTGGTTTTGCATCTGAAGAAAGGGGGTCTGTCCTGTACAGCACTCTGGGGGTTTTGAGCCATTATGGCTGAAAGAGTATCTTTTCTTGTCACATTGTAAATGTTGTAATTGGCATTTATTTCCAACATACATAAATAAAAGAGCACCTCTTTGTGCAGCTTTCTGAAAGAAGTTCTGAAAAGACCAATCTTTTAATTTTGCACGGACTTGGGTGTTCTGTGAGGCGTTCAAACTTCCAATAATCTCCTTTTCCTAGCTGTTTGACTTTATAAGTTTTGTTTGTCTTTCAAGGCTGCTCCAGGCTGATGCTCATTAAATTCAGAAAGCAGCCAAGTAACTCCACCAGCCATATCGCTGCTGCAGGAGACAGCCACTTTAGCACTTCCCACACTAGCTATGGGTGACTAAAAGTCCTCAGAGTAAAGTTAATTTTTAAGGGTTTTTTTTTTTAACAAAATCAAAAGGGAGAGAACTCCAGAAAAATATTCAAGTTTTAAGCTGTCTACAGAAATTTCTGGAAATTCAGACTTTTCAATTTAAAATGGGACTCAGTCATTTAAAACAAAAGTACTCCAATAGCTTGAACCAAGAGGCTTCAAGTGTTCTCCAAGCACCTGGCACAGTTTAGCTACTGTGTTCAAATAACCAAGGGGTTTAGCATTAATTCATTTCAGAAAATGCTACAGCTGATTGCAGCACAAAGCTTTAACTGCAGGCCTTTTGCACACAGATATCCTGTAGACTTTCAGAATCTTCTTCACCTATCCATCCAGTTTAAGAGAGAGCATGGGGTGAGAGATTAGCAACAGCAGCTAACATCCCATAGATTCATATCATTGAAGATCTGTGATGAGTAAACTGAACACAAATATTGGAAAATTCCTTTCTATTTTATCTAAAACAGCCCTTAGAAAGATAGAATATGAGAAAACTAAAGAACTCTCCTGGGGCAGCAGAGGGAAACTCTTCAGGCTGTGGGGTGGTCTTCAGCTTTTCTCATCTCCCTGCCACTGCTTGTGATACCTACAAGGCCCAATCAAGTTAGCAGATGAAGTGACACAACAACTTCTGGAGCCAGGATGCATACAGTTAAGGAACACACTCCATAAGCCATAGCTGTGTAAACAGGGTGAACAAGACAGTTCCAACATTGCTAGGAAATATAGAAGGTGAATCAAGAGATAACTCAAGAGGGGATCACCTCCAAGAAGCCGTGTAGGGAAGAGGAAATGTACAGAACAGAAATGGAATGCTCAACTAGCTAATGGTATGAATAAAGAGGAAAGAGTCTGTCAGCATCAGAATTAAGTACAGCAGACAGTTCTATTCCTTTCCAGAGTGCAAGGTACAACTTTGGGGCACTGTAACATGAAACACTTTCCACTCAGGCACACATGTTCATTAGCTGACCCCCTCAGTTGCATTTATTTCTTTTCAATCTAGGAATGAGGAAAGCTGCTCACCCAGCAGCAGTCAGAAAGCTGGACAGGGCTAGGATGAGCGACGGCCAGACACATAACGCTCAGCAGGCTTCTGGAAGGGAGTGATTTTCCTCTCTCCAGCAAGGAAAGCAGGATGGGCAGCTTTCAGTTTCAGAAACCAATTAGGCAGAAACTGCTATCAAAGCAATAGAGAGGGCCCTACCCTAACTGGGTTGAGAAACACCAGGTGGTATTATCTCAATCATTTTGCCAGTTTCAACAGCCCCACTCATTCCTTCCCGCTGAAGGCACCCAGGCTGCTCTTTTCCAAGGCTCTTCCCACACACCTACCTGGACACCACACAACATTGAACTGAACTGTCACCTAGACACCACTGCTACCTAACAAGCAGTCACTTTTATGTAATGGCTTGTGGAATAGCTACTAAAAAAGCAACAAACTCATAGACTTTATTCCTTCATGAACTACTTTTAAAGAGCCATCAAACTCTGTGTGAACAATACATAGAAATATAGGCTTACCAAGCTATTGTGCTTTCAGGAGATTTTACAATACAGAAAAAACCCAGAGAATCTAAGAAGAAAAGAAAAACTTCAACGAACCCCAAGTCTGGCACCACTGGAACATTTTTCCACAGAGTCCAAAATGAATTATTACAAGATTGTCCTTTAGATTTTGCAACC
The DNA here is from genome assembly GCA_018697195.1 of Certhia americana. Classification (NCBI taxonomy): domain Eukaryota; kingdom Metazoa; phylum Chordata; class Aves; order Passeriformes; family Certhiidae; genus Certhia; species Certhia americana. Next base: position 25,226,238 of record CM031857.1, read on the forward strand.
AAGAGTATGTGGTCAACATCAGAATTAGCTAAAGCAAATAAAATTGCCTTCCTCACCCTCCAAGTTGACAAATCCTGCATAACCAATTACAGACCCATGACACTCACCCATGGAGCAAAAAACTTTTCATGGCAAGTGTTAGCCAAGACATTATTTACTGCAGACCATCAAGACAATTGGCTAGAGTTACAGTAAGTACTGCTGTCTGCAAGGACTTGGTGTTACTTGAAACACACATTTCCCGGAAGCTCAGAGAAGGGAAAAAAAATCAATTCTACAGTCATTAGATGAAATTTTTCAAACTGCAAACTTTGACACTTCTATTTTTATCCTGATGTTTTTGGTCACGTGTTGCATGACTGCCCTTTATATTTCAGGATTATTTTTGTCCCATTTGAGAAACAAGGTACATCCATAAGCAGTGCAAGAGCAACTAGGTGAAGAACAAAAGAAAATCTCAAGCTCCTATCTCTTCTCATACTGTAATGAGCAGGTTGATAGTATCAGCAAGTAGGAAACTGGAAGATTAGCTCTCTCCTTTTGAGGGACAGGCTTAACACAAGGAGTACACATGCTTCTCTTTTTTTGTTCAGGGAAAGCCTACAAACCCAGCACCACAGAATCGCACAAAGAATACCCTATTTGAGAACTATTTCAATGTAGAAATCCATATGGTTGAGTGATTTCACAACCACCAAAATATAAATAGAGAAATAAAAATAGCCAAATTTCACAAGACAGATGTATGGCTTGAAAGAGATACATGAAGGCCACAGGGTTCCTACTGTTGCAGAGATGCTAAAACCTTTGTAACATCCCTGACAGAGCAATGAGAGTAGCAGACATGAGAAGTCATCTTTCCCAACAGCCAAAGGAGAAGCAGCTGTTGGAAATCTCCCATCCTTCCATTCAAGGCTTCATTCGGTTCCCGAACTTCTGAGAACAAAGTATCATAAATTCAATCTAATAAACTGCACAGCAAAGAGAAGAAAAATCCTTGCTCACTCTTTCCTCCCCATATACCTTGGGAAGAAGAGCAATCACAGTGCGGTTCTAGTTCTGCTCCTCCCAGGAAACACAAGGAACAATGAACCCTCCTCCAGCATTTTATTAACCCTTTTCTCATTCCTTAGATCTGTCCTTCCTAGGTAACTGTTGCAGCGCTCAGCCAGGAGAAGCAATAGCTGCAAGAGACATCAGAGTAAGAGTGACTTCATCTTTGATTTCACCCCTCCTTACAGATGAAAGCAAAAAGGCTGAAAACAAACAAGTCAGGTTTTGCTTCCAAAAGACCCACACCAAGGCAGAGGCACTAAAGATGTCCCAGACACTCAGAAGATACCAATCCATCAATTTTCTCCTTCCTCACAAGGCCTCTTTTGTCCCAGCTTTAACTCAAACTGTCTCAGAATGTAACTAAGTATCAGACTATAAATATATATCAAAATGAAAGAGCCGACCTAACTGTTCACCGAACAAGCACTCCACACTGGTAATACACAGTTTGCTACATCATGTGATAAGATGTTACCAAGACTCAGCTAACCAAAAAAAAATAAAACCTTTTTTGACACTCAGGAATTTTTCTCAAAAAAAAAAAAAAAAATTAAAAAAATTTAAAAAATTTTTAAAAAAGAAAGAAAGAAAAAGTTAACTTCCCAGGCTGTCTTACATGGCTGGATTAACTGAAAATAGAAACTGCACTTCTCACAGAATCCTTGAATGTGGTTCTCTTGCTTTGTTCTGACATTTTTTTCCAGACAGCAGAAGGACCAGGAGCACATGACTAGAGCGACTGGGGGGGTTATCACAAGTGCATGCGCTTTATGTTACGGCCTTTGTTTCTCCCTCAGTGTTACACACTTGGGATTGAATCATATTTGCAAACTTGTTAGTCTGCATCAGTTAGCACCCTCTTCAGAGGCAAGCATCTGTCTAGTCTTTGACCTCAAATAAACGGGAAAGGAGCATCAATGACCTTTCAAGAATCAAAGCTGTAGAGCCTGAATAAGACAAATTTAGTTGCTGAGTATGACAGGTTGTGGTCTCGCTTGGTTTAGACAGCCACCTGCAGAAATACTGATCAACAAGATCTGCTTTCCATTCCACAGGCATATAAAGTAAGCCAGTAAATTAAAATGGAGTCACCCACAGTTCTCCTCCATACAGATCAATAATCCTTAATAAATACAAATGCTGGACCTGATCAAACCTACGCTGTCAGCTGCTAATATGGGTTAACTGCACCCATGGTTTTTTGGAGCTCTGCTGCCACACTGATCATGCAGCTACAAGGTGGACTACAGCCCCTGAGCCAAACGCTCTCCCTTCAAGGCTTTAACCACAGCGGGAGATATTTCGGTGCAAAAAAAACTGTCAAAATTTCTCATCTGTCAAAAAGCTCACAATCCCCCAGTGCCCTGGCATGAAACACACAAACCCCTGCGATGGATGCAGGCATGCACCCACAGAGCCGTGGCAGGTGTGGCTTTACACGGATATCAAAAAGCTCAATCGAATGGGAATGCATATTGAGCATTGCTGGTCCCATAAAGATGACATCCTGCATTTCCGTAAGAAAAAAGAAAATATCTCTCGAAACTACATTGTTCATATGAATCTGGAAGAACAATTCAGTTCTTAATGTGAACATATTCAAATCAGGAGTAAAGAAATTCCATATGATAAGAACACAGCTGATCTATAGCAACTCACAACTGGGCCTTTTTGTATCAGCACTGTACATTTGTTCAGGTTTAATTCACATTTTTATTCACATAAACCAGCTAACCCCAACGGATAGAATACGAAGAACGGGCAAACATTAAGCACGATTTTTGACATGTCTGTACAGAATAAAGCACAGGCCTCATTCTTAAAAATATTCCTCTGATCAGAACATTGGAAAAGGAATGCCAAGCTTGACATGAGAGCCCATGGAGTAGTTATTTCAAAATAAGCATTTTCTTATGCCTTCTTCTGAGCATTTTACCAGAGCCTGGAGGATATTAGAGACACCTTTTGTAAGCTCCCCTCCCCCTCCTTTTTTTTTTTTTTTTTTTTTTTTTTTTTTTAATGGGCTGGACTAAAAGGTGCTCACACCCGATCTACGGCTGCATGGAAAAACCTTCCATGCTCTCTCCCCTTCACAGACAGGAGCGACTAAAAAAAAAAATCTCAAAAAACCCCATAATGAACGTGAATGTCACGGTCGTACCTGTGTGCCCGCAATTCGTTTCCTCCTTTCGGTGGGAGGAGGGGGAGAATGAAAAGGAAATACAGGCTACGGAGCTCCCAATCCGTTTCACAAAGGGGGGAAAAATGGCTTTTTAATGAGCCAGAGGCCGCTGGCAGCGACCAGGAGCTAAGGACGAGGACAAACCCACCGGGATTTTCCGTCCAGCAGGCCCCGAACGGAGCGGCGGCGTGCGCCTATTCAAGGTTAATGGGGGGGGGGAAGGGGAGAGAAAGGAGCTGCCGAGGCCGGGGCTGGGGCCGGGCTCCCTTCGCCGCTCCCCGCCTGGCCGAAGGGCGGGGGCAGCCTCCCCGGCCCTCACCCCCCGCACCCGAGCGGGGCAGGATACTCACGGCTGACTTTCATGCTGCCGAAGGCCGAGGGCTGCTGCACCGGCTTGCAGCTCTCCGCGAAGGAGGTGGTCCTGGGCCGCCCGGACATGGTCTCTCCCGCTCTGCCCCAACGGCGATCACCTCTCTCCTCTTCCTGCCTTCGCCCTCCGCCTCGCCCCGGCGGGCCCGCCTGCCGCTCCCTCGCTCGCTCAGCTGCAGGAGACGGGTGGGACGCGCCACATGAAACGCCGGGACCCCCCCTTCCCCCCCCGGGGAAGCCCCCTCCCCTCTCGGTCTCTGTCGCCCGGCTGCTGCTGCTGCTGCCGCTTCTTCTTCTCCTGCCTCCTCCTGCTCCGCCTCACGCCGCCCGCTCCTCACACGACCATCCTTCCCGGCCGCGCCGGTGGGTCCGAGAGCCGCCTCCCCCCGGCGCCGCTCCCGAGCGAGGGGGGTTCGCTGGGCCTCGCTGCCCCCACCCCGGGCGCCAGTCACATGGGGCGGAGGCTCGCGGCCCGGCTCCTCCGATCCCGCCGCCGACGAATTTATCTCCTTTTATTTTCTTTATCTCTTTCTTTTTCCTTTGCTTCTTTTTCTTCCTTCTCTTCCTTCCTCCCTCCCCGTTCCTCTCCTTCGCCCTCGCCGCTGAGGGAGGCGGCAGGCAACGGGACTATTTTTTTTCCCCCGGCGGAGGGATCTCGGGGCACCGCCGAGCGGAGGCGATGCGGCAACGAGTCGCAATAGGATCCGGTGGTGGCGGCGGGATCCGCGGCGCGCGGAGGGGGGTGAGGCGGCAGGGCGGCCTCGCTGCTCGCTGACGCTGCTTGCTCAGTGCGGCGCTGAGGCGGCGGCGGCTCCGGCGCTGCGCCCGCTCATTGCGCCCGCACGGGCAGCTGGCGGCGGCTCAGGCAGGGCACGCTGCACTGCGGACCGAGGCCGGCGGCGACGGCACGGGCCATGACGGCGGCGGCTTCCCTGCTCCTTCTCAGCCCGGCTTCAGCGCGCTGGCGGCGATTGCTGCTTTTGCTGCTGCTTCCCCAGGCGCCCAAGGCACATAGGACTCGTCCGCCCGGCTGAAGTCTCCCGCCGGGCCCCCCTCCCCGTTCCTGCCGATCAGTCCCTTTGTCCCCGCTGCTCCCTCCGCTGCGTGCCGGGCTCCCGCCGCTGCGCTCTGTGCGTGCGCCAAAGCCGCGCAGCCGCCCGGACCCGCCGCCGCCCCACGCTGCGGAGCAGCCGTAAGCGCCGTCTGTGAATACACGGCCGAAGAACCCGGCGCGCCCGCGAGCCCCCGGCCCGAGGCCGTTACGGAAACGCCCGAGTCTTCTCGGGGCCAATCCTGAGGCCGTTACAAGAATGCCTGTAACTGGCCGGAACCAATCACGGAACCACCGCGGGCGCGACCGATTCTCCCCGAAGTCAAGCGGAGACCCAATCGGAGCACGCCGCCGCCGCCCTAGCAGCGCGGGCGGGCGGCCAATGGGAAGGATGGCTCTCTTCCGGCCGTAGCCGGGCCAACCCGAGAAGAGCCGAGGAGGGAGAGCCAATCAAGGGGCGCGCTGCCTCCGTCACCCAGCCCTGGGACGTCTTCAACCGCAGCCCGAGGCGGAGAGCGGCCGCGGGCTGTGATTGGCTGACGGCGATGGGGCTGCCTGCAGGGGACCAATCGCGAGGCGCGGGGCCACGGGCACACCCGCTCCCGACGGGGCACGGCCGCTCACCTCTGTGGGGGCCGGGGGAGGGCAGCGCGCATGCGCAGCGCGGCCGGGCACCGCCCCTCAGGCGCGCCCCCGCGGCCCGTCCCGCCGGGAGCGTGCCTGGGGCAGCGCGAAAGGAAACCCGAAATTGCGGGGTTTGTGCCTAAAACCCGTCAGGCACAGAGATGTCGCCGTTCTGCTTCATTGAGCCGTGAAAGAAATGGCGCTGCCGTGCACAGTGCTGTCATAGTATCGTAGAATGGTTTGGGTTGGAACGGATCTTAAAAGATCCTTCAGTTCCCACTCCCCACACCTTCCACTAGACCAGGTTGCTCCAAGCCCATCCAACTTGGCCTTGAACGTTTCCAGGGATGGGCCATCCACAACTCGTCCAGGTAGCCTGTTCCAGAGTCTCACCACCCTCGGGATAAAGAATTTTTTCTGAATATCTAATCTAACCCTACCCTCTCCCAGTTTGAAGCCATTCCCCTTTTCCTGGTCACCACAAGCTCTTGTAAACAGTCCCTCTCCAGCTTTCTGGCAGCAGCAGTCGTAGATGTGCTTCGTGAAGTGATGATGAACCCATTCTCCACAAACTGGGCCAAGCAGGGGAAAGAAGATCAAGGTTCTCACAGAAAGTCCTCACAATTCAGCTGTTAACAGGAAACACAGTTGGTATTGAGGCACTCTCATAGTTAGGTCCAATGCCACCATAGGTTTTTGGCCATGGTGAGAGTTCCAGGCACTGTTCTGGAAGAACTTGTCCTTCTTCAGGGCTCTGGAGCATCCCTGGGGGCAGCAGCTCCCAGCCCTGGCACAGCCAGTGCTGGAGCACTGCAGCCTGCTGTGGCCTCAGTGAAATTACTCGGCAGACATCAGCAAAAACTGAGCACCGCTTGCTTATGCCATTAAATGAAAAAAAAGAAGTGCTCTTGCCAGAATAGTTTATACCACAAACAAAATAACTTGGACTAGCAGAAACATATTTTGCCAGTGTTAGAGACTAAGAGCTGCTGTTTTCTTTGCAAGGCATCAAAATATTGCCAGATTTACTTTTTTTGCAGCCCTGTTCTGAACACCATTGCTATGTGACCAAAGATCTGGCCAAAGGCAACTAAAATTTATCCTTTACAAGAGCTCTTTTCCAAAGCAAAAAACAAACCCAGTCTCTCAAAATGGTCCTGTTCAGCACTTTGCTTGCCTCAGGGTGCTTGGCTTGCTGGAAGCCTTTTTTCTTGCCTGATAAATGATGAATGGGTTTACCTACTACAAAGGCTATGGGACTATTTAAGGTTTGATTCTTCAGGATCTGCCTGTGCAGCTCTGTACAGCTGGGAACCTGACAGGTGAGAGGTGTGTGCCCTAGCAAGGGCTAAGAGACACTGAAGTCACAGATAGGAGTGGTACTGCAGCTACCCCAAGCCACCCTACCATACTCATTGTTCCAACCCTCCTCTGAGACACCACTGTGTCAAATGTTGCTTAGACACAGCTTCAATGAGCTGCCAACAGTGAAAATGAAATTTTCTCTCCTGATTGGCAGAGCTGTTGTAAAAAATTAGCGTTATGGATTGGGTTAGCTCTCTTGAAGAGCATTCTTACATAAAAAAAAGTAAATATGCCACCACGCAGTGGCCAGCTCTCTTCTACCTACCTCTCTTCTACCTCTTCTTCCACCAGCATTCCAGTCATTATTTTTTCTGCCTCTGGGCATCAAAATGTTAAAACAAATTACATTTTCTTATTTTCTGAAAAAGTTCTTTTAAATTACTACATAAACAGGAGAACTGACTTAGGAGAGACAGCCAAGCTTTGTTTCTTGAAAAAGTTGGCAGCCTGAAAAACAGCAGGTGGGGGAGGGTGAGCTTTTTGCTTTTCAGCGTTTGCTGTTACTCATGATAGTGGTAAATAAAAATCAGACCGATGCATAATTTACACTGATGGTGCCCATTTGAAAAATGTCCCTTAAAGCTTTGTAATGACTCTACAACCTGATAATAAAAATGGGAAATCAACTTCATTTACTTACAGAGAACAAGCTACTTCATGATGATAATTTTGTGCTTGTCCTCCTTTATCTGGAATAGCCATTCTCTAAAATCACCCTGTTTCCTCTTCAATACCAAAGGAATCTATATCAAAACCACAACTCAGTTGCTACTAATAACACTTTTCTGAATACCAAGCTTATCTCTCCGTGGGGGGAATGCATATTACAAAAATCCCAGCTGCAGTATTTCATATTTGGCAATCCTGCACATATTTCCATGTCATAATTAAGCAACCAAGTCTCCAAAGCTTGTCCACTCAAGTTGTAGCATCTTCTTATCCACCAGGAAACCACAAGTGTGTTTTAAAGGAAAATTGTGATGTGCTTGAGGGGATGGAAAAGCATAAAGCACCTCCAATTTCTGTTAGTCTTTTCATAGATTCCTTCCTTAGCTAAAACTACTCTCAGAAAAACCCTAAACACAATCAGGGCATCTATTAAGCTTTCATCCTCAATTTCAAAAATGGACTGACAATGAAAACCATTTGTGAGAGTCATGAGTGAGCTAGTTGCGTTTTTAGACTGAAAGATTCTCTTTTGACAGCATTGCAAAGTCCATATTTATTTTTGGCCCCTTAGCTGATGAAATGACCTCCCTTTAGAATCTGCAAATATAAATAGAATTGATGTTTTAATGATCAGTTTTCACAGATCATTTTTTAAAAATTTTATTATAATTCAGCATCTCAAGCATCAATGTTGTTCTAAGTCTGGATGCACAGGGCAGTTTTACAGCTGCTGTGTCTCTGTAATGGGCACTTGCCCAGAGATGTTGCCTGAATATGTGAAGTGTCCAAGAGAAATTACCGAGGTGTTATCTCTCTGAAATGCCATAAGGTGGCAGTGAATTGGAAAATTGGTACAATTCTGGGTAGAACCAAGCTCTAAGGAGCTCAGGAGTAGGGGAGGGGTTTTGTTTGCTTGGTTAGGGGTTTTCATTTGTCTGTTTGCATTTCATATATCAACAATAAACTTCAATCATTCTAGTCAGACAGTGAATAGGCCTGCTCCAACAGCAACCAGTAGACATGTTCCTGCACAGGAACTCCTGCTTTTTTCTTTCTCCATTGCTTCCTTTTCAAGTGATCAGCAGGAAGATTTTCTGTTTGCTTACCTTGCAGCTCTTGCTGGGTCATTCCACCAGAAGGCACGGTGAGAGGCCTACCTCTTGCTAGCCTGATCAGGATGCAATCATTCAAGGCTGTTTTGAACCTTACTATGCTAGAGAATCTAAATTATATTAACAGATCTACCACTCTTGTGTCTAACTCCTTAATATCACCCAAGCAATTACCCAGAGAACAATTTAGTGAGACATTGTAATGGCTTGTCTCTGGTTTGATTGGCATGGGCAAACTTAATAGTTATGGTTGAACTTTAACTTTGATTTTTTTTTTCCCAGTAGAAAATCAGAGATTGTAACAGTAACAAATTTACCGATTGCCCAGGCGTTAATGATTAAACTGTAAATCCTGAAAAGTGGTTTTGATTTTTGTCCCAGAACAAAACCGGAAGAATTTATGTTTAGAACATAGCAATTGCATTCATATTTCTGAGCAGGACACAAGTTTTTAATCCTGAGAACCCACTATTTTGCAATCACTTCCTGTAACAAAATATGTCATCACCAGCAATTGCTTCAGAAGACACCTGATGTTTTGCTGATCTGGATGTGCGTGGGTGCTCCTAGTCCGTGCAAGAATCCAGGTAAGTTTGCCAGAACCAATAAAGCCAAGTGGTCCAAACAGTTCAATGTAACAGAAGCTACAGACAACTTCTGTATTCCAAATTTGTAGTGGAGGTGAATGAGCAGAGACACCAAATACAGGTGGTGTTAAGTTCTCCCTGCTGACATTCTGCACAGTTTAAGGCTGGTTTTAGCCACTGGCACTTGACAAAAGCATCAGGTTTCCTATCACACCAGGAGAACATCTTGTTCAGTTGGACAGTTGCCTTTGCCCCAGAATTTGTCTGACCACACTATCTTCATAGATAACCCTGGAAAACAATGGTGTCCAGAATCAGAGAAGCTCTATCAGTCTAATGAGCTTTTGACAAGTCTTCCAGATTCTTGCTTTCTGGAAAGCAACATCTATGCCCATTTCCTCAGGAATCTGAAAGTGTTCAAATCTAGAAAAAAGTTTGGTCTCTTCTGTGTGTATCGTCTCACATCAGATTCAGTCAAGCAGCCCAATCCCTTTGCTCTCTCTCTCTACTACAGTGTTGGTGCAAGGCCCCGTGAATGTCCCATACTTGCAATTTCCCTGCTTCCCCAATCAACTTCCAAACTGGCTGTTGAGGGGACTTTCAAAGTAAAGAGAGTTAAACACAGCCTGATTCCTGAGGCCTCCAGGTCTTTTGAGAAAATCTTGGAGGGATAGACAGCCTTAACTACAGTCCCAGGATTAGGACTACTCTTTAGCTGGATCTTGGTAGCCATGTGGAAGAGGCACATGCAGCAGAGAAGAGCCAGCCTGGCTTTCCAAGTCATCACAGTGACCTAGGAGTTGTGCAGGGAGCCAGGCATAACAGCCAACAAAGGAGATTTTTCTCTGCTTCCTCCTTCAGACAGCTGGGGGATGTTGCACCAGTGTGATGAAGTTTATTGTGCCTTCTTACAAACACAGGAAGAGGATTCGCTAGTTCCTGTTGAAACAGTTTTTGGAAAGAAAGCATTGCACATGGTGCAAGGTGCCAACAGGAGAAAAGGCTGTTGAGAATAGATGTTTGTATCACCAAAGAAGCAAAGAAAGCAGTAATAGGCCTGATGAAGCCTGCCTGGGATGCTGTCCTTGATGGAAGGGCTCTCTGCAGAACGAAATTACCGTCCTTAACTGCAGTGAAATGCTCATCAAGCTCTTGCTGTTGCAGCTGTTTTTACCCTGGCTGAAAATAACTGCATGGGTGGTACAGGTCTCCCCAGGACAGCCAGCTCTGTGAGGGAGAAAGAGGACAATAGCGCTTGGTGGGTTAGAGCCATTCTTGATATCCACAAGGAAAACTGTGCTATAGTACATCTGCAGAGAGAAATGATTGCTCTGCAGTAGACAACACATAGCAAAATGGTTGAAGAGAACCATCAAACCTTGGTGATACATCAGCTACAGCAGGTACCTTGCACTGTTGTCTGTCTCGCCTAGTAACTGGGGTCTCTAGTTTGCACCCTGAATTAAAAGAGGTGATTCTCTTCAGAACCTGGGAGAAAATGCACAGCTAATTATGAAATGGCCAAAAATGTAACAGTATTTTCATTTAGTTCATTGAGTTTTTGCCAAGCACTCTAATTGATTTAATGATCCCTGTTCCCGGCTGCTCACTAATCACCATCACACACTACTTCCTTCATCTTTGGCTGGCAAATGGTTACTAATTGTTGCTGCATCTTGCAGTGTACATCTGGTGTTGACAGCTGTCCTTGCCCTGAGATGCAGAGACAGCTGTTTTTAAATGGAGAGCTCTCCCTCAAATCTCTAAAACATCTGGGAAAATATGGCACTGAAACTGAGCTATCAAATGTAAAAAGTAAGCAAATATGTGGACATGCTAGAGGGTCTGCAAACAACAAAACTTCAAAGTAGGCACAGGAATCAGAATAGAGAAGACTCTCTGCCGTGTCTTTAAAACACAAGTCCTGGGTGTTTCCCATAAAATATGACTCTTTCCCCTAATTCCCTGTAGACTGCTTGACATCATAAAACCTTTTACACTCTGCACACCTCCTAATTTGATCAAGCTAACAACCCGTGTTGCTTTTGCTTCAGCCTATTAGACATAATTCAAAAGCCTTTCTAAAAGGCAGGATTCAGGATCAGGCAGCAAGATCTAACTGGCTGGAAACAAGAAACCAGTAAGTAGCATGAAAGCACCAAAAAGCCCTAGAAATCAATGGAAACAATTGCATTCCTTAAAAAAAAATAAGCCCAACCAATCTTTTCCAGAATCTCCTTTCCTCTTGAACATTTTGTGACCGTGATTGTTACGAGGAACCTATTTTTTTCCTCTCCCTGTTTATTCTGTGTATTTAGCAGCACTGAGCGTACAGTCCATTGTTTTGCTAATGGTCAGCAAAGCTTATCTCCTGATCTAGCCCAGCCACTATTGCTCACATGCTGTACTGCAAGACTTGGATGAGCACTCCTCTCAGACCCTGCAGAGGCTGCAAGCCAGCAGTTTGAGTAAGGCTGAACTCAACAGGCAACAATGAGCAGGCATGTAAGGACACAGAAAGGAAATGGGTGAGCTTAAACCAGGTTAGCGTGATTGGAGCAGGAGACACTACAAATGACCCCTAAGAAAAGAGTTTGCAAGCAGAAAAAGCCTGGCAGAATTAACAATGCCTTTTTATAAAGGAGTCATTTCAGGACATCTGACTTAAGGGAAGTGCCACATTTATGTTTTTTTAATTGGACTGGATTTAAGCCATATCAAGCTGATGATGCCATTCTGAGTTCAAAAGAGTATTCTCTTTGCTTCATAGCGCGGGAACAAGGGCACAATGCAATTAACAGGAAAGGCGGCACTTTCAAAAGCAGTAGAAGGGAGTATTTTTAAATTAAGCAGTTATTGTATATTTCAGGCACTTAAAGTAGAAGCTTGTTCTTGTCACTGGAAGGTGAGACACTTCTCTACTCCAGGAGATGGTTCTAATTCTCAAGTGTGGTTGCTTTTAAACCGTCCCTAGAGGAGCCTGTCTCTTCTCTACATCCATGGAAGGACTCTAGAAAGACCTGCCTGGTAAGTGACCTCTGGATTAAGAAGCCTCCTGCAAGGTGACAGAAAGACAATTACATTTCCAACTGGACTCTGAAATATCACTGATGGGCAAGAACCTGGATAACAATGACATTTTTTTTTGGTAAAGGGTGCTGGAAACACGTTGTTTGAATTCAAATTGCTCTCTAAAGTGTGGATGTATGGGAACATTTATAAAATGCTCAGAAACTTCTTGCTCTGGCCACAATAAGGATCAAGATCTTGAACTAGAAACCAAGGGTTGAGCTTGGTTATCTCCTTAAAGCTCAAGAGTGGTTCATCCTGACAAGAAGAAAATCAACCAGTGTTGGCAGGAGGCATGTGTGGATGAGCAAAGAGGTCACGACTAAACTCTGACATAAAAAGGAAATGCACAAAAGGTGGAAGCAGGGGTAGGTAGCCCAGGAGGAAGCATTACTGGTGACAGTGTCCTTCAGCAGTCCCAGGCCCCTGAGCAAGGGGGCCAAAAGTGCTGAGGAAACTGGATAATGTAATTGAAAGGCCACCCTTTTGAAAGATCACACTGATCAGGAGAGGTTCCAGAGGCCTGGAAGAAAGCAAAAAGCCACTCCTATCTTCAACAAGGACAAGAAGGAGCATCTGAGAAATTAAGAGTCTAGTTAGCCTCACCCCAATCCCTGAAAAAGACAATGGAGCAAGAAATCATGGAAACCATTTCCATATGCATGAGGAACAAGGAGGTGTTCAAATGAGGTCAGCATGGGTTTATAAAAGGGAAATCAGACCTAACCAATCTGACAGCCTTCCACAGCACAATGAGCAGTCTTGGTGAATGAGAGGAGAGCAATGATGTTGTCTGCATTGAGTTTAGTAAGGCTTTTGACATCATCTCCCATAACATCCCCATAGACAAAATATGAGTTACCTAAGTGGGCAGTGAGGTGGATCAAAAAATGACTAACTGGATGGACCCAGAGTGTCGTGGTCAGTGGCACAAAGTCCAGCTAGAGGCCGGTCACCAGAGGTACATTCTGTTACCAAGTCTTACTCTTTTTGACATCACTATTAACGAGCTGGATGATGTGCCAGAGTACATCTTTGGCAAATTTACATATTACACAAAGCTGGGAGGAGCTGACACACCAGATGATGGGCTGTCATCCAGAGCAACCTGGACAGGCTAGGGAATTGATCACAGAGGAATCGCATGAAGATCAACAAAGGGAAATGCAAAATCCTGCAGCAGGGGAAGAATATTCCCATGTACCTGTGTAGGCTGGGGACTCTGCAGAGGAGGACCTTAGGGGTTCTGGAGGACATCAATCTCACCATGAGCCAGCTGTGTTCCCTCACAGCAAAGACTAACAGCAACATCCTAAGCTGCATTAGGAAAAGCATTGTCAGTAGATCGAGACAAGTGATCTTTCCCCTCTACTCAACACTGCTGAAGCCACACCTGGAGTTCTGTGCCCAGTTCTGGCCTCCTCAGTACAAGAAAGACAGAGTCTTACTGGAATGACTCCAGCAAAGGGCACAAAGATGATTAAAGGACTGAAGCACATCTCATGTGAGGGAAGACAGAGAGCTGGGAATGTTCATCCTGTTCATCCCAGAGAACAAAAGGCTTAGAGGGAATCTCATCAATGTGGGAGGGAATGAAGAGGAGGGAGATAGGTGCCTGCTGACAGGACAAGAAGCAATAGGCATTATTTTAAACATGAAACTCCACCTGATCACCAGAAAACATCTTTTTATTCTGCGGGTCATCAAAGATCTGGAGAGGTCATCTTTACTTCACAATTCTTTACTGTGAGGGTGTTGAGGCACTGAAAGAGGTTGCCTGGAGAAGTTGTGGAGGAAGTGTTCAAGGCCAGGTTGGATGAGGCATTGAACATGTTGGTCTAGTGGGAGGTGTCCCTGCCACAGCAGGGGGGTTGGAACAAGGTGATCTTTAAGGTTCCTTCCAATTCAAACCATTCTGTGATTCCATCTATGGAAATGAAAATAACCTGACTGGACCTGGTCCTGGACAACCAGGTGTAGCTGACCCACCTTGAATAAGAGGGGATTGAACTAGATGATCTCCAGTGGTCACTTCCACCCTCCACATTCCTGTGATTATTCTGTGAGCCACTACAGAAGTTCCTGGTGCCCTGTATGCTCTTGGTTCTTGTGTGCTTTGCTGATTTTTTCCCTGAGGTAATTAATTATTGGTGTAATTAATTGCACTGAATGCATGTACCTCTGAGGATGAGGTGGTTGTGGAGAAACCTTCACTTAATAAAATAGTCAGAAGAATTGTCCCTTATAAAAAGACAGGATCTGGGAATCAAGTCCATGACTGTGAGGTTCCATACACAAGCTTTCAGCAGAGTAAGGAAGGTCCAGGGAAATGGAAGCTGACGAAATGCACCGGGCAGGGTCAGATGAGAAGTGGGAGAAGAGTGACATATGACAGTCAGCACTGAGTACAGAACACAAGAACTTCGGGTTTATTTCCCAGTCTATGAGAACCAATGCCACAAGGTCTGGGCAGTCTGTGTGGTGGTGGTAAAATGAAAGCCCTAAGACTGCATCAAAACAGGGCACCAAGCATGGACAAATAAATCCGAGTCAGTATTTTCAAACTGTGCACCCAGAAAATGGAGAAAACACAATTAATGACTGCCCGGGAGAAGTTGGATTTACATGACCACCCAGGAACTCTGAAGCACAGACAGTTCTCCAGGGCAGGAGTCCACAAGCTGAACCATGAGCCTGTCCTTTCTCCAACTGTGTTCCCAGTCTCCTTCACAGCATGGTCCCAGTATATTTTCTGCACTAAGGCAGGATGCCATTAAGAAAAAAATATGTGATCCTGTAATTAATGTCTGTCTCACAGAAGAAGATTAGAGAAACATTTGTCAAGAATGGTCTAGGAATAATTGTTCCTGCCTTGGGAGAAAGAGATGGACTGGAGTCCCCAAATGGCTCCTTGAGGTCCCTTCCAGGCCTCTTCCACAAAGTCATACATGCCAAAATTAAGCCAAATTAGGCTTGTGCACATTGTTTTAATTCCAGTTTTCTGTAACTTCTGAATGCTTGATTTCAGAGCCATTTTGGCACAGACTACAGTGTCCTGCTTTTTAGGATCCTGGTCAGTTTGTTTTAAAGCCAACCCAGCTTAGCAAAGATGCCATGATATGCACATCCACCCCTTGTAAGAGCACCCTAACAAAGACCTCTTCCAGGGACTGGCAGAGAAAACCAAGACAATTGTGACCTCTCCAACTAACAACAACTAACAAAGGTTAGGCTGCCAGTGGGGAGGGGAAGCGACAGAAACTTGCCTTTCAGATCCACATGCTGGGAGCAGATGAGATGAAAATCTAAGGATGCCTTGGTTCTGTCCCAAACTCTGGGAGCAGTATGTACCACCAGGAGCTTTTTGTTTCTTGCCATCCACGTTCTCTCTAATCCTATTCTTTTTTCAGATCCTTGAAAGCAAACAGCTCCTTTACTACCTCCTTGCTCCCTGTCCCCACCACTGTCAAGTTAGGATCTCTCCTCTCCCTGCTCTTGCCTCCACTAACTGCGTTCTACCTCAAGTCATGCCCACACCCTACCTCTGTCCCTCTCCCAGTCACCTGTTTTGTCCTGCCATCACATTTTTTTTCCACTTCTGCTCCTTTCCCTACTCCCTCACCTTCTTTTTTGCCTGCGGCTCCCAAACCCTGAATCCTTAGTGGCTTAATCCTTCTCTCTGTCCTCATTGCTGTTCATTGTTGATTCAAAAAATCAGCCTCCCCCCATTCCTGCCTCAGCCCCAGTCACACCACTGTTCCCTCTTACACCACCTCCTCTTCCACCTACTCCAGCCCCAGTCACAGCAGATTCTTCAAACAGATTTACCTCTTTCTTCCCACATCTGGCTTTCACATCCACTTCTCCTGCCATGCTGCTTTACAACCAGTATGCTGGTCATCACTTAATGAGATAAACCCCACTTTGCTCTCAGCTCAGTGCAGCCTCCCACGGCGATGCCTGGCAGGTGGGGTGGGCTTGGCCACCACCTGTGCACAGCCCAGGTGACAGGTGCTCCAGCAGCTGCAAGGACCCAGAATATACTCAGCCAGGACTTCCTAGGGATGATTTGGGGATAGCTTTTTGTCCAGTAAGTGCTAATAAGCCTCCAAAGACCTACAAGGTCAATGATTTTCCAAAGTTGTAAAGTGTGGTCCGATTTGGATAGCTTTTGTCAAGACCCATAAAAGCTAGATTTCCAGCTTGTATGGTGTGAGGAAGTGTCTCAGACAAAAAACTAAGACATGCTTGAAATGGGACAAATGCAGGTTTTTTTAGCCACCTTTTTGGAAATGTCCTGAATCACTTTCATTTTAACTTTTCATCGCTCTGAAAATTATAAGCAAGTGAATCCAAGATATTTTTATAGTAAATACTGTGCAGCCTTAATATGCAGGGGATATTATGCATCCCTATGCATAGAAATGTTAATTGTTAGATAATGCAATCATAAAGTAACTTTTCTTCACCTTTGTTTTTCTCATTTTCATTCTCAACAATTATCAAAATCTGCTAATTGCTGCATACTTTGGGAGTCTAATATTTTACTCTTCATTGGAGACCTTTTTGCTGCAGGACAAACTCCTCATTATCTGGAACGTCCTCTGAATTAATTTATTCCATTGGTGACTGCTGAGTCATAAAAATAGTGGTATTATACTGAGGATTTAAGTCACAGCGTTAAGGAGCTATCTGCTTGAGCAGCTGAATTAGTCTGAGCAATATCCTTTTCAGCACAGTGTCATGAACTTCCCTTACACTGATCACTTTTTTTTTTACAAAGATGATATTCAGGTTTATTAAAGGTATTTCTGTGATCCTGGGCTTGGGCATGCTTGCTGAGTTGCTGAAAAAAGCCACAAGTTTTATACCAAAAGTGGAAGTCACGGTGCTCTTTCCCACAGACACAGACATCAGCAGAACAGCTCTTGCTGCTTGAGTGGCACGAGCAAGTCAATTTCTTACATCTGTTTTGGTCAGCCCAGCAGTTCTTTTATACTCTACAGGTAGGTTGCAAACTTGCAAATCCAAGGAGACAGTGGAAATTTCCCTGTGTGGAAAGCGTGTCTCTCAACGCTTCCAGGCATGTTGCAGCAGAACAAAGCTATGACCCATTCTTTCATCTGCACCCTAAGGGTAGGAAGATCTTTAGAAGTCAATGTCTCATTTATGACTGTGCATTAGAACGGCCTAAACTGGTCACGGAGAGAAATTATTTTATAATAATCCTGTAAAAGGAGAGACACAATCTCTGTAGCTCAGCTGTTGGCTGCACAGGGCTTGGCACCGATCTTGAAATCCGATGAACAACGTTGGAAATGATATTGTTCCTAGATTTCCAGCTCTACCGGAAGGTAGGTGGTCAGTGCAAAACCTACCCTACCTCCTGCTGGTGCTGCAAGATTGATGCTGTCTGGATCGGGGGAGGATAGCCCAATTCTGTAAAATAAATAGGCCCCTGCTGTGGCCAGCATAGAGGTGTCATCTCTCCTTGTAGGAGTGTGGCCCCCCTGCAGCCAAGAGTCTGATTGTGTTGCAGGGCACTCATTTTTCCCAGTGGAAAGCTGCAAGACGATTTTTTTATTTAAGTGCTTTACCAGACATACCTCACATGCTTGTGGGGTTGTTTCTCATGCTGTCATTATCTAGAAAAATCTTTGCCTCGTGGCAGAAATCACATACTTGCTGATGGGGAGCAGGGTTCTTTTCTATTTCTAATTGATGATTGTCAAATTCCAATTTTTGCAGACACGGGATGATCTTGAGAAAGTGGGATGTTTTTCCTCTGTGTAAAGACACAAATACATGCATGAACATGCACAGAAATATTATTCAGTAAAACCAGCTGTTGTGAACAAACCACCCACATATAGCAACTACTTAACAGCAAAAACATTGGTCTCCCCTGGTAATACTCCAGACTGTTGTCTGAACTCCTTCTCCATCTTCTGTGGCCTCTCACTCACTTTTTCAAGAGGACATTTGGGATTTTCACTGCCATCCAAAGCCTGCTGTTTAAAGAAGTTAAAAAGGACGTGGGAGTATCAGCTCTTGTTCTCCTGTACTTTCATAGGTCCTAGTGGTCACTCAGGCCTGGCTGGTGAAACATTCAGAGCCAGTTTTGCAAACATATAGTGAAGAAGCCTTGATGCAACTTAGAGAGGTGGCACCTGAATGACAGGTGCTAGTGAGAGACAGAAGAGATCATGTTTTTTCTCTCTGAAATGAGCATATCAGTCAGTAGAAGAGACAAGGCAGCTGAGTCCTAGTTTTCCTCCTTGAGTACATTAGACCCTGTGTCATCCTTGGATACACTTTCTTGTTGTTGGGTTTGTCTGCTTTAAAGGCTTAATTCAGATGCCCTCAGGCAGCTGTGGCTGAAGGCAGTGGGAGGCTGGGAGCTTTCTTTCCACGAGAAGGCAAGTGAGTATTTAGCCCAAAGGTGGTGTACTGAGGCACAGCAGGTACCCAGAAATGCTGGGCTTCCAGGGGTGGGAGAGCCTGGCTCTCCCACTGACTGCAGCCTGCTCCTATCAGTTATTTGCAGAACTAGGAAAACGACCTCGTCATTGGAGGGTTGTGAAGAATGGACTGCAGAAGCAGGAGAGCTCTGAATGTGTTTTTGTTACTGGCATGAAAAAGGCTGTAATAGCAAGGAAATTAACTGATACTCACCAAAGTGTAGTTCTCCATCAATGTAAGAGCCACCTGTCAGAGGAAAGGAAGTCTTTATCCACCACCTCTATTTGGTGGACTGTTAAAAATTACCCAACCAAACTCCAGCTGCTTTCAAACAAGGGTTTGAATTTGCTGTAATCATGTACAGAGTATCCCACTGCTCATGGATCTGCCTAGCACTGTTGTAAATTCAAGGTGCGATTGCATCAGCTAATATTATTCCTGCCGTTCTCTTTGGTTTGAAATATCACCCGACTCATTTGGGTTAGATACGAGATGCAATTGCCTGGAAACCAGTGCACAACTCCAGAAGGGTGCCTTGCTCATTATATTCACCTTTTCCAATGAAATATCCATGCTATTCCTGTGTTGGATCATGTCATCAGGACACTGCAGAGGGCTATGCTTTCATTTTCCCCTTCTGTGAATCTCTTGTGAGGTACCAGGTACTTTCTAAGGAACTCAGGTCCTTATGGATTTTCTAAGCCATGGGAAACTCCAAGAAATAAAAGCTCTTCATTGTTTCTGTACTCACCAGGCACAGGTGCATCTCTCAGCAATTGCAGGAGTTTGTGTTGAAAGGAAAGATGGATGGACAGCCCTTCAGTGAGATTATTAACACTCTGGTGGTAAATCTAGGACCTGAAGGGTGCTGGGAACCCCAGTGCCATTGCAGAGAAAATGTCAGCTTCCTGATGACCCACAGGAATTTTGCCTGCTTCTGGCCTGCTTTTCTGATGTCCTAACTCCCAAAGAGTGTTTCTTCTCTGTTTTCACAGGTGACCATGATCCTGTCCCAGCATCCTGGGCCTCCTGTGCTGCTGGAGGCAGGGAACAGTGAATACAGCCATCCTCACATGGCTGCCAAGGGAAAGGTATGACCTGGTAGCAATAAAACCAGGGCTCTCCCTCAAAGCTTCCCTGCAGACTGAAAGAGGGGTAGGTATGAGCTGCTAGAGGGAACTAAAAATAGACAGTCTCTTCCCTGAGTAGAGCAGGGATCCTGGGAAGAAGAGGCCACATTCTTCATCGGCATGTAAGAGAGTAGGTTGGAGAACGGGAAGGAAGAACAGCTACTAACTAGAAGACAGCACTGGCATGAGAGCAAGTAGACAAAAATAGGCTATGAAAAAATGTGGGCTGCAAATCAGAAACAAGTTTCCTTCTGTCAAAGTGAAGTTCTTGAATAACCTGCCAAGAAAATTCCCAGTGACTTAAGATGGACTGTGATAAATTAACAAGAGGGACTTTATGACTCACTGTTTGTCATTGCTGGGAAATATGATGATGACTAGGAGATCCCTTCTAGCCCCACATTCCTGCTGGTATGATAACAGAGGAGTCTATGTAGGGTGCAATAAATGCTGAATCACTGAGTGCTTTATCAAGCTTCCTGGCAGGACAAAGTCCCTCATACCCATCCTGTCTGCAAGAACCTCCAGGACAAAAAGAAAAAAAGAAAAAAAAGAATTAAAAAAAAAAAAAAAATCAAACGAACAAACAAAAATTCCTTACGTAAATGATCATGCTCTAGCAGCACAAACCATGCAGCTACAGATACCTGAGTTAGAAGAAAAGCAGCTCAGCTACAGGCATTTCTACGCAGTGGAAAGGTGGTGGCATGGGTGTGAAAGCAAGGAACCCCTCTGTAAACACTGAGAGATATATGTTCCAAGGTGAATGTGCTCCAGCAGCTTCAATACACAATCTTAATGAGAGAAAGAAACTCTTGGAATCATGTGGCAGTGTCCAATGCACTTGCTCAGCCAGGTGTGTGTAGGGCACGATTGTGTCATGTAGCAGAAAGTTCCTGCAGTTAACCAGCCACTAAGCCATCCGCAGTTCTCCTGCCATGCCAGGATCCACAATTCTTTCGATGGTATTTTTTCCCTGCCTCCAGGGAGTTCCCCAAGCACTTTTTGCCTGAGCATAAGGCCAGCAATCAGGATGCAGCTTACACTTGGTGCCTCACAACTGGACATCCACAGCTTCACTGCTCTGGCTGCAAGCGCAGACCTTGGGGTAACAGCAGCAGCTGGCAATCAGCAGAGCAGAGCTGGAGGTGGAGGCCAAGGAGACAGCCCTGAAAAACTGGACAAGGTAAGAGGCCTGGTTTCTTGGCTCAGGAGAGCACTGCTGCTCAGGAGGAAAGCACTTCTCCACAGCCCTCATGGCTGCCAGACTCAAGGAAGACTTTTCTGGAGCTTCTTCCAGACCTGTGGAGGTCATGTACAGATGTGGATGCTCCCTCACCTCCGCAAAACCTGCAGCACAGGCTACTTGGAGTTATAGGTCCCCTGACTTCTGTCCCCCACCGTGCCACAGGAATATCTCCACAAAGATGTGGCACCACTGTACAGCCACTGTGTCCAGGGATTGCACGGTCTGGTTACTCTAGGCAAAGGACACTGGAAGGTTCTCTCTCTTGCAGTACTTTCAAATACTCATTATTTCTCTTAACTGCGCCCAGTATCAAAGATCAGAGCAAGAGGTTCCCAAAAAATGCCAGCTGCTAATGCCAACATGAGGCAGTGGGGAAACTTCCATACCAATGGTCAGTACTCCCATGGCAGAGAGCCTGTCATAATCCCTCTTTGCCATAGCTAACAAAGCCCTTCTCATCTTTTTCCCTTTTCTTTTCTTTTTTTTTTTTTTAAACCAAGCAGCTGAATCACAATCAAGACAAATTTTGTTACTTCCTAGAAGTGGCAAGCTGATGGAGTAACAGAGGCAGACTAAGCCATGGCAGGTGGTTGTGGCACAAGAACCTCAAGGCTTCCTTGCCTTCCTGCCCCTTGCCATGGCTCACCAAGCAGGCATGGAGAGAGATCTCATCCTGGCTGTGACATGACTCCTCCCCTAAACAGCCATCAGCAAGGAAAGGGCCCAAAACAGAACACAAGATCTGAGGTGTGACCTCACCAGTGCTGAACTGAGGGACAATCCCTGGTCCTGCTGGGCACACTCTTTGTGACACCAAGCACAATGCTATTGGCCTTCTTAGTAGGTGCATCCACAGGCTATGCAGTTTTCAGGTCACCGCGCAGAAAAGCAACGACCTCAAATTCCAGCAGTGAGTTTCCAAACAAACCCTAGGTTCAAAGTCCTCTGGAGGGTTTTTCTGCATTTACTAGTGGATTTAAAGTTAATTTTTATATCAACTGCTTCCAGGTGGATTCATGGTGGATAATTTCCTTTGACTATGCTGCAGTATTTCCCAGCCCCAGAGCAAAGTGTTATTCTAAACACGTTTGGGGGTAGGGAGAGGTTTTGACCCATATTTTATAGGGTCCCTAGAGCGTGCTTGTCCCCTCCCTTGTCCCAGCGTGGCGATGCCGTGGGATGTACTCGGTGTTTGCCAGCACACCCGGCGTGGCAGCAGCAGCACCTGCTGCGAGCGCTGCAGAACTGCAGGCGGCTGGCAGGCGATGGGGACAGAGCTCCCGAGTCCCACTGCAAGGAGCCGCTGGGCTCCCGGGTTTGCCCTGCACAGTCAGGGAGGGGACGCTCCCAGTCAGTGCTCGTCTCCCGGGCCAGAGCCAAAAGTGCTCAGACTGCTGTAAAAGAAAAATTCTATTTTCTTTCGGGGTTTCTATTAGCACAAAGTGACGGCAGGGAAAAACAAAAAAAAAGGAATTACACTCTCTCTGGGGTGTTTCCATTTTAAAAGCAAACAGGGGCTGTGAGCCTGTAAGATTATTGAGTTTGCCCAGATTTGCCCTACATGCAAGCTTGGAAAACTGCAGGGGCAACAGGGGAAAAAAAGGTGGCACCAGCCAAGGGAGAGAGAAATGAGGGATTTCACCATCATAAAAGGTAATGGAGAGGGCAGTTCTAACTTTCTTTGTTCAAAACCAGGTCTGGGAATCCTCTGCCACCTGCTCTTTTAATCAAGCCTTTCTCCAGAAGGTTTATATTGCACTGGGCATCAGGTCTCAGCATCCTGAACTCCCGTGGAGGCAACGATAAGCTCAAATGCCATGATAAATATCCTCAAAAAGGCACACACACTGGATTTACTGTTCTTGGTGTTTCTAAGATAAAAATTAAACAGAGCATATTAATTTAAACAAACCTTATTCCGGACTACATCATCCATACAAAGACAGACAGAAGGGCACAAGACCCAGAAATCAATGTAAAAAAAGAACCCCCTTTTCAGATCCTCCTTTACAACGGCTAACTTGTCTTTCCCTTCAGCTCTGACCTGAGTCTCACCTACAACAATGCACCTGAAGAACACAAAATGCAAAGACACCTCCACGGACACCACCTTTGGACTCCATTTTCTCATTCAGATGCTACAAAAACCCCACCAAAACCCAAAAGTTTGCTGTGCATTCTGAAGTCCTTGCTTTGCCTGGAAGCAGCACACCCCAGGTGAGTGGCAGCCTGCAACTGCTTCTGGTGTCCATCTCCCATCCCCAGCTGGGGGTGATGCCAGTGGGATGCTCTGCTTGGGCAGCCTCGGGGGAAGGAGTCCTCTGTCGGTCCATACGGAGTGGTGTGCAAGAAGCAATGGCTGTTTCTGAAGCAGGATACTGCTTCCTACCAGGGTGAACCATGCAGGTCTCACAGGGAAAGCTCTCTGAAGAGACCAAATTTGGGCTCTCACAGACACCCCAGCCCTGGGTGCTCCTCTGCTGGCACCAGGAAGGCCAGAACTGCTGACCTGTGCAACACAGGCAGCTGCCCAGAGCAGCCAGGACAAGGCCAGCACCCTGAGTGCTGCCAACCTCCTCTCAGCCAAACTCAGGCTGCAGTCACGGCTGATCAGGCTGGGGCTGACACTGCAAATCAGAACGGGGCAAGGTTTATTCCCAATCCCCAAATTCCAGAACAAGGCACATTCCCCAGAGGGATGGGTGGCTCCAGCATTGCTGAAAACAGGGAGTGTTTCAGGGGTGGGAGGGCACTTGCCTTTGGGGCAGGGGTGCTCCCAGTCACACAAAAGTGGGTTTCAGATCGTCTTTGAAATTCACCACAGGCTGGGGCCCGCCGTGGTGCTCTGTCTGGTGATCCTCACAGTCACTGGGCTCTGTGTCCGTGTCCGTGCTGCTGCTGTCCAGGGAGCCACGTGGGCTCTGGAAGCAAACCTCGCAGCAGGGTCGGTGGCAGCCATGAAACATCTCCTCAGAGCTGCTGCTGCTGCTGCTGGAGTCAGAGTCTGGGTAATAGTACAGCGAGCGCAGGGAGGGCTCAGCGGCTCCCCTCGGCGTGCCCTGCCACCGTCGCTGCTCCTGCGGGATGCACGATGAAGCACCCTGGGACCCTGGCCATCCCAGCCACCCCTCCGGCTGGAGGCTGGCTTCCCTTGGGATAGCTGGAGGGGATGGGGCTGGGGGGTGAAGGAGCCCTCTGCCAGCCATCTCCCCTCCCGTTCCCAGGGAGTTGTGTGCTGACTCCCTACGGCCCCAGCTGCCCACCTCCTTCACCCTGGAGCTGGCACGAGGGGATACGTGTCCAGGGAAGCGTGTGGAGGCAGGGGGCAGTGGGATCCTCCGACGATGCCTTGCCAGGTAGGGGCTGAGGGGTGTGTGGATGCCTGGGTAGCCCTCCTGGCCCACCCATGTTTCTCCCTGCTCGCCTGAGGTGCCCCGGTTGCCAAGTCCTGCACATAGGGCTGGGCTGCCGTTTTTGCCATCCAGGCTTAACTCTTGCAAGATTTCCCAGAGCTTCTCACTGTTTACATAGCTGACTTTGGGGGACGACTCCCAGGCTATACCAGCTGAGTTGTCCTGGTCTGGCAGCTGCTCCAGAGCCTGCCCCTGCACTGCAGGTGTCCCACACTCCTGGACATCTTTCAGGCCACGTTCAGTGCTGTCCCCTGTATTAAAAAGCAGCACCTGAGCGCAAACAGGATCCTGGGCTGCATGTTTCTGGAGGGCCTGAGCATTGCTGCCAAGAGGTGATGTACCCAGCAAGCAGGGGGGCTGCCACCCATCCCTCTCTGGATCCGGGGGGCAGCAGTCCCCTTGTGCATCCCCAGGCTGCCCGGAGCTCCAGGCACAGGGAGCTGCTGGCAGCGCACGGGGGTCGCAGCCGCTCTCCGCAGACATCAGCCTCATCAGCTTCTCCTTGGCGCTGCTCACTTGCTCCTGCAGGCTTTCGATCACGGCGTTTTTCTGTGTCAAACAAATAAGCCTGTCAAGTGAGGGGCGGGCAGGCAGGAGGAAACGCTGCCAGTTTGGAAGCAGGCGCTGCCAGAAAACAAATCACCCCTCTCTGCAGGGCAAGAGGGACACCGGCAGCATGTGTGACCTCAGCCTCCCCTGCAGCCCCCCAGACGTGTGTGTGGGAAGGGGCTCACTAGGCAGGCAGCTCCTCAGGCTGGGGTGTTCCTCCCTATGCAGTGGAGGTGAAGGAGCAGGAGGCTGGGGGGCTTTTCTGAGACAGAGCATCTTCCCTCTACATTAACCATGTCTGACAAGGCTGTG
The DNA here is from genome assembly GCA_018697195.1 of Certhia americana. Lineage (NCBI taxonomy): Eukaryota > Metazoa > Chordata > Aves > Passeriformes > Certhiidae > Certhia > Certhia americana. Next base: position 25,251,437 of record CM031857.1, read on the forward strand.
GGAACCACGCTGTCTTGCACTCCTCCCGACTGAATTTTTTTAAGCCCTCCAAATTATGCCTAAATTGTGGTGCTTTGGAGTGTGACAAAACAAAGCAACTCTTCCCCTCAGGAAGGAAGAGGCTGGTGAGGGATCACCAGTGTGGACAGGGGTGTAAAAGAAGGGCTTCCCACCCTGCAAAGCTTTCAGCCCACATAAGGGAAGGGGAGAAGCTGGAGGAGGGGGACTGGCACAGCCCCGTACCTCGGTGAGCAGCCGCTTCATAGAGTTTTTCTCCCCTATGAGCTGGTAGAGCTGCTCCTCGCTGTACACTGAGCGGCAGCTCCTGCTCGGGCTGGTGAAATATTTTGCCATGTGGCTCATGGTTTGGCTTTCTTCTTCAAAGGCTTTCCACTGCTTGAGCTGGGGAGTAGAAGAGGATGTTATCCACAGAGCCCCAGCCGACACAGCGGGAGGCAGGCACAGCTCAAGCGCGAAGGAGACAAAGGGATGGAGGGAGGGAGACAAAGGCAGGGTGTGACGGGGAGCAGAGACAGCCAGCCAGAGATGGCTGGGCGAGGGGCTGCAGTGTCACTTGGAGCCTCCCACCCATCTGAGCCCTAGCCTGCTCCTGGCTCCAGCTTTTAATGGAGGAGAAGGTCAGTGCCTGGCTGCACTGAGACTGCTGAGCACACCGTAAAAGCCTCCTCCCTCTTCTCCCCACTCCCTGACTCCATGACAGACAAAGACAGTCATGCATGCCCCCTTATCCCTGAATCACTGGTGACAAGCTGAAAACCAGCAATGTTTAGTATCTGTTTTCTCATCTCTGGATGAGAGTCTGCCTGGAAGCCTTGCGCAGCGCAGCTCCAGCTGTTTATCGATCTCAAATGAGCTATAGAAAAGCAAGCCCATTAGGAAAAACAAGGTAATGAATTAAAAGATCCAAGTTAAATAAAATGTTCAAGGGCTCCAGGCTCCCACAGAAAAATGGTACAGGCAGAGTGCAAGCATAGCTCATCAGCTTCTCCACCCTCAGTCCAAGATACCTGGTGCTTGGCACAGCATGGCCAGCAGGCCTGGTGCTCACCAGAGGAGGTTTGGATCCTTGCTCCCAAAGGCTGTTCATCTAAGGGCTTGGGGCTCTGCAGTCAACCTGCCTCAACTGAGGCAGGAGGGGACCTCTGGAAATCATCCCAACTGCCCTGCTTAAGCAATGTCAAATGGAGCAGCCTGCTCAAAACTGTGTCCAACTGGGCCTTGATTATCTCCAAGGATGGAGAGTCCACAACCTCCCTGGGCATTCTGCTCCAGGGCTTTACAACTTTCACAGAAAAAACTCCAGCTTTTTCCTTATGTTTAAATAGAATTTCCTGTGTTTCAGTTTGTGCCCATTGTCCCCTGTCCTGTCAGTGGATACCACTGAGAAGAGCCTCGCTCCCCCTTCCCACTTCCACCCCCATCGATATTTATATACATTGCTGAGATCCCCTGAGCCCTCCCTTGCACAGATGTGCTTTCGTCAGCTTCACCTCTTCCTCCCTTTCTCACCTCATGTCCTTGAGCCCAAACATCCCTCCAAACATTCAACTGAGTAAATAACTGTTTCCTCTCCCTCTAACAATGGGAGCATTATTCCCACAAACATGGTAGCCAGGAACACCAGGCTGCTCCTGGAGGACACAGGAAGCAGAAATGCCTCATCTCACCACAAAAGGCTTCCTTTAAACACCTCTGCCTCCTCCTCCTCCTCCTCCTCATTTGTGGCAAAGCCCAGCTTTCTTCTCTAAAAGTGCAGAGGAGGACAGCCTCCCCTGGGGACCACCAGCAGCAAAGAAGTCTCTGGGAGTGGCTGGGCCATCTGGATGGTCTGCGCCTGGCTCTATCCCTGCCAGCAGCAGAAGCTCCTAGTGCCAGTGGGCATGTGAGGTATGAGGAAAGGACAACTGCACAAAGGACAGATCCACCACCTACATGGAGCAGGAGGAGGCCAGTGGCTGCCTCACCTCGTGTGGGCTGTGTGCATGGCTGTCACCTGCAGAATGTTCCTGCAGGAGGGTTTCTGAGCAGCAGTGCTGCGCTCCTTGGAGACTTTCCAGGACATAAAGGGGACAAGGAACAAGAAAGCTGGAGATGGACGTTTTACAAGGACACAGTGATAGGACGAAGGAAAATGCCTTTAAAATTAAAGAGGGTAGGTTTAGATTAGGTATAAGGAAGGAATTCTTCACTGTGAGAGTGGTGAGACCCTGGAACAGGCTTGCCCAGGAAGTTGTGGATGGCCCAATCCCTGGAAATGCTTAAGGTCATGTTGAATGACACTTTGAGCAACCTGGTCTGGTGGAAGCTTCCCTGCCCACAGCAGGGGTGTTGGAACTAGGTCCCTTCCAATACAAACAAATCTATGATTCTTTGAGATTCAGGGAAATTGCTTGGGGAAGCAGAACTACCAGGGTGGGGTGGGGTGGGGTGGGGTGATGCTTGGAGAACAAGCTGTGCAGGTGAGTCCAAACATTTGGGGAAAAAAAGCAGGAAAGTGAGTGCATTAATGCCACGGTTGCTGTTGTTGAACTCCAAAAACGTGCCAGTTTCCAGCCAAGTGACAGGACAGAGGTGGCAGCATACCTGTGGGACAAAGATGAAGCAGTTGATCGTGGTTGTACACACAAAGATGCCTCCAGAGGTAAAACCAAACAGCAAATTGTGCCAAGTACGGAAGAAACGGTGAACTAAGCAGATGGTGCCAGCAGCCAGGAAAACGAGGTTGACCCCAACGATGAGTGTCAAGGACTGGTTGACTGGTGAGGAGCTGACGTTGTCGGTCAGACCAGCCAAGTAGGTCCCGTATAGGAGGAGGATACTCTGGAAGCAGAAAAAAGAGGTTTCCAGAGTATGGAAAATTACAGCCTGATGGTGTCAACCCCCACCTCGCACCCAGCCCGGTGAGCTCAGATACACTCAGCGCAATCCTAATTAATGCTCTTTGATCTATAATGCAGACCTGGAGCGTGCGGTGGTGATGCTGCAGCAAACGCCCGGCACGCTGCTGCAGGCCAGGAGTGGGGCTGGGGACACAGGGCAGGAGTGAGGGTGCTGGTGGGCACGGGGGGTCCCAACCAAAAGGTGTGAAGATCCAAGAGCCAGAGGTCAGCAGGTACTGTCACAGAGCAGGGGATGGCTGGGAGAAATTGTGAAAAGCGCCCCTTGGGCAGCCTGGAGCAGGAGAAGAAAAGGCAGACAGAGAAGAGGCAGAGGTCCCTGCAGGAATGCAGCAGTGGGTGCCATCAAGGAGCAACAACATTCCTCTGAAGGAGCAGGAGAGATGTCCAGAAGGAATTCAAAGAAGAAGGCAAGGAGAAATGGAGGTTTAGACTGGAGGGAAGAGGATGTACTTGGTGCCTCTTTAAATAGCAATAATCCAGGAAAAGTACCAGGTGCAATTCTTTTCCCTTCCCTTCGCTGTTTCCTGACTCCAGGAGCAGGGAAGCGTACTACAGAAGTGCTCTGTACACAGAGGCTCTCCCTCCCCCAACAGAGCAGTTGTTTCAGAGCATGCTGTCTCACCACCCTGCTCCTCAAGGGTCTCATGCACGCATTTATCCAGCCTGCTTAGGATAAAACTACCCAACGGGATAAGCCTCTCTTTCCCTAGGTGAGACTAGCAAGAAACACCAAGTATTTTTTGCCTGCCTCCATAGAGCTGAGCATGGTCTGCCTTCAGGATCATTTGGAAATACCATCTAACAAAGACCCAGCTCCTGCAAGGATCTGGAATACAGGGAATGTGACCTACATTATTCCTGTGCTACCCAGTAAGCTCAGCCTTTTACTAAGAGTCATTGTTATTTGGTCATCAAGAAGTGCTTTGTGATGTGAGATGCAGACGTTTTTTAGACCCTTCTGAACCCCTTCTGTGCTGTGGCTGGTTGATGACTGTGATGGCCACTGCCAGAGTAAGGGTTTGGACAGACACAAGCAAGAGAGGTTCATGTCCAGATCTCTGGTGAGACTCACAACTTCAGAGCAGCATTAAGTCTCAGGGTGGGGTTGTAACAGTGAAACCTGCCTTGCTGGCAACTGGGCTGGCTGACTCTGCTTTGTAGGATCTCCACTGGACCACAACCGTGTCCACCATGGGGCACCTCCAAACAGCCCAAAGGCAAGCCAACCCCTAATCCCTGAGCAGGAAAAAAAACAGCACCAAAGTCCCATTTAAATTCATACAGTCTATCTGGGACACAGACAACAGCACTGCAATCTCATAAACTAGGACTCTCCATAAGCACAGGAATAAGTAGCTTGTTTGTTTGTTTGTTTTAAACTTGAGCAGAGGACTTTGCTCCTAATTCCAGGCATGTCCTTGGCAAGTCATTTCTGTTTGTTGCTCTGTGCCAGTAAAACCAGGATAATACATTGAGTGTCTTCCCAAAGGGCTGAGCACATTAATGCTGCGGATGCTACGAAGTGCTATGTATGCAGAGATAAAGCCTACTCTCACATTAGTGTAAATCCAGACTAACTCCAGAGAAACCACCGAGGAGGTACTCCATGATGCCCAGTAATTAGGAAGGAACAGGGCCAGATTCAATATAACATTAAAAAGATTACCTAGAACTGATAATGGGGATGTTTTATTTCCGAAAGGATTTTGTGTAGGCAGAGACATCAGTTTTCTAATCCCTAACACAAACTGCAGACAAAATCAGAGGTGGAGACACAGCACTGAAAACCCAGGTAATGCATACATTCCCTAACACCAAAGGAGTTTTAAGGACAGTCTAGATTAATGTCTTTTAAATTAAGTGTAGAAGGCCTTGGCTGTGTGGTGAGGTCCCTTTCTGCTCTTTTTCATAGGATTCTGGGTAGATGGTCAGTGAGTATTACATTACAGTGAATCACAAAGGAAGTGCCTGTGCTGCACGCAGAGATTAAGCCATTCCCAAAAAAAGGCTGTGATCTCACAAGCTTCATCAACATCAGCTTTCTGAAATGTGTCCAGCCTCTGCCATACCAGAGACACATGAGACCACAGATAATTAGAGGGATAATTATACCAACATAGTTACATCAGTATAACTAACACTGCTGGAAAAAGGCTGGCCATGTGCAGAGATTCACCAGTGAAAGTGCACCTCAGAGGTATAATTAACCTGATAAGCATCCTGTAAAGGTGGGGACCAAGCACTTGTCTCAGCACCTCCTTGGTTTGAAGTCACAGGACTCAGGGGCTGAGCCACCTGGTGTGCCTTGGCAGTGGCCATTCACTGGAGTCTTTAGGGAAGGAGTGTGACAAAGAAGAGCAAGCTGTGAGTTTCAAGAGGTAAGATGGATGAAGCTCAGGGGGCTCTCAGGAGAGATCTATAGAGACTGTATGTGCATAGTGTACATAAGGGAGATGGTGAGGCAAGGAGAAAGCAGCTAGCAGGGCTTTCACCCTTCCCAAGATGGGAAGGGATGGAAATCAGAGGGCTTATGAGATGAACAGGAGCAGCCACGATTTGCAATGGGCATGTAGCTTGGGAGGGCAGCAAAATGACAAATGCTGTGAAACAGTTTAGGCTGAAATTCAGGGAGGGGGTGAGATACAATGCAAGAAGCAGTCAAGAGGTTACATACCTTAAACCCTAAAATGAGAACAAGCCAAAGATCAGAATAGAGCGATGCACAGGACTGCACCCGGCTCACGGAGCACGTCATGCCTTTCTCTGTCGCCTACAAGGCAAGGGAAAGGCAGAAGTGAAGGCTTCTCCTCTGTAAATTTCTGAAAGGAGATGTCAAAGCTGGTGCTACCAGGGGCAGAGGCTTAAAGTGACAAGATTTTTGCCTTCTGCTGCCAACAGGCTGGTTAAATGTTCCTCTAAAGCAGATGCCTTAGAGCCCTCCTGTGTCATGCAGGTGATCTGCACAGACCTGGAAATTTTGGACTCTTGCCTCTGTAATAGACATAAACCAATTCCAGAGTGCCCAGAAGGTTTCTGCCTCGTTTTTCTTTCTGTTGTTTCTCAAAGACCACTTTCCAAATGCCTGGCCACCCACCAATTCTGTCCACAGAGTTCAGACAGGACACAGCAATACCCTGCAGCGCCCCTCCTCATCCTTTTACCCTCAGTGAGACGCTGAGGCTTCGGAAGCACTGGACTGGGTCAGAGAACACCCATGTCAAGAGCAAGACAGTGTCTGCCAGCACCAGCGCTGCCACCATCGCCAGCAATTGCAGGTCTTTGATAATCTGCAAACATGCAAGAAGTAAAAGTTACTATAGGGAACAAATGGACACCAATGACCTCCATCCCCCTTGGGTCCCTTCCTTGGGTTGTTTCTTTCAAGTGACAGGTCCATCCTACTACTTTGCCCAGAGAGGTGTCCAGCACCTACATTTGAGTTGGCCACAAGATATCTGTCTTCATCTCCCAAATTCTTGGAGACCTAATCAGGCCTGAGGCCAGGTATAAACCCTGCTTGATGGTGTGGATAGCAGGTAAATGTTATGACAGAAAACAGGTCTTCCAAAACAAGGCTATCATCCCTTACGACCATATCACCAGCAGAGACAAAGAGGGCAGTAAAAAACACCTGGCAGGATCATCATTTTGCAAGTTTAACACAGGTCCCAGTGCGAAACAGGAGTCCTTGCTGGTACCCAGTTCCCCTGAAAACCCTTGTGTCCCATCTTTCATCTGAGACCTACTTTTTTCACTGCTGGAAAGTGACCACTGAAAGTTGTAAGTGCGCTTTTTTGTGCATGAATTTCCCATTTCTCTCAGATGCTGAATCTCCATCCTGAAGTGCTGCAGAGCAGTCCCAGCGCTCCCTTCCTGCCTTCAAGAGCAGATCGGATCCATCTGAGGATGGCCCTACACTGATGCTTTTGAGGACACCTGGTTTATTTTCATCCCACAAAAACAATCAGCCCAGACCTGAACACAAACACTGCTGTGTAGCATAATGAAGTCATGTAGCCAACGTAAAATAAGAACACTGCTCAGTGATGGGGCTGGGAGTCCACTGGGGAAAAGGCAGCCTAGCAGGGCACCCACTTGCCTGTAGAGTTTGAAAGCTCCTGCCTCATTGTGCAGAAATAAATGAAGGGCCCATGCCCAGCCAGGTGTGAAACCAGATCTGTGATTGTGGCACCCATCCCTGTCATGTGCCAGTTTTATCTGCTCTCCCACGCTGGTTTGGGGCTTGCTGGTGTTTGCCCTCCATGGAAGTCTGCTGCCCTCCCTTCCCACCTCAGGTTCCAGGTACTCACCACCCGCTTGTCCGGCACCCGCTGTGTGAACACCTTGTAGAGCCGCCAGCTCTTGCCCAGGACAGGACCGAACACCAGGGAGGTCCCCACGCACAGCAGGCACAGCCTCACCTGCCAGGGGTCAGAGCCAGGGGGCTGAAAGGGGCTGACAGGGACACCACCCTCCCAGCCAGGGGTGCAATAAGGATAGCTGGGGACACATTAACACCCTTCTGACTTCCAGAAGGTGGTATCAGATACTAGAAAGCTGACCACAGGGTGAAATAAATTCAAAGGCAAGTAGGCATGCTCTGTAGGCATGCCTGCTGCCTATCTTTTCTTCCCCATCCCCAGAGACTCTCACTGGAAGGGCAGGCAGGGAGAGACAGGCAACTTGTGAGCAGCAGGGGCACAGGAAGTCGCAGCACCCATAAATCGCTTGCTGGCACCTCCGTTAATTATCCTGAGCCCAGGGGCTGAGCAGGAAGCAGGGTGTGCACTGTCCCACATTCCACTCCCCCAAATGGGTGTATGCCCAGTCCTCAGACTGGCAGGGTGGTTACCTCAGGCCAGGACATGGAGGTTCATCACACAGGTGAGTGTTTTGATGAAGATTTGCTCTGCAGCCAGAAAACTCACCCACAGCCTCACAGCACCTGTGCTGTGTCAGGCAGTGGTGATTTTGTGGAACCATCTCCCTTGGTGCTCACCTCTGCCTGCTGCACTTCTACAAGCCCAGCAGTCTGCCTGCCTGAGGGACCTGTTCCCTGGGGACCTGCCTCAAATCCCCTCCTCGGTACAGATGTGGTTAGCAGAACAGCGAAGGCCATTCAGACAGGAAGCGTCTGGTTGCCTTTTGCATACGTGAAAGCCACAGCCCAACTGAGCAACGTGGTGGCGACCGGCTGTGGCTGGGACAGAGCATGCACAGGTGACAGCTGGCTGGGAGACAGCATGTAGAAACAGGTCTGTACATGTGTCAAGGTGCCCATCCCAGCAAAACCCCTGCTCACCTGAATAAGCTTTTCCATTGAGTCTCCAGATGGCAGGCTCTGCTCCTGAATCCCGAAGAGGTAGGCACTTGTGTAAGTCAAGCCACTGCCCAGCAGGGTCACAATGTTGAGATTGGGGCTGGACATCTTCACAATCCTCCAGGAAACAAAGCAGGGAATTTGGTTACTGAGCATCATGACCTGGCAGTGCAGGGGGGAGGTCCCCTTACAGGGATGATGGTGGTCACAAAGGATGCTGACACACTGTCCACCAGCCTGTGCTGCTCACCACTCCTCCAAAAGTTCAGCCATGATCCATTCATCTCCCCTTTCTTGCTGGAGTGTTTCACAATCCTTCAAGTATTCATTTAACCCTATGCCAACACTTCTGCTGCAGAGGGGCAGAGGTGAAGGACCACACCAGCACAGCCCAGGGTGACTGTCCCTCACAGTAAGCTTTGGGTGCAAGAGCTACGTGTAAAGGAACAGGCCCTTCCCACTGCTCCTTCCTCTGAGGAGACACCTCCACATTCAGCTCAGTCTCAACTTCAGGAAGCTGCCAGCAATGTTCAGGTTACAGTCTCCCCTCTGTAATTTCACCTCATCACTCATAATCCTGTAACTGTATTCAGGCAGGGGAGAATCAACCCACTGATCTCTCATGACCTGTCACCCTTCCCCCAGAGTGAACGCTGTACCTCCTGCCATGACCCCCAGTAGCTCTGCCCCTTCGACCTGCTGCCAAGTCATTATTTTTCTCTCTCCATGAGCTCCTTCCTGGCTTGCTGTCTTGCAGTCACAAAGCCTGGGGTTCAACCTGTCTCTCTCTCTCCCTCCCCTCTCCTCACCATGTCTCAGCCCTTGGAGAGAGATATTCACCAGCTCATGCTCTCAGCTGCAGCTGAGAAAGGTCTCCTCTGCCCTTCCAGGTTCAGGAGGCAGACCAGTATTTATTTACTGCAGAGCAAATAAATAACGCACATTCATTACAGCATGTTCTGAGAACATCAACTGAAGCGGCCGCTGAACTCAACACCACTCAGTAAATGAAGTGCTTTGGACTAGGATGCAGTTGGGATGCAGGTCATGCAGCTGCTGCTGTTCTCAACACAAACCCTCCCAAATGCACAGTGGCTGTCAGGAGCATTAAATTCCTTAAAGCCACCAGAGAAGTCAAACAACATCAGTCCAGGCAGCACTCAGATATGCACCTCTGTGCCATATGCCATTGGAGAGCAAAGGCTTTGCCAGGTGAAGCCTGGGAGAGGGATGTATCCCTGGAGGAGGAAGCAGTTGAGATACCAAGGGACCAATGAGGCTGAGGAGAAGGCAGCAAAGAGGCAGCAGAGACATCCAGAATTGCTGAGGAAGGCTCAGCACTGGTTGAGACAGGCTGAGCTATGAGGAACTGCTGAGCCTTCTGCTGGATTTATGCTGCCTTCAGGGAAGCAGGACTTTTTATCTCCTCTGTGCAGACCGAACAGTACCAAAAAAAGTCTACACTTCACCACCAGCTTCTCTCACCAATGTTCCCCACCAATACAAGCAACTGCCAAGAACAAAAAGGGTTATCAATATCTTCAAAGTATGAGAGGCCCAACAGCAGGAAGGACATGGCACACTGTGGGGAGTATGATGGCCTCGCTATGGAGCTGTGCTGCTCAGAGCAATGCTCTCAAGCATGTGGAGCAGAAATGAGTGCTCTTTTTGCCCACTTCTGTTGATGGTTTTATTGAGTAGCACTTCCAGGATGCGACCATGCATCGCTGTCTGTGCCAGAGGGCACTCACAGAGTCATAGAATCATTAAGGTTGGAAAAGACCTCCAAGACCATCAAGTTCAACCTTTGATCAAACACCTCCATGAGAACTAAACCACAGCAGTTGAAACAATGCCACATCCAGTCTTGAACCCTTTCAGAGACGGTTACTCTGCCACTTCCCTGGGCAGCCTGTTTCAATGTTTGACAACCTTTTCAGGGAAAAAAAATTCCTGATGCCCAACCTGAACTTCCCCTGATGCATTTCCTGAGGCCATTTCCTTTCATCCTATCTACAGCTCTCTGCCTTGAGGAGGAAAGGAGCAGTCCAAACAGGACTGTCTCCACCAGTGCTCAAAACTCTGCGTGATGGAAAAAGCTGCAACATCCCTGGCATTACCCTTGCTTGCCTTATGCTGGTCCTTCAGGCTTACACCCTCCTGATCCTTAGCTGATCATCAGCTCAGAGCTTGGTCCTCAAGAAGCCTGACTCGGCTAGTCCAGCTCAGGGGAAATCTCCCAGGAGAAGAGGGACGCCCTTACCTGTTTTTCCTGAAGCGAATTGTGAAGATGAGAAAGAAGAGTGCTAGCAGGACTCCTACAGTCAGGAATGTCCACACAACTCCCAGGAGACCAGCAGAGAAGGATGGGGAGCTCCTCATACTGTGGTCAAAAGATGTCTGTGGGAGGCAAAAGGGATAAGGAAGAGGAGGACATTGCTGGGGCTCTCAGCAAAGGAGGTCCCTACTCCAGCATGATCACTCCCACAGTTATCCTGCTCAGCCAGAAACCACAGCTCCCAGTGAGAAGATACTCCGGTGCCAGATCAAATCCTGCAGGTAGTGCCACTGAGATGTGCGTGGACAGGACATGTGCTCTGTCACTTGCTGAGTGCTTAGGAGGACATGGCAATCCAAGAGCCCTCTTCTTATGGTCAACTAGCCAAATCCATAATGAAGATGTACAAGTTATTCATAAACCTCAGGCAGCCCTGGTTCTGGGACACAGGAACGTGGACACTGGTTCCCCACTTCCTTCTGGGAAGAAGTATTTGGAGAAAGACCCCATGGTGCCCCAGTTGGTATCATGCTTCTTTAGATGCTTCTTGACTCCCACCCTTACCCCTCCCTGCAGTGGACAACTGACCAGCTGGTGGACGTGACTCGGAGCCAGCAGCAGAGCTGCCAGTTGGTGCAGGAGCACAGCAAAGGGAGCGTGACAGCATTTTCCAGAAGCGGTGACACACCGAGCTGGAATCCACCCGTCTCCCAGCTAGCTGGAAACTAACTTGGTCCCAGGCAGACATCAGCTGAGAACTGGCTTTTGAGGGACACTCCCAAAGTGGGTATGATGGAGGCACCTCTCTCTTTACACACAAACTACCTTATGGGTTTGAATCTCCATTTAAAAATATTCTCTGCCATCTCCTTATTAACATAAAATGGATAAAATGATCCTACGTGAAACAAGAAACCTATTTCCGCTGCGGATCCAAAATGCTCCAGCATTTTTAACAGGGTGTGCATGTGTGGGTTACCAACTTTTTTTTTCCTTAAAAAAGCATCACTTTAATAAAAGTGCTGGCACATCCCCTTTAAGGGGGCAGGGAGGAAAGGGGGTTTGAGCTGGGATCACACACCTCCTCACTAACTTCTCTGGTGCTGAGCCCATTCTCAGGTTTTCCTGCATCCAATTTCTATTGCAGAAGAATACTTCTCCTGACACTGGACATTGCCCCAAACTCCCAATTTTTACTTCAAGGTCTGAGCTGTTTCTGCTTCCAACCTTGCTAGAAATAAATCTTCAGGCAGAAAAAAGGCATTTGTTTAGAGTCAATCCCTCATGTCCCTCTTCCCCAGCCAGGCTTCATCTCCTCTGGGCGAGCAAGAACAAGGCACAGCTTGCAGAATTAAAGCCACCACATAATTCTTGAAACAAAAACGTGTCACTGCCACACGAGCACAGCTGATCTGCAGGCTCCTGGCAGCTCACATGCTGGTGCCACGCTGGTCACAGGACAACTGGGAAAGGCAAACCCCTGCCTGGAAGAGACATCCAGCTGAGAGCTGCTGCTGCTGGGATACAGCCGTGTGCACATCTCAGCCTCGTTTTGCAGCAGCATGGAGGGATCCCTGGGCGATACTCATCTCCCTCCTGAAAACTGCTTCCCACCCCTCTTCCCTCTTGCTATTCCCTGGGGAGTCTTTTGCCTCTCTGGGAAATGAAGACCACACCAGCTGGTGGATATGGTCAGCCAGGTCAGTCCCCTGCTTACACTAGGACTCTGTATAAAAACCCCATCATTCAGCACAGATCAGGCCCATCCTCCCCCCAGCCTGGAGCTGACAGGGGCGGCACAAGGCTGTACTGCCATTCTATTTCTGTGTCCTGCCTGCTCAAGCCCAAGGGTAACACCCGGATTTTGCCTCTGAGGTGAGCAGGGCAAACTCAGCATTCTGGGGCTTCTGCCACTTCCCTCCCAGAAGCACCCACCAACAAAACCTTTTCACCTCTGACTGTGTCAAAAGTATTACTGCACCCTATTCCCAGCAACCACCCAGAGATCAGAAACACCCCTATGATTTCCACTTCTTCTCTCCCACACACCCTCCCACCTGACTGCTGGATGTTGATGCTACTTGAAGTTGATGGAGCGCTTTGTTGGCTGCTGAGCGGAGTAAATCCTGGTCCTGGCAGGGGGAATATTAATTGTAAGCCAGCTGCCAGAGCCAGAGGAGCCAAGCAGCTTACAGTCTCTTAATTAAAGGCCCATGGATGTGCGGGACGTGATGGAGAGCCGAGTGGGCCAAGCCTCGCCGCTCCATCCAGCAGCCTCACGTGGTGCCAGCTGCAATTGAGGGCACCCCAGTGTCACTTCTACTGCCTCACTGGTGGAGGGAGGAAGGTACCATTTATTAGAGATGATGACTTTTAATTAAATCCTGCTCTACTCATATTTGAAAAGCACTTTGAAGTTACAGGGGACAGGAAAGGTCAAGGGCAGATGGGGCCATCTCAGGCCAATCCTGAGCAGCTGGGTGACTCTTGGGAGGGCTGCTTGACCTGACTTGGCTGTCGTGGATGGGTGTCACCTAGACTGGGCGTGTCTTAGAGACCAACTAGTGACAGTGTGCTGCCTTCAGCTGGATTGGGATTGCTTGGCAGCTGCAAGCCCCTCTTCATCCCTGCCCCAAATCTACTCCTGCAGAGCAAACCTCATGCCCCAGAGCACATCCCACTGCACCCATACATCCCACTGCACCCATACATACCACTGTCACAGTGCAGAGCTCCTGCAGTGCCTGCTGCTGCTGCTCCTGGCTGCCAAAACTGGAGCTGCCATCGCAGAGCTCAGAGCAGTTGAATCCCGGCTCCATAGCACATCCTCAGCCGTCATCCAGCTGTACTTTTGCCCTGCTGGAAGGACGAGCATTGGCTTTCTCTGGCAAGAAGAAACCTGTGGCACACACCACATCCCTCCTGTCAGCAGCAAAGGGTCTGGGGCTGAGCTTACCCAAACTGATGTGATGCACATCCAGAGCCAGGACAGGGAGTTCCCCCTGCCAGTGTCCCTCGGGGTGTCCTCTGCAGCGAGGAGAGTCAGCTCAGGACCTGGGCTCCCATGGAGCACGGTGGTACTGCCAGCACTGCTACACCACCCTGCAAAACAACACCTGTGGAGGGTCACAGTGGCCCCCAGCCCCTATATCCCAGCTGGGAGCTGGAATGAGGTGCTGTGCTGGTCCAGGAAGGAGCATGGCACCCTGGCCCCGCTGCATCTTGCCTTTCCCAATGCATTTTCCTGCACTGGAGCAATTTCAGTGTCATGTTGCAAGTACTCTCCTTGTGCTGGCAGTGACTGCTGGTTTCATGGAACATCCCTTTCTTCCAGCAAAGAACCAGCCAATGAAGACAAGAACAAACAGCAACAAGGGTTGCCATTGCTTAACAGGACCTACACCAAGGCCTGGGTGAGCAGAGGGGAAGGTGCTTGAACCCAGTGTTTTGGCTGACTCGGCCCCAGGTGCAGCCTGGCTACCTGAAGAGCTGGCTGTTTATTAAGGAGATTTAGAAGCCTGACACCTCCATGCTCCCCCTCCCTCCCGGGTGATCTGCCTGCCAGGTATTGTCCCTGCCTGCTCCTGCTCCCTTTGCACCACCTTTGCCTCTGTTCCCCCTTTCATTTCTCTTTTTGGTGTGGATTTTAATAGGCCTCATTACCATTTTAGACATGAGGTCATACGTATCCTCAAGCATCCTTACTCAATTACCATTGTCACCAGGTTTAATTAGCTTCCAGTGCACGACCATAAGCAAGTCTCCCGTCGTTAGCAGCTGGGGAGGAGGCACAATAGCTCGCTCCCTATTTGCTCCTAACAACAGGTGGGAGGAAAAAATTATCCCTATCCTGCTCCTCGGGGCTGCTCCCTGGCTGAGCATCCCCTGTGCCTGGCCAGTGCTCCATCCTTCCCTGTCACTGCTCCTGACACTTTTATGCCCTCTCCTTCCAAGTCCTTTCTTTGGAAAACTCCTGTCATCTTGTGAGCAAAGAAAGAGTAAATTAAAAAGAAGCATGGTCACCAGGACCTGGTCTGAAACCTGATGTTTGTCACAGGGCGTAATTGGGATTCAAGCGCCAGAAAAGCTACAGGTGTTGTTCTCAGCTTGAATGTAGACTGATTTTTCAGCTTTAGAGTAGTTGCTTACAAGTCCCAGCCCGAGCACATCAAGGTAAGTGAGCTGGCTACTTGTCCAAAATTAGCAGACCCAGCTCTGAAGCAATAACCCCAGCTCTCCTGCTGGCAGAAGGCTCCATGTACTGCAGGTCTGGGCACCATCCCGCCCCTGCCAGAACTTCTCCCAGCGTGAGATGGGCTCCCTGTGTCCTACAAACTCAGTATCACACATCAGCCAGACTGGAGACTTCACACACATGGCAGGTAAAGAGGTGTTTTTCAAGGGTGCTGAAGCCACCCAGCTCCATCAAGCCTCCTTCTCTCTAGCTGGTAACAAACCATGGCAGTTTCCCCTCTCCAACAGGGGAAACTCCATCCTCCAGGAGTTTTTGTGCCCACCATAGCTCAGGCTGAGTGACTGGAAAAGAGCCATGGCTGCAGGAGATATCCAGCTGCTGCAGTGAATGCCAGGATTGCTACACTGCTGGAAGTGCAGAGGAGGACACAGGCTCCAGCTGACCAATCCAAAGACCAATGGATAGTGCAGAGGGACTGGATGGGGACAGAAGAGCACTGAACCTTTGATGCTGAGAAGACCCAAAGGTGAGCAGTGCACAGCTCCACGGGGCTCAGCTCCTCCTCATGCCCCCAAGTGGGTTTAAAGACAAAACCCCTATAATTCCTTGTCACCTTCTGCCATGTCAGAGGGGGATCACACCTGACGGGTGGACCACTACCAAGGCTGGCATGAGGCCAGCAGGCACAGCCTTCCTGTGGCTCACAAATGGAGACTTACCACAAGGAGCACCAGTTCAGCCCTTGGAGAGGGGCACACAGGAGGCCACCCCTTGGAGGAGGGCAGAAGGCCCTTGGGGTCCCCCAACCCCCACCCCTGCATTCTGCAAATGGCTCCCACACACTGTTGATAACAAGCTGAGGCCAATTAGCGTTCATTAGTATGCAACAAAGCAAGCACCAGTGCAGTTGTCGCTGAAAGGCAACAGGCATTTCCAGCCCAGCTCCTGCCTCTTGGGAGTGCTGGCAGGAATGCTTCTCTGTAGCCTGGAGAGGATCCAAGGGGAACCAGCACTACGGGGGGGGGGGGGGGGGGTGTCACTGACCTTCAGGGTGAGGCTGGGCAATGGTTGTGGGGACAGACAACACCACAGTTAAAACCCCACATCCTTAAAATGTAAGGGTGTGTTGAGAATAGAGACTTATGCCAACCAATTCTGACAGACCACTTCCAGAGCAGAATCACAGAACAGCCTGGGTTGGAAAGAACCTGACAGCTCCACTTGCCTTGTTCTCTCCCCTTGCTGCCCTCAGTCTCTGTGGCCTTGCACCTGCCAGCTGTCTGGGACATGGTGGAGAATATCTGGCCACAGAGGAGCATCAGCTTGCAGGCAGACATGATCCAAAAAGCCAAAAGTCAACAGGAAACAAGTGACTGGACCACATGAAAAATATTAGAACCACCATCTTCTAAGGTAAAAGGGAAGCACTGACTGTTAAAAACTGTATTTGGATAAATAAAGCAATTTGTGGTCACCTCAATGGTTGATCTCCAGGCCTGGAAAACCTGTTTCCTTAGATCTGTCGAGACCCAGGAGTACTTAGCATAAAATCATTTAGGTTGGAAAAGAGCTCTTAGATCATCAAGTCCAACAATTAACCCAGCAGCACCAACCTCTGCACTAAACCATGTCCTTAAGCACAACATCTACATGTTTGTTGAACACTTCCAGGGACAGATACAGAATCATAGAATCACTAAGGTTGGAAAACACCTCCAAGATCACCAAGTCCAATATCTAACAATGCTGAATAACTGTAGACTAATGCATAAATAGCCCTCAAAACAGATGCAGTTGATCTCATCTAAATGCACAACTTGACTCTCTCAAAGTTTCTTCTTTCCTTTCAAAACACTTCTTTTGGAAAAAACCCTTTAAAGAAGCTGAAAAATTGGCACAGCATGCTTAGACCCAGAGCGGGCAGAATGAACTTTTCACCCCAACAGGTTCATTTTGATGTAGTGTTGAAAGAGAGGCTTCTTCCCATGGGTGACATCACTGCTCAGTGAATCAAAAGGTGGAAAACTGAAGATGTTAAATCACAGACAACAGAACAATCACATTCAGAAACATGCCAGTCATTATGAGCTCTGCAAACCTGTCTGGTCACACCAGCTCTGAGAAATGGTACATGCACATCTCTGTAAGGAACACATCTGGAGAAACGTGCTGAGAAGAACTTTTGGGAAGGTGGGTGTGTGGCTAGAGGCAGAGAAGAACAGCTGGGGAGAAGGAGCAATGTGCAAAGGGCAGAGCCAACTCCTGCTGCCTCAGGAGGGGAGCTGGAGATCTTGGCTCACCCATGATGGGCTGTGCTGCTTGTGCCAGCCGTGGTGGGAGACAGAGTTCTGCTGGTGCGGAGCAGCCTCAGCTGACAGGACACCGGGCTGCACACTGACAGCGGGAAATCAGCCGGATAACTGTCCCAGCAACATGAACGCCGCGGGATGGGGTTTTGCAATTCAGAAATCTGGCACTTCCGAGACAGGCTCCTGCATTTTCCTTCTGCTCTTCTTGTCCAACAAGATCCCTTCTTGTTTGGCCTGAGAAACCTGCAATATTGCCATCCCCAAGGCGATCAAAAAAAGTCACAAGCCAGACTTACTGCAACACCCCCTGCAATGAAACTACTTAAAAACTGAGTTAAAACACACAGCATACCTGAAGATTATTTTTAATTTATATTTAAAACTTCAGCACCTACATTTTCATGCTTTTCCCTGCAAATACAAAAGGAAAAAGAAAGAAAACCAAGAAATCCTGCTTATCACATCATCATAAAACCTGGGTTACAAAGGCTCAATCCCCAGGCACACTGGGGAGCTACAAAGCTGTCACCCTTCTTCTCAGGGACTGTCCTGTGCTCCTGCTTCATTCTGCTCCTGCCCCTGGGATTTGCAGAGCCACTTCCAGGCCCCTCAGATATCTTCATACCTCACAGATAGACAGCAAGCTCAGTGAGGAAAACCACCAGGAGCTGCAGGAGCCGCTGCACACAAAGCAGGGAGATGCAAGACAAGGCGCTTCTGACTCTAGCTCACTGTGTGATTGAAACATGAAGTTTTGTGTTGACTGAAGCTAGGTGTGATTTTCAAGCCTCCTACCATTTTGGAAAGCATGTCCCAATACCACAAAGGCAATAACTTCTGAATGTTGATCTTACTGCTTGTTGGTACCACTGAAGTTCTCTCAGCTTGGGAGGATGGCACAAGGTTGGTACATTTAGCTCTTCCTCTAGACTTTTTAACATTGTAAGTGCAGGTTGAGTAACCACATGGCTTTTTTCAGTTCTGTGGTTTACATTTTGAATTAAAGAAACCTCCATGTAAAAATAACAAAACGAAAAAAAAACCCCACATTACTTTTTTTGAATCACCACTCAGTCCTTCGAGGAGCTGACTCACACTTCTCCCACTAAGGAGCGGATAAGGTTTTTAAATCTCTAACTATAATTTCTATACAACGACAGGCACTGAGAAACAGAGAATAGAACTGGAGATGCTCAAAGGAAGGAAAATTAGGAGGGAATACCAAGAGGCATAGGAAGGAGCATGCCACAGATGAGGCCAATATGACCAGAGCTGATGGGGAGGTAAATCAAATCCTTGGACCTTCCAAGGAGCAATTTTGCACCACTCAAAGATCTGAACCTTCCCTCGTGTCCAGCTGCAGCAGCTGCTGAGCAGGACATGGATTAAATGAGCAGAAACCTCCAGGCTTCTGCCTCCCCAAAGTGGTTGGGAGTCCAGGGGTCAGGACTACATCACCCCTTGTGAGCTCATCCCTGCTTGGCCAGGTGGCCTGGCAGGCTCCTCACACAGAAAAGGACAGGAAAGTCCTTCCAAACGAATTTGAGTGACACTACGGTACCCCCAGGTGGAAGCTCACCTTCCTGCAGCCAGAGAGAGAGGCAGGGGGATCTCTGCTGGGAGACAGCAGAGCAGCCTCACCACTTGGGGCCAAGGAGGGCACAGCTGCCTCCCCCAGAAATGGGCAGGGGACATACCACAAGCACCATTCTGGGAAGGAGCAGTGCTGCTCCCAAGCCCTTCCCATGCTGAAGCCTCTGCCCACAGCCAGGGGCTGGGGTGCATAATGTCCCAGCAGCTGTGCTGCACGGAGAGGAAGGACATGCAGAGACTTTCCATCACTTTGGGAAAAATCCAGGGTTTTCATTACTGCCTAACAACTTCATCAACCATTTCATTTATTATTGGGAGACCACACCTGTAGGTGTTGTTCTGCCTCCATGGGACAACCTCCCTGCTTGTTCCCAAGCCCTGGGTCAGGAAGGGCTCCATCCCAAGTGCTGGGCATGTAGCACACGACCTGGAAGTGGGATGGCAGGGGCTACCTCTCCAGAAACACACAGCCAATTTCATGCTGCATGGCACCTTCACCACGAAGAGGCAGAAGAGGCCAAGGCTGTCTACAGGGCCAAACTGCGTGGCCACCATGCCCCATGCCCATAAAAATGCAGCTCCTGCCTGCCACACTGCCAGGCACTGCCAAAGAGAAGAAATGTTGGAGGTGTACAAATATCCCCAAGCATCTGCTGCACAATTTGCCCTGGTAGTTGCTGCAGGCAAACCCTAAGCCCCCCTGTCAGCCAGGCTGGTCAATCCTGAATTCCTGCCACAGATCACACCCACATCCCTGCCCCAGAGAGGCTGGCACCTTGTCACAGGACAAGGAGGCTGCAGGACTCCACTGTGGCTGTGTGACACTCACACTTTTCCACCAAGACGCTGATTCAAGGCGCTGTGAGTGGTGCAGCATTACCAGGTCTCAGGGCTCTGTGCCCATTCCTGGTGCCTCTGTTCCCTTTATACCTGCTCCCATCCATCCACATGCATGGCCTGCCTCAGAAAGCTGCCTTTTCCCAGCACATTCCCATCAAATGCTGTTACTTTTCTCCTTTGGGCATGTGCCCCAATATGCTGCTCTGAGGCACAGCTCAGCCCCAAGCACCACTGCTGGAGGCTCCAACATCCCTTCCTTCCATCAGCTCCCTCTGCCTGCAGGGTGTTAGCATCAACCTAACAAATGGAAACACGCTGAACAGCCTCACAGGAAGGTGTAGCCTGCGATTTTTTTCTGTCTTAACTGCACTATCTTTAGAGAGCCACACGAATAAGAGGTAAAAAAGCCTGATGATACAGAATTTCGATTTACAAGGGAGATCTACCTTGTGGTTGAGGTGTGTATGACTTAATTAAAAGCAGAAGCTCACCCCCACTGAAGCTGTTTGCTGCCGAGCTATCAAGTGCAGAGGAGGAAGAGACCTCAGAAGGAATATTTCCATAAAGTTATGTTTCACATTAAGCATATGCCTTCAAGAGCTCTCCCTTTCCAAAGCTGGCAGAAATCTTCAGCTGCTCCTTCATGCAATCAGACACCATCCCCTTGCAGCATGAGCACACCTGTGTTTTCACAAACAGGCTAGCATGGCCAGGCTGCAAAGCCACACAGCCCCAAGCACAGGGACAGCTTCTAGCCCTAACAAGGTCAGCACGGCTGTTCTCTGCTTAATTTTTTTTCTTTCAGATTTGGCAGGATTTTCGAAATCAGGTGACACATTTAGTCCTTAAAGAGGCAGGAAAACAGAGCACTACATCTCTTTCACCTTACCCCCGATGACCAAGCAGCAGGGAATATTTCCCCCCTAGGAGACAGATTTGACTTAAGGCTCTTTGAAAGCCAGAGATGTCCACGGCTCCTCTGGATCCCTTCCCGGATACCACAGGCTGCCAAACCACACCCGGGGCTGCCCTGCTCAGGATTCTAGTCTCTTTGCTGGGCAAAACAAGCCCCCCACCAAGAGGCAGGGCCACATCAAGGTTTCCACTAGGTATGCCAGCCTGGCTCCCTGCAGACACCTGTGAGGCTTGCTCAGGGGTGGAGAGGAGCAGCTCTGAAGCTGGAGGCACAGCCAAAGCCATGTGGGAAGCGCTACTTGGTCAACTGTGTCAGCACAGAGCATGAGGTGCTGTGAGGGGATGTGGCAGCTGCGCCAAGGCCACATTAGAAATGCCAGCTGCAACTCAACACTGGCAGCTCCCGGTTACCCGGGATCTGGTTCCTTCCCTTGGCCTCCTCCCTGCCCCTCTGAGGATGCAGAACACCTGTGGGGCAGCGGAAAATCCAGCTCTGTGTCCGTGAGCCACCCCCGCCGGAGAGGTGACCAAGTCCCTGGGAGTTGTGTCATGCTCAACTCTGGCAGCCAGGGAGAAGCCCACACGCTGGGTCCTGGAGTGTTTCACCCCTTAGCAGCACTGTGAATCCAGGGCACACGGGACCCTCTCTATCCAGCAGATTGCTGCACTGTGGAGTTGGTTGCAACTTTTCTTCTCCCCATTTTGAACTCCGAAAAGCACGCAGCCCAGGTAACAGCAGTTTGGTTAGCACTGACTGACCTAGAGATGCAGCTTCGCATCTTTGCATCCTGCAAGGCAGCCCTTTCTCATCGCCATGTGCCGCCAGGCTCCCACTCCCAACAGGAGCCTTCCAGGGGCTGCTTGGAACCTTCGGGACAGTACTTTCTGGACAGCTACAAAACACCGGCCCAAGCCCGGCCCGTTTCGAGCTCAGGGGTGCGCTCCGGGCACAGCCAAGCCAGCAAAGGGCGAAGGAGGAGCTCTGCATCCCCCAGAGCGCGCCCGCAGCACGGCTCCGTGCCACAGGGCAGGAGAGCTCGGGGGCTGCAAACCATCCCGGGGGACCGCCAGCCCATCCCGGGGGACCGCCA
>CM031857.1:25272908-25459179 GCA_018697195.1 Certhia americana
GGGACCGCCAGCCCATCCCGGGGGACCGCCAGCCCATCCCGGGGGACTGCCAACCCATCCCGCGGCCCCGCCGTGCTGGGGTCCAGCCGGCTTCACCCCGCAGGCTGTGGGGAATGGGGCATGGGGAGCAAAACCACCAAAGGGAACAGCGCCAGGACAGGAAAGCAACTCGGGAGGTAACCTGGGCGCCCTCGTCTCAGCCATCCCGCTCGCAGCCCTCAGCCACGGCTGCCGGCCCCTCCCTCCCCACAGCCGGCGGAGCCCCCGACCCACCTGCGGGGACGGCACCCGTACCCAGCGTGCCAGCCTGCGGAACCCGGCGGAACCCTGCGGAACCCGGCGGAACCCGGCGGAACCCGGCGGAACCCTGCGGGAGCAGCCCCGCAGCCGCCGCGGGACGCGGAGCTCGGCACCGCCGGCCGCCCCTCAGCGCCCCGGCTCCGCCCGGCCCGGCCCGGCCCGGTGGAGGCGGGCGGCGGGAGGGGCCCAGGAGGCCGCGCTCCTCCCGCCGGGGCGGCGGCGCCGGCCCCGCTCCCGTCTGACCCGGGACAAAACTTCTCGAAAAAAAAGCCTAGGGGCCGGGGCTGTACGGCAAGGGCTGGATCCCGTTTCACGCCGGGAATCCTCCAGACAAGAGCAGCACGGAGCCCTCCCCAGAACAGCCCCGGAGCCGGTAGAGCGGGACGCCCCGGCAGAGCCCCCCGGCTGACCTGGCCCCGCCGCCGTTATCCCCGCGCTCCCGCGGCTGAGCGCATCGCCGGGCCCTGTCCCGCTGCTGCCGCCGGGATGCGCCCGGCTGGGAACGGGCCGCCTCGCCCGGGTGCTCCTGGCAGCTGAGGCAGCACAAAGCCCCACGTCTGTGGCAAAACCGGCCCGAGGAGGTGAGTAAACGCGAGGGCGGCCAACCTCGTGCTCCGTGACCTGCTTGTGCCGCCCCATGGCTAGTGGTAGCCAGCGTGACTACTGCCGTAGGTATGTTCGTGTGAGCAGCACTCGGTGTCTGCTGGACAGACGCACGGTCACTCTCAGCATCCCCCTGCTGACCGTTTCCCTGTCTTGCCTCCCATGGTCCTGCAGCTCGCTCGCGTCAACTTCGTGCTGTCTCCCCTCAAGACATCCAGTCCATTTTACTGGAATTTTTCCCCAGCTCTGAAAGCCAAAAGCTCTGCTCCAGCACCATAGTTTCTCTCCTAGCCTGCAACAAAGTGCCAGGTGCTGTTGGAAAGGGCTGTTTGCAGGCAGGTGTAAGGCCGTGCAGGTTTTCTCTCTTTACACCCTTCTCTTTACCTCATTTACCCAACTCTGCTAGGCCTTGGCATGAACAGTGCTAATTTTTCACTCCTGCCCATTCCTAGCCCTGCAGAGCCATGGACCAGGGGCAGCTGTGGTCAGAATGGGAGCAGAGAGGTGGCACTATTGGAAAGAAATGGTGACCTCTTATTTCCCAAGCCTGGTAAAAGCACTCTGTTTGCAGCCTCTGGTTCTGGCAGCAGCTCCCATTCCCCTTCACTAGATTTGACTGATGTCCCAGAGGAGAAGCTGCCATAGGACGTCTCCACTCCCTTTTCCCATCCTCCTCTGAGCCCAAACAGAGGCATGTACCTTGCCCAGGGAGTCTAACACCACCCTCCAGAAAGTGTTTTCTAGCCTGGGCAGTGATGGGTGATGAAGGCTCAGTGGGGCCAAGGGTCACATCCAGAGCACGTGAAGGAGGTAGGAGCCTTGTTACTGCCACGTACAATGGAGAATGAAAAGGCTCCTTGGAAAGCCTCGGGAGACCACAGTCCCAACGATTTAAAAGATGGAGACCCATGGATTAATTCTGAATTTTGGCACTGAAAGCAGCCCTCCAGTTTGCAGAGGTGCAGATTATCTGCAGCTCACTGTGGCTATAAGGTCCCCATATTCCAGTATCTTTGGAAATCTGATCTCTTTTAAAACATGCAGGCTCTTGACTGAATTTAACAATCTGGTCTCCACCTCCATAAAACCAGGACCATAAGTAGAAACATCTCTCAGCAGGAAGTGAGGGGAGATGAGTGAGACCCTGACTGTTCCCACAGGAACAGGAGTGAAGTGCCGTATTTCTGGTTCCTCCCAAAGCTAGGAGAGAGCACTCCTGTTGCCCCACTGACTCATGCTTATTACTAAGCACTTTGTAAACTGTGATAATGAGAAATGGCTGCTTTGTGTGTGCTTCAGTTTTGCTCCTAGGTTTTGCTCTCAGAAAAAGGAAATAATCAAAGCTCTGGGGGTATGGACAGTTCCCTGGCAACTGTTACAGATATGTAGATATACATCGCCTCTTATTCCTCATCCAGCAGAAGTGGGACCACAACCTCATCCTAGTGAGCTCTGTTGCCCTGCAAGAGCTAGGACATCCTTCTGGGTGTCACTTGGCATTGTCAGAGAACATGCAGTTGCAGCCAGGATGTTGGGGAGTCCAGGAAAAATGCCTGGGTGTTTTGTCTGGAGGCAGGAAAGTGCCTGCCGCAACAAAGAAGGATTTGTGCTGCCGAGCAGGAAGGAATGGAGGTCTGGAAAGGCACAAGTGGGGACAAGAAGCCCATAGTTAAGGTGAGTTGTGTTACAAACTTTGCAGGGACGAGGCTCCTGCTGTGCTTTAAGCTCCGTCAGTAACCCTGGGCTGGGAACACATCACCCCATACCAGAGAATAACTGGAGCCAGCAGCAGCATGGCTCAGCCTGAGGCTGGGTCCTAGGAAGGGAAAACAAAAGCTGAACTCACTTGAGACTTCCAGGGGAGGCAGGATGCAATTTTCTCTGTCTGTCTTCTATGTCTTTTCTACCAGCCCTTGCTCTTTTTAGACATCCTGTTGAAGAGTTGGATTGCAGAGCTCTCTGGAGGGGTTCAATATCCATCACAGCGCTGCCTGATAAGATGAACCACCTGCTCATGCCTCTTCACTGCTGCTCTGGCTCTTCATCCTTAGCACCTCGCTCATGCTGCATGGAGCTGCTTACACATTACAGCTGCTGCATGCCTTGGAGGTCTGGCCCATGACATTTGCTCAGGGATGTACTCAACGCTTAGATACTAGTTTCAAGTTTACTGTTGAAAAAAGGGAGCTTGGAGCTGATTTTTGCGGACTGAGACCCCCCCCTGCTTGCTAGTCATCAGTGATGGCACTTCTCTTCTAGGATCTGGATCAGGGTTTTAGCCCATTTAACACTTCTGCTTTGTCCATCTTCAAGGGTTCACACCTAACCAGGGTGTCACACAGAACCATCAAAAGTACCCTCTACTTTAACTGCAGCTTTTGGTCATCTGCTAAACTCATCTTAAACAACTCACATTGCAGTCAATTTTCACTAAATTTGTCCAAGTTTTCTTTAGGATGGATTGCATTCGGTTTTTGCTTCATCTTGGGGACAATTAGTATCTTGGAAAAGCCAAATTCATGTATGACTACCTATGATTGTCCTGACTTTGCTCAAGTCCATTGCAACTGTTCAGCTCCACTGTCCCTACCTATCATGATGAATCTTAACAGGGAGACAGGGTGTGCTGGATGGACACATCCTCTACTGGGAAATTATCATCCAGCACACTTAGAAACTCTCATGAGACTTGAGTGTGGCCTGCAGGCAATCTCCACAGATGTGTCCCAGAATTAAATTATCTATGCAAATACAGTTTTCTTTTCACACGTTGCAAATGAGCCTGTAGAGAGAGATCCGTGCTGGGCCTCGTTTGATGAGGCAGTCAGGTACACACAGGCTTGCACACTGTGCTCCCTCTTGGGCTTTCCTGATCTGCATAGTCTGCTCCGAGTCCCTGCTGCAGAACGGGTAATGTTGCCATTAGCATCAAGCACCACCCTTCTCTCTTTCATGAACTCTCTTTCCTTTCTTAGCATGTGGCAGCCAGCAGTTTTAACATCCCCCTTAAAAAAAGCACTTAGCCACACTTAGGCAATGTCAGTTTTGTCCAATGCATTCCTAAAAGGGAAGCTTCTTCACGTTTTCCTCTTACAGACAAAGTTTCCTACTTCGGAAGTTTAAACAACTGATTTTTTTTCTTTTCACATACCCACCTAGTCCATGGTCCTTTGGGTGTAAATTAATTGAGTTTTACCCATTTGAAGGTTCATTAAAGCCATCCTGCCTTTCCCAGCCCATTTCCAGTCCATGAGGTTGGGCACTGGACTTTGGACAGGCAGCCATCCAGAGAACCCATCCACAAGAACCAGGTCTAAGTGCTGCACACAGTGAAGCCTCTCAGCAAACACCAGCCACTTCTTCAACCTTCAGGAGTTTCTATTCACCAGCTCCCAAAAGCAGGACCTTGGACTTTTTTCTACTTTTCTGAATTTTCTGAAGGCTTGAACAATCTTTTGCTATTCCCACACCATCCTCTTGGCTTTCTGAAACTTTCCAAACAATCTCTTCTCAACTCCTCTTTATGCCCTTTGACAGAAGTTACCCATTATAACCACTTACCTTGATAAGGCAACTGGGAACATGCGTGGACTATTCTTACACAAAGAACTGCCCTCAGAGAGGTTCCCACTGCTCACTCCGTTCTTCCCAGTACATCCTGGAAGACTGTCCATTCAGATGGTGAAATCTCTGCCAGGAGTAGTTAAGTGCAGCTGTGGACATGAGTATGAACTGGGTCACGTTCCCTTTAATGCCCATTTTCCATGGCTCTCTGAACTGCTTTAAGATAACTTTGTACCTCACTCATGCCACAGAAAATACTGAGCCCAGTTAGTGCTTCTCCATCCAGGGCAAACTAAAAAACCTTCCTTTGTAGTACAAGGCTTTATATCTTCCCAGATTTGAAACAGTCTCCCAGAAAGATGATCTTTGTATGGTTGATGTGGACCCCACTGTCGCTAGACGGACAAGCCAAGATCTTAGGAGTGACTCAGGTGAAAGAAGAAATAGAAAAAGAGTGGGGAAAACCAGATCAAGAGGGATTAAGAATATGGTGGAAGAAAAGCACCATGTGAAGAGAAGTGACATGTGACCCACATCCCCTTGTAGCAGAAGCTACAGCACTTTGAACTTGTCTGGGGCAGGAAGATCAGCTCCAGCGTGGTTTCCACCATGCTTAGAACTGCAGCTCACTCCCACCCGTGAAAACTGGTTTGTTAGCAACACCCTGCTCATCCTGCCTGTCTCTCATGCAAAGTAAGGCTAATCCCAGAATCACCTGACAGGGGCCAGGTCAAAAAGTCACAGAGGGCTTGGGCTTGAGACATGACCTCCTTCAAGCTGCTGTTTGGCAGCTCCCCATAAAAGTGGAGGTCTTGCTCAGTACTGGAAGAAAGGCTGGTCTGCTTCAATTTTCTGTAATCCTTTCTGCTCCATCCATGAAGCCAGTCTGTGGGGTGTTGGAAACTCTCTGTGTGAAGACTTTTTGCATCCTGCCAGTGGCAATGCTGGATGGGGACCAGCTAGATGGAGAAAACCCTCAGTCAGTCTGTCGGATGTGGGAGAGAGGCTGACAGCATTTTGTAAGCTGGTTTCCCACATGCTTTCTAATTATTGTTTTTTGGGGGGATAGCATCAAGGAGAAAACATGAGGTTATGAATTAGGTACTGTGGCAAAGAAAAGGGAGCCAGGGTAGAACTTCTGAGAAAGCAGCCGGATGATCCTACACCACAGTGTGTAGCCAGAGTGTGTGGGAATCAAGTGAGGCTGTGACCAAGCTTTCTGGTGGAGGAGGCACCAAGCAGCTCTCTGGCTCTGACAAGCATGGATGTTTGTACAGATTTGGTCCTGGGACTCAGAGACAGATGGCCTCATCTTTGATGAGATCCTTCTCAAACAGATAGGACCATCGCTCCAAATGTCCTTCCATTCCTCTTCCTTCCCTCTGCTTCACTGAGCATGATGTCAATAGGGTGTTAAAAATCCCTTTGGTCAGTTTGGTCCTGGCTGTACCTCCTCCCAATCCCCCAGGACCCCCCAGCTTATTCCCCAGTCTGGCAACACAAAAAGCAGAAGGCTTGTATAAGATGGCTCTGTATAAGATCTGCTCTGCAATAACGAGACCATCTTCATATTATCAACCCTGTGGACAGCACAAATTCAAAATACAGCCCTGTACCAGGGGTCACTGTGAAGAAACTTAACTCTACCCCAGCCAAAACCAGCACAAAGGGGAGAGAGAAACTTGGTGGATCATTCCCTCTCCCACATGGGGTAGGAGCAATTCACAGCTTTTGTTAAACATCAGCAAATCCCTCTCACAGGGATGGGATCAGGCAGAATCATACTTTATGGCAAAGCACAGGTTCTGCCAGGGGGAGGACAGGGCATCCTCAACTGAGCTGTCCGCAGGTTGACATGTTTTATGTACCATAATATAAAAATAATATGAAAAATAGTGTGGCAGGGTGGGCAGGTGAGGTGGAGGGGAGCAGAAGAACCACACAGTTTTCTTCTGGGCTTTTTTTTTTTTTTTTTTTTCCACTTGGTATTTTCCATTGGAGACTTGGTTTTCATCAGTCCCTGCTTTTGGTGAGGGAATAACAAATGCCCTCCAAGGTTAGCTGGTGCTCCAGTGAAAGGCCATGCCTGGTACTACACTTCAGGAAAGCCTGCAGAGGTCTGATCTCCTGAAGGACCAGCCAGGCTCTGCCCAAGCTCTAGTGCCTGCTGACACGGGAGACCAGGAGTTCAGCTAATTTCAGGTAAGGGACTGGTCATGCCAGATGCATGTCAAGTCAGTAAGCTTGCCCACTCTTTCCTTTCATACTGAGTCTTAATGTAGGATTTGTATTAAACTTTTAGCATGACCTGGAACCCAGAGGAAGCATTCAGACTTTTTGATGCTAATCTGAACCACCAAAGCTTTTAAGGTTCACTTTGTGCTGCCAACAACACCCAGTGCCAGCAGTGATTAGTGGTCTCCTGGGAGGTATCTCAGCCTCTTAGGACTTGACAGGGAAACAATAAAGTTTGCAGTGGAGCCCAGTTTCAGCTGTGCCCATCTGCTAAATAACAAGTGGTAAATGATAGTTTCCTTCAATTGTAGCAGTCCATGACTACTCATGAAGTCATATAATGATCTCATCTCAGTTATTCACCGTGTTCTTTCTTCTACCTGACAGAGTGAAGATGTTTTTCTTTCTAACAGTAGAGAGTAAACCCAAACCCAAATCCCCATTAATGCAGATCTAATGCACATGCAGTACACAACAGAAGCATCTCTTGTTTCTGGCTCTAGCTGCCGCATCTGAAGTATTTTTCCATCTAAGAGCTGGAAAGACAGGCCACTGCCTTCCTTTTAAGGTGTTCCATTGTCACAGCAGGGGCCTGGCACTTGTCTCCCTGGATGCTAAGCACTCTGCTGCCAGGTAAGGACTGTGTATCCCCAACCATATCCTCACAGACATGGCAGACTTAGAAACAATGACTTCAGGCTGAGGCTGAGAAGCACATGGCACAGAGGGCATTGGTGGGAGATGTTCATCACTCAAAATTAGTTCCTGATGCTGGTGGGAACGTGTTGATTGAGAAGGTTCCCACATCCATCCTGAATGGGAGCAGAGACCAGCTGTCTGTGTCCTTATCTGTCCCTGTGGGGACAGCTGTGGAGTGCTGGGGGTCAGCTGTGCAAGGTGTTCCTGGGAAGACTAGGAGAAAGAAGAGGAGGCACTAAGATGTGAGGATAGAAGGAAAGGCCAAAAAACCTTGTAGAAAAGCACATCCATGAGAGTGGGCTCCTTGGCATGGTGATGTCTATGCTGGCTGCCAGAGAAGGGGCTGCTGTGTGAGGAATGGAAGGGAAAAGGGTTACCATGGAGCCATGGAAAAATCCTTGTGCAGAAGGAAGAACAGGAAGGCAGGAAAGGGGTGCTGTGTGGAGGCTAATGGGAGTAAAGATAAGCCAGTAATGCTGAAAAGCTGAATCAGGGTAAAGCCTTGGCTTTCACAAGAACAGCCAAGAGATGAAGGCAGAAAGGGTTACTGAGAACAGAGCCAGGAAATGGAAGTTACCACCATCTACGTTTGGGCATCCATAATGTCAAGAATAACTTAGTAAATAGGAAGTTAAAAGCCAGGAGCTTGTCAGCTGAAGTGAATAAGGAAAGTAGAGCAGGAAAGGAGGGGTGACAACTGAGAAACAAGGCAAATGCAAGCCTGGCATTCAAGGAAACAGTTGTTTCTTATTCTCTGGCAAAAAAATTTAGAATAAAAAAAAAAAAAAAGCTGGCACGAAATTTTAGAATCAGAACTATTGTTTACAATGCAGCTTTCTGTGGATGTGCAACACCCAATTTAACAACCACTAAAGTTCACCTTACCCTTGGTGGATGCTGATCTAAATATGCCTAAATTTTACAAGTCACATGATAGATTTTCCATGGCCTTTAAAGCTATTTTGAGTCAAGGACATGTACCTGAAAAATCACAGATCTTTAGTACAGAATTTTTAACTAAGTTGTGAAACACTTTGATCAATAAGCTCACTGCTTTGTTGCCACTAAGAAATTCAAAGCAGCAACTGCTGATTGCTTTACCCTAACATTTAGAATCTGAGATGGGAAAATACTGCACAACTCACAGAAGTTTTTGCTTACTGTCCTTTAAAGGGATTATAATCACAGGCTTCATAGGACGACACACACCAGCCCTGAAGTTGTGAACTCCTCAGTCGCTCTGAAGGTTCTGAAAGCCCATTCATCATGAGCTGCTTTAAGAATAAAAGAAACACACCTTTCTTTTCTTAAAAAGAAATTGAAAAAAGGGATGTCTTTGAAAAAGTTTGACTAGATGTTTGCCAATGAAATTTGCATGAAGAAGACACTTGTTGCTGAATAAAAGATTGTGAAGACGAGACATTTTTCAGCTTTATTCACCCTGGAGAATTCTGAAGAAAAGTTCATGACAAAAGCAACAGGACTTGCAAGTATGAAAAGGTTGTTACTGTAAAAAAAAAGCAGAGAAGAGGGGAGGAAATGGCTGGGCTGCCATGTACGACTCAGCAGTCACATGGAAAGCTCTCAGATCTGGGAGGTTCAGGCACATTAGGACAAGGAGAAAACACAGGCAAGGGAGGATGTTTTTATCACTGTAGCCAGGAGTGCCAGCATTGATGTCTTCTCATGAAACTGCAACGCAGCTTCTGCACTGGTTAGTTAAACCCAAGGATGTAGCAGGTTTCTAGAAAGCAGGCTTGGGAAAATACATTACGCTGGCATCTGGAGCAGTAGCAAAAGATGACTGGAGCAGCCTTTTCAAATGTCATTCCAGCCTTTCTTTTGCCAGGGTATTACTCTGCACTTCAGGAATGAATGCACAGAATGAGCAAAATTACTGCAGACTCATGCACGACTCCTGTGGTTGCCTGGACTAAGACTATAACCAACATAAAGTCTCTGCAGAGCCTGTAGAAGGACAAAAAGCTTTTCTGCTGGTGATGAACCAGCCATCGCCTTAAAGATTTGCTGGGTCATGATAACCATGAACCTCCTCATCCATCCCAGATATCACCAGAGGATTCATCTGTTGGTGCATTAATGAATGTGAAAGAATTATTTGTGGGGCATATTTCCATATTCCTACATTCCTATCCATGGAAAAAGCAACATCTGTCACCTTTACACATGATGAAATATGTTCTGCTCTATCCAAAGGCCCTTGGTGACACCACTGTTGCTATTTAGTCATGTCAGACTAGGGCCTCATTTTGTCATGTCAAATTATCATCAGACCTCACCTCTGGCCACAGAAATCTGGGTACAACACCATGATGGTTTAAAAAGCATCATTTGAGACACCCTCACTAGACACTTGTGATGTGTGGAATGGTGTAGAAGGAATATTTGTTGAAAAGCTGTCTGAAGAGGGAGTGGCACTTAGAAAATACCATTAAGGATGTTTCCTTCTCACTCACCTGGTACAGAAGCCACCTTCAGAGCACATGATGGATGGCACAGATCACCCCTGGCGTTCTCCTTTTGCCAGGAGACCACAAATTATGTTGGAAAGTGTTCTCTGTCAGGACACCCTTGGTTCAGAAGCTGGTGTTGGGTTTGAGGAATTACCCTGGGGTCAATGTTACTTCATAATGTGAATCCCCAAAAGACTTAGGTAACTGGCAGTGTGACACAGAAATGACATTTTGCCACCCATTTTCAATTCACTTCTCAAAGGGAGTCACCTTGGAGGGGCAGATCTGTGGGTGGGGGAATAAAGCTCCTGAGACAACCCAGATCAGAGGCAGGCAGCCACTGGCGAACTGTTTCTCCAAGAGAAATGACATTTTGGTTGCAAAAACTCAACTGTAAAATGGCAAAGGCATCTGCCATTTCCCAGACCTAAGGAGGCACCTCACATGAGCCTCCCTAGGACCATGCAGGGATGGGCCCTTCTGACATCCTCACCAGCAGCCAGGCCAGCTCTTAGAACTAGTTTTTGGGCCAGCCACCTGCAGCCTCAGCAGCAATTACAGTAACACCCCTTCCCCTTGCACATGAACTTTTCCAGGCTGTTGGTGAAAGACAAGCCCTGCTAATCCCCTCCTGTGCAAACGGCATTTAAGTGCAACTGGTGCAGGTAAACAAGCACAAGCTCAGGCTCCTCCTTGCCGCAGGAACATGCTGGCCCTGGGAGACGCCCTGCCTTTGCCCTCTTTCTTGTGGGGAATTCACTAGCCACAATGCCCTGCCTGAAGTGGGGAGCACAGGAGCAGCCCATCAGGGCTTTGCCAGCCACTATTAATGCAGACCATATTTACAGCAATAAACCAAAGCAGATACCTTATTCACACATAGTTTAAATGTAACACACCCACAGCCCTCTATCAAGAGATGTGGAGGCAAAGAAGATGCCCCTGGACATGCTGTACAGTGGTTTTCTTCCTCATGGCCCACAACTGTAGGGACCTCCAAGCACAGGGATGAAATACTGCCATGACATGCCTGGTGCATGCCAGCTGTCAGCATTCAGTCATGGGCAGCTTTTTCCTCCCAAGGCTGTATTTCTCCCCTCCACATACCCACCAAACAAAATCTGTTTCCCTAGAAGCACTACGGAGTGTTTCTAGGCAGGATTCTTGGATGGCTGTGCATGGGACGAAGGACAAGCCGTGGCCAGGCACCACAGTGTGGGCTTTCCCTGCAAACCATGGCAAAGGGTCATCTCTGAACAGGTTTTCAAAGTGCAAGGCAGCCAGATGGGGCTGCAAGTTGTGAAAGACCAACACAGAGTTTCAGACATTCCTGGACCATTTCAAAACGTGTTTTGACGAGCCCAGTTGCATGGGGTTTTCTGCAAGGCCTTTTATGATTATATCTCTCAGTAGAAGACTCAGGACTGCTTTAAAGAAAGAAAAACAAACAAAAAGATGCAATTTAACTCCAAATACCTGAAGAGAGTAAGTAGGGAACCCAACTTTGGAAAACACACTGCAGTGTTTATTTGAAGATAAAAAGCACTGCTGCAAACCACTCGGGTCTGATTTAGATTATAAAGAATGTTATATAAATGCAAGGGATGTTTTAAAGTCTTCCAGCAAGGCCCTTTCAGCAGTGCTACTCACAACAAAAACAAAGTGCTGGGTTCAGCCAGTGCTTTCACCAGGCCCCCTGTGCCTGTGGGGAGGTTTTATGAGCAGAGGTTGAGTTCAGGGCCTGCTGAGGGAGAGCAGGACAATACACAGGGAAACAAAGCCCTGTCCTGAGTAGCCTGGAGGGATCCTCTTCCAAGGAAGTACAGGACTTGCAGCGACCCATTAACCTGATGCAAAGGATGTCCCCAGAACAACGGATTTACCCCAGCCTTCAAGAAATACCCAACGTGTTTGAAGCAGAGGGTTATTAAGGGAAATTCAAGGTCCCTGATTTCTAGCATCCAAGTCCCCACCCATATTCTGCCCCATTCCCATGAAATTCCAGTTTGGTCAAGATTTGTTCAGATTTACTCTGCTCACAAGGAGAATCTGTTAGGTCACCTACACCCATCACATGGCTGTTCCTGAGGAACCACAGGCTGTCCTCCTGAGTCAACAAAAGCATTTGCAAAGCAAGGCTTTAGAGCAACCATGTAACGTTGGCTGGCAAGCAGGACATTGTTTGCTCAATACTGTGCGTGTTTGTTACACTAATTTTTACCAGGGATGCCAGGAACACCAGGAATTACTGAAAAACCTTTTTCCACAATGGCACTTTCCTATCCATTTTAGAAGCCCTAAAAGGCTGAAATTTACTCTTTCAGGGACAACCACCAAACGAAACAATGCTGTGCCTTTCATACATGTCCCTTCACCAGCAGTAAATGTCTGCATCCTTGCAGATGCAAGGGGTGACATGCTGACCTGCTGGGCTCACTCCGTGATCCCCTGTCCCAAGTTATCACTCAGATGAAGGGTTTGTTTGCCCTCCCAACTCACCTGTTCCTCAGTGCCCAAGTCAAGCTCAGGAAAGGACCCTCTAACACTCTGCTCTGTCTCATTTCCTTACATGAGGATTGACAGAGCTTGATGAAATCATTTATTTGCCAACACAATGGTCTTCAGAGGAGTGTAAAATGGCAGCCAGCTTTTTGACATTCTGGTGAAAGGGTAATATTTAGGATAAATGTACAACTCACTTACCAGTACTGACCTTGGGTCCTGCTTTTTCCATGGAGTCAAGAAGGGTTACAGACAGGGCAACACTCTGAAGATACATTTATCCTTTACCACTCTGACAGTAGCTTCGAGCTGCTCCCAGTAAGTCCCAGGCCAGGACAAAGAGATGGCCCTGCCCTTCTTCAATGCAGCACTTGGACTTTCTCCCGAATTTTTATTTTAAAGGTGGGCAACTGCAACTCACAACCTTAGAGCAGAGACCAAGGTTCATATATTCAGCTCTAGCTGTCTTGATCACCTAAGGCAGCACATCTGAGTAAGAGAAGTACAGGTCTCCTTTATGATGACACACTTCCAATGCATCAACATAATGTTTCCCTTTAGATCTGTGCAACTGCATGAGCCTAAAATGTCAATTCAACATTCTGAGCATCTGGTTCAACCATCTACGTTACTCACATTTCCTCTGCATTCCTCCTGTTGTTTTACTGCTAAAGGCAGAGGAGAGGGTCTGAGAGCCAAGATTTGCTCCTTAAGACTAAAACACGGGCAACGCATGTCGGGAATCATCACTTCAAGGATTTTGTTGCCAAATATAAGGTAGGCATTAAGAAGGCAAAGAAAAGGGCATCCTTAAATTAGATAACAAAAAGAAATAAGAATATTCTCAACCTGGCTATTACTGCAAGGACACTGCACTCCTGTGTACTTTATGCTACTCAGAATGGAGCTGCTGCATAATTTGAGAGGTTTTTCCTTATATATGAAGTTGAACCATCTCTGAAACAGTTCCTGCTGAAGCTGATATCAAGTCATTCTTGTTTCCCA
This sequence comes from Certhia americana, assembly GCA_018697195.1. Classification (NCBI taxonomy): domain Eukaryota; kingdom Metazoa; phylum Chordata; class Aves; order Passeriformes; family Certhiidae; genus Certhia; species Certhia americana. Next base: position 25,286,291 of record CM031857.1, read on the forward strand.
CTGTCCCATTTTCCAGTACATTTCTGCACTGACAACTGGTAATTGCATGGCAGGATCAAACATTTTGGCAATAGATCACAAAACTCTACAGGATGTAGGAGGAAACATGGGATTACTCAAGAAATGGGAACACATTAGCCAGTTAACACGATCAGAAAATTAGCATTCAAGAAGTCATTTACTTAAAGGTTTCAAGGTTAGCATATTAAGAGGGAAACAATTCAAAGTTTAGAACTGTTGTTTCATATTGCTGGAAAACTCCACCATGACACCACCTGCTCTTGTTTGGGTATTTATCCTGTCTGTGAGTTACTTCTGCCTTTGAACTGTGGAGCAAAACTCTGCAACCCTCTTCCAGAAGTAAAACAGGGTCTGGTTCTGTAACACACACTGGTCTCTCCCAAGTGGGTCCCAAGAGCCAGGAGTTTCAGCACCCCTTTGGAAGTCTCACCCAACCTTGGTGAGTTTTACACAGCACAGGTCAAATCCCATCCACTCCCTGACCACATACAGCCCCATTTTAATGCTTCCAATCCTACAAGAGTTCTGTCTGCAGATACACCAGAACTGACATGTCGGAAAATAATGGACAGACAACAACAGAAATAACATTTTTGTAGGTTTAGTGTTTGTAATTTGTTTTACAGCTTATAATGAAATACTGTTAAAGATAGTCTACATTCATATGTTTCAGGCAAAATACAGTTTTAAAATCATAAGGCACTTTAAGATGTCCTAAAACAAACGCTTATATAAAAATTCAGCAAAAGGGCTGGATGAGAACCCTTTTTACCCTTAAGTGTTCTGGTCAGTAAATGATCAATTCTCTAGTCAGGCAAGCAAGTGAAATAATCAATAGAAAAGTTTCCAAGACAGAGTTACTGCTGTATTAGTGCGAACTCTGGAGCAGTCTATTTGAAGTGTCTTCAGTTGGGGAGGGAGGGCATGGTGTGAATAAGATGCATTAAAATAGTTCTTTGAACTGGGCAACAAAGATGCATTGCAAGGATTAAGTTTCATTACTTTCATTGGATTAAATTCCTTCCATTCATTATTGCCAACAAGAGTAAGGAACAAAAAGAAGTTGGTTCTCCCCTCCCTCCCCCCCAGTCCCATTATAATTCAACACAAGATTTCAAAGACTTAAAATGACCAGGACAGAAGCCCATGAAAAATTGCATCTGGCCACTTCAGAGTATGTTTAAATATTCATTACTGACTTCCTCAGGTCTCACCTCTTATTAAAGAAAGAGAAACTTAAAAGAATTGGCAACTAAGTTGCTTCCCATCAAATTGATATTTTGCTTCTTTTTAACCTGACCCTACTGTTCCCATAGAGAACCTGCACTCAGAAACACACCAGCAGCTCTCCTTGGCAGAGCCTTGGTGAGGCAGGAGATGAATGCAGGCAGGGCCCCAGGCCCCACAGGGAAGAAGGAATGAGCAACTTTGCTTAACACACTTGTGTCTCAGCTTAAGAACAGCTTCAAAAGCTGGTCATGCTGGGCTGCTGTAGCAACAAGGGGACTGATAGCAAAACACTGACTGAAGACTTCACTTGAAGATGCATCTTTAGGAGCTGAAATCTGCTAAAAACTGACAGAAAACAAACAAACTGACAGTGGCTAAAATACTGCCTACTTCTCAGGGCCCCTGAGAAGGGAATGGTAGAAACTAGTGCCTATAATCCATCTGTATGTTTTCAAGTTGTGTCTCACCTATTTTATTGCCCAGTATATTTTCAAGTCTTTGGGGGACAACAATTGCTAAAAAACACCTCACAGGGGCTCAATGTGTTAGGCACTACAGTATATATCTACATCCCTAGACCTCTCAAAACTTCCTCAGAGGAAAAAAAACCTCAGACCCAATCAACCAACTATTTGTTTTTCCTTCAAGTTCTTGATTGTTTTTAACTCCGACTTACCTGAATTGCACTTTAAAGCCCAGCAGCAAAAAGAAAACTTGGTAGCTATATTCAGGAATATATATATATAAAATTTTTTAAGAGACATTTTATCAAGTGTAAAAATGCATAGATATGAACTGCAAAAGCTGTCAAGTTTTGACCTGGCTACAGTGAAGAATCTGTGAAAAAAAAAAGATTACCCTAATATACTATATAATATTTGGACAGAAGTGGGATGCCTGTTCAGTTAGGAAAGAAACTGCAGTTAAGGATCAAGCTAAATTAGAACCAGCCACCACTGGTCTGAACTCATCACACACAGAGGTGCTACTGTGCAAACAGGAACTGATGAAATCTAGCTTTGTGAAGTGAAAAAATGCATGACTTCAAGGCAGCTGCTGTAAAGACAAGAAAGGAAGGTGGTACCTCATGGCCCTGAGCTCAAAAGATCTTGAGATCTCAACCTGTGTGGCTCACTTTTGCTGGCAGGAGAATCAAGCTCCAGATCACCCAGTTGATTGCTATGGTTATACCAGCAGGCATGTTAAAGCTGTAGCTCTGAAATAATCTCAAAGTCATTCAGCATTGCTGTGACTATGTTCACTTGGGACAGCAAGAAAACATCTTTCAGCATCTGAAAGGAGATGAACAAAACAGGCCACTGACTAGTTGCAATTTCACTAACAGCTCAAAACCTGTAGGTTCTTCTTCCCAAGCAAACCTCACAGAATCTGCCAAAGTGACATCCAGTTGCTTGGCACATACACCTCATTGTGTCTTAAGAATAACCTTAAAAAAATGATTTGGAAAGGCATAGAACACATGCACACAGAGCATCACGTGTGTGGGAACTAAGTTGCACTGATTAACAATGGATGGGGTACTATTTTACTATCAGATAATTTCTTTCAAATTCCAGTTCTTTCCAAGGGAAACTGGGGAAATAAAGAGTTCTGTCAAGGAAATGCAAGGCAAGAAATTCAACCTGCACACTAAGACAGACTGGAACATACAAAGTTTCACAGATCTTGTTCTTCAGGTCACATGAAAGCAAAAAAACTGTAGTCTAATTAAAAAAAAAATCACTAAAGCTAGTTATAAAGAGCAGAATTAGCAAAGTGCTTTAATATAAAGTGTCAAACATAATTAAACAGGACGTTTAACACAGAGCTGCCATAAGATGTTCAAATAGGTACATGAGTTTTCTGAATGCAGGAGAGAAGCACGGGATTTTAAATTACCCCATAGGGCCAAAGTGGGGCAAGAAAGCTTTTCTTGTTCATTTCAGCTTCTTAACATGATGGTTTTGCTCTGTTCATGCATTCAAAGGGACAGCTGGATTTGCTCTATCAGAAACTGCATCAAAAGGACTGTCTACCATGAAATATTAATAAAGGGGCAGCTTTCACTGAGTGAAGCATACAACAGCCTCATAAGTAGATTTATAGATACCTGCCAATTTGGAATACTAATCTTATAAGGTATTTCTTGATGCTTAAAAATTCTGAGCTATTTTCTGCAGATTTCCTTTAAACATAGTTGAAGATAACTGAGTGTGTTATTTGAACCATCAACAGACTACCAAAGCTATTGCAACAAGAGCAAATGCAAACAAATAAATAAGGAAGACGTTTCAGAAGCACCTCATGCAAGAAGCTCAGATAACATGCCTTTGCCTCCCTACTGGATTTTCCTCTCCTGTTAGTAATCAGGAAAAAAGACATTCTCCACAGCACTTCTCTGGCTACTTTCAATTCACTGAGCTGCTATGTACCTTAGGCACATGACCTTAAAGATGGAAAGTAACTACCAAGCACAGCAGAGCAAACTGCAGTGGGGGAATGTGGCTGTTTATAAACAAAAAATGTCAATCGAGACCTTTCCTGCAATTCACAGCTGTAAAAGCAGATTTGCTCCAGCAAGCTGAGATGCAAAAGTACGACACAAAAAAGAGCATCACATCTGGTCCCTTGCATAGGCCACAAGTCTGAAGTAATACCAATTATAACAGAACAACTTGTCTGTTTTCTGAAGGCACCATAAAGACAGCAACACTTCAGGTGTAATGGGAAGAGGGAGGCGGAAGAAAAATAACCAATATTGTCAGAAGGAAACACTAAGAGCAGCTTAGTATAACAAGGGAGAAAAAAGGTGGCTCAGTTCTATGATGGCTATAACATCTGTAACAGTACAGAAACCCTATACCTCTAGGCAAAGGAAAAGTAACCGGAGTTTGGAAAAATCTAGTCCTGAATAAAAAGAAATTTAACTTTCATTTTCAGTGGATGGGTGTAAAATCTGTAACTGAGATCAAAGGAGACAGAAAGGAATCAAACTGCTATATAAAACACTGGGGTCCATACATACTCACATGGCATCATTAGCCTGTTTCTGATTTACCACAGTGTTAAAGGATCTGGACAGTCTCCTTTGCTCTGCAGGACGACCGAAGTCCAGTCAAGTTTCATATATTAAAATCCTTCTAAATCCGCCAGTGAGAACAAATCCCTCTCCCAGCCTCTCTGAGGGAGGGGGGTGCCTCCCAGCCAGGAGACTTTTCTAACAACCCCAGGCAACCTACAGGCAGCATGCTATTGAGTTAGATCTCCTAAGCAGCACTGCACCAAGCAAGTCCAGGCTTGCTAAGATGTTCTATCCCTGCATGGACTTGAGGACAATTTCTCATGAGCCCTTCAGGCCAGTGGCTCATGCTTCACCATTCCATTATTGCTTTTCAAATCCACTTTCCTTCCTGTCTTCCCCCTCTGGCTCCCCGTTATCCCAGAAGGACTTTCTGCATTCTGTGCGCAGCGACGCTGGCCTCATCCTCAGAGTCAGACTCGCTCTGGGAAGTGGAGCTCTGGGAGGCAGAGCTGTAGGGAGAGGAGCACTCCGGGGAGCACAGGTAGTGCATCAGCGGGAGCCGGTACTTCCCACAGAAGTCAACAAACTTGATCTGTCTGACGCAGCTGTCAAAATACACACCTGTGAGGGAGAGGGAATGGAAAAACATGAGACTCCGTGCCCAGAGACCTGCAAACTCCGCAGGGCTCTCGTGCCTGGAGCATGTGCCTTCAATTAGGATTTCATTAGCACTGCGCTGCACTAAATGTGGGAGCACAAGGGATACTGGTGGAAGGGAAGGGACCAGGGTATCTGTGAAAATGTGACATTTCTTTTCTCAGTAAAAAAAGTAAAATCTCCTGTAAAACTGTATTTGGTAGGTGATTCAGAACAGCACACTCTTCACATAAAGACACAGGGCAGTTATTTCCAAATGACGTGGCAATTTCTTCTAACCATTAGGGAGAAAACTCAGGCTGGGAATTTGCAAACTTCTTAAATGTCACATGAATTAATGAACTCTATTTCCAAACTTGTAAAACCTCTTCTACCAGCTAGTAAAAATGTGTTCACAAATAGACCTTCACAGCTCTACTTCTCTTCTGCTTGAGTGAAGCCACCATGCTGAGCCTGGATGCTACTTTCCATGGCAACAGTCTTGCTGTAACACACAATTATGTTCTCCTCCTGTCACAGCAAGTGATTTTAGACGCTGACATTTTCCGAAGTTTCCAACAGTGTTTTAAAGTCCTAGCTGGTCAGGAGTAAGCTTTTCTCCTGCAGTGCTAGAGCAATGCTGCAGTACTGTGCGAGTTCATAAGGAATAGTGAAAAAGCACAAAACCAATCCACTGTTATCCCAGCTGTGCAAATCTCTTAAAAAGAGAAACTTCTCTTTCCCTCCAAATGTAAGTCCCAGCCCTTCCATCTTTGCTTATGGAGCGTACTTTGATATTGTCCTGTAAGAAGGTAACAGCCTCCATTAAGACTGCAGGGTAAATACTAATTAATTATTTTTTTGCCCCCTTAAACTTCTAAATGCTAAATGTGCAGATCATTTGCTCTGGTTAAAGATTAAGCATTGAGCCAAATTAAGCCCAAGCATTCCAGGCTGTTTTATGAAGTCCTCTCCTTCCAAGAACTACAGGCTAGTGGTCCCAAGTTTGAACTAAACAAGTTGCTGTTGGTAACTGCTAAGCACTACAGCCACTCTACTCTTTTCTACCCAGAAATGATGCTCACCATTCAGCAAGAGTGTGTGCATAAGTTCTGCTGTCCATTACTTGCTCTGAGCTATTTCAGGGCAAATGGATCAGAAACTTGAGCTCACAAAATCATAGCGGAGTGCTGGGATGAGCCACAAGGACTCTGATGGAAGTGCTGTCTTACATTCCCATGCAAATACAGTAAACCAGCACTACAACTCTGAAGACTGTTCCTAAGTGAACAAGGCTCCTTAAAGACAAGTTTCCAGGAGACCTGGAGCCAGGGAAGTACAGCCAGAATGTGGCTGCAGTAAAGAACACTTTGAACCCGAATGAGCTTACAAAGTCACAGCAAGTCAGAGGAGAAGGAAACCGTAAGGTAAGAGCAGGAAGCAGAGCTGTGAAGGTGAACTCACCCCCGCATTTGGGATTGGGGCAGTTGCTGGCCAAGCTCAGGTACCGGACCAGACTCTCTGGGAGATCGCTGGGAGCGTAGGGAACGTTGCGGGTTTTAACCGTGCGTCCCGCCAGTTCCTGAAGGCTCGGAGGGTTGTAGGTCAGGTCACGCACAAACCGCACCACCAGCGGGTTCCCACGCAAGCTCAGCTCGTCGAGGTGAACCAGGTTAAGGATCTCTCGGGGAAGGTAAGTCAGCAGGTTATTGTGCAGGCTAAGGGAACGCAGGGAATGCAACCTAAGGATGGAGATGGATACCCCATGAGGATGTGCAAGCAAAATTGCCCAACAGCTGCATTAAGCAGTCTAATTACTCTCCCCGCTCCCACCAATTTCTTTTCCTTTGGCTTTTCTCCTTTTTAAAACATAAATTCATGCTAAAAGAACTGTTCTTACTCCAGTACACACAATGCACTAGAAAACTCGTCTCAGCACCAGAATACCTGCTAAAGAAACACAGTCTTAAACATGCTGCTGTCCCTCTCAGTATTCCCCACACACATCCCCCCCAAAAAAGGTGGAACAAAAGTGTACAAACTGAGTGCTTTCAGGGGGCATAACGATTCCTTGTACCCAGTGCATGCATCAAGAACAGTCCCATGCAGTGCTCTGAATAAGTCACCTGCTCTGTCTCATGCATTAAAGATGATTGCTGGGAGGCAGCCAGCCCTGGAAAGCCCCATGTTTTCATTGCTTGCGGCTGCACCACCACATCTGAGTGAGGTCAGGCCAGGCCAGCAGCAGCACTGGGACAAGCAAGAATTTTGCTTTTGGACGAGGCATTCCCCTCTCAGGAAGCACAAAGTAATGCTCCAGCACAGCATCCAGGGCTGCTCCCAGACTTGTAAAAGTTACAAGACATTGTACTTAAAGAATAATTCCGCCCTACACCATCAAATTCCAGCTTGGAGAACTCCATGCTGCCATTCAGTTGTTTTTAGGGTTAGCTATACCTCCCATCTTCATCTGCCATCTTAGGCTATACATACAGAACTGCAGTGTCCTCTTTGCCCCCATTATGAACAGATAAAGCAGTAACCTAGCCACCAGATCTGTGCTGTTCATGAACACTCTAAGATCCTAAGGTAAGGAACACAGGATGAACACAGGGGATAGTACAAAATAAAAGTACACACAAAAAGGTTTGGGGTGAAAGGCAGAACCCATCAAGCATTCCTTACTAATAAAACAGTACTATTCTGACTTCTTAAGGTAGCAATTTTTTTCTTTCTGAGTTGCCCAGGTACTTTTCAAGGTCCTCTATACAAATCCATTAATTCACTGTGAGGTGCAATCTCGATGATGTTTTTTTAACATAACCCTTTCATTGAGTTTTCCAGATCATATATTCATGATCTGCCTGCAGTGCATCATGCCAAGGATGTTCTTTTTCAAATCCAGTCACATTAAAAAAATGAAGGACAAATTGGTCCTCCCAGGTACTTTTACCCACATACACACAGAAGAAAAACTTCAGAGAGTTAATTACAGCTGGTGGCTGATGACAGTAAATACTCACTGTGCCAGCTGAGGTGGAATGCTCTGGATCTTGTTGTCACACAGAACTAGATACCTCAGAGAAGGAAGCTTTGCTAATTCAGGTGGAATTGCTGTAATGAAATTCCCTCCAAGGTATAGAAACTCTAAACTGAAAAACAGAAGAGAAAAAAAATGCATTATCTCATTAATTTCAAGTTTCCTTTAACACCTAGGCTTTCACAGCTACTGCATTTCTTAAAGGAAACTGACAGATTACTACCTATGAGATAATTTTCTGAGAACAAGAAAAAAAAAGCAGAGTTGCACATCAAAATTACAACAGAGCTGCTGTTTCACAATAGATAATGTTGAGATTTTACCTCCAGACTTCTGCAGACACCATTACACCTGCAGGGAGGCACCAGACAACTGCATATTCCTACACCAACCCCTTATGCAAAGCTCCTGCTCCCATTTCCAAGGACGGGCAGCCTGCACACACAGGGTCTGCAGCACCACCACAGATCCTGTTGCAGCCAGTGGGGGCTCTCAGTTTCAGCAGGAGTGAAGCACAAGCACAGTGACTCTCCCTGGAAATCCTTAGCAATCCCTGGAAATCAGAGCATGGGTTGGACTCGATGATCTTGAAGGTCTCTTCCAACCTAAAAATTCTGTGATTCCTGGCCTTGCACCAGCACTAGTTGCTCTTTGTGGAACCATCTGATTCCTCGGTGACTAACATTAACTAACTTAACTCCTTTCCTCGTCAGTCAGAGGCAGCCAGTCCCCCTTTGATACAATTCACATACCAACACCACAGCTGCAACAGCACCAAGTGCACCTAAGTGACACAAGTACGTGCACGCAATTTCTCAGAGAGATTGATTTCACTACTCTGAAGTCATGAAGCCCAAAGCTACCAGAAACCATAGCTGGGCTTCACTGCAGTTTGAGCCCAAATGAAAGAATCACTGGATGTCCTGTGAAAACTCAGTGTATCGGAGACAGGAACGGAGAGAGGATTAGATCCCTTCTGCCAGGTGGGGTACCCAGTATTTGCTGTGCATTTCTGCACTTCTAGGAAGAAAAATTGGCAAGCATTTCTTTTTGATGTAATAGCATCAAGTCCTCATTCCATGAACTCCATGAACTTGGATGTTGTCTGAAAAAGGAACAAAGGCAGGCACAGTTTGGGTACATCTTGCTAATCCCAGTCCAGCCAAGATTTTTACCCATGTTTGAAAAAGGTGGATCCCACAGTCCTGGTTCAGTTATCTCCAACACACACTCAGGTTGCCTAACTACAATGCACCTTGGCCTTCTCTGAACCAGCAAGCATTGCCCACAGGCCAGGGAAAGTGAACTCATCCAGGCTCCATCAGCCTTTCTTTAAGTATAGGTTATGACTCCCTTGGAGTAGGAAACACCTTCATCTCACCCCAGCAACTGAGAAATGCTATGGATACAACTGACACAGAAACACAGGCACAGAGCACCCAAGGGACACGGTGGTCAACCCAGACAAGGTCTGAGCCTTGAAACTCTGTGCCACAGCATATGTGGAGCACAGAGAAGCTCCCCCCGAGATTACCCCTGGGATGGAGCAGGAGAACACCAGATAGTCTTTTTCACTCAGCTCTCACAAGAAACTTGAACCCCAGAGATCCAATGACAGCATCTGCTTGGGCTACAGAGGCCACTATGCAGCACAAATGCACATACCCATCAGTGAAGGACAGAATGACAAACCTTTGCAACACACCAGGAGATACTCGCAGGGCTCAGCTTTCCCTGCACTCCCTTAGGTTTTTGGAGTATGTCAAAGGCAAGCTAAATAATTGAAACTGGACAAAGTGGGCAGAGAATTAAGCCTTAAACTGAATTTGATTATATGGAAGGCAGTAACTGCAGACCAAGTGGGACAGCACATTTGGAGGTTACTCTGAAGGTGCAAGAAAAGTGCACAGTGAAAAACCACCACCAACTGCCAGTGCTTCAAAGAAACCTTAGCCTCTCTTCTACTCAGCCAACCTGTATGGTGAGGAGAGGGGGGAGGAGGAAGGCTGCTATGCAGAGATCATGTCAAAGAGAGATTATTTTTAATTAACTTTTGATCCCCTAACAAAGCCCTGAGTTTTTAACCAATATTCCTCCTTCAAACCTCCATTGTCTACCGAGGTGGATTTAGGCTGCTTGGCTCTCACTAAAGACTTAACTGCTGAGTATACAATCCCATACAATTCCTAACTCCATAGCATTGCTGGAGCCCACACCAAAAGCTGTTGGGCAAGAGAATTCTAGCAACGTGGATTTCAATATTTAAACAAGGTTTAGATGTGTACAAGTTTGCACTTCCTAGAAAAAGTGAATAATTAACTCCTCATCCTTTGTGTTCGAGGACACTAATGCCTGTAAAGTGACATGATATGAAAAACACCTTCTACCAGGGAAGGAGAAGAAGGCACAAGTTACACAATAAAAATGTTTTGGGGATTCATTTCAAGGCATAAAATGCATATGTTTCAAGAGCAGCCTACTGTAAAAACTAAATGTGCAAAAACACTGCCTACAAACTTCTTACAGCTTCAAATCTGTTTTTTGTACAGTCTGTAATGAGAACACTAAGTCATACCAGGAAGGATATAAAGAACTAACATCAGAATACAAACTGTCTCTAACTAAAACCCCCTAAATAAGGTAACTCCTTCATTGGCAAAAAAATGCTTATTAAAAAATGTTTTCTTTTTACTCATCTTCTGAATCACGTTTTTGGGGTCAGTAGACTAAAAACTCATGGGGCCTAGTCTGGTATGGCAAATTCAGAATTTCCACATCGACTTATGGTATTAATTAGATGATTAATTTACTAAAAAAAAATCCACAGGGAGGAGGTTTTGAAAATATAAAGAAACTTACTGAAAACATAGGAAAGATATTCTTATAGCTTCCACCGAAACATTGCTCAGTGGGAAAACAAAATCTGTAACTCCCATCCCTCAAAGTACAAAGCCCTAGGAAGAAGGACCTAGCCTAGTCTTGGCTAAGCAAGGTGAAGGAATCAACAACAATCATTTCTGCATCAAATTAAAGTGTCAAGAATTGTCTGAGCAAAGCTAATCACGAGACAGGAAAAGATTTTCAAGAGGCACAACCCTGTTATCAAGAGCACTGACGACAGCACTGGGATGCAGTTTGTTCCCAGCTCATCTGCTCCTGGCCCAATTCTCATGTCACACTCATGTATCTTGAGGCAAAGGTGATGCTGGCTTTCGAGTTGTCCTACTCAGGGCAGGGCAGCTTGCTGCTTGATAAGACAAGCTGTTTGATATGAAGGCTCAGCTCTGCCCTCTTCACACAAGAGACTGCAGTAAGGCAATCCACAACATTCACCCCAGGTTTTTGCACGAGGACCACAGCAGGGATGGCACTGAGCTTAGTGAATGCTTCTAACTAACCTTTCACACTTAGACCTAGTCCTTCTGACAATCATTAATCTGTACAGTCATTTTAATCAATCAGCTAAGGTCTTGTGAACTGCTGTGTACACAGAACTGGATTTTTTCTGCACTTTCAAAAGTCCAGAATCTTCAAAAAGCCAAAGATCAACTATCATCCAACAAACATAAGCTCAGTTCCAATTTTTGAAGCTAGGAGTGATTTACTTCTAACCTGCCACGCGGAATCTGACTGAATGAGTTTCAAGAGGCGACGAACACTAAAATCAATCTCAACAGAATCTGAAAAAAAACCCCAACAATCATGTGACAGAGTTACTAATGAGAGTTGACACTTTCTCTCTCCTGTCTTTTAGCAATGTTGACAAATACACTAAAAAAGGCCAGAGTCCCTTTCAGGCTCACAACCAGCAGCCCCTGCCCAGCACAGCCAGCACGCTGAGCCCATCATGCGGTGTGCCTCTAGCAGCATGTTTCACACCACTGGGCTGTAGGGTGGCAATGAAAATACTTTTACCTACTAGGAAAGGAGTGGAGAAATGTTCAAACAACTACCATCAATTCAAGGAAGGGCAGCAAAGTTTAACATGCAAAGAGATTCTACCATCTTGCTTGAGTATGTCCTTGATGTTTTCAGGTCATCATATAGCACAAATCAAATCCCCCAAACACTCAGTAAATAAGAACTACTCTAAGCACTAGAGGTATTTTTTTATACTCTATCAATTACCATGGCACTCCTATAGTCATATTTCAAGGGGATAATGTCTTCAGGCATAGGAGATACTCAAATTTTCAATCCACCCTGTTTCCCCACAGATGCTTCTTTGGATAAAATTTAACAGCTGACATCAAACAGATGCATCTAAATAGGTAATATAAAAAAACCCAGACCAACAATGGTGCCTGAAATAGCTCCGGGTCTTTTCAAGATAAACTTTATAGCAAGAAATTTCCAGGGCAGTTTTGAGGCTCATGCAAGGGAGGAATTTCAAAGCAGCCCACAATACACTCCTGTTAACCCTGTTCTACGATTTGCTAATTCCTGAGAGAACTGCATAGCCTTTGCTGACACGCAAATTTAAGATCAAACGGTCGTCTGAACACTATTTGCAAAACGTTTGAAGAGGGGAAGAAGAAGGGAGACAGCAAGCAGATTTCCTAATGCTGTATCTTTATCAAAGCTCTGCATGCCCTTTTTCCCACACTAACAGCCGTGCTTTAAGCGTATGCTTGTCTAACATGCTTTATACTACCCACGAATGAAAGCAAACGCTCTGGTTTTCAATGCACCTAAGCCTTTACACAAACCTTGGATGAATCCAGTTAGGCACTTGAGGTCTTTGATCCCAGCCCTCGCACAACCAGGCTTTATTAGAGAAGCAAGAAGGGAAGGAAAGGAACACGCACGGGTCTTTTCCAAGCTCTGCCTGCTCCCAGTGCTCTACAGAGCGTGAGAGTATTCTCTAGGAGAGTATGACTACACTCAAAATTCCCATGGGAGACCTGAAGTATCAGCTGCATTTTGCTAAGCCCTTGAGAATTATTCATTTTACAGGGCACTTGCAGGACATCTCCCCAGGCCTGCACACTGATCAGAGCAAACCTTGCACCCCTTAAGCCAAAACTCACAGCAGTACCGTGAAGATCAGAGCTATGTTTTACCAGATTTGCCTTACAAATCCTGTGTCAGGATGGGCACAAGTAGATGTCTACATATCCAGCTCAGCAGCTGTAATACACTTTGCCCCATAGTGCAACCCCAGTTGTAGCAGCAGAGGGAGGATATGCAGAACCAATGCAGCAGTGGGATCTCCAGGCAGATCACAGTTCAGGAGCTGCTGAGGGCTGTGAACTGAGTCTGAGAGAGAGAGTGACTGACCATAACATCTCCCACTGAAAACACAGCAAGGTCAGCAGGGAGAACTACAGAGAAGATAACACTTGTGTCTGCCTATGCTATGCTCATATTTTATCTGGCAACAAAAAGGAAAGCAATGCAAAGAAGGCTGCTCTCACATGTCCAGTGCATTCCTCTAAACTCATAGCAAGAGCCAACGCTCAGGTCCTGCAGTGTACTGACATACCAGCTGACAGGAACTGGGGATGCTGGGCATACAGAAGGACCTGGCAGGGCCTCAACATGACCAAGAAAAAGCCCTCAGCAGGGTCAACACCTACATTTCTCAGAAACACATGGGGCTATTGCTGGTGGCATTCAATGCTTACAGTGAAACTACAATGAAAGAGCACTGAATGTTCCTAATGGAAAACATGAAGCAAAGGTTATTCATCCCTGGTGCCAACTTGCTATGATCAGCATCATCCTGCTGCCATCACCAGAGCAATCATGATCAAACACTTATGAAGCCATGCAAAAGAAACTTCAAGCATACTGCTGGTCCTTCCACAACAACCTAGGAGATAACCAATAACCAGGAACACAGCACTCACTTTCCAAGCAGGATCTTGCACTGCACACAAAACATTTGTGTGGTCAAGGATGGGGCAGATAGATGGCTGAAGCCAGAAGAAGCAAGACATGACAGCAGCAGGACTGGCTGTGGTTCTTATCACCAAGTTCCTTAATTTGCCAAGTCACCAGGAACATGCCAGGGAAAAGTTTCTCCACAATACGCCTGACCCAAATACAGCTTGTGTGAAGTGGTGGATTTATCTTCCTGTGAGTAACAACACGTGGCACACACTTCCTGTTCCAGGACCTTTGCATTTGCAGTCACCAGCATGTTCCTCCTCTTTTGGCAGCTCAAACCCATCAGCTTTTTATACTTTCATATTTACCACATACACAGACTCCTTACCTGCTATATTCCTGGCCTTCATTGAAACTGAATGCTGTCCCTTCAAAAACTAAACCTGGAAACTAATGGGTGCAGACGAAAGACATGAAGCTTAGTTATCAAGAATTATTTAAAAAAAAAAATAAATCTCATCACAGCTCAGACATTCACTGGAAATCTAAGAAGCATTTCTAGATTTTTGCAACTCTGGTCTTCTCTATAATCAGTGACTGGAGCAAATGGGAAGCTGCCAGGGTTATGGGAAGAGAACTGCTGGTCTCAGGAACTCTAGTAGCAGGAGGAAGTAGCAACAGGAGGAACTTGATCAGTAAGAGTGCTGCCTGCATTCTCATGTGGTCTCAGGGCCCCTAAGATAAAAGAAAAATTTCTTTTTATGAAATATTGCACGTGGAAAAAGGGTCAAGGTCTTGGCTTGTCAGCAACAGCAAGACTGGCATTTACAGACTGAGCTGCAAGGTTAACAGAAGCCACAACACCAGGTCCCACCTCCAACTTCTAGAGCTCAGAAACTAACAGAGGTCTCTGTGCTGCTGTGCTGTAACAGCTGGCTCTGCTCTGTCCTTGCTCAGGCTCATTTTACCCTCTTCCACAACAAGCACACTCATGCTGAGGACACCTCTCTTGCCAGCAGGTAGGAGCAGAGTCCGGCAGCAGCTTCTCCCCAGAATGTACATTCTATGTTTTTGGCAAGGGTCACTGGTTATGTGGGTCCCAATGAACAGATTCAGGATTCCTTCTGAAGGAACAACACATTATAAAGTGTTGTTTTCTCCCAGCACTGGCAAAGCTGCGTGCAGCTCCCTTTTGTTACTTAAGCAGTCCCAGATACAGAAGTCACTGATGGCAGAGTGGTAAAGAAGCTGACAATCCTGGTGGGGCACAGATTTGCTATCTTGAGCTAAAGTTCAATTATATTATGTTGACATGTTAGCAGAAGTTCAATGAGTTAGCAGTGGTGACGTGGGCAGCAGACAGAAGCTGTGTCTAAGTGTAACTTTTCCACCTGACACGTCACTTTGCAACGATGAACTGACAGATCAACAGCTTCATCCACATTTGCTCTCTCCGAGTCCTCCTTCTGGGGATTCAAGCATGAGCAGTACAAGAAAAGCTGCAGGACAGGACAACAAGGAGCCCTCCTTGAGGGCAGGTCAGAGGAACAAAGCAGAGTGACAGAGGTGCAGCGTGGAGCACAGGTCACAGCCTGTTGGGGCACCCCGTGCAGTGCTACGCAGCCCAGTACCTTCCTGGGGACACCACTGAAGAAAAGCAGGACTGAGGTTTGCTTTCTTGGAGAAAAAAAAGAAAAGAGAGAACAAAAACCCACAACCCACAGAGACCACAGAAACAGCTGCAGGGAGCCTCTGACTCAGAGGTGGGAGCAACAATCAGATCCCAACCACATCCTGGATGCTATCAGACAAGCTATGGAGAAAATGTGGATCACCTTCCTCATGCAACTGCCCTCCTTCACCGGCCTTCTCTTCCTTGCCTCATTTCCTTTTTCATCCCTGAAGCATCTGTTCCCAGGCAGAAAAAAAAGCTGAGCTTCCTCTTCCTCATGACAGCCCCAACCCAGGATGCATCACAACTGCCACAAAGGTTTTGGGCATTCTCTACCACTCAAAATATCTCATAGCATCTCTCAGCCCAGAGAGCTTAACCCAGAATTGCTCCAAATCCTTAAGAAGTGCATGCTTTGCCACCTGGAAAAAAGCCACAAATCCAATTGCATTATACTACAGGAGACAAAACCATTCCCCAACTGCACTCAAGCAGTTCCAATACCTCCCACCTACACCCATGGGAGACATCACTCCACACAGAACATCCTGTGCTTCCACTGGATGCAGCTCTGCTGAGCTGTCAGTGAATCCAGATGTTTAGGAGTCAAGAGTGCTGGAATTTGCATAAGAGAGGCTGCCTCTGGCAAGTCCCTTGGCAAAGAGCTGGAGGAAACAAAGTTCAGATCCAAAGTCTTAGCAGAGAAGCACACAGAGGCCAGCCTGAGGCATGGGAATCCAGCAGAACACACTGAGGTGCCTGTGTCATCCTGCCTGCCCAAGAGGACACCAGGCTTCAGGAGTACCCAGCCCAGGCCAATGCAGACAGCCAATACCCAGTGCTAAGGCCTGTTCCCACCCCACCACTGTCCCCAATTGCTGTGACTCTGCCACAAGTCTCTGTATGACCAGCCTGCAGTGGCCAGATACAGCCCCAGAGCCAGATAAACCATCACACCCAAGAACAGCCTGGGGCTCCATGCTTCGGGTCTCTTGGTGTCTGTCAGATCTTCTCGAGTCGGTGGGTTGAGAGGAACACCCCAAAACCCGATCTGTGACAGCAAGCTCCCAGTGGCACTGCAGCTGTATGGGCAGAAAGGGCCTGTTGTTTGCACGAGCCACAAACACATCTTTATCCTCCTGAGCAGCCCATCGTGCAGCCATGAGCTGCAGGACACGTGGGGTTTGTCTTGCTGTCACCCAGAAATGTGCATGAGAGGAAAACCATGGAGATCCCTCCTCATGCCAACACTCACACCAACCACACCATCACCAGGAGAGTGCCCCTGTGCCAGGGCAGCCCAGGGACCTGGCAGTGCCAAAAGTCACCCAGTTTGTGAGCACAGAAGGCCCACTGTCACCTGAAGAATACATAGGATCGGCTGGGTTGGAAGGGACCACAACAGGTGATCTGTTCCAACCTCTCTGCTCAAGCAGGGTCACCCTAGAGCACAGGGCACAGAATTGTGTCCACCAGAACACCTTCAGTGAGGGAGACTCCACAACCACTCTGGGCAACCTATTCAAGTGGTTGGTCACCCCCACAATAAAGTTCTCCCTCATGTTCTGGAGGAACTTCCTGTGCATCATCTTCTGCCTCTTGTCCTATTGCTTGGCACCACCAAGAGCCCGCCTTTATCCTCAACACCCACCCTTAAGACACATATATATTTATATGTGTGGATGAGGTAAAGAACGTCCTGGAGTTTTGGTAACTCAACATGACGAAGAGCCACATTAGCGGCAGCAGTGCTTGGAGACCCCCGAGGCTGGAGAGAACTGACCCCCCGAGTGGGAGCGCGGCAGAAAACTCGGCCGGGCTTGTCGAGGCTGTCCCTGTTCCCGCGGGGCCCGTCTCTCACCTGTGGAGCTCCTGGATGTCTGGCGGGATGCTGTGGAGCCGGTTGCCGCCGAAGCTGAGGCTGCGCAGCCCGCGGAGCTGCAGCAGCGCGGGCGGCACCTCGGAGAAGCGGTTCCCGCTGAGGTTGAGGACGCGGAGGGAGCGGGCGAGCGGCGCCTGCCCCAGACCCTTGGGCAGCGAGCCGGGCCCGCCAAGCCGGTTATTCTTGGCCAGCAACGTGTGGAGGCACGGCAGAGACAGCAGCTCCGTGCCCATCTCCGTCAGCCCCGTCCCGCTCACGTCCAGCACCTCCAGCGCCGGGAACCACTGCGACAGCCCGGCGGGCAGCGGGCCCGACAGCCGCCGCGGCGACAGCACCAGCCGCCGCGCGTCCGCGCTGCGCCGCGCCGACAGCTCCGCCGCCAGCGCCGCCTCGGGCTCGGGCCCGGGCTCGGGCTCCGACTCCGGCTCCATCGCCAGCTCCGGAACCGGCTCCAGCTCGGGGCCCTCCCCGCCCGCCGCCGCCATGCCGCCCGCACCGACCGACGGCCCCGCGCGTCACCCTCAGGGCTTCCGCGCCTCGCCCCGCCCCGGAATCTGCATAGCCCCACCGCCCCCGCGGCACGCTCGATCCCGGGCCGAGGCCGCAGGGGCCGCAGAGAGGCGAGTGCTGCTATGCAGGGTGCGGGGCACCTGCGGGGGTGCGCCGGAGGGACAGGGAGCGTTCGGCGGCCCCGGAACGAGCACGGAGGGCGGCGCGCAGGCGGGGCGGGCTGTGGCTCCGCGGCTGTCCCGGTGCCGCTGCTCGCCCCCCGGTCACACCACGATCCGCACCCGGCGGGCCTGGCCTGCTGGGATGGTGTGGAACCTGCTCCTTGCCGAGTGTTTTACACCAAGCTGGGGATACCAGAGCTGCTAAGTGTAAAATTACACCGTAGCCTTTCCTCTGCCCCTTTTGGTCATCCTGGGATCCCAAAGGAGAGGTGCTACCTGAGCTCGTGGCCTCTCCGTTGTGGCAGCTGGTGGGGGAGGCTGACCCAGCATCCTGGTCAGCAGGTGTTTTGTCCAAGAGTTGATCCTGCAGAACAGGGAGGTTGGAACTGAGCGATCTTTGAAGGTCACTTCCAACCCAGAACATTCTGTGGTTCTGTCAGCTGCTGCCGTGGAGCATCAAAACGGAGGTACTGCCCGAAGGACATCAGTGCGTGTCCTTGCCTGGATGTGGAAAGACAGCTTTGGTCTTGAGCCAGGGCACTGGCAGCAGTTAATCCGTAACACACAAGTCCCTGATCAACATGGAGCTGACCCCTGTTGTACCATACCTGTACAAACAGGCAGGTCAGGATCTGTAATTTCAGTTCATTGCTCTTTGAACACAGGTTGACATCAGTGTAGTCAGTAATCATCAGAAGTAGTGGCTATGCATGATAACAGTGAGAAGATTCACAACCCAAGGGAATTTTTGCCTCAACTGTTAAGTTCAGGCTTAAGAAGCAGACTTGCTTCCTTGTGATGCATAGAGAAGCCAGAAAGAACGAAATAGCAACCTCAAAATCCCTGCTCAAACGCCTTCATGTACACAAAAGTCTCTATCATCTTAGACTGGAAGAAACAAGAACAAAATCACAGTTTGCGTGTACCAGCCAAGAGTTTAAAACCACATGTGAGGTAGTAACAATGCTCGATTCAAAGGTGTCCAGAATACTGTGGATGAAACCCACGGCCCACTTGTCCTTCCTTTGGTGCTTTTATGAACTCTGGATTTTACCACCACGAATATTTTGATGTGACAGCTCCCATTGCTGAGAGGAAGAAGTTGTCAGGGCTATGCCCAGCTTTCAAGAAAGTGTGCCATAGCGGGTAGGAATGAACAGATCAGTTTCCATTGGACTTGTTTCATTTGTTTTCCAAGAGTCTGTGGATTCACAAATATGAGCCCTGATATGAACTCAGAGATAGCTGCAGAACAGACACTTTATCAGTATCGTTAACTTCTTATCAACATAATTTTCCCCACTCTACAAACATTGTGCTGTTCCAGGACAGTTTTAGGAGAGTTTATGTAAGCACAAGAGTAAGGTCATCTGGATTTTGCTTCTGTAGTGCTTTAAACCTGGTACTCCTCAAGGTGTGTCCTGTGACATGGTTCAGTAACCAAGTCTTATTATAGATCAGTCTGCTCCTGTCTTTAGAACTAAAGTTAATAAATACCTTACAAATGCAGTTCAGAGTCTTGATCTACCACTTAAATAGCCTATTTCTCAACCTGAAGCTTAACAGCACTGGAGAATTGTGATTAAGGGTACGTAACTATTGTGCAGCAATTCAATACTCAGATGTGCTTAACTCCATAAACAGGTCAGTTTTTCCCAGGACTCTATAAGCACTGAGCAACAGAATTTTGCTTTTCCTCTCTTCCACCTCAAAATATTCAGTAAATACGCCTGGAGCACAAGGCAAAGTATTTATAGTGCCACCTAGCTAAATTTGTGGCTGCCGCTTCCATTCATTTCTTCTTAAAATCCTGGGCAATTCTTGCAGTAGAAATTGCAGTAATAAAGCAGCCACACTGCAGTTGAGCAGTGAATGGGCAGGGAATGCCACAGAAAAGACTGCATATGCAGCAGCTGGTACATGCTAAAGAGGCCATTTGGTGTGAAAAATAACATGGAAGAGCCAATGTTTGTGAGTTATTTGGGGTTTTTTTAATCAGCTTTGGAAGGGACACACCAAGTGGAGCAAAGCAAGGCAGCTTTCTTTTCTGTCAGACCATTATCTGCACAGAAGCACTCACAGCAGTGGCATTACACTTACAGGGGAGATGAATAGTAGGACACTTCCTCCTGTCATACACCATCATTGAAGGCTATTTCACCATGCAGGCACATTTTCAAGGCCTTTAGCTACTGTTTTTACTTGCCTGTGGGTTCTTTCTACCTGATTCCCCAGCTATAAACCAAAACCAGTCTCACATTTATCCAACACACTGAAATCTGTATATGGATGTGCAAAGACAGATGATTTTTTTTGAAAACAAGTTGTGTGGCTTGTGAAAAATAAACCAAACAAGTGTTATTTTTAAAATTTTGTTTCATTTATTTGGCAGTAATATCCAAACCCCCCTGCTTCAAAAAAATTACAAAATCAAGTAAAATAAGTGCACTAAGGAAACCTACAGAATACTGATAAACTTCACACACATACAGGAGGGAATATAGAGGGAGGAGTGGGACTTGTTTGTTGCTTAAATTTGGTTTTTTGGAAAAAACAAAACAAAACAAAACAAAACACCTTCCCTGCCCCTTGTAGTCTGTACAGCAATCGTCCCAGAAGGCAATGGCTGAAATTCAGCACTTCCTTCCCCAGCAGCCAGGTCACCCTGCAGGAGTTAGTGACTGAGCAGCCTGCAGAAGCCTGAGCATTGCTCAGTCTGGGCTGCCCTTCCCCTCTGTGCAGGGAGCCGAGATGTTTTGGTCCCCTTTGAGAACTGCTGCCCTCAAAACTGGCCCCTTTCCATCACATCCCTTTGTGGGGGCACAAGGAGGAAGAGGCTCCACAGGCAGCAGCCCTTTCCAGAGGCACTGTTACTGCACTCCCAGCCTGCTGCCCGAGGCTACCCTGGGATCTGTTGTATGGCTTCTCGGAGAGCTCAGCTTGCCAGAGACCGCAGCCCATCCCTCCACCTTCAGTGCAAGAGCAAGCTCTGTAAACCTCAGCTGCCAGCACACGTGTCTCCAGCTGCCCCAGCAGCCACATGGCTGCACAGCCACAGCAGGCAGGAGGGGACAGAGAACACATCACAGTGCAGCCTACAGAAGCCCTGAAGCCGTGCATTTGCCTCCCCTTCCTGCACATGCTCTGGTTTTCACAGTTGGAGATATTCCTGACTGAACAAGATGTTATCCCCGTCCAGGGAAAGCCTTTAAAGCAAGCTGTTGTGTTTTCTCTAAGGCACTTTAACAATCCAAGCTGGAAGGAAGTGATCTGGGAGGCACTAACTACCTTTTAGAGCAGGGCTGGAATAAAGCAAAACATTTATTAACAATGTTCCTGTGACTCCAGATCCAGCACATGAAGCCCTTTCGCTCATAGTCTTGGGAAGGAGCAAGCCTATGTCTAATGGGTGCTCCTATTTCACCAACCACTTCTTCCAGTGCCACCAGAACACAAACAATGACTGTCCCAGTGTAGCATTGTCCACATCACCCTCAGCTCATATTCCTCTCACCTTCACAGGTGACAGCTGCTCAAATCCAGGCTCTCACGAGAAAGAAAACCCCAGTCTCCTTCTGTATTTATGCCAAAACCTCCATGGCAGGGTACATTATAGTTCTCACTGGAATAGTGGGACTATGCCAAAGTCAATGGAAGTCCTCTGCCTCACATCAGGAAAAAGCTCAAAGACCAGACAGCCTTTAACACATCTGGCTTATGGGAAAGAGAACAGGAGGGACTGAGCTTTCTACTTTTCCGACACTTCTAGGTACGAGCTCATTCCTCCTCTCCAAGGAAAGCACTGTGCAAAAAGGGGAAGGTTGGGACAAAAGTCCTGCTGATCTTCACGCAAACTGGACATGCTTTTGCAGATGCAAGTAAAATTTTGCTTGAGTAAGCAACAGGGACTGCAAGATACACAGCAACAACTGCTGAAGTTGCTCATAAACAAAAAGATGGAAGTCACAAGCAATCAATCAGAGCACATGCAACTACTTGGGAAGCACAGCGCAGGCATGAAGGGAATATGGATGTTCAGGTGTGCACAAAGGACATTTGACAACTGCATAAGAAAATCAGCTGGGCTTCAGGCTACAGAGGTGACTATCAACAAAACAGCATTTCATTTACATCTAGAACCATGCTAGATGTAAATGCTCTGAGAAACTTGTGGGATGAAACTGATCCATGAAGGAATGTGAGAGTGGTCAAAGGTGGTCTGATCAATGACATTGAAAAATGCCTCAGTAATGAGGCTTCCAGCCCTGACTCCAAACTCATACCTGGAATCAAAGAATAATGCTGCTGCCTCATCCCAGAGGAAGATGAATAGCCCAAGATGATGCCAAGAGCATCAACTAAACAGTTTTCTACATAGTTAAGCTTTTTAAGATACTGTACGAATGGGATTGCCTGGTCTCTCCAGTTTCTAGACTGCTTTGAGCAATTTAGAGAGGCACAAGCACAGACTTTGAGCTCATGGTCAATGCTAGCTAAGGGAGCGAGAGCTAGAGAGCTGCAGTGGCAATCTGTGTCTGGTGAAACTAATTACATCCAGCCCTGTCTCTTCTTCCCAGGAGGGACACTGCTATCCCCAGCTGGGAAATACCCTGTAGTGCAAGGCTCACAATTCGCCTGTGGTGTTTGTGGCGGCTGAGCACAGTGCGATACTAACTGTGCATGGGCATTACAGCACTGTCAACAACAAAAACCCACACACGCTGGGTTTTCTTGAAAGATCTAGAGCTACAAAACATAAAAAAGCTGAATCACTACCATAGGAAATAAAATAAAGAAACAAAAAAACCCAAACGAAACAAAACAAAACAAACGAACAAAAAAAAACCAAAAAAAAAGGGAGTCAGCATGTGAATGTGATAAGGAAAAAATATGATAGCACCACTACAGAAGGGGCAGGGAGAGTAAGAGTGAGATGAGGTCAAAAGGAACCATGTTGTGTTGGAGCCCACAATGTACTGGAGGAGCTGCTGGGGACAGGCTGGTGGAAAGCAAGGAGGAATGTGCTGGACTCACGCCAGCAGCATGGCACCATGACTCCCAGGTGTCACACCAGGCTGACCAGCTTTGAGGAGCTCGAAGCAAAGGGTAAGGTCCTTGGATAACGATGCCCTGCAGCACACGTGTTCAGACACAAAACTGCCAGGCCTGTATTTCTGCAGCCAAGGCTGGTGCTGACGATTTTATTGACTGAAGACCCCCTTTTCTATCCAGCATTGACCTCCATCCTTTCCCCAGATCCAGCAGAACAAGAAATCCCTGTTCTTGGAGGGAGCAGCTGTCTGCTCTGGGGAAGGGTCCCAGAGGCTGCTGTAAGTCCCTCCCAGCCTTCCAAGGTCCCAGCAATGAAGCTCCCTGAACAGGTGGGCTCTGCTCTCCTTTCCTGGCCCCATTCTTTGTGTATTACAAAACAAATAACCCATCGCTATACATGTAAATATCTGTGACTGGGCAACTGTAGCAGACACTGGTGCATACTGAGATCAGCACTGGAGGACAGGGTGGCAGGTTGGGCCCATCCTCCTGGGCTCCTCCGCTGTGGAGGCCCCTTACATCTCCTTGGTGCTCATTCTCTTGGTCTTCTCAGCTGTCTCCTAGAGAAAGAGAGCACAGAAGTGAAGTGCTGCACTGACACAGGAATTGGTAGTGCTCTGAAGTCTTTGGTCCATCCACAGGCAGTGCCAACACTGTCTTATATCTGAAAGCCCCACACCTCTATTTGTCCCCACAGGCAAGAGATTTACTCTGCTCCCCCTTCTACCAGAAGTCTCCAAGTGACAGAAGCAGAGGAGCCCATCTGGCAAGAGGAGGCTTAGTGCAAGCAGACCTTCCCACTCTCATGCTAACCTGATGCTTCTGCAGTTCCTGAACATATCTGGCCATCTCCTCCTCAGTCAAATCTTGATCAGGTCGGTGTCTCTGAGCAGGCACCTTCTCATTCCTCCCTGGAAGCAGAAATGGAGTTTAGTGTTTCACAAATAGGGATGCAAATTTCAGATGCTAAACCATGAAGAACAGAGACAGTCAGGTCAGCCACAGCATCCCTCAAGCTTAGGAAGCCTTTGCTGGAGGATGGTATGAGTTGGCTTCTTAGAGAACAGGCCTTGTGGCTGCCTGGGACTTCACAACTTGGGTGTGCAGTCTGTCCCTGTCTGTCCCTTCCAAGTGACTGATAATAAAGCCACATGGAAGAGGCTGCATATTATTCAAAAGAAACACCTATAATTATTTCAAACATCTTGGCCTCTTGTAGGGAATAAATGGAAGCTCAGTGCTACCCAACTATAATAACTGATATCTAATGAAGAGGTAATTTTGCTCAGTGAAGATGTAACTTGCTGATGTGCTTGATCTGATTCTTCAGTTTCATTATTCCTCTAACAAAAGCCCTTAACTCCTCTGCTCCTCTGAGATGGGCAGAAAGTCAAGGAATTGTTATCCTATTGCATACTTCTGTCATGGATGCAGGGAACAAAGTAGGCAGCAAGAACAGGTGCTGCATAGCAACTTTGCAGGTTGTTTCTTGGGAGGCAACAAAAAGAGTCTCTCATTCTGTTGCTTAATCTATGACACCTACACACAGCTCCTCTGGTAGCTCTATTAATACTACAGTTGTCTTTTCTCAGGTGAGTTCCTGCTGCTACAGCTAAGTCTGAGCTGAGGTGATCCTGAAGTCTCTGCTGCAGAAGATCAGATAAACATGAAACGCTCTGTACACACTTCTCCCGTTTCCCTCTCTCCCACTCTGCCCAAGCTACTGTCTATAGATCTGAAACAGTGTACTCCTGGCAGGTCCCACACAGCACTGAAACAAAGCTACTGCAAGGGCCTGTTTTCTAGGGAAAAAGGACATAAAAATGCAGCAAAGGCTGGGTTTCTAGGGAAGAAGGCCAGAAAAATGCAGCACCATGCTGTATGAATGGATGTGGCTCCTTGGGAAGGATTGATACATTTGCCAACACAGGAAAAAGATGGCATTCCACTGGCCCTGGACTATCTGTGAGAAGGCAAAACAGAGAGCTGTTGTTCACAACTGCACATGACCTCTCACAATTGCACCACAGCTGTGCAAGTTTAAGGGCCTTCCAAAGGAGAAACAAACAACCTTGCCTTACTATGAGCACCACCTGCCTTCAGCACCGTTATTCTAAAGTCTTTGTGGCAGGAAGCTAAATGCTTTCTTGGCATTCCATGAAGGTTCCTGTATCACCTCTTGAACAAGACAGGATCCTAGATCCTGTTTTACAAATTCCATAAACACAGATACAGTGAGGATATGGACACATATACTGGAAAGCTGACTTGCTCACACCTACACATACAGTAGCAGCCAATGACCTATTTGGTTTGCATGAGCTGGATGCAGAGTAGCTCTGGTCTAGAAGATTTAGAGCTAGAATTTTCATGAAACCAAATCCAAACTACAAACCCCAGCAGCACTGCCCCAAGCCCAGTTACACACTTCCTGACCTCTGGAACAACAGTACCCGCTTGGGTTTGACTAACATGGAATATGTGAGGGTTATGCAGAAACCACCCATGGAGAAGCTGAGGAAAAGCTGGAGAGAGGAGAAGCCTGGATAGCTGGTGCCTTTGGAAAGAGAGTGAGAATTCCTTTTGTCCAAACCCAAACACAGTAATTTTCTGGAGAGCATACAGACCCTCGCACGTCATTGCGGTGCACACCCAGTTCCCACAGGCACAGACACAGCGGTTGCACTCCACCTGGGTCTCTGCTCCATCCTCATAGGTCTCATCTTCCAGGGCACACTCTGAAGAGGCACAAAACAAGAGCAGTGCTTGTGAGAGAGCAAGCAGGCTAAAGACAGTATACTTTGGAGATGCCTTGAAAGAGAAGATGAGGTTTAAGGGGAAACCTTCTTTCTCCCAACCACCAGAAGTTTCCTCATGACTAAAATATTCATGCTGAATTTGGTGAATGCTATCAGACAAAATGTAATTTGGGAAAGTCAAACCCTTTGTTTTTCTTCCTCAGAAGAACACATTTCAATTTTTCAATTCCAAATGAAATCTCAGTGTTGGATTTGTTTGAATTTCCTTACCTATTATACAAAGAAAAGAACCCCTGAAATGAAAGCTTGGGTTATTCTGATCCAGGTGGGGATAAGTTGGGGAAATGATTTAAAGGATAGTGAACTTTGAGATGGTCGTCAGGGAGGCTCTCTGTGAAAGGCAGAGCATAGCAGGACTTTGGTCTGGTCTGACTTTCCTAAGTTATCTGACGATGAACTTCTCACATGATTAACCTCAGCACTGTTAAATACATGCCTTGACCTTAAAAGCATACCATACCCATTCAACCCATGTCCTTGTTTCTAAAATTCTAAACTTTCTCACCACAAGAGCTGCAGGAGCTCTGGGACAGTAAAAACAGTACTTTCAACAATGCAGGGACAAAGTGTACTGTTGGATGAGAGGCAGGCATGTATAAAAATTATCTCAGGCAGTGGAGTTACAGCACCCGATGTCTGTCCTGAAGCTGATTTCTTTTCTTTCCTCCCTTCCCAGGACCCCTCTTGTTCCCCAAGATAAGTGAGGAGTTCCTACTTTTCTCTGGTGGGTTGAAGGATGGACTGAGGCACTTGAGAAATTCATTGAAGCTGAGCTTCCAGTCAGCATTTTCATCTGACAGCTCGATGAGGGCATCTACACAGAGTCCCCTGAAAGGAAACACAGAGGCTTGTTATACACAGGGCTGTGCTAGGCCGGTCCCTGCTCTACTGTCTTCAGAGTGCAGGTGACTTAAAAACAGTAATAACTAGGGAGACCCCAAGATGTCTGGCAGAAGTGGCTTCTCTAAGGAAACCTCATGGGATACAGAGAATAAAAAACAGTGACAAAATACTCTCTGTCTGGCAACAGGCTGGGCAGTGGGGGGATATTCAGAAAAGCAGGAATGGGACACCCACATTTGTTGACATCTACACGCTGTCACACAGGTAGAGAGGCAAACATAGCATACCCACAAGCAGCCTTTTTTCACACAGTGGCAAAAAGAGGGAAACCTGTCAAACTGTAGGCTGTGTATGAATGGTGTTTTCCCACCATCTTCCTTGCACTGCATCTAGCTATTAGGCAAAAGGTGAGGGGAGTTCCCAGGAAAGCTAATTTATTAGGAAATAGAAAGAAGAGGACAAATCTTCTGTTACCCAACTCCCATCTGACTGCACAAGTATTAGATTAGGACAAAAGAGAGTTGGAATACATGCCTGACATGAAGGGTAGACATAGGATTGCTCGTCTCTTGTGGTGTTCACACCTATTTAAGTAAGAAGCCACTTCATACACAGTTAACTCTGTCAGTGTAAACCCTAACTAATATTTACCATGAGTGAATTTCCATGTTCCATTCTACCACATCTGCACCCCTGGCCCTCCCTCTGGCATCCTGTCCACTGCCCACCTGAGCAACTTGTTTGTCTCCTGGTCCATGTAGGTGGTGATGTTGATGGCAGTCTCATTCTGCTCCACAAACTTCAGGAATTCAGTGGAGTCCAAGCGAGAATCACCATCATCAAAGCTCTGTAGGGGAAGATGGGAAGATGTGAGTACCTCTTCCTTCTTCCTCTCCCATATGTACATAGCATTTTGAAGCTTTAGTGAGACAAGTTCCATTATCCCTGTTTTCACAAAGGAAGAGGTTCAAAGAAAAGCAGCAACATATCCACATTAGCCTCAGAATGAGAGAGAGATATGATCCTAGCCTTGTTCTCACAGATAAGCTACACTGCCTCTCATTCACCTCCTGCTGCTTGATTTATGGCTCTAACCCTATTTCTTCTCTTTGTTTCAGCCAGCTCTTAGCTTTCTTATATACCTCCTGCCTTAAAGCAGACCAGCTGTGTGTCAGCTTTCCAGTATGTGTAAATCCAAAGCTGTGCCTGGACTCTGACAGTGACAAAAGGGAAAAATCACAGGAAGCAATTTTCTGCTGATACCAGGGAAAAAATTTAATGCAATAGCACAACACCTCACTGTCAACTTCTTAAGGTCCTGACAAGACTCCTGGCACTGAAAAGCAGTGTTTTAAGCCCCAAAATCCTGGCTGTACTCCCGAAGAAGTAATTGCATTTTGCTTTCCTGTTTGGAGATGTGACACCACAGTGCTGGGCACTCAGCAGGAACTGCTCTGCCCCCTCAGAGAGAGCTGCATTGCTGTGAGTGGAAAATTAATCCTGCACACAGACTGCTGCCACCTGATTTTTGCTGTGTGATTCGGGCAGGTTGCTGTGGCTCCTTGTGTAGTGCTTTCAGGAATGTTGGAATAGACGCTGCCTGTTGTTACCTCCATGTGTTTCAGGAGAAACATCTAGGGCTAGGGAAATTATCCTGCATAACTGCTCCACATGTCAACTTCCACTAGACTTTGAAGCCTCTTGTCCTGCTTTTTTTGGTGAAAATGACTGCAGTTCTCTTAATGACCCAGACTGTTAAGTGAGTTTTCTTGCTTTTCAAAGCTTTCATCTACATTAAGGCATTCCCACAGAGATCCTCCAAAATGGAGCAGCAAATGGCCTTGCACCTCTTGAAATAATGTCCTTCAAGGTCATAGCCTGCCTGATGAACGAAGCATATCCCAGTGAGCCCCACAAGTCAAGCTTCCAGGATGGAAATAGCTTAATTCCAAATCTACAAGCCTCCCCATCAAGGAGAAAAGTGAAAAGCTTCATTTCAACTATGCCTCCAGTATTTCTTACATGCAGGACAGGAATCAGGCCATTTGCAGCAATGCAGGGCATGAAGACCCCCACAGCTTGGCATGACAAAATTCCTCCAGTGACAGTAGACACTTGTTGCTGACACAAATTTCTGTGTGTTTGAAACCATTTTGTCTGCTTTGCCTTGATTTGTCCCAAGTTGTTCCAAACTCTGAATTCTGCTTTAAAAATGTTTCAAAGCTTTAAGAATAAGGTAGTTGAAAAGGTGGATTACCACTTGACAGAGAATCCCAGAATCATTAATGTCGGAAAAGACCTCCAAGATCATCAAGTCTGATTGAACACTACCTTATCAACTAAATCACAGCACCAAGAGCACATCCAGTTGGTTCTTGAACCCTTCCAGGGATGGTGACTCCACCACCTCCCTTGGCAGCCACTCTTTCCCCAGCCTGTAGTGCTGCCTGGGATTGTTGTGTCCCAAACGCAGGACCCGGCTCTTAGCCTTACTGAACTTCATACTTTTGACCTTGGCCATGGAAATTCTCCCTTTGGTACAGAGGTATTTTTTTTGCCTTTAGAACTCTCACCCAGTGGCTGTGATCAGTGCTCCAGAAAAAGTGGGACAGAACATGAGGCTGCGTGCCTCTGAGCTGCAGCCTCAGGATGTCATCAGCACGCTGACAGGCGTGGGGACAGCGGGTGTGAACGGCTTGTGTGGTGACAGTGGAACAAGCCTGTGGCTGGCTTATGCATTTCAGCAAAGCCCATGACCTGGGGAGACCCTGCAAAAGTGGCTGGGGACAGCACATTTGCAGGGAGAGGGACTGACACAGGACACTGCTGCTTTTGGGTGCTGGCAGGCACTGACAGGAGTGCCCAGGGCAGTGGATTTCCACAGACAGAGCAGCATTAAAGGCTGCAAATGTGAGGATGCTCTGTGGAGCGAGGGGACCAGCTCCTCTGTCTCACCAGGGGGTGCCATTGCCATGGCAAATTTGCTTGCAGTGCTAACTCCTGTCAGGTACCATTAATCTCTTGCTGTCAACAGCTCATGATTTAAACGCTCTTCCCTCTTCCCCACCTGCTCCTCCAGCTACATCCTGAATGCTTTGAAGTCTCTGTCAGAAGCCAGGCATGAGGGGGAGGGACACAGCAGTGCATGTGGCAGGAGCATGGGAGAAGCTTGAGATCTGCTGGTTACAGAAGGAGGGGTGTAGATAGGCTGAGGGACAGACTGACAGGGAGGAGGGAGGAACAGGATTATTGCAAGGCCCAAGACTCAAGTGGCTCCTTTCACTCTGCAGAGTCCTAGAGCACTGCCAGCTCTCAGCTACAACTGGGACATATTCCTTGAAGCCCCCAAGTGTCCCCTATACCCATCTCAGCATGTCCTTGGGACTATCTGGAGCAAAAGATCAGCAGCCCCTGCCACAGCTTCCTGCATTTCCAGCACTTTCACCTTTTTTCTCTGGATTTTTACCCCTGAGATTATTTCTCTACTCTGCTACAGGAACACGTGGCTTGCCCTCCTCCTTTTCCCCAGGGCAGGTCAGACACCAGGAGCCAGAGATGCTCCACATCTGGTTGTCACAAGCTGTGTCAGGGGCTCAGTCAGTGGATGATGCAGGCAGCCCCATAATGCATCAGGCTGTAGGACTTATCAGATCCCTCTGGTCCCCAGTTCGACAGGCACATCACACACTAGAGCTTCTCAGCTGGGAGCACAGCAGCTGTTATGCAGTGACAAGGCAAGAAATGTTGTCAGGGCACTGCGGTGCTCCTCTACTTGCCTTGAAATATTTGTCCAGGACTTCACTGTAGTTACTGCCTTTGGAGAACCACCCATCTGGGATAATCTCAGCTTCCAGCCACTGGATGACCCGGCGACGAAGCTCGTCCCTATCCGACTGGTAGCAGACAACTGTAAAGGGAGACAGTGCAGCAGAAGGAAAAACAAGAGTGAGAGAAATCAAGCTGGCAGGGACATCACTGGAAATAAAAGTCAGCCAGCCTGCCCTGATATAAGCTTGCAGCCCCTCGGTCTGGTCCTTGGAGTTACATCACTGCCAGATCCAAGCTGATGTGTCATGTGCTGAATAGTGGAAGGGCTGTTGGTGACACCATGTGGCAAGGCCGGAAAACAACACTCCTGCCAAAGCTCTTCCTTCCCATTCCTGACCCAGAGCTGACTCATCTTGGTGTGAAGAGTCCCAGACTGAGGGAAGAAGGTAACTGACAAAGTCCCCAGGCTGCCGACACTGCGTAAATTGTCACTCAGCTGTCAACTTTAGAATACCAAAACCTCTATCCTCTGCAAGGGTGTACATTAGACTGAGCAAGCCTTTCTACCACTCTGTCTCCAAGGCTTGAATTTTAGGGCCTGCTATCTCAGGGAATATTGTTTCTTCAAAGCCCTGATTTGTCCACTCTGAATGGAAACAAAAGGAGGTCGAGTTGGGCTTGTTCACTCACAGTGCTTGCCTGGTTTCTCCAGGGCAGTGATCACTTCACGTGATGGTACAAACTGTGCATTTAGAAACAAAACTGAAACTCTAGCTGTGAACTGTCATACCTGCCCAGTGGTCAGCAAAGCCAGAAAAGGAATCAGTGTGCATTCACATCTTACACACACTAAGGATCTTCTGAATCCAGTGACTACTACCACAACCAGATGGAGAGATGAAAAAAACCCAGCTCTGTAGGGATTCATGCATGTTTAATTTTGTACTTCTTTAGAACTGCTTTAGGGTGGTAACCATGCTCTGACACGGTCCTTCCTCTTTAGTTTGTATGAGGCTTTGCTCTCACCTGTCCTAAGAAGCTGATGATTATACAGCTCCAGTACTAAGAGGTCATGAATGGGAAAAGGCTCTCCTGATGACAAGCCATGGCCCTAAAATCCAGTGTTAAGTACACACAGCAATACATAAGGGGAGAAAGCAGGCACAGGGAATTGAACAATCTTTTAATTTAGGTGATCATAGAATCATTTAGGTTAGAAGAGACTCTTAAGATCATCTCGTTGGCTGATGGTAGAGGCAGTTCAGCTGTACCTCCTGACTCTCTGCCTCTGTACCCTTTGGTTCATCACTCCTACAGCAAAGTTTCCTCTTAAAAGAGTGCTCTTAGAGTTGGGGACAACTGGTTCACAGTTATGGTCTTAGATCCCCAATGGAGGAATTAAAAGAGTGTTCCATCCCTCAGTCTGGGTGACGAGTACAGTCTGAGTTCCTGAGGGCAAACTGGGTTTCATTGCATTTTGTCTATGATGAGTCCCTGAGACATCCCAGCACAGTGAAAAGGCCAGAAGATGTTTGAGCTCTGAAACGTTATGCAAGAGTAAAGAGCTGAGCATTCATCCTTACAGCACTCTACCACAACTACTTCCATTTTACAAAAGCTGGGTTTTAGTAGGGTACTTGTAACCTCCTCAAACAAGACACCAGTGAGGGCCAGCTGTCTTGGAGCTCACAGACCACTCCCTAGAGTATCCTTCCAACTCTTCTACAGCCCATGCAGGCTATGACTTTTATACAGAGCTCTGCACTCCCCCAGCACACCCTCCTGCACATCTCCCAGAGCAGACAAATTCATACAGAGGACTCAGCCAGAAAGGAGACAGCTTCTTACCTGGACTTGCAGCTGGATTCTCAGACTTCTTCTCTGTTAATGGAAAGACAGAAAAGGACATTTCTGATGCAGTGTGAAGCAATACAAATCTCTTCCCGCCACAGGTAAAAGCAGAAGAACCTGTGAGCCTTTGGATATATGAGGATCACATACATGATTGAGGGGCTGGAATTCCCTGGACCCTGATGATGTACTGAGGACAGTTTAGACTGAAGAAATGAAGGCTCAGGGACAATCTCATCCATGTTTATAAATCTGATGGAAGGAAATGACGAAGACTGCACAAGACTTTTATCTATCGTATCCAGTGACAGGGCAAGAGACAGTGGGCACACATTTAAACACATGAAACTGTCTGAACACAAGAAAATCATGCAGCTGGTGTGTGTGTAGGTGTGTGTGTGAGTTAAATAGCCTCACTGATGAGGCAAAATCCTTGCTCCTGAAGTTATTGAGGTTCCTTTTGAACATGGATGATAGAATTGGTTTTAGCAGTTTATTCTCAGAGCAAGACCTTTCCTCAGCAGTTTAACTGAGACCCTTACCTGGCTGAATCCCAAAAGCTTAGAGTGAGGCAGCAGGAGCAAAAGGTTGCCCTGTTCTGAGTGCCAAACTTACAGAAGCTTAGGGAGGCAATAGCTCCAAGGTCCCCCCACAGACAAAGTGTCAGGGTTCTGAGCGCACTAATGAGGGCCTTAATGACCCTGCTGGCCTCACCTAGAGCCTCCATCCATACTCTCTAACTGAGAGCCATGAGGCTCCATTTCATACCTGATGCCTCAACTCCTAATCCTTGCCTGTGATTATTATGTTATAGCCATGCCTGTCTCCAGTTCTGTTGCAACCACTCTCTTCCACAGACTGTTGATCAAGGCCCTGACCTGGTGACTGTTCCCACCTTGATCTCAGCCCTGCTACAGACTTGATCACTGTGAGCTTGTCTGGCTGTTGTCTGATTCTGGTTACTAGAATCAGCAGCCCTGACTTTATGACTTGATGTCAGGCCTACTTCATCACTGCTAGCTTGCCTGGTCATCTGGACTCTTGCTTGAATCCGGTTATTGTTCAGAGGCTTGCCTTGTTTACCCCACGCAGCAACTGTAGGACAAGATCTTGTCTGGTGAGGCTTCTGCCTTGCCTTGTTATCATGTTTCCCTTCCAACTCTTTGTCCCTGAGAGTGCAGCCAGCCCTCCTTGCCAGGATTACCTTTGCAGTGGCCATCATAATCCACCTGGATCTTGGAGCCAGTGAGGCAGGCATCACGGTGCAGCTCACAGTGGTTCAGGTATGTCTTGCCATTGCTCCCACACACAGGCCTCTTGTGAGGTTTGCATTTCTGTGGGAAAGTCAGAGAACACAGCATTTCACCTGCCTCCTTGGGGCAGCTAGAGGGAGGCAGGTGACTCCAACCATCAGCCCAGCTCAAGAGAAGTCCTTGGCATAGTTCCCTTGGCCCTGTGTTTGGAACTCTAACTCACCCATCATTACCCCAGAAAAACCCACACAGGGAAATCTTTGGGTGTGAGTTCAAAGGCCTCACTTCATCCCAGTTTCCATCACCACCAGCAGGAGTCTTTCTGAAAGCAGACCCCCGCAGAGAAACCAGCATAAATAAGGAGTATAATCCTGCAACTTCTGGTCCATGTGCCATGGCCATGCCTGCCCAGAGGTGTTTCTGTGCCTCTGGTCTATACACCTATGCTTACTTGGCTCCATTGCATCTCCCTGTAGACTCTGCTCCAACTTTCTGCAACCAAATGGCAAAATAACCCATCAGCCATGAACGAACAGAACTGCCTGCAGCAAAGAGAGAGTTCACCAGTGCCACTGTTCAGGTTATCAGCTTCGTTCTTCTGTCTCTTTTGGTCTGGCCAAGCCTACCCAGAGTGATGGACTCTTGTCCTACTAATGGGGCATTTCACTCTCCAGTGCCCCGCTGGCCATGCCAGAGCTGCAAGCTCTGAGGAAAGGGGGAAAAAAGAGCCATGTGGCCATTCCCAGGAGTCAGGCAGAAATGTTTTGATGGCATGGGGCAGAGTGGAGTAGGGAGACACTGTGTCTCTACAGCTGGGAAAGATCCTTCTAATCATCTCTGACTCCCTGCTGGATAAAGCTATTCATCCTTACAGCACTCTACCACAACTACTTCCATTTTACAAAAGCTGGGTTTTAGTAGGGTACTTGTAACCTCCTCAAACAAGACACCAGTGAGGGCCAGCTGTCTTGGAGCTCACAGACCACTCCCTAGAGTATCCTTCCAAGCCAGCTGCATATCCATACCCCACTGGGCTTTCCCAGCAGAAGACCTCCAGTCAGGTCTCCTGCATATGTAAAGACCTGCAAATAACATAGCTGCGAGTCCCAGACTATATCTACCTTACAGGGCTCTTCCCCCACACAACATTGGAAACAGTGCTGCTGTTTGAAGAGCCACTGTTCAAAACTGCCATAGCCTTATTCCATCACAGGATCCTTCCAGTGACAGAAACCCATCTGGGGGTGATGTTGGTGACACCTGTCCCAGACACAGAACCTGTGCTGCTCCCGTACCTCAATGCAGAGGCAGGTTGGCTCTCCCTTCTCCGTCACTGCACACTCACGCCCAGCTCCACAGAAAACATTGGCACAGATCTTAGATTTGCTTCTCGGCTCTTCCTGCAAGATACAAAGTCAGAGACACAAAATACATCATTACACAGAAGAGTAACAACACAGTTTGAAAAAAAAATAACACATTTAACTGGAATCAGGATCAAAAGGTACTAGGGTGTTAAGGTGGGGATGACAGAACAAGAGAGACATGACTTCAACAGATGGACAGCTCAGACAATAAGAAGACACAAGAACAAGAGCTACAGTCCCAAGAATACAGGGTTTCCTTCAGGTCATTCCTGGAAAATCACTTGGGAGAACTGGAGCAAACAAAAGGAAGTCTAGCAAGAATGGCAAGAATAGTTTGCTCATGTCAAGGACTGCTGTCTTTAAAGTTTCTTTTCATGGAGGGTAGGGAGCAGAAATGTCTTTGCTTGAGACACTTAGGAAGAAGATGAACATACCCCTAGATAAAGGTACAACACAAACAGGCAGAGGAAATTGCCATCAGGCACCAGATAATGTCCTTGTCACAAAAAAGTCTACATGACCCATTATCTTGCTTTCACTGGTCAAGATTAAACACTTTAAAGGAAGAACACTGTCATGGATGAGATAATTATTCAGTAATCCTCCCGTAATGAAAATTCCTTCCTGGTTCTTGACAGCCTGCAGCTGACTTATGCCCTGCAGCACAATTTATACGGTTTACAGTTTTCTCGTAGCCAAAGTCATCACAAGTATTGTTGTTCACCTAACTGTCAAATATTTTCTCTTTTTTTTTCTTGGAGTCCCATAGCATTCCTAAACTGGGGACACCTAGCATGGAATATTTTCACAGTTTAATCATGTTTTTGATACAAAATGGATTTACTTTTATCCATTTAATGCCTTTTTTAATAGACTTTTAAAAGAGAAGGTAGTTCCAGGGGTTCAGATTTTGAAGAGCCTGGCTTAATTCCCTGCTTTGTCACTAATTTCCTTTGTGACTCTCATTTCATCTAACATTTTCCACCTGTGTGTTGAGTATCTGGTTTATGCCAGCCAACTGGCTTCTGCAAGTTTTGCATCAGAAAGAAGATTGAGGAATGAAAAATAATCAGTGAGATAAGTCAATCAAATCTGCTGTGTTTCTTCCCTCTAATACAAAAATGTTTTTGCACCTTCTCATCTGAGTATTATTCTTATTCTCTGCTCATATGTGGCATCTTTGTACCTCCATCACATACTTTTGAAAATTGATGATGAAAAAGAAGCAGCATTTGTTAGAAGAGCAAGCATTATTGAAAAATGCTGAATACATTTTTTCCTCCTGTTTCTTCTTTATCCTAATTTTGTTTGGTATGCTTTTAAACCACAATTTCACAGAACAGCCCACAGACACAGCCAGATCATTTTCTGAATAACCTTGCCCTGGTCTTCAGAATAGTTTGTTTGCTGGCCTACTGCACAACTCATCGAACAAAAGAAGGTCTTTTCAAAGCACTGCAGGAATCCCTCCAGGTTCACATAATGACAAACATCTTTTGTATTCTCTGCAGGTGCTCCTATTTTGCTGCTTATTCTGTCAAATACAGTATTTGGACATGCCAGTCTTAGCTGAAAAATGTATCCCATGTCCCCGGCCTGTTCTCCCCGTGAAGACAGGATTATCCTCCCTCTGCCTTTTCATCTCCTTTCAAATATTGTTTCTGAGCTACAAGTGACACACTATCCCTTCTACTGCATCCACCTCTCTCTAGTCACCTTCCAGTAGAGGGATGGGGTAAATGAACTGGGTGCTTCTGGGGTAGGATGGAACAACAGGAATACTTCACTGTACCAAGCAATCTCATGGAACTCAGGGCAGGGAAGGAAGAATAGCTCATTTTGCAAAATGCACAAAGAAAAACCCAAATGTCTTTGGGCACTCACACACCTAAAATGCACTGTAGCTACCAAAGTGCTGATCCATTTAATGGGTTTTGAACAACTCATCAATCCTGTTAAGCAGTCAAAGACAGAAAAAGAACAGCTGGGCATGGCTTTGAATGGCCACCCAGCTAGGTCTGTAATCCAGGTGTCTGGCAATAGATGGCAGTGCTCTGCCTCTCCCATGGACAGGCAGGACTGCCAGCAGCCATCTCCCATCCATGCCCACCAATGCCAAAACTGGCTTTTCATTCCTGGCTGGGATTTGAAACACTGCTACTATGCAGCGGGCCTCAATAAGCATCCACAGTGCCCAAGCTCAGGTTGCAGGACTCCTCTCCCCACAGGAACTCACTTGGAAACCCAGTCTCCAGTGTGGCTGTCCATATCTCCCTCCCTGGTAGTGCTACAGCCCAGGAACCATCCCACAGCTCTTCCATTGGAACCTGGGATGGGGATGCTGGCAGGGTGACACCGCCAAAACAGTTTCTGAAGACGTCCTGCCATCTGCCAGGCTAGAAGGCAAGGTTACTCTGATTTTTCTTATTAATCAAAGCAATACAATTTTCTGGTTGTTTCTTCTTATTGCCTTAAGTTGTCCTTGGCTGGTAGGAGGTTGGAGCTGATTACCACATTCCAGCATGGCTTTCTCCACCTCAAGATTCTGCCAGAGGAAGAAAGGAAGCAAGCTGTTCTGCCTGCCTGCCCTCTCACTCTGGCACAGGGTTTCTCAAACCCAGCAGTGGCATACCACAGGGTAGGAGCTCTTTCTAGCAGCTCCTGGCTGCCTTCCCAGCAAATGTGGAAGTCTCCTATACACTGAGAGCGTAACAGGGGCAGAGGTGGATGACTGGATGAGTACAGTGGGGGTCTGCAAATGAGGCTTTATAATCTCCTGATTCTCTGGTGATCTTCCAGAAGCTACCAGCCAAACTGGTTTCTTGTGACAGATATTCTGATCTTACCTTGGACCTAGTTATGTTTGCTTTTTTATAAACCTTCACCTGCTGAAGTCATGTGAGTGAGGATGGCAGCTGCCACTTTAATATTAAATAGCTCATCCTTGCACCTGCCTCGTAAAAGCTTGAAAATATGAACTGCAAATTTTTAAATTTTAAATTTAAAAAGAAAAGACTCGGCAGTGTTTCAACATCATTGCCCTTAAATTAATTATTATCAGGATTTGGGGGTTGGAATCACAGCTTTCACACTGCTTTGTCCCTGAGAGCTGCCACTGCCTTTTCTGTCACCCTGTGCTTGGGAAGTGTCACTCGTTCCAGTCCACAGCGCACTCGAGCAGGCGGAAGGAAAAGGGCAGGGAGTCGTTATTAATTGCTGCACAGTGGCATTTCCACTGCAAGCCTTGGCAAGGCAATCCCTCTCTTCTGCCTCCAGTGAGGTGCCTAAGCTCTCTCTCTGGGCAATGCTTTTACATACTCCTCTGCTGCCCAGAGAGCAAGTGGGAAGGCATAAAAGCAGTGAGGATGAAGCCAGGGCAGGAGCGCCTTGTGCCTTTGGAATGTCTGCCGCAGCACAGGGGCACTCTGACTCTTCACCCTGGAGGGCCATGACCTTCCCAGACATCTTCACTGGCAAAGACCATGGAGAAAGCTGTTCCCATCAACTCAAGGGCCAGAAGTTCAGAGCAGCTGGGCAGTGTCATGTATGCAGAGCCCAGCTCGTCTACTGAAGAGGGATGGGAATGCACAGTGTTTTTGGAGGGCTGGGAAGTGTAACCCTGTGGATGGAGGTTCTTGCATGTTAACAGGCAAACACTAAGCAGAACACCTGAGCTGACAGTGCAGAGAGTCATATGCAATGCCTCTGCCTCAGCTGTTGCCTCCTGAGCAGCAAGGAGGAAAAAGACATTTCCAGGGCACCCACAGGCAAGAAAGCCAGAGGCAATGCCAGTGGTGAAGGATCACCATGGCAACCAGCAATGCCGGGCCTCAAGGCGGAGAGCTAAAATTAGGAAATTAGGCAGTGGAAAGGGCTGTTTCTCATCTCTGGCAGCATCTGGTGCTGAGGAGTTGGACCCCCAACACAGAGTAAGCACAGATGTCCGGAGCATTTCCGAGTCCCTGCCTGTGCCCCGATGTCCAGGACCGAGTGTGACTTGACACACCAATGCAGTGCCACATGCAGGTCTGCACAGGATCCCAAGGTCCTGCAAGATGCTGTGCCTGCTCAGATGGAACTTGGGACAGTCCCTGCATGGAAACAATGCAGTGTCTGCAGTGAGATATGAGTGAAGGTACATATGACAGAAAAGAGGTATTGCGGCTCTTTGCCTTTGCAAGGGAACTGCCCACTGCAGCTCTCCCTTGGCTGCCTCCTCCCCTGGCCCTGCTGAGCTATGACTGTCACCAAGTGACCCTTGGTGGGAACTGGGACTTTCCCAATCAGCCTGTGAAAGTTGAAACCATGAGCAGTTCAGTGACAAAACACCTCTGTAAGGAAGAACAAGCTTCCACCTGTAGAGAAGAGCTGTACATATGGATCCATGTCCAGAGTGCCCTGCTGCCTGAAGAGAGCAGCAGGGATTACTGCCATTACACAAATCCTGGGAAACAAACAGAAAGATTGCCCTGCTACTAGGTGGGGAGTTAATGTGCTTCACAACAACCCCTCATACTGTCTTGTTTTCTGCCTATCTTTCCATACAAAATCTCCGGTTTGACACCTCAAAGGTCTTTTTCTCAGCAGCCCACACTGCATTGGAGAAATACTACCTACTGTCCTGCTCCTATTGATACAAGTAACAGCCTTTACTGCAGTGAGGGTAGGTCTTTTCTTCTTTTGGCATCACTTTCTGGAAATCCATAAAATTACTCAACCCTCACATAATGCTCTGTGCTGTTTGCTGTAAAATCAAGGCTTTGTGGTTTTGCCTTGCACGATGTGCAAGGAAATCAAAGTGCTCTAAAGCTGGAGCACTGAAAGCTCCTATGGGAGGCAATCCCATGTATTATACAAACTTGAGTATTACACAGATAAGGCAAAACTAAAGGGCACCAAAATGATGTCTGGGATTGCAAGACATGCACAGATTCTCCTGCCTCAAGGAAGGCAGCAGTAAAATCTGGGTGCAAATTTTCAGATGCAATCAGTACAATTCGCATACACTCCCCTCCATGCAGTCAGAGAGAAATAAGCTGTACAGCTATGTATTTCTGCCAGTCTTCCCTACATCTTTCCATCCACATCCCTTTTGCCTGCTCCCTGCCTCAACTAACATGGGAGTAGGGATGTAAGAGCTCTCTGAACATGCCAAGGTGCCACCTGTAAACTACACAGCCTGCACAATTTCTAAACCAGCTCAACATCCAGCAGTGAAATCTAGTGCCTTGTCTAGCTGTTGTCTTGGCAATGTTTGCTTCTGAATGCAGAAAGACTTAGAAACACAAGGCTGTGGGTCAGTGATGCAGAAAGCTGAGATAAGCTATCTCTCCTGTCTCCTAAACCTCCCTCTGCTCCTGTTGTGGAGCTGGGAGGGAGAAGCACTACACAGGGCAACAACATTGAAAAAGAGAGGGCAGGGCAGCAGAGCAGCTCACGAGGGAATCAGGAAAATTTAGCAACTCCTGTGCAGTGATGGCACTGAGAAAGCATTTGTCTTGTGCATTTCATCCCGTTACCCAAGTGTTTTTCCAGGTGGAACAGCTCTTTCGGCAGCAGTGTCCTCCTGCAGAGCTCCAGGGAGACCAGATCCCATGTTCACTGGAGGGCACAAAGGGGCAGACAGCTTGTCACTTCTGGTCATTTGTGGAGCTGTGTCTGGCAGCACATTTGTCCCGTTGCTCTGGTTTGCAACTAACAAGCAAAGCACTCATTCCTCCCTGCAAACCTGACCCAATTCCTGCAGCAGCTCCCTGGATCCACTAGTGCACTGGTGTGATGGGGTGGAAATTTGGCAGCAGCGCAAACTGAGCAGAATAGTGTGAAACAAGCAGGCACCCCTGACACTGGGTTTGCCAAAAAAAGATAGGTAAGGCAACTGTTACAGTTTTCCTTCCTTCAGGCTACTGCCTCAGGTTGGAAGAAAATCCACACATATTATCTTAAATTCTTATTTGGAAGGCTTGAGTTTCATTTAGCAAAAATAAGATGGAGATAAGTCCAGCAAGTGGGAATTGAATCATGCGATTCTCAGTTCAGCTCTCCAATAAAACCAGACATCATTAGGACAATCCCAGGACATCATCACTATTGGGATGGTACAGTAGGCTGTGGAATCCTACATACTCTACTCTGGAAGGAAACCTGGTGCCAAAGGTTGCTGATGACACTGATGCAGGGTCATCTATGGCACACTTCTTTCGGTCTGGTGGTATCTGGACTCAGTGGCACCCTCCAGAGCTCCTCCCTCCCCTACTGCAGGAGTTCCCCACCCATCTCTGGGTGGTACATGGTACACGTCCTGCTGCTCACGCTAGCAAAGGTGTTGCTGGGCAGCTGAAAAGGCTCCAAAACAGCCTAATCCCAAGCTAATTGGTTAAAAATGAAGAGATGTTTGTCAGGCAAAGTCTGGACCAGGGCTGGATTCCCCAAGGGACTGTGACCTACTGCATTTGACAATGTTCCCAATGCTAGCAACATCCTATTTGAAGGGTGTCAGTATGGGGTCTGTGCTGGATGCAGAGGGATCCAGTGCCATTTAAACTGCAGGATTCCTCCTCCCACAAATCCTAAAGCCATCCTGCAAGCGGCAGAACTAATGAAGGCCAGTTTCCAACAGCTCTCTCTGCATGGCCTGTCTGTCAGCTAGTTACAGGGCAGTTCATGGACTCCTTCCTCAGGGGAGGTCTTCGCAGGCCTCTCTCATTAAGGCAGTCACCTAGAGTCACAAAACCAGCTGGATCCCATTATCTCGGAGGCCTCCACCGCTTTATCAGCTGTGCCGGAAACAGGCCGATAGATTCAAGACTCGCTGGAGGCCAGAGACAGGCAGGCAGACACAGACAGCCTGCTGACATAGCTTTGCTTCCTTAGGGAACCAGGCAGTAATTCCTTTGCAGAGCCCCACAAAACACTTCTCTGGCTCAGCCTCCCCTATTGACAGACTCACCGTCACTGCTGCTTGCAGTCCTGAGGACAGATTCTCACTCCAGCCCCCTGCAATGAATCCAGGCCCTTGGCTGTCTCCCTGCAACTGACCCTTGTGCTTCCCCTACAGCATTTTCTTTGTGTTGGAGGACAGACCACATCTCACTTCTGCCCCCTTAGAGCTTCCATCATTAGGGTGTCTCAGCCAGCTTCAATCAAGGGCTGTGAACAGTGATCTGGACACAGTGTCAGGAGCTACTGCATTCCCTGTAGGATGCCTGCTGTAGAGGAGCATGTGCCCTAATCCACCAATCCACACACCTAGACATCAACCAAACTCTCTTTCCAATAGTTTGCTCATATCTCTTTCTATTTTCAACTGACATCTAGGACTGGCTGTCTTAAAACATCACGCCAAGAGCAGCCCCTTAAAAGTTTTTGAATGCTTGTGAGATGAATATTTAATGGCAGCTGACTTTCTCTATTGGGAAAGAAGCCAGACCATACATCTCTGCACATGCTGGGAATCAGGGCATGTTCCCAGGAAATCTGGATGCAGAGAAAAGAAGGCAATAGAGGAAAGGAACTGCAACTCCCAGAGCTCAGAGGAGGTTCCCTCTCTGCAAACTCATACCTCACCTCTTTGTGCGAGACCCTCCCTGACTTGCTGGCTGCTCAGTCCATGATCCGTGGATCAGATGTGTCCATCATATGAGCATTAAGCAGGAGAGTGGCTGAGGCTCTGACTGACCTCTGTGATAAAGGGGGCCCATCAGGTCAGTGACCTCTACATGAGGCCATGAAAAAACAACATGGCTTGTGAAAACCTGCTTGTAGGAATTCATCCATGACTGTCAAGGAGATGAAGATGTCTGATGCTTGTACTTGCTACTAAAAAAGACTGTCTGGGCAGCACTGCCTTGCAGACATTGGCAGGATGGATACAGAGCTCTACCTCCCCACTGACCCCTGTGGAGACATGGCCTGGACTGCCGGCAGGGACAGCAGCCCTCACACACCAGCCATAGCTTTCTCATGTCCCACAGTGAGCAGGCAGAAGTTGATACCTGCACAGAAAACGGAAACAAAAATTGGGAAGAAGGAGGGCTTTCTTCCCATAACCTAATCAAGAGAAGAAAGGCATCTGCCAAACAGCTGATGTCTCTTACAGCGTGATGCTGCTAAGACAGTTACAAAGCCAGGCACACCTCTCGGGGACTCCACTGTGCAAGGATGCTGTTTTCCCTTTTAAGCTGGAAGGAATGTCTGTGCTCTGGCCCCCACAACCTCATATTTTCCACCACAAGGCAATGACCGGTGAGGCCCCATTAGGGGAACAATGACATGAGAGTCTGGGGAAGAGGAAATCTCTCCTGCAAACAAGTCTGGAAAATGGCTGCTAAAAGGAAGGGAGCTTGCATCTGGCAGCACTCTCACTCCTGCTGCCTCACTCTGCTGCTCAGGCAAAAACTCCTTATACTCACAGCTTCCAAAGTGTTATGGACCAAAGCTGCACTGTCTCTCAGCACTATTCCCTCAACCTATTCCTACAGCACCTCTGGAAGAAGGAGCTTGATTCCCTTCTGCTGCATCATGTGGTGAAATTGCCAGATTTTCCACAACCACTGGGATTTTTCTTGCTAGTGCTGGCTCCCAGCAAGGCATGGAGGCAGAAGTTCATAGAATTACTGATTTGTGCATACCAAAGCAGCTGAAGAGGCTTCAGCTGTAAGCAGGAGGAGGATATCCACAGAAGGATAGGATGCTCTGCTGCACCATGGTTCTTAGAAGGAGGAATCAAGTTAATCACTTCGTATTTGGATAGAAAAATAACCCTCAGGCAGAGGGAAGCATCTCGATGCACATGAAAGGTCCTAATTGAAGTTAGTCCCACAGGGCCTTAGGAATGAGATTGGTATCATCCTCTCCTGTGACAAGACTGGAAAAGAAAGGCCCAAGGGACAAGACTTGCTCAAGAATAACCAGAAGACAGCACCTCAGTTCCCTCTGCTCTCTGGTCTGGAGCCAGGACCACTTCACTGTGTGATACAAAAGTCATACTCCTCATTGGGGCATGATTCTTCTTCCCCGATCCTGAGTGCCCTTGGCCAGGCTCTATTTTGCTATGGCTGAGCTTCTAAAAATCACGATTCTCCATCCTATTTTGTTTAAAACAAAAATAAGAACAAGACCAACATTAACTCCTGAATTCCAACAGGAGGGGGTGACGTTCTTTATGTGAGGAACACATGAGACAAGTCACAGCACTTAAGAGTGGTCAGAGGAAGCCCTTGACAACAGGAGAATGAAGGAGGAGGATGAGGAGTTCACCCTCAGGGCCTCCACACCAGAGAAGAGCCGTGCACTACAAACTATTGCCTAGCAACTAAACATAGGTGCCATCAGCTCTCTCTCTCTAAGCGCATCCAGGCTCAACTGTAAAAGGGAGGTTTCTCTGTCACATGACATTTCCCAAAGGGTGTATGCTCCTTCCTTCATCTGCCCCGTTCTGAGGTGCACTCACACAGCTGCCTGCCCCAACACCCATTACCCAGTCTGAGGCAGTTTGTGTCATATGCAAGCTCAAATGTAACCTTTTCAGCCCCTGAATCTGTGTTGACCCACAGCTCTTTCTGTATCATAGCAGTCCCTCTTTTTTTATCCTTCATTCCCCTAATTTCCCACACTCTGAAGTTCTTCCAGTAAGTTTTGTTGCCTCTTTTTTCTGACCCGGGATGATTTATTTCTGAATGGAATCCAAATCTGGCAGATTTCTCAGCCATCACCTGGCTCCAACAGAGAGAAGGAAAGACTGAGCTAAGCAGTGGAAGGCAAGTTAGAATTTACAATCCTATGGCATATCCACACCCCTTCCAGTAACTGGATACACAGGAGGAATGTAGATTGCAGGAAATGCTGAGGTTTACCAGCAGCCTCCAGCTTCTTGTGCAAGAGTCCTCAGTGGTTTTGTTCCCCTCAGTGGGATGGGA
The DNA here is from genome assembly GCA_018697195.1 of Certhia americana. Taxonomy (NCBI): domain Eukaryota; kingdom Metazoa; phylum Chordata; class Aves; order Passeriformes; family Certhiidae; genus Certhia; species Certhia americana. Next base: position 25,331,167 of record CM031857.1, read on the forward strand.
ATCCAATTGCAATGGATTTGATGATCCCTCTTTCCAGTTCTGTACCTTAGTCCTTCTTTAGTCACCTTATACCACAGCACATTGCAAAGAAAAAAAAAAAGCAATGGAAACCGCTATGTGATTGGGGGGAAACTCTGAGTCAGCCTCAGTGTGGGAGAATGAGAACAGAGCTGGACATAAGCCAGTTCTGCACTTCCCATTTCCTAGCCTTGCTGAAGGATTTACTCAGTTCCTTGTTAATGCAGAGCAGCTTCGGGTCTGTTCCAACCAATGCTCCGCTGGAGGTGGCTCTGGAAGAGTGAATTTCCAGGGGACAATGCTCTGTCACAGTTATTTCTCTCCTTTGTTAAGCTTCTCTACTTCATGCAGTCATGAAATCCCCTTTACACAGTGATAACAGTGAAGAAGTCTCAGAAATCCCCTCATTATTAGGCATTATTTTGTGTAGACCACTTTTCTTGGTCTGTGATATTAAGGGAGCATCCATCCCCTTCCTGAGATCATATAGCTGGCAATGGTTATCAGACTAACAGGAACACCTGAATATAGAAGTGAAGTAAGGCAAACCTGCAAGAGAGGAAAAGTTTGAGTAGGCTGCAGAAGTAACCTGGAGTCTGCATATCAGTGGTACATCTGCCAAAAAGGCATGGCTCCATCCAAGGTTAAACTGTGTCCCTGTAGCCAGAGGGAGCTGAAGGCAAGTCTGTCAAAGCTCTATCATACTGCAGCCTGCAAAATGCAAACTAGGATTTCAGGAGATGAGCTGACAACTGGCAGGTGTGTGCCCCTACTGATTAGTACTGGAGAGAGGAGAGAAAAAACTCTGCTGTAAAAACTAAGTGAAAATCCTGGCTGCAGAGGGAAGGCTGCAGAGGTACACAGGGAAAGATATGCATGTGTTCACTGCTCTCAGAAACATCACATCAGCAGCAAGCAAATCCTATTAAACTGCATAGGCAGTCACCCCACACTGAGATCAGGGAATAGCAATGTTGAGCCATGTGGGACCCAGCACAAAGGGAACTGTGACCCAGGTTACGATCAGCAAGTTCTTTTCAACTCCTGCTGGCCCTATTATCCTTCAGAAAGCCTCCAGTCAAGTCACCAGCACCTGAAATCATCCCCGTGCACTGCTAACACCATTTCATGCGATCCTCAAGAGACCTACCTCTGTGGTAGGGAAAGCTCTGTAAGTCTCTCTGACTTGCACTTAATGACTGACCTCTTCACTGAGACAGCCAAGAGTATGCTCTGGTAAGGCAAGAAAGCCATGAGAAAACTGGCAGCATCACTATGAAATAGGCTATAAAATACAGTCACTATGGAAACTGCCACAGTTGGAAGAACAGAAGAAAACTTCTAAAGTCCGAGGGTTTCCAGCCTTCCCATGGATGTCCCAAGGATGAGTGTCTCTCCAGGCTATCAGCACAGCAAACATGGCCCCTTTGCCCTTGCACTGCTCCCTGCAGCTTCTGCTGGACCCAATGTCACTCGAGGAGATTGGTCAAACACAATTTTCTTAGGCAAGCTGCTTGCACTCACACTGGTGTGCCCTCGTGGGTCCCCCGCCTCATTTCTGATTTAACGCAGCTTTAACAGAAGGGGAACAAGAGATAACCATGTTGTGTGGACTACCAGGGAGGAAGTTGGATCGTGTTCCCCCCAACACCCCCCAACCTGCTAGCTTATGATGTGTTGCTTGGAAGATACACCTGTCACAACCCCAATCCCCCTCTCAGCAGTGGAGCAGTATATAAAATGAAGGGGAAAATGAAGCAAATAACCTCTGCTGTGCTCATTAGAAATGGCACACCCTGTACCCACACGTGTAGTCTCGGGGAACCAGACTCAGTCACCACCACTTCTGCCAGAGCAGAGCTTCCCTTATGTCCCCATGGCTGACAGCACAGACCTGCCAGCATTTGCAACCCAAAGGCAATTCTGTGATTAAGAAACAAGAGAAGTGACCATTGATTTCCTATAACTCCTAAATAAGGCTGGGTAACATTTTTCAGACAGAGACCTAATTCACTAGAGAATGCAATTTGAGGTAGACCAAAACTATTTGGAAATTTGTGCCTAGTTCAGGGAACAGCTTTGATTCCAAAATGATTTCTAAGATGAAGTGAACTGTTTTCCCTTTATTATTTTAAAATATATTTCACGAGGTTATGTATGCAAGCTTAAAGGTCAAAGAAAGCAAAATATAAACATGTTTTGGTAAGCTTAGCAACTTTGATTGCCCAGTTATTTTTTTGTTAGAAATAAAACATGAATTTCAACTGACCTAAAATGCAATTTTTGGGTTGACTCTGTGATTCAGCTAGGAAATTAAAAAAACCAAAACCAACAAGTTATTCCAATGGCTTTATTCCTATAACATTGTTATTTGGTGTCTAAAGCAACCTATTCTTCTAATTCTTTCATCTCCTTCCATCTGGCTTTTCGTGACTGTGTCTGGAAATAACGAAGAACTGTTGCAGACATCTCTCTCCCTGTCTCTCTGCAACCATGGAATTTTTTTCCTGTCTAGTTGGGAAGACTTTGGATGCCAACTCCCATGGCTTGACTTTCAAAAACAAACAAACAGAAAAATAAAGCCACGTCTCCATTTGGTGGTTGTGAGAACCCAGAGAGATGCTGCTTCAGGGAAAGCATCCCCTCCTCTGAGTCACTCCAGCCAAGCAGTGATTTAATGAGGCAGCTCCCAGTCCGAACTGTACCAGGGCTGCAAACACCATTCCTGCTCTGCTCTCCTCTCAGACACTCGGTCCTGCTCCATTGCTTCCTATCCTTCAGACCCCCGTGCTGTAGCTGTCAGCAGAGGAGGATATTGTTGCCCTGCTTGCACCATCCAAACCCAGCTAGGCAAGCTGATGGACATCAGGAGGTTTGCATGCAGAAACTTAAATGGGAGGATGATATGCGCACTACAGAGATACAAAGGCTTGCCTGGAGCAGCAGAGTGCACTCAGCACTCCTGCAGGGACAACACAGCACTGCCTCCAGCTGGAGAGCAGGTGCCTGGGTATTCCCAGCTCTCCTCCCTTGATGGGTAATTTCAAGAGACATTGCCATCACCTCTACACACACACACAGAAGTGGCTCAACTTGCAGAGACATTAAGGACCTGACTACATCACTGCAGTCACTTAAACCCAGGGCTTTTGAACTCCACTAGCCTATCTGGCCCCAAACCAGTAAGGGCAAGCAACCAGTGCCAGCCACATGTGATGACGACAATCTGAGCACTTGCCCATCTCAGAGATTTGCTATGAGCTTCAGTAATGCCCTGGGCTAGGAGAGGATTCCAAGCCCTCCTAGTGACCCTGAGGCTCTCCAAGCCTCCTGCAGCCTGCGTTCCTAGAAGAGGGATCACTGCTTGAATCATCTCCAACAGCATGAACTATTCTCTAATACTTCCTGAGCCCTTCCCAGGACGTTTTGCTTTCTGCCCTGTGGCCTGGCTGGGCTGCATTTCAGAGATGAAAGGCTGTGAGCGCACACAGATGCCGGTATCCTTACGCATTCCTGGCTCGAAAGCTTTCCTCGAAGCAGCTGCAGCTGCACTGCCAGGGAGGAGCAGCTGCCTCCCATCCCAGAGAGAGGGCTGCAAACCCCAACTTGCCAGGTATGCTGCAAGATCCCAGCACAAACCCCTCTGGCTTTGGGACCAGCTGTGACCCCCTCGGGCCCCCAACTAGCCCAGCAGAAACCAAAGCAGCATTTTTCCTTTCCCTGAGAGTTACAACTGCCTTAAGGAGACATGGTGCAAAATGTAGAGGCCATGATGCTATCAGCACGCAAACTTGCTCAATAGAAACATGTGTTTCTCATCTGTTTTGTCCTCATGGCTCCCAGAGCTCGTCACAGATCAAGCATGTGAAGCACCACTGCCCATAGCTGGGAAACATGGGCTATAGGGAGGGAACCCAAAGAGCACTTGAGGTCTTGGGCAGAAAATTCAGGATTTGTGCAACACCAAAGCAGTCAGTTGGGCAGGCACTTGAGCGGCTGCAATACAGACATCTGCATGAATCCATCCCCCCTACCCAGCTCTAGCACAAGCCAAACCAAATCCCCAACCCCAAATGCTAAAGGGAAGCTTTTTCACAGTCTCAGCGTGCAGCTCAGTCCCATCACAATGTTACAGGGAGACTCTGCTAGTGGCCTGGCAGAACTTCAGCCCAACATACTATCTCTGCAGTGGTTCCCACTTAAATTCAACATTGGTGCAGCAGCTCAGCCTTGACCCTCCACAACCAGCAAGAAAAGGTGTCTCCCTGAATGATGGCCTCCTCTGTAGCCCTCCAAATCTAGCCTTTCACTCTGACAGGATGAAGCTGGCACAGCTCAGGAGATCAGAAGGGAGCTTTCAAGCATCACACCAGCCTGTGGCACCAGCTGCTGGCAGAGATAAGCTCAGAGGGTGGAAGCTGCAGCCCTCTCTCTCTCACTTAACCAAGATAGGGAATTATAAACACAACCTTGCAAAAAATAAACAACACAAACCCACCAGAATTTGTGGAAGAGGAAACCAGCTGGATGCAATGTCTTGGGGAGATCTTGATGCCCACATGCAAACTGGAGGCACACCAGCAGACAGAGACTTCTTCAAAAATTCATGGTATTTCCCTTAGCTGGCTACTCAGCACATTCCTTTGTGCAAGGGAGTCCCTGTCACAGGGAATGACCTGTCCCTGTTGCGAATGCTCTGAAAAGAAATGCCCTTGCAGTTGCTGTGTATCATATAGTTTATCATAAAATTTGAAGCAAGTGCTCCCCTATTATGTCTCAGAGGTGGGCTGAATTAATTGCACATGCTTTTTGTGTGAGCGTATAATCCGCACCACTGCCATATGCACACAAGACAGATTATAGCCAGAGTAAAGAAGTGGGCTCTTTTTGTGTGTCCTCTTTACACAGGTCCTTTCTCCTAATACTGCCCCAAGACAATTATTTCTTTCATATCACAAAGGCAGTCAAATGGCCTGTTCCCACACCACCTCACTGAAATCACAAGGCAAGAAAAGGTGGCTTTGTGCCACCCAAACACTGATCACTGAAACAACTCATGGCTGCTGTAGGAGCTGCAGCAGGCACAGCTCTGTCCCTGCATCCCAGCGCTTCTGAACCTCTGGCCACCTGGCACTGTCCTTTCCATCCTCAGCCTTGCCCTGGACAAGGGAACCCCAGGCAGAACAGCAAAAATACAATTCCAGAGGAGAAATGTATCGTTTTCTTCACACCACCACTGCAGTGTGGGGTTTTCAGCAAGGATGCTCCTGGTTATAAACTCAATCACCTGGAGCGTCTCTCTGCTACTGTCCACAGGCTGTTTAATTTCTGTCTCAAGTGTCAGACCTTTCGTTCATTAGCACTGAACTTTCTCCAGTTGCCAGCAGCTCTCATTGCTCTGTGTTGTCAAACTGGAGACTGCTTCCTATCCTTTGTCATCCCCTCCCATGATTGATTTTTACTCCTCTAACTTCGTCCTTGTGGAAACTATTTCCTCAAGGAGTTTGGGCAGTCACAGTCTTTGATATCTTTCTAATGCTTTGGAGTAAGATGAACTTCAGCTCCCCAGTCCCTGCCTGTCCAGATGACTTTCCTTGCCCACGTTTGCAGCACATTGGTCTCCTGCCCTCCAGCATTAGTCCCTATCACCAACTCTTGCTTTCAATGGGATCACACAGCTGTGAAGTACACAGGGCTGGGAAGCTCCTTGTGAGTCACCAAGTCCATCTCCATGTTACTGGTGCTCCCTTTTTATGCAACTCCATTTACATGATACTGATTAAAGGCTGTTGTCCTTGGCTGTCTCACACCCACTGAAAGCCTGGTCTCAAAACTGTCTTACAGTCATAAGCCTTCCCCTAATGTCAAGGCTGACTGTATTCATGGCTGATTCATACATATTTATTCACATTGGCATAGGAATAAATTCTATGCTTTAGCTACTCTAAGCATATGACTTCTATACTTTAACTCAAACAGCATATTTCCCTCCCTGGCATTTAATTCCCTTGTCTTGCTCAGCATAAGAGAGGAAAAGAGAAAGCAAAACCAGATGTCTGACTTAATAAATAATGCTCTTTTATAAAACTTATCTCTGTTTTGATTGTTATCAACAACACTTTTAAAGAAGCATGAGATCCAAAAATCTCCTATTGCATTGAAATCTGGGGGACAGGCCAAATCAGAGGTGAAAATATGCAGTTTAACACCGTTTTATGGCCAGAAGAGGGCAAAGAAAGGTTACAAAACTGAATTTAACATTTTTACTACAGTGCAAGTTTAGCCAAGGTTCTAATCAGGACAGTAAGCCATGATCATCAAATTCCTGTTCCTTCCAGGAAAAAGAATCCTCTGTATAAGATGTGACATGCAAGATTAGGATGGAGACAATGTAGAATGGATTTGCTCATGGTTACAATAGTCTGGGAACAAAAAGAACAACATGAGGTCAGTCTAACTTTGTTTCAGAGAGAGAACAGCCACCACCAGAACTTAATCCCCTCCTGTTTTGAAGCTGAGATCCATTATTGGCCATGCTGTTACCTCAATGGGCAGCTGAGAGACAAAAGACAGCGTTTTCCCCACATTGTGAACCTTCTCCAATAAACCAGGGCTATGTTTCAAATGATTTGTAATTGCCTCTAAACCTGCAATTAAATATGCCATGCTACAGGCAACAATTGCCAGGGATGCTTGGGATCTCTGCAGGTATCTAAGTGCCCATGCATCACAGGTAGAGAATGCAGACATTCCAGGAACTATTCCTGGGACCCAGGGAGGAGGAGGAGGGTAGAGGTGCTGCCACAGACCAGTTCATATCTGGCTCTCCCACTTTCTTCCTCAGCTTTAATTCCCATGGAAAGAAACAATTTTTTTGGGCAGGCTTTTGCAAAATCTCTTCAGCAGGACCACACGTTTGTCCTCCTTGTTCCTTGAACAGCCCTCGTGATTCTGCTTCCCAGAAGACTGGTTAAGCACAGATGGATTCAGACACCCTTGCCAGCCCTTTGCCTCCCACAGTCCCAGCAGGCATCCCATGCTTCTCCCCAGCACGGGGACCTGACCCTGAGGAACTGGAGACCTCCAGCAAATCCTCTGCTGGCATCACCAACAGAAGGCAGCAGACCACACAGACTTAGTTGTCCTCTCTTCGATGAAGAATGCTCCCTTCTGGGCAAATTTGAGGCTTGTCTGGGGAATGCAGGAGGGATGCAGAGGATAGAGAGAAAGAGGGGGAGGAAAGCTGCATTGTTGTCTCTCCATTCTTGGCTGCTCTTTGGGTAAATAATGGACTTCTGTCTCCAGGGCTGCTAATCAGCTCTAAATGCCCTCAAAGAAAGCAAACAACAGCACAATAGGAAAGCCCAGAAATAAATCCATTTCATTATAAATTCATTTTGTTTTCATTCCATTTTTCTTGCTAGCAAGAAATTTAGGTTAAGCTAAGCACTTTCTTTTCCCAGCAATCTCTGCTGGCTGTCGGCTAATGCAACAAAAAATTAGGCTTTTGACAGTATAATGGCTTTGTTATGAAAAAAATGCAATTATATTATTTCCCAAGACAAATTCTACAGCATTAAGTGTCTGAGCAATACAGCATTGTCCTTGAAGCTGCTGGTGAAGGAATTTTACATGAAGAAATAGCAGGACGAGCAGCCTTCATGGGAGATTCATTTTACTGCATAGCTCTCCATAGCTCAGAAATAGACAGGATTTCAAAGCAGGGACACAACCCATACGCCAGATAACTGTGTTACACAAGCTTTTGCCTCTATGCTACTTGCAGTTGCATCACCAGAACTGGAGATTGTAACCACCTGAAGACTCCTCCACGGCACACAATAAAATATGTCAATTCATCAGTGTCGGCTCATCTCCGTGCTGATGTTTCTAACAAAATTGTTAGCAATAACTAAGGCTGATAATCCAGGAGTGAGGAGGAAGAGTTTATAGCACTAAATGGAGTGAATTAATAGCAGATATCACAGATATTTCAGTAATCCTCCATGTCTAGGCTAATCCCAGCAAAGCTGCTTGTAGTTCAGCTGTGGACAGGAATACCCCGAGGCAGCAAGAGAAACCACCAAGGGCTGTCAGAGCACAGTCCACTCCTGAACATCACAAAGGGAAAAACTGAGGAACTGTATGGTTTTGCAATGGGCACAGAGCACCAAGGCTCAGAGGCTGTGCTTACCTTGGGAAATGCAAGAGAGCCAGGCACTAGCAGGAAAATCCCAGGCATCCAAGCTCAGAGAATAGGGCCAATGGCATGGTCTGCGAGTTCTCAGACATGGTTTAAGTATTAGCACAGACTCCTGGTAACAAAGAAGTAATTCACGTGCAGCATCTCTAAGTAAGAGCTAAGACACTCTTAAGAGCAGCATAAAAGTTGGCCATTTGGTCTCCCTTGGCCCCACAGTTGGCTAACAATCCCATGTATGTTTAATTTAATAATGCAGACATTGCCAAAGCCATGGCAGAATCTCAGCCACAGTCTGTAAGGAGTCAAGTACCATGTTGGGAAATGTAATAAAGGTAAAGGCGTAATTTTCCACACATCTGGTATTTGCAAGACATCCTTCTGACTGGAAAATACAAGGACATGCCAAGCTGTGTATATGAAACAGCAGCTCTGATCCCCCTCCAGCTTTACTTGGGTTTGTTCTTCACAGCCTGACCTCTTCTAAAGGTCCTCTGAGGAATGGAGAGCAGCTGAGCCAGCAGATTCACAAAATTCAAGGTGTCATCCACTGTTATGGGTGTAACAGGTAGCACCCTAATGCTTAAACACAGCCTGACACTCTCTTATGAAAACATCCTATCCCCTGCTGAGAACTTTTCCAGTACTGAACTGCTCAGGTTGAAATGTTTCCATGTCAGAAGTTTGCCTCAGGGTGAGTTTTCCTTTTAAAGTGTCAACACAAAAAGGTCAATGGTTTCTAAGAACAAGATTAAGTTGTTTTGTCCATGTTCAAGGAATTATTAAAATTGTGCTCAGAACACAGAACAAACCTCAGCACCTCTGCAAGAGCCTGAATTTGGTGGGAGAGTCACCCTGGTGCCTCATGTTTGTGGGGAGATGGCCACATCTCCCAAGGATTGCGGCAATTAAATATGTGTTGGTGGAAATCACCAATTTACACACAGTGACCATGCTAGCACCTTTTTACTTCTGAAACTTCAGTCTCTGCTGAGAACAATCTTTCCCCTTACAGCGCATGGATCCAAATTACGTTGCTCAAACACAAGCTAAACAGGAATGCCAACGCTCTCTTCTGGGATTGCAGGATTTCCCAGGCATCTGCTGCTTGGGATTCAGTATGGAGTGAAAAATGAAAGGCAGAGTGGCTACATCTCCCTTTCAGGTCATCTGTCATTACAGCCAGCAAGGCTGAGGTCAGAAGAAAACAGGACAAATAGTACAAGGGTGAAGAACTGAATCAGCAGATGATTTTCATAGAAGAGGCAGGCTCAGGATATGACTGAGAGCACAGAGAAGAGGCAGGGCAGGTAGGACATGACTATCCCCTGGAGCTAGAGTCTCCTTGGGACCTGGATTGTGTGGCAGCAGATCCCAGTGTGTGCTTTATGTTTCCTCATCAAGCAACCACATAGTGGGATGAAGCTCAGGGCCTGAATGAGTACAGCAGCAGTTTGAATTCACAGGTACCACAAACCCTTTGCTTGTGAAAGTGGCTGAGCTACTGCTGCTCCACTCAGGAAAATTCCCTCTTAGTTACTGGGTAAGCAAGCACTGTAGAGCCAAGCACACAAGCAGCTCACACCCTCATGTCCGACCTTCATCTTCTCTTACTTATATTTTCTCAAAAGAGAAGCAAAGCCCTGTTCTCTTAACAGTACAGAGTCAGTGGTTGCCCCCATATCTCTAGACAGAAGATGAAAACCACCTGGATGTGATGACTTTATTTGCTTGTCTTTGGTTAAAGCAAGAAAGAAGTAGTAACAGGCTACCTTAAAGAGGTCTGACAGCTGCTCAAGTAATTAAGCAGCAAATTAAGCAGCAAAAAGTCTGGTTACTAGTGATAGCACCTGAGGGAATGGCATGAAAATGTGTCAGGGGAGGTTAAAATTAGATATTTGGAAAAGGTTCTTCACCCAGAAGGGTGGAAGGCTCCCCAGGGAAGTGGTCACAGCACCAAGCCTGACAGAGTTCAAGCAGTGTTTGGACAATGCTCTCAGGCACAAGGTGTGACTCTTGGGGTGTCCTGTGCAGGGCCAGGAGTTGGACTCAATGATCCTTGTGTGTCCTTTCCAACTCAGGGTATTCCATGATTTTAAATGCTCTAATGAGCTGAGATAGATGATGCAGCAGACAGCAAAATAAAGTTTCTATAAAATATAGATTCTCTGTACCACAGAAAAAAAAAACATTGAGGGATAACAAACCAACTGCAGCCAGAGCTCAGCAGTACAGGTCCCAGGTGTCTTCCTCCCCAATACCAGAACAGCATCCACCTACAGTAATTCACTCCTAAAAGGGCCAGGGTCCTTCTGGGCAGCCAGGTCTTTCCAACACAAGACACCACCTTCAAGTGCCATTTGCCCTAATCACAAACAACAGCCACACAAGTAACACATATCTCCCACCTCAAAAATTAATTTTTCATAGCAGCTGGAGCTGCAGCTCAGCAGACTTACACCTTGGAGCTCAGGAACATGGGACAGGGGGGTCTCTGAGTCAAAATGAAGGTGGTAGAAAAAGACACATGACAAGGCAACGGCCCCCACAGATGTGAAGGGTACCTTGCTCAGGGAGGAATTGCACAGCAGCAATTCCTCCCAGAGCAATGAAGGTGATTGTGCCAGACTTTGGGAAACGTCCCAGAAACCTAGAAGTTTATAGCAGCAGCAGAAGCCAAGATCTCTGCACAGACAACAAATCTCCAATTACCAAAGCCAGGTCAGTTGGCTTAGCGACAGGTTATTTCCATGGGGTTTTTTTGCTTGCTCATTTCATGATAACATTTTTTATTCGTCTCTGTTTTCCCATACAACAGCAAGAAGCCAGACAGTGTGAAATTTTGGTAGCCTCCCTAATCAGAGGGAGTGTCTGTGATGCAACTTGCAAACACAACCCTACCATGCTTTCAACCACTGGGGCTCACAGCTGCTACTTCTTGAATCAAAGGTGACACCGCTGATGATCTGAGCTTGGCTTTCCATCCTCCTGGGAACTATACTACAGGAGATTGACATTCTCCTTTTTACCTTTCGTAACCAGCCCTGCTTGCCACCTTTAACCTCCTCCCTCAAAGAGAAAGTCATCTGATCTGCTTCAGCTCTTCTGCCAGGAAAGAACATTCCTCCAAACAGCCTAACATTCACAGATGTTGGAAATGCTTAGTGATACAGAAAGGAAACAAAAGCCTTCAGCCTCGCTGGAAACGCAGCCCACAGCACCAGCCTAACACTGCCGGAAAATATCCACTCTGATCTGAAGAGCTCAGCTCCACAAAGTGAGGGCAGTGGCCATGCTCTCCCTTTGCAACAATGCAGAAATGGCTGAGTTCATGTTTCTCCATAAACCTCCTTGTTTGTGGAACTATATAGACAACAGAGAGACGTGTGGCAGGCTGAAACTCGGTGTTTTTCATGCTGTATGTCAAAATCAAATCAAAGGCAGGGGAGCGCACTTAGTTTGGAAATATTTTAAGCTAAACAAGCATAAAATATTTGGCAAACTTCCCTTGCTTAATGCAGTATAAACAATTTTGGTAATCCACAGAAAATTTCCCGTTTAATGAATGCAGTGAGTAACTAAAGAGAAGGTCACACTATTCTTGCAGTCTTCATGAAGCATGGGACAGCCCCAGCTTCTGCCACAACTTCAGCAAAGTCCATGTATGACATTAAGTGGCTCATTTGCAGCCAGGGCTGCACTGGGAGTTGAGAGGAAATAACCCTGTAGGATGGTAAATTCTCCTGCAGAGCCCAAGTGAAGACAAGCCAATTTTTGCCATTACTTTCTGAGGAGAAAATATAAACTCTGATAGACACAAAGCAGAGGCAGACTAAAGGTTTCAGAAGGCAGCCTCTGGCAAATCCAACTGCAGCAGTTTAAGACATTAGCTTGCACAGCTGTCTGCCAGCCTTGGCTGTCCACCTTGTTGGCCAACCAGAATTTATTGTTCCTCTAATAAAGTCAGCAGAAAGAAATACATGCTTGTGCCTCAGCCACTACAGTTTGCAACCCAGCATATTAGACTGCGTTGCTGATGACTGGTGAGATCCCAGACCGTATATTGAAAGAGGGAAAGAACAGATAAGAACAGAACAAAATGGCTTCCTTGCCATGAAAGGCTTAGAAGAGACTTGAAAGAAAAGAGGGGCTAAAAAACTGATAAAAATAAAGGGGCTAAAGAACTAAAGGGGCTAATGAAAGATGTTTATTCTACAGAAATAGATCTTTTCCAAATCTTTACTGTTGGAAAGGCTGGTTTGGCTATCTACTGCTCCCCATGGGGGCAGGGAGCTGTAGGTGCAAAAGAAAGCCAGAGTTATTGGCACTGCTCATGCTCCCACTAGCTCAGAGCCCACTGTATAAGTAGGAGCATTCTCCACCACCTAACTGGGTATAAGGAAGACCTGATCCTAACACCTGCATTACTGACACCATCCTCCTCCCTTCCAGGGCTCCCCTCCAGGAGTGACGTCACCTGAATGTATAAGCAGTCTATTTTTACAATTCCCAATGCAACCAGACCCTCTGCTCCTATGCAGAGCATATTTCAGACATAAAATACAATGTGTTGAAAGAAATTAAGATATGAAATTTAGAAGGGACAATAGGTTTTCTTTTTTGACAAAGATTTAAAAAAAACCAGGAAATTCACACCCCCAAAGCATTTATTAAAATATGTCCCTAGAGCCAGCTTTGGTTTAAGCACACCATGAAATCACTGGAAGCTTTTGAATAGTGAGAAAAAAACCTTGAAAGTACATATCATTGTGTACTGTAGATGTAAATCTCATGCACTGGATGTCCCACTTGCTTGAAACAAAGCTACACTAGACACTACCTGTACTAATGTGCAGGCTGTAGGAAATCTATTAAGGTAACATGATCAGTTTAACCTAAAATGATTTTAGAAATAGCATGTGATACTGCAGCAATGTATTGAACCACAATTAACCAATGTAAGGTGCTGCAGGCATCTGGAATTTTTGCAATTACTAGAAGTCTAATACCGTGCAGCAAAAGGTTCAGGAACTCAACATGGAACATTTTGAGTTCCTGGTTTGTTTTGCAAAGAAAGCCAATCTTACTTTTCAACTTGGGTTAGCTCAGTTTGAAAAAACCTAAAAACAAGCGAAGAAACAAAGCCAAAAATACCCACTCAAAAACCCCCACTACCCAAAGAGGCCTCAAAAGTTTGTTACTGACAGTCTAGCGGCGCTCCTAGAATAAAACTTGCAAAGTTTGCCCCAGTCCTTCCCTGCCAAACACCCAGACCCTCTGAGGATGTAGGCACTTCAGGTCAGACACAGGTAAGATACCAGCCCTAGGAAGTTGTCTCACCAAGCTGAAGGGACGGTGTATGTGTGCGTGTGCTCCTTTAGCCTATGGCAAAAGCAAGATACGGTAAATAATCTTAGCCTGTAATGAAAGATTTACTGCAATCACAGTACCCAACAACTTCATCACAGCCTAGGCAAATCCAGTTGCTGGCTCTACGTTCCTCCTTGTGTTTTAAGTGCTCCAGCACCTCTAGTTCCTGAGCCACTTCAATGCAGTAACTCAGAAGGAACAAGTTGTCACCAAAGAGAGGCTAAGTATCTTACAGCGAATATGAATGTCTTCCACATTTGTGCTGATCTTTAAGAGCCTTGAAACAAATTCTTACTGGGTGAACCACAACCCCCTTACCCATGCATGTTTACTTGCTCTTGCCCTTGGCAACCCTGACACTGTGAAACACATACACAAACACAGTTTAGTCCCAGCAGTGAACCTTTCTACAAGAAGCCTTTAATGTTTCAGTCAGCAACATTAAGTCCAGGGTGTGGATGGAAATCAAGTCCCTAAAAGGGACATTGTTTGCGGCTGCTTCCTTCTCCCCTTTAGCAATGAATACACACTCTACAGCAAAGGTATCCCTGGTTGTGGAGCAGTTCCTGCTGAGGTGTTGCAGCTCACTGTTCATCTCCCATGGTAAAGCTGCCCCACGTTCAGTTATCAGTGCACACTGTGCCAGAAGCACTGCAGGACATGCTCCACAACCTGTCCAGTCATCCCTGCTGCATGACGGTGATCTTAGCCAAAGGCTGTCACAGGCAGCCATGGCCACACTGAACTTCCACTGTCCAAGCCTAATCCTACAAGTCATTTGTTACAGCAAAACACATTAATTTTCATGAGCCTCATATCCTCCAAAATGCCTGGATGCCAGCACAGCCTTGCTATAGAACGGATGCCATTCTTTCAGTCACATCAATGTTTGATTAAATCTTGTTCCTTCACCTTCTCATATGTCATCAAACACACCAAGCAATAGCTTGTGAAACACACGATTTACTCCTCTGCAATACTCCATGCATGGACTTCACCATGTTTCCTCCTCTTACCTGAGTTTGGTATCTTCATCTGAGCCAAGACATTTTAATTCCTCCCCTCCCCACTTCCCTGTCGGAAACCATTCAACTGCAGAGAGATCAGACTATACTAATACTGGGACAGCAGCCAGCAGTATGCAATGTGCCTGGCTTTTAACAGCTAAATCCTATAAAAAATAATGATGCAAATATGGGCACTCCTCCCTAAGACATCCTAATGCTTTCAACAACCTCTTAGGAGCACATAATGCTGCTGGATGGGACAGAGGCTGAAAGGAACTAATTGGGACTCCTGGTACTTATTGTGTGAACACCTGCTGGCTACACAAACAGGCCTAGGTATGAAAGCTGTATGCACACTCTACTGCTGTATCAGATAGCTGCTTCCTGAAAGCAGGCATGACTTGCACTGCATTATCACCTAAATGTGGTCATGGGGTAGAAAGCTCTCATTTAAGAATCTTATATGCTGACGCAGGACCA
Source organism: Certhia americana (assembly GCA_018697195.1). Classification (NCBI taxonomy): domain Eukaryota; kingdom Metazoa; phylum Chordata; class Aves; order Passeriformes; family Certhiidae; genus Certhia; species Certhia americana. The sequence goes on from CM031857.1 coordinate 25,346,242, forward strand.
GGAAAATTCTACCAAAACACCCACCTCGAAGTACTTAGGCCCAGACCACTATCATCATTGAGGAGACTAACTCCCCTGTTCTCCATGAATGTTAGATACATTATCTGTCTTCAGTGCTAATCCAACACCGCATGGGAAGTCTGTGGGAAACTTGCAGGTCCTGCCAGGTAAGCCCATCCTCACCTTCCACCAACAACTGCAGCTGTTCCATGACACAATACTGCTATGCACTGCATGAGAACGAGCAAGGACACAAAACCCTTCTTGCACAGAATTAAGCTGATGAATGTTTCTGCATCCACCCCTCAGTCATGGTACCTTGTGTCCTTGAGTACATCACCTAGTGCCCTCTGGATTGCCTCTGCAATAAATGAACACCTGACAAGCTTCCCCATTCCAACAGGGGACCATGGGCAAATATCCTGTGGGGAGGTGGAAATCCTCCCTCACCTGTATACAGCTGAGGCTCTGAAGGAGAGGTTTTACGTGAGAGGAACCATGGGGACAGACCACAGCTTCACTGAAAAAGCATTAATGCTCTCCTGCATCCAAAAGACAGAGCAGCCAGGAAAGGGCTTCTGCCATAGGGGCTGCAGGGAATGTGATGGGACAGAGGGGGAGGGCACCTCTTTTGAATTCCCTATGCTCTGTTTTCCAGTGTTTTCTCTCATACCTATAAAGATAAAGAACTATAAAACATGTTCACCCTCATCCCCAACATCCAGAGTTATTCTGGGGACAGTGTTCAGTATTCAGCTGCCTAAGGGCAGAGGAAAAAGGAGAGGGAGACAAAGACAAAGCAGCACAGGAGATGCTCACCTTTCTTCAGGGCAGCTCACAGAGCAACTCACACGCTCTGAAACCACTCCTTTAGATGCATGTCTGAAGGAAGTTTGGCTACAAGCCCAAAAATCCCAGCCCTGAGAGACAGGGCTTTGTTGCCTCTTGCCAGACTTGTATTAAAAATGAGTTTCAAGCTTGCAGCAGAACACAGGGTGAGGGCATCACCTCAGGAGAGGGAACTACCTCCTTTCACCTCTCATCACTGACAAAAAAAGACTTCCAACTAGTTTGCTCACAGAAAAGGTGCATGGACTTTGTTTATCAGAATGCCCCTGCTGCCCAGTAAGGGCTGCTGTGCAGGAGGATGCCTTAAAGCTATGAAAGCACAAACCTTCAGCCTCACCCATTTAGTCTTTCCAAGATGTGAACCGGAAGGCACCTGAGGTTAAAAAACCCAGACAGCCTTCTACTTTCTTTCAGAGGAGAAAAAAATCCAACACCTCTACTTAAAGGTCATTAAAGACAAAGGGACACCATGCTCATGGCACTGGCTGGGGAGCACAGGAGGCCCAGCAAGCTTCAGCAGAGGCTGCCTGAGGACAGGTTCCAGCTGGCTGAAGAACTGCAGTTCATCTGCTTGCCTCCAAAGGACACAAGCTGTGTTGAACACACCTCCTGGCCCCCAGACCAGTCAAATCTCACCTGGGAAGTCAAGAGGGTCAGAAAGCCTCCAAATATCGACCTTCAATTAAGCATGTATTTTAGAAAACTCAAAACCAAGGCTTTAGCTGGTAACAACAACAGCACATAAGCATAGTAGGGGAGCACACCCATTGTGAAAACTTCACCAGCTGTGCTTCCTGATGGTGTATGTGTTAATGTGTATAAACTCCCTAGTAGTAAATTAGGGCTCATAGTGGTTTTGTCTTTATTCTTTTCACAATTTATACTGCTCAGTATTTATGGATTCCCAGTAACAAGCACATGGAGGTGTCCTGTCATCACAAAGTGAGGGAGCACTAACACACTGGCAAAGGGAATGCACTGTGTGGAGACCCAGCATTGAGCAAGAGATTAGGAAACTCACCTTGCCAGGGGATGGCTTGAGGAGCTCAGACTGTTCAGTTTGCCAAAGACAAGACTGAGAGCAGTCCTTGTGCAGACCACAGTTACAGCAGCAGGAGGAAAAGACACACTGGACTAAAGGTTTCTTCGGTTTAGTGGATTAAACAGCAGATTCAGCATCTGCAGATCAAGACTAGACAAATGCAAGCCAGAAATGAGGTATAACAGCATGTGGGTAATTAACCACTGCAGCAACATACCGAACACAGTGGTATTTTCCATTTGTAGTAATTACTTAATCAGGGCTAGATGTTTTTAAGACACATTGTAGAGTCCAGAGCAAATGGAATGAATAAAAAAAACCCTAGCTATATGGGCTGTATTATGTAAGAGGGTAGAAGTAAAGCAAAATAGCTCCTTCTTCCTGTTCTGCCTCACATCTACTACTCTATGGGGAAAAATTGCTCCTTTTAGTGTCAGTGGAGTTGCTAGACAGCCATATTTTTTAAGCACGAGACATGCTGATGTTTACATGAAATAATAATAATATATAATAATAAATATAATAATGATAATAATATAATATAATGACTTTGTGTAAGCAATAATAATAATAATAATAATAATAATAATAATAATAATAATAATAATTTGTGTAACACCCACACCTCTAATCTGAAATTCTCTAAGCTCTTTACCAAAACTATGTCAGCAAGCCTAACAACTCGCTGGCTGATAAATTGGCGTTATCATTCCCCTTTCATCCAGCTTGTGCTTTTTCAGAGTGGCTAATCATCTGCTTACCATTTACATGGGAAACAGAACACTCAAGCTACCTCCCATCTTACTTTTAAGCCTTTTGGTGAGAAAATGGTCACATTTATATCTTGCAGAAGCTGTCGGTGGAACAGACACACAGAACTGCCCAGCAGCTGCTCTATTTCAGATGCTCATCCAAATACAAACTTTATAGCATTCAAAAACTGTATACAAACTTCCCTAGGAAAATTCTGCCAGCAAAATATGTTTGAAGAGAAGTCAGCAATTAAAGTGTTAAAAACAAAAGAGAGAAAAAAAGAAAGAATGCCTCCTAGTTGTCTTAACAAAATCTTCATATAGACAGACAGACAAAAAAAAAAAAAAAAAAGAAGAGTAATTTCCATTAGTTTCCATGACAACCAATGGAAATCACTAACCCATCTTCTCTCCCTTGTCAACCTCTGGTGGACCTGTCAGCAAAAGCAAGGGTCTATGCCCTGTGTAAGGTTCTCTACTTAACCAAAACACTGGGAAATCTACATTGCCATAATGTCAAGTGCTCCCCTTACAGCACAACTCTAGTTTTTTGACTCTGAGATAATTAAGGGATGGAGATGCGCTTACTGCTTTCCTGTGAGAGCAAATGCACCCCCAGAAGTGCAATCCCCTCCACGACGCTCCAGCTCTCTCACTTTATGACCAGCTTCTTTCTCTTTCCAGCTTCATCAAAACATTCAACTACCTCTTTTCCATCTGTGAGCCATTGGCTCACACCTTGAAGGTGGCCCGTATTAAGCCCTCTTTGCACATCTTTACTGGCTGGCAAGAAATTGCTGTATCACCCAGTAACTCTGGTCTACATTTTGTCTCCATTTTTCTTACTATTGTTATTGTTGCAGACAAGGAAAATGATCCTCTGCAATGCCTGCTGCATATTCTACATGACAGCTTTTAAACTTTTCTTAACAGGAATGCACTCAGCTTTAAAAACCCTGCTATGAGGCATAGCACCATCATTATCCTTGTTTTACAGATGTGAGCACCACAGCTTAGTGGAATAAGGTGCCTTCCCCAAAGCCTACATACAAATCATGGCATCATGGTAAGAGTGACGACAAATTGGTCTGCAAAGAGTCTGTTTGCATTTTCTTGATGCCCACAGGCTCTTAGTGTTTGAACCACAGGTGCTCAGAGTCTGCTGTAGTCCCTCCACCCTGCCAAAACCCCACAGCAAATAAATACTAACCTGAAACAAAACCAAAACACCCAAACCTCAAATAGTTGTCTGTTTAATGCTGGTTTACTGTTGAGCTTGCATCTGAAGCCAGGATGGCCTAACTCACCCCAGCATCTGGATTTGTGCTGCTGCACTGCAGAAGAGCTTGGCAGTGATTTGCAAGGAGGTGTTAACATCCAGCTGTTCTCCCATCTCTTTTGGTTTTCACATGCACAAAGCCAGGAGAGGCCGAGGCACGGTGCTGCCACTGTGTGAGTTCAAGATTTTCACATACCACAGTGAGATGTAACACTCACCCAGCAAGACAGGAAATCCACAAATAAAACACACTGACTGCAAATTTTGCTACATCCTCCATTGTCCTATCCCAGGTCTGGGTTGCAGGAGTTGCTGGCAAGTACTTTTACTTACAACAGGACTGAGCACAGTGGCTCTGTGTGCATGGGTGTGGGTGCACACCAAGTGTAACAAACCACATTTTGTGCCCCCTGATTAGCTATGCTTGGGGTCAGTTTCCTCCACGACACCCTCCTGGGGGACTGCATATAGCTCTGAGCATCAAAGAGGAGAAGACAAAGCACTGAGTTCAAAGTTGAGCCACAAGTTGTCCTACAAACTGCTTCCCACAAATTCCTGTCTTGAGGCTGATGGCATTTAGTGGCTATGAAGGTATGAACTGCAATCACTGGGGAATGCTCATAAATTGCTTCTCTGGCCTGCAGTAGAAGCTGATCTCACACTCAAGCTTTTCCCTCTGGTGAGGTAGTAAGCACTGCACCTACTTTTACAAAACTTAGAGCAACATTGTATCGTGTAGGAAATTAATACACTTCACTAAACATGGCTGAAACTGGCTTTTTGGTTTAAAAGCTGTTTGAGAAGGTTCAAAGGTAACACCAAACAGAGAATAAGATCACATAGATCTCTGTTTCCTTTCCTGCATTGACAGGAGGAAGGGAGCTATAAGGAGACTGAAAGAGGCATGCTAATAAGCACTGAGGTGAGGGGTCCCATAAACTGGCTACATGGACAAGGTGGAGATAACGGCATGAGGGAGGCACTGATTATCTTTGAACATTGGGGTGTAATTAGGATTGTTGGGACAGAGTAAAAAGATTAATGGTCTACTTGCTCACAGAAGAGGACTGTGAAGATAAACTTACTAACTCTGAGATATTCCAGATCATGGTATCCTTTTTCATAGAACAGGAAGGGGGCATCACTTATCAGGGATGTGTAAAACTGGATTTGACAAGACACTAATGACTATGGTTTGTACAAGCAGCTACTAATCCCAGGGCATGCAGTGATACCTTGTAGAAAGAACAGTCTGTTTTTCTAAGTAAAGAATAAAAAAGTACTCCCTTATTAACCTGCTCCTCTTACCCTTACATGTTGCCCTCTACAAACAGGTCCAAACCCCAGTCCTGTGGATGACAGGAAAAGAGCTTTGTGAGAAACTGAGCCTCTGCTGCAACCTGACTTCTTCATCATTCATCTAGAGGGCAACTGGAGAGGGAGAGCACTGCCTGAAGATTAGGCTGACACTACTCATGTGGTATTCATTGTCTTAGGACTGGAATACCCCAGAGCTTGCATCATGTGGAGCAAACAAGCTGTCCTCAGAGAAGAACACCGCAACTTTTCTGCCAAGCTGAAGGCGATGCCTCCGACATGAATGCTTGGTCCCTTGCCACCTTAATCTTCCAGAGCCCTGGGTTTGAATGCACGAACTGCAGACCAGAGCTCGGTCACAACCTTTACAGTTATCCCTGAGGAATTTTACTCACCCAGACAACTAAATGATCCAGACATTGCAAAAATTCCCCAATGAAATCGCTTCCTCCTACATATAGGAAACGAGACAACAATTCCAATCCCTCATACTTAAGCTTCCTTGAACATAAACATGAAAAAGTGGCCAAAACCGGGAGGGGAAAGAAAGTCCCAGAGCAGCAAGAAGTACATATGCAAGGAGTTACATCATGCAGAAGGAAAGCTTTTGGCTTCGGGCTAAAATTACCACTGCTTAAATGGCAGGGGCTGCTCTAACATGGAGGGGCACCTTCCCAGGAATAATCTTCCAGATCTATACATTGACAGGAAAACAGCAACAGGCTCTGCTGTCAAAACCATCCCTGGACAACACAGCACTGGAGGCAAATTTCTCAGCTGGCCAATGCCTGCCAAAGCCCATCCTGGTGGATGGACAGAAATTTCTTGTTCTGCCTCTCTGACACTCAAGCCCCAAAATATCTCACCATGGCAGCAGGGTGACAATGCAAAGGCAGACAAGGATAGCATTTCTGATGTCAGGAAGTATACCCAGGCCCTGAGCTCTTTCATTAGGACACGCTTCACCAGTACATCTCTCCATCAGAGCCAGGTGCCTTTGCCAGCCCACTCCTGTCACCCCACTCTTGCTTCCCTCTTATTGAAGACTTTAACATCCTCTGCTCTCCTCCTGTGACTTGGAAGACTTGAGATCCTTTCAGGTTTGAGTCATACTACTGCCATAGGTATACCTCCAAAGCAAGTCTTTCCACGACCTCTCTAGATTACCTCACAGATACAAAACTAAAGAATTTGTTTCTGGCTATAAAACAAGCTTCAAATCACTGTTCATTGAAAACTTCCATTGTTGGGAAAAAGCTGGTTAAGCATTGGAAGTTCCACTAGCATTCATACTCCCAAGGTCTCTTGATCCTGTCTCAGAACTCTAAGCAAGAAGCAGGGAAGGGATCAGAAGGAACATGTACTGGCTAGGGACAACCAGCAACGGATAACAAATAGCTGTCCAAACAGCCCTTCTATGCTTGGAGCATAAGGTGTGCCAATCCTCTCCTGCAAATGAAACTCAGCAGCTCTGTCTCGTTGTTTTTATCTGTTTCTCTCTGTTGTTCCTTCAAGCTGGTTTGCTGCTCCTTGCAGTGCAAAAGGGAAGGACTAAGGAGAAGGAAAAAGAAAAGCTGTGTTCTATGGGGTCCATTACACAGCATTAAGGTATTTTGAGAAAGTGGTTAGAGGTTTATCTCCGGGACAGCAGTTGAGAGGGTACAGCCAAGGAGAATGCTATTTAGCTGTCAAACAGTGGAAACATGAGATTCACTTCCAGCTGAAGTTAACAAGATACTAAACTCCTCCCTAGTCATCCACCCAAATCCTTTGCTCTTTCCAAGGCATTTGTCCAAGAGGAGCCTCCAATTTGTTTCTAGCTTATAGGCCTCCTGATGCACTCCAATCTAGGTGCAGATGTCTGCAAGAAATTCCACATTTGCAGACTGAAGCATGAATTTGCTTTTCGTTAACTCTTAGAGGCAGCCTTCATCTAAACCACTGCCCCAAGCAACCATGGGGCCCACACCAAAACCAAGAGGTACGCTGTAATAAGGGACAAAAGCACTGCCCAGTAGTAAAATTTCACAGCAGCTTATACAAACTTCACTTCTGGGAAGCAAGTTTGCAAGGCAGAGAAGGGCCAGCCACTCATTACTGCTGCCTGGCGGCTTCAGCCCAGACCAGTACTGAAGCACACTTGAGAAAAAGTAGCAAGAAAATGCCACACAGTCACTGCTTGCGCTACAGTTATCTGTGCGTTAATGGAGCATTGAAGCCTCCAGACTTGTTTACCTGCTATTTTATTTATTTATTTACTGAGAGGAGTTGCAATCAGAACCCCACAGTTGAAAGCAAATACACTCCAGCTCTAACCAGCTCACACCTAACTGTATCAGCTGTGGCAAAACCTACAAACTCTGGTAATGTCCAGATGTGTATAACCCCTTGTCTACCACCCAGATGCATCTGTAAAAGGAAGTATGCTTCACAGCCCAACAGCAGGCTGCTCTTTTTGCTTGCTAAACTCAGAGGCAATGTTGTGAGAGATAAATCTCTCCAAGGAAATGCTGGTTATTCACAAATTAGCATAGCTATCACAGTAGAGCAGAAGCCAGCCTCCCTGCAAAGATAGATGCAACCCAGGTAAACAAGGCATGTCTGGGAACCAATCTCATCTAGCTCACAGGGTATGTGGTGGAAACACAGCCTGGTTAATGGGAGTCTCATCAGTCTGGGAAGAGACATCTGGCCAAGATTTGTGACAAACTCTCTTCTGTACAAAGAGAAACACTCCCCAGCTCATGTAACACCACACAAGAAAGATCAAAGGTGCCCCGAAGCCTCCCGATGGGTAAGCAGCTGTACCAATAACAGCAGCTGGAAAATGCAACAAGAGACTTAGCCAGTCCCTTCCTCCTGTGCTGGGAGCAGAGCTGCCTCCTCGGCAGCCCCCAGCAGCAGCCCCCTGTTAATTACCGGCAAGGAATTTGCACTCTGGCAGATAAAGTCATTCACTCAGCCAGTGGAGCGTTCGCACAAAGCAGCTCAGCTCTGACAGCAGCTCCATCTGAGAAGCAACATTTGGGTGCCACGCACATGTAAGTGCTATACGACATCACATCTGCTGCAGAGCTTGTGCCACACATGCTGCTGCTCAGAGCTTACAGCCCCTTCAGAACAGCCGGGGAGGTTGTTTAAACACTCCTACACGGGGCATTTGGCCAGTGACTTCAACACAATGAGGTGCCTTGGACACAACTGCTTGGTCCATCTCCCAGGCTCCAATTCCTGGGACATCTGTAGCACAGCAGCTGCCTGGTGGGACAGCTAAATTAAAAAATACTCTTTGCACAGATGAGTCTTTGCTGTGCTCCCAGGGAAGAATCACTTCTTCCCTGCCTCCCCATTTAAAAGGTGTTTATTGTCTTGAGATGCAACTCCAGCAATGCCTGGTCTGGCACTCAAGGGAAGGATTTCAAGAAGGAAGACACCTATCACTCCAAAAACAGCTCAAGGAGAAAAAATGGATGCAATCTTTCCTTCCACTGAAGATGTGCTTGCTAGACCTGAGAACACCCTTTTATTAAATTATTTTATGAATGTGTTACTGCTGGGTTTTATTGCACAAAGCCAGTGCATATTAAAAACAGCCTGAGTTACCCACATGATTGGCACTACGCTACCTTTTCTGTCCACTGTCCTGGCTAAATTATCAGTGAAAGCAGGACTGAACTATTCATAAAGTCTCTATCACTTAATTTCAAAAGGCAAACTTCTTAAAATGATGACTTCAGGGCCAAATACAGCTATGCAATTACATAAGGGTTTCAATTTAAATTTAATCTGTTTAATTTATTAAGACATCAGTTTTCAGGTTTTGTCCATTGTAAAGATGTGGAAAAAGTTTGACCAAGGCAAGCTCCTGACGCTGGCCACACTGTGTGAACAGCCCAGTGCGAGGAAGTACACCTAGTCCTGTGAAGAATTCATCTGAATTCCCAGCTCCAAATACCCTGATGCACACAAGTACTCTGCTGGCAAAGGGCACAAGTCTTGGAAAGGATGAAGAGTTGCTCTCCTTACATGAAAAAGCAGCCAAGTCAGATCAAGAGGAAGCACTTCAGTGAGTTAAGCAAACAGAAACCTCTGCCTTCTCTCTTCCCCTTAACATCCCTTTTCAGCTTTTCATATAGAAAAATTACACTGAGGGAAACAGAGGTCAGGTGAAAAAAAATCATCCCAAGGTTACAAAAGATGCTTTAAGAAAAGGTTATAGATCTGTCTCCAGATATTTGTCACCACTGTGTTGCTCAGGGGTTATAGCACCTCAGGTCTTTACATCTCCTCAAAAGAGGGGAGTCGCTGGGCCTTCCTCTGCTTGCCCTTTTTAGCCAAGATGAGACAAGTCAGATTAAACCATTTACACATAACTCTTTCCAAAGGCTGTCTCATTTGGCCAGAAGTGGGTTAAAGATAGTTCAGAAGAACAGCTACAGGCCCCAGAGATTACTCTGAATGGCCAGAAAACTTTCAAGGAGCAGAAGGCAGGCGAGGTCAGTGACCTCTCCTCTTGGCAAGGCTGCATTCAAGAAAGGACTTGTATCCACAGCTCACACCAATATACTCGTGCTGGCATAAACCTCTTTGCTTACGTTTAAAATTCATGATGAAAATAATTTTCTCAAAGATGAGGTTTAAATAAAAGTGAAAATGAGAAAACCCCTCACTCTTATTGTGAAACAAGCATCCTGGTGGGACACAGAATGATGCTGGTATGGAAATGGTCCCAACACCACCCTTCAGACCTCAATGGGCAGAGTCAAACAGCAACTGGACTCCTCTCCAGTGTTAACTAGGTAACTTACTCCAGCAGGATGTGAACAACTGATTGACTTTTAATACATTCAACAGACATTTCAAGCCTCTCCCTTTTCCTCTATCATGATGGATGCTTCCCAAAAATCACTCCATATGCTTTGGGAGCCCCAGCTGAGACTATGAGTAACTTCACGTCTGTAGAATCCCTGTTAATATGAGTGAACAGCCACCTCATTGAGTCTGACCCAGGAAGAGAGAGATAAAAGGGGCTGTCTGAAGCTGGTGGCTGGCCTCCATCCGAGGAGTACAGTTCACCGTCTATTGCTCTTGTGACTATTACTGAACCAGGCCAAGAAAAGCTCCCAAGTTCTGGCACGCCTCAGATTTTCCAGTCTGCATGAAGTTATGCCAGGAACATTTACTGAAGCAATTTCTTTCCTTCTTTAAAGACTCTAATTATGCACCTAACAATGTTGTAGAAATGAATGTTGTACAAGAACCCCAGTACAACTCAGACACAGTTTTGCTAACAAAAGGATTAGAAGCTTAAGGCTCAGTGTTAATATTCTGAAGGTACCGAAAGGGACAAAGTGCAAGCTGCAGCAGAAACAGAAGGCATAGAGAGGGTTATCTCTTCCAAAATCTGGAAAGGGAATACCACACAGGAAAATGCCACACTGATCTTACTGAATGCCAGTGATGCAGTAGAGTAGTATTAAGAAACATTTAGAAGTGGGCAACCATCAAAGCTGTCTCTGAATTACCAGCAGCTCACCTTCAAGGAGAGCCTACTCCCTAGAAAATGAGAAGGTCTAAATATCCCAGGGGGTGGGATGCTACCCATGACTGAACTGATATTCAGTGCTTGGCAGCTGCTAGCAAAGGAGTCAAACTGAACCCCAAAACAAAAGTTGCCTGAAGTGTCCATTTTCCCTGAGACTCAGACCTCAGTCATCAGTCTCAAGTTTTGCTGAACTTAGACTGGAATCAAATCACTGGTTAGCCACTTGGACCACTATCTCTGAAGTCAGTCATAATAATAATAATTCATTTATTCACTCAAGTATGAACTGGCCTTTAAAACCAAGTTTTGAAAATGAAGACTACATTTTTCTTACTTTCAATTTGCAGGTGAGACACAGAGACATGACAGTACTTACATCTGGGAAGCTATCCAGGTACTACAAATTAGAGAACATTAGGCAAAAAGCAGGATTTAGCACTTTGACAATGTTAGCGACACCAATGAAATCACAAATGCAGGGCCAAACATATTTTGGCTGTTTCTCTGGGTTACTGATCCCAGAAGGCTTTACTCAGACCAGTGTCATCATTACTTAGCTGTTATTACAATTTTTTATATGGATGCTGTGCATCTCCTTCCTACAGAGGTGTTGGTGTATATTGACCAGGGCTGGTTAAGGTTTATTTAGGGTTCTTATGAAAACAAATAAACATGATTTGGCTTATTCAGGACAATGTTGGAGAGGATGCATGGAAACGCTCGCTACATAAATATGTCATGCTTTGGGAAGAATGTGTATTACAATATTATCATGCACAGGCAGATGTGAAATGCTGGTCTATACTACAGCTCAGTCCCACTCCCCTTGGTTTTCATGACAGCAGCGACCAGAGCTCAACAGTGCTGGATAACAACCACCCTGCCTCACTTCTGCTCCTCATCTGGCTGTTGCAGGGAGCTCACAAAGAGGAGAGAGAGAGCAACAGCAATGGGCTCCATCCTAAACCCCATTCTCTGCCATAACCTGGGAATCACAGTCCATGGGTGGGAGGCAAAAAAAGAAAGAGGGAGCCAGACGTGTTTATGCTTTTTGGGGGTTTTTTAGTTTTGTTTTGTTTTTTCCATGGAGCCAAACTGTGATGCTCTAGGGTGGGTCTCACCATCTGGGAGAAATATGTAGGGAGAAAAAATGCAGGGAGGGAGGATGAGCTGCCCCCCGAGCGGGACTGCTTTCCTCCGAAGGCAGGCTCGGCCTCCCTTCGCAGCCCAGCTTGAGTTCATTTTCCTCAAATCACTTCCACATTTCCCCTGCCATAATTATCAAATATTTTGTTTCTGACTTCACTTTTTAGGGAGGCCGCCGCAACCGGGAATGCAGGCACTGTTTGTTTTCTGTCAACAGAGCTGGGGGGGTTGCAGCTGGGGGCTTTCAAAGGTTTTCAATGTCATTGCAATGAAAGAAAGGAAGAAAAGAGCGAGGGAAAGAGCGCGCGGGAGAGAGAGAGAGGGAGGGAGGGAGGGAGGGATGGAGAAAAGGAGGGAGGGAGGAAAGGGAGTTGCCTCGGGGAGCCCGTCCCGGTGGCGGGATGCAGGGTCCGGCCCCGGCGGGGACACAGCCCCTCGCCCCCACCGAGGCGCCCGTCGGCCCCGCAACTTCCCTCTCCGCCCCGGCTGCCACTTTCCGCGGTGCCGGCTGCTCCCCCGCGGGAGCCGCGGCGCCCCCGCTGTCCCCACCCCGTCCCGTCCCGCTCCCCGTCCCGCCGCCGGGGCCCCGCTCCTACCTCGGCTCGCAGGCGGGCGGCGGCCAGCAGGGCGCAGAGCAGCGGGAGAGTTTTCCAGATCTGCAAGAGAAGGAGCGGGGAGGCGGTGAGCGCCGGCCGGGCCGGGGCCGGCGGGGCGGCCGCCGCCGCCGCCGAACTTCCCGCCCGGCGACCCCTCTCACCATGCTGCGGGCGGCGGGCGGCACCGGCGGGGCAGGAGGAGTTGCGGAGGCGCCTTCCCCGGCTCCGGCTCGCTCGTGAAGGGAAGGGGAGGGCTCCCCCTCGCCCCGACCCGCCAGCCCGCAGCTCCACCCCCGGCCCGGCCCGACCCCCGCCCCGGGGCCGACTCCTCCCCGGCTCCCGCCCGCTCCCCGCCGCCCCTCGGCGGTGCCCCCATCCCTCCCGCCGCCGGCCTCTCGGCGCCCCACGGCGACCTCGGCGGCCTTTGAAAGCAGCAGGAGGCTGAGGGGCGTCCAGGGGACTCGGCTGCCGCCCCACACCGCCCGGCTTCACACCCCCGCCGGGCAGAACACGGGTCCGGAGAGGCTCCCCGTGCCCTGCCTCGGCTGGGGGCTCAGGAGGAGTGGCGACAGCCGTGCTGGGGCTCGGATGCCCGCCAGCCGGGCCAAGAGCATCCCGCCGAGGGGTCGCAGCCTCCTCCCACATTGTCACAAAAATGGGGAAACTGAGGCACGAGGTGGCTTCTCACCTACTCAACCCACTGTCCCCCCACGCTCCAGCCCTGAGGCCAGTGAAGTCCTATCCACAGCTACAAGGTGTCACTCATGTCGGGATGTGAGCAGGTTTAAAAATAAGGGTCTAGACCCATATATGTTAGGATGCAAATGTTCTCTGAGAAAAACAGGCAGCCAGGGATTCACGGCAGGCACAGGGTCTCAAAATCCCGCCTGAAATGCCTGGTGGTGCTCATTTGTGTATAAATACTTGTGATCCTCTTGTTTTATCTCATCTCTGAATTTCAGTAGCCTCCAGTACTAGAAGGAAGGATCTGACAGTGCAAAGAGACCCATTGCCTTGGGCACATACAGAAATCTCTGTCACATCAACACTATGACACCAGTTGTCAAAGGCATTTTCCCGAGTTTTGAAGTTTGTTGTAACCAAAAATGACACCCCTGGCTTTAAAATACCATCTCACTCTGACCAAGCATGCCCATAAACTGTCTTCTTTTCATGCTTTTTTTTCTGTGTCCTCAATACAGGCAGGCACCAAGAGAGATGCTGGCATGTGTACCCTCATTCACAAAGACCTTGCATCCTGCTGCAAGGAGAAAACTCTGAGAAGAGTTACCCTAGATCAGCCCACATCTGGCCTGTTCATGGCAGCTGTGCCATTTTTCTATGCTTCCTCAGGCTCTGCTTCCTTACTCTGTTTTGTTTTTAGGACTACTGTTACTAATTTTGCATTTATAAAGCATCCTCCCCAGCAAGTTCTGCTTCTGCCTGTGAATGGTACTAGTCTATAAATCCATCCTGAAGAGATGTCTAATTATTTCACTGCTGATGCTGAGTAATGTGGTTTTCATTGTTTGGTTTTGGCTTTTTTAAACTCACCTTTCATGACATACTTCTTTGATTAGAGTCATTGATTGCCCTGTCTCATGATGCAGCGCAGGCATAGTTACGACTGAAATCAGCTGGCCTCTGGTTTGTAGAAGCTCACCCTGAGTCACCCTGAAGTGTGCCACGATAAGAAAAAAACAAATGGGAAATGATAAATACATCTTAAAAGATCCATCAATTTCTGTGCCCTTGATACTCAGCTCTGTGGAAGCTGTGTTACATGAGGAGGCTCTCTATTTTCAGAGAGCAAAAGTGACTCATATCAGCCTTCAGAACAGAACACTAGCAGGGGTCTCCCAGTGCCCACATTCCCTCCCTGACACCACGGGCAGCCTCCTCATGAAGGTGTGATTAGGCACTGCACTGGATTATGTAGGTCACTGTGAGCATGGGTTTTTTCTTTTGTGTACTCAAAGGACTAAATATGGAACAGAAAGTAAAGGATTAAATCTCCCATTCTGTGTTGGCACTCAGGTACACGAAAATGTATTTCTTCAAGTTAGTTTCTATCATGTGGAAATGGGTAGAAGTAAAAACCAAAAAGCATTTCTCATACAAGCATCAGAAAGGGTGAGCACAAGACAAAACAATCTCAGTGCAGACACCAGAGCCTTATTTCTGTGTACAAAGGCACACGTTTTATAACCAAATACATGATCTCCAACAAACTTTTCACTTTTATTCCAAACTTTCACCATTTAAAACCGTAAACTGCAAAGGAACAGTTTGCACAACCTGAGAACATGACAAATAAATCTGATGGGAATCTTTGCTCTTTCGTGATGGACCCAAAACACGCAGCTTGAATCAGAAGCAGTGGAATAAAGGGAAAGCAAATGCATTTACGGTTGTGTTTTCAAGCTGTGGCCATAATGGATAAGGTAATTCATCATTGCTGGCTACACAACCAAAGTATCATAAAAATGCTTTCAGCTAAAAGCTTCATTATAAGGGTGAACGATGTTTGCCTGAAATTTTGAAGGCTGCAATGCTCTGGTGGGCCAAAGAAATTGGGAATCATTGCTCTACAGAGAAGATGTTGTTCTATTACATATTCCAGTATTTCATTTCTGCTGATGCTTACTTTCCAGTCTCTGGTATTTCTAAACCAAACATTTTGTTATACATACAAATATTGCAAATTTTGAGATACGTACTTATCCCCAAGTGGCTGCATAACTGAAATTCAGTAACAAGTTGTTGCCTGAGAAGCAGATCAAGGGATGCCTAGACTCATGTAAGTGTACATCTCATGGGTGGATACATTCTCCTGTGTTTAATAAAATGCAGGCTTCAACAGAGGCTTTCTCCATTCTTGAGGCACTGTTAAGATCACTCCCCTGGATCTCTGGCGCCTCATGAGGGTTACTCTGAAGACTCAGCCTCTCCCTTATTACAGCATGTGCATACATATACACCCAAAATGATACTGTAAGCCTCGTTTCCCAGGGAAATGAGGCTAAACTCACGAGAATTTACTTCTTAAGCCCTCACCCAACCCTTCTGGCTGTACCATGATATCACCCTCTCCACATTACCTCACTCCTATCCACCACCCACATCTTCCATGTCTCCCTATTTCCCCTGCCATATGAAACATCTGCCCTAAGGGATGGGGTTGTACTCACAATG
This sequence comes from Certhia americana, assembly GCA_018697195.1. NCBI lineage: Eukaryota > Metazoa > Chordata > Aves > Passeriformes > Certhiidae > Certhia > Certhia americana. The sequence continues at coordinate 25,361,963 of CM031857.1, forward strand.
CTGTGATGAAGTCAGTGATTGCCCTGCCTGCGCTGTGTTTTAAGTTATAATTCAAGAAACCAAGTTGTTTGGCAAGTGGCCTTTGGGACAGGACAATAGTTGCCTGTGTGACGAGACAACAATCTGTCCCCCTGAAGAGCAGGAAATTTGCAGCAAGATTATTTGGTGTAATTAAGAAGCAGGGTATTATTTTTGAGCAGCAAATGTGTTAATGTTGTAGCAGAGAAGGCTCAGCTCCTGTGGCACTGGAGACAACTGTGTTGTCTTGAGCTATGTGGGCAGTGGCTCCTCACGGATCAGACTGCCAGCACCTGAGGAAGGGCCAAGGGATGCCTGGATTTTCACAGCAGACATAGGCCAAATCTGCAAGACGTGAAGGAAAAGCCTGGAGCAGGGTTATACCCTCAAAGATGTGGGCATCAGACCCAAGTGAACTCTAGAAAGGCCAGTGTGAGGGTCCCCAGAGCTGTAACACATAGATCACATGGACATCTCTCCACCTTCTTTGAGAACTCAGGCCTGCAGCAGCCTTCTCCAGGTGACCCCTGACCAGGCAGTGCTGACTTGAGTCCATAACTACTTTTCTGGAGTATGGTTACTTTGCTAACTGCACTTTGTTAAATACAGAATTTTTATTTTTTTTTCAATTCTTCTGGCTTAGTCTTTTGCTTCATTCCCTTGCTCTTGTAATTTTCTTTTTCATTGTGGTTTCCTCATTTCATGCTCCTGCTCCAGCTGCAGTATTTGTACTAATCATCATTCCTTAAAGCTCTGTTTCAGACCTGATGTAATAAAGCGCTATACTTTCCCCTCTTTTTCTCCCCTAGTAGATGTCTTTGTTTTGCAGATTGTGCTGGGGACTTTGCTGACCAAAGGGCATGCAAGTCTGGCACCAGCAGGCTATGTGGTTTGTATAAAATGCATTCTCTAATGGTTAATGCATTTGATAGGCTTTTGGATATTCCATTAGCTAGAGTCGTAAAATGCCTAAGTACTTTGGCAACTTGGCCCTTAAACTTTATCCTTGGTATCCCTTATTCAAGGTGAGCTTTGCTAATTTCAGACAAGCTCCCAAAGGCAGCATTTCCTCACAGAGTTCATCCAGCCCCAGCATCCAGGTGTGATAACCCAGGTAAGCCATGCCCATCAGGAGTGGGCACAGAGCTGCACTCATGTCCAGTCAGTGTAACCATATCCACTCTGCATTTGTCACAGCCTGGCCAAGGCTAACTTGGTGTTCACAGTACCTCACAGGCTTGAACTACACTCGGATCCAAGTCATGGTGTAAGAAAGAAAAATCAGCCTCAAAGCCTCAATGTGGAAGCAGTCAATCTATCCTCAGTAGCGTGGCATGTGTCTGTCTCAACATGTTCCTTGTGCCAGTTCACCCCACTGCTGCCAGGCCAGAATGCAGCACAGATAAATTAAATACTCCTATTTTTGACTCTGCTCTTGCATATGCCCTTTGTAAAAACACTGAGGGCACTAGGATTGTTCAGCCTGGAGAAGAGATCCTGTTTGGAGCAAGAGGATAAACTGAGGTCTCCTCCAACCTGAATTACTCAATGAACTTGTTTGGTCCTTTAAGTTTGGCACAACCTTCAAAGCAAAAGCACTCTCCCAAAAGAAGTCCTACCTTTCCAAAAGCAGTTTGATACAATTCCCTGAAAGTGCTCCCCAGGATGTTGCTTGTCCATGGCCAAACAGCTCAGAACTGCCAACTCCACTAGCTGTGATCTGGAGATGTGGGCCTGTGAGAATTTCTGTGATTCTTTACATACAAAGAACATGTCTCATGCATCCAAGAGCAATGGCTGGCATGAAGGAAACAGTGTTCCCAGGCAGTCCAATACCATCTACAAGGCTGCCCCCCAGTCTCATGGGGAGTAAGAACTATCGCAGTTGCCAGATGTGTGCTTCCACCATTGTGTAGATGATGACTGGTCCCAAAGACTGGCTCATAGGGACTACCTGGTTCATCTGTCCTGGTGCAGAAGAGATGTGGCTCATCACTTAGATGAGCAAAACCCTTATTTCATCCAAATGAGGCAGTCACTAAATATCTGCACCCACACTTATTCTGTGGGGTCCTAGCCTACATGCTACTCAGTTTGTTGGATTTGAGTCTGACCCCAAAAAAGCCCCTCAGAGGCAGTTTGATAATGCAACAGGAATTGTAGAAGCCTAGAAAATTAAGTTTTGGGACTGGTATCAAGGTAAGGTGGGTTGTCCATTGTATAGGCAGCTGAATGGGCCCATCTGATTCATAATACGGGTTTCCTCACATGTAATGCTACATCACAAAGCATGATGCAGGTACACATTGCCACGGAGAAACACTGCAAGGCAGAGTTCCAGCTTGACTCCACACCTGCTGACGTGACATGCACTTCACAGCACAAACTGTTACATATGATACTATTCTCCCAAAGTGAAGAAATAAATATCACTGCCTTCCACTTCCTTCCCCATTATCTCCCTCATTTTGCAGACACAGTCACTGAGGAGTTGCTAAGGTCATTTCTGTCAGAGCACAGAGTCAAACCCAGGACTCTTCTGTGGCTGGATGAAATTTCAGCTACTTTGTCTTTCTGCATCATTGAGCTACAGAGATTTACTCAGCCCTGCCATATTCCATATAATAACCCAGGCACCCTATCCCAGCATACTACTGCTGTGGAGCAAGCGGTTATCTGCCACCAGCAAATCCTGATTCACACAATTAAGAGCACTTTCTCCATTAGCTGAAACAGTAGGGGGTTTATGCTCATGAATGTAGCAGGAAATCAACCCAGGATGTCTTGAGCTCAGGCACAGGCCGTTATAATCTATCAATTATATTGCAACAAAACACAAGTGTTCCACATGCCGCTCACTTGTCTCACCTCTCAATTGCTGCTGTCACACAGGGGCAAGCTTAACATTTCAATGAAATATCCAGAAAAAATTCCAGGAGGTGTGCTAGCATCTGCCATCCTGCTATAAAGAAGCAGGCACTCTCTCTTCAGCAGTCAAAGCTCATCACCTGTGGCTTGGCTGTGGGACCTACAGATCCTGGCTACCAAGTCAGAGCGACAAGTGCCAGAAGAGCCAGTGGGCATTTCAAGGATTAATATGAATATCCCAGGAGGTGCTGGGGTGTGTGCAGCCAGCCCCTTCTAGGGAAGGGCAAGGACACAGAGCTAATGAGCCTACTGAGGTGTGGGAATATTTTGAGTAGAGGCTTTGTGTGCCTTAACACCACACAATCCACCTGTGAAGTATGGGGACCTCAGAGACCACTGAGGTGACCCTCCATTGAGAAGCTCTGTCTAAGATTGTCTCCTAATCTGCATAATCTGTCCACAGCTGTGTGATAGTAGAAATTGAGTACACCCCAAAATGCCACCAATCCATTCAAACAATTGCCAGAGCAATGCTACAGGACTGTCAAAGTACAAACTCAGATCTTGTAGCTACCTTCTCCTTACCCTTACATGATACATATACAAAAAACCTCACGGACTGTGCCAGTCACTTCTATGGTCCAGAGGCCAGAGGTTCTCAGGTTCTCCCACCCACTCTGAATAATTTTGCTATTCATATCTTCTAAGGATGGGCAACCTGCTAGCATAGAACATGATCACACACACACATAGCTATCTGTCCCAGCCTGTGGCAGAGCCTGGGATACTTGCTAGAAGGCGTTCAGGAATTTACTGCCCAAAATATGTTTGAGCTATGTGAGTCGTGCCTGGGTCAGTGGGGACTGGGTGTGGAACAGCAGCTCTGTGAGTCACCAGGGCTCTGTGAGACCTGAAGGAAAGGTTGACACAGCCTTTTTAAAGTACTGACTGCCGCGATGTTCTGTACACAGATTCAGGATCTGTTCCAATGGTGTATATGAGAAAGCTTGGGAGTTGGCCATGTAAGTTTGGACAGCTGACCTAAAACATAAACATGAGTTCAGGGACTCTTATAAAATGAGAAATTATGCTGCTAAGCAAGAAAATGTGCAATGTCTTAGTAAACACAGCTCACCCTAGAGATTAGCTCTTGTCATTGCTTAGCAATGCTATGAAATCATATATTCCCCTCCCAGTCCTGGGCTAGACAGTGGAAACCAAGGGGTTTTAGTTTTCCTTCATACAGAGGTGCAATTCTTGTCTTTAATCAGAGTTATCATTCCCTAGGAGATGCTAAGCACCCTCAGCCCCACTACAGGGGCTGGCAAGTGCTGTTGCTGGGCACCTGAAAATACAGTTGTTGCATTAGTTGGCAAGTATGGAGAAAGTGTCTGACCTTAGACACCCATATTTGAACATGCTGGCCTTTAATTGCTGCAGTCAAGCTGACCCAGTGGGTCAGGATTTATGCCAGACTTTTTACATGTAAGAGGAGGATAAATTGCTGTAAACAAAGCAAATCCAAAGGAAAAGGTCACTGCTTTCAACCTGTGTGAGAGAAAGCTTTTGAACTGGAAAAGTTAGTGATAGGAGGCAAAGTGGATGAGCAGTTGTGATTACAAACTGAATGAGTTGTCCCAGGAGAAAGGAAACTGGGAGAGCTGGATGGGCAAGCTCAAATGACATACCCCCCTGGGCCAGTGCAGCAGTTCAGTGACCACTGAACTCTGCTGGAAAGCAAGGCAAAGGAGGTGAGAGACACCTTTCTGGCAGAACAACAGAGTGGGGGAGATGAGCAAAGCAAGCCATAAACAAAAACGAAGGATAAAAGCACCATCGGAGGGCTTGGAAAGAGGGACACGTTCCAGCTGAATGGCAGAGATTTGAAGGGGCTTGCCTGGCTCTGAAAGGCTGGGGGAGGGGATAAATTTGCAGTGGAAGTGTGACATCTTCCCAAATCCCATCTGGACATCCAACACTCACAAGTTCATTGACTTTAACAGTAGCACAATCCTTTAGAAAAAGAGTGTGTTCACTGGATCTGAACTAGCTCTTTTAAGATGTCTATATCCATGGCTTCCCACAGCAAGAGGTACAGCTGTTTAATACAGCATTGGTAGAGACCAAAAATGCTTAATAAAATCTGTCCACTGAACCCAGATCTCTGGTATCTTTTACAAGCTTGCCTCTATCTTCCTTTAGCAAGGTACGAGGTCATCTGCTCCAAACAAAACAACTGGCATGGCAGTTTTGCCTCCTGTGGGTACCTATCCCAGTTTGGTGGGAGAAACTTAATAGCCAGGTGAGACAGGCAAGTCTGGATGGAGCTGTGCTTTGTGACTCTGTGCCCTTGCAAATCTGTACTTGATGCACACATCTGTCCAGATGTTCTGGGGCAGGGCTTTTAGAGGCCTTTTTCATCACCCCACTCCCCAAGAAATGCAAACCTGGGAATGGCATGTCTCTGAGCATGGAGCCTGGAAATGACAAATTAACATAAACTGTGAGTTTACATACTTCTCACAGCCATTTATGGCCTTGTCTGAGCTTAAATAAAAGCCATGGTCCCTGGAAAATTTGGGCCTGTCTGTCAGTGAGGCATTCCAGAGAAAACATCACGTGCTCATTTCATGAAGTGAAATAAGATCTATGTTCTGCATGCTTTCCCTCCCCACCCCTCCCCTTTTTCTGAATGAGGCAGTTTTGTCCAAGGATTACAAGCCAATGTTCCAATCCCTCACAGACGTTTTCCATTATCAGAGCTGCCTCTTGTCCTTCAAATCATTTTCCACAGGACTCCTGTAACTGGGGCTGGGAAACGAAGCCAAAAGCTCAGAAGAAAGGACCCTATTCCAGGCTGCTGACAAGACTGAAAAATGCTTTAGGGTGTTGCTGGGACCACCCAGACTGAAACATCCTCAGCAGGGGAGCAGCTGAAAAAGATGCTAGTGGTGGGAGGAGGCTGACTGTACTGTACAGGCATTTAAACAGCTTGGTAAATTAACTTTGATGAGGTATAATCAAATTGTGTGGAACAGACTATAGAGACTAGTGGTAGACAACAGGGACTGATGATTAACTCCACAGCATAGAGTACAAAGGGTCTTTGTATTGCCCCCCTTGAGACTTACTCATGTTTTGTGAGTTGCCTCTGTCTGGGAGTCAAATTGCCCTTGCTATAGAAAACTACCAAACAGGGTTGGAGGAAGGGAGGGGAAACTCAAGGGAAATTTTCTGTTTGGATTCTTTTTCTCCCCATCCCCCCCAAAACAAAATCATTTGCTGGGGGTCCCACATATATGGAGCAGGGCCACCTACTTACTGCCCAGAGCCAAGCAGCTTCCTTCCTGCAAACAGAAACCAGCTACTGGAATGGCATCAGGCTCTGCTCTGCAGATTCCTTGTTCTATTGAGCTTAGCTGCAGAGGAGGTAAACAAGCTGGAAGGACTTATCTGAAGAACCCACAAAGCCGCCTTCTGCACCTTCACATAACTTTGCCGTTCTGACCCTTGGAGACTTCTGCTGAAGTTCCTCCAACCATCATGATATCAAATCCCTTATTTCATGTTTGCAAGAAAATTAAGGTGGCACTTGATGGGAACCATTCAGAAATTAAATTAGGTTCCCTACATGTTCCCTTCCCGCCAACTCAACTTTAGGAAGTGAAATAAAGCTACAGCAGAGATGTCAAACAGGTATTCACAACCACAGCTTATATTGCTGCAGGAAGATTTGCCAGGACTCCTCTGTCAGCATCCTAATGTGAAAGAATTCTCCTGGGAAGGGATTGCCCTAGGACAAGGGAGGTCTGAGTGGAGGTATTGTATTCCCAATGGCTGTATTCTGCATTTTATCAGGATGTCCTGGGAAGCAAACCACATAGGCAGGCCTGGTTTCCATGATCAGAGCTCATGATCCCTACCTTCTGGATCAGATCTCATTTCAACAGGCTTAATGAGTTTGACTTTTTCTCACTTGCAAGCCTCAAGATTTCAACAAAAGTGTTGCATAATTCCTGGTGTCTCCCTTTTTGCCTAGGTGCATGTCTCACCAACTCCATGTAAGCTTGAAGCACCTGCTTAGATGGTGAAACCTGGAGGGAAACTGTTTCCTTGGCAGCTGTTTGCAAAGTTGAACTGATTATCAAAGGAAAGGGGATATGAGCTAAGCATCTCTGCTGGGCTGGGACTATTTGTGGGTTTGAGCAGTCCTGCAGAATCATGGAAATGCCAGCCTGGAGGGGTGGCTGTGTGGTTCAGCCTCCTACCTGAGGCAGGGCTATCGCCAATGCTCATTTGGTCGGCTGTGCCTCTGTCTCACCAAATCTTGAAGATCTCTGCAGATGGAGACTCCACCACCTCCTCGGGCACTTGTTACAGTGACACACCAGTACCAGAACCTGTAAGTGTTTATCCTCCCTGAACTTACTCTCACCCCTTCTCATGTCCCCAGACATGGGGCTCCTCAACATCTGTAGTGGTCTCCATTTGTAGATCAGAAGTCTGAAATGGAGCTGTTGAACGCTCTGAGAAATCTTCTGGACCTGGACAGATCTGGCCATAGACAACCTGAGTCACTGATGACGTCACTCTGGCCATAGACAACCTGAGTCACTGATGACGTCACTCTGGCATTACACTCTACTTGACATCAGGAATTAGTTTGAGTTTAGGCTATGGCTACAAATTAGGAATTATGTTAATTATATAATTTTTATTAGGGCAAATATTATTATGTAACAATAATAATTATTTATACACATTAACAGTGTAAACTTGCTACAAACTTAAAAATAATGCTGACTGAAAATGCATAACTACATTAACCCTTTTCTACAAATGCTTCCACTTGCTTTTTCTTTGTTAGTAGTGGGTAAATAGGCATTCAGCTGCACACAGCCGCCTTCTGCTCTTGTTCTCCTGCTCTCATCAATCATAAGATTGGTTAAAGACCTTTGGTTTTTTGAGCACCTATACAGCAGCAGCAGGAAAATATGGCAAATTTAGCTGAGACTAATAGTATACTGCTTCATATACTGCTTCACCTAGCTGATTCTCTCATGCCCCATTCATTCTTTTCTTGCATACATTATACTGCAATGGTAAGGTAAACAAAATAAAACCCAACCTGGTTACATTGTTCGCTAAAGAGCAAAGATCAGACACTTCCCCCGAAGCAATGCTGACTTTTCCTTGTCTGCCAAGAAATGCTGCAGCTCCCTCAGCTGAGGCAGTACAAGGGCAGGGAGGTCACAGCTGATTTTGCTTCTGGGCAGAGACTGAGCTTCTGTAATTCTCAGAAACTCCGGACTACTTGCAGATAGCAAGACAGCAGAGGGCACACTGCAATCACTGCAGGTACGGCAGCTGGGGGGCAGCCCGTGGTTCCACCACACAGTCAGCACACACAGGTGTCTCTGATGTACCTGTCTGAGGAAAAAGGGCAGTGTGCCATCCAAATGAGACAGAGCCTGGAAAAAGAGTAGGGAAGAGGAAAGGAAGTGGGAAGCATCAGTGCCCCAGCTGAGGGCACACAGGCTGGCAGAGGCCATGTATTGAGCTCCTGAAGAGCAACTGGTGTGAGGAGGTTACTCAGGGTTCCACTGCAATGCAAGGGACCATATGGAATAACTTTTCATGTCCTGCAGGTTCAAAGCATTTCAACTTGTCAAGACTCTCATCTGTCCCATATTCCAAAACAATAAAGTAAAACCAAAAATCAACAGCAACACCAAACCCCCATGCTGTGATATCAGATGGATCATTGCCCAAAACAGCAGTGGGGTTCAAGCCATTTCTAAGAGGGAGCTTCTGTAAATGGATCAGCTGGAGGAGAGGCTGCTGCTGCTTGCAGACAGCACATCCCACTGAGGCTGGTGGGCACCAGATGGGTGTCTGCTACCCAGCCACTCCTGGTGACATTGTGACCCAGCCCTAGCTTTCCAGTCTGATTTCTTCATTTCTACCTTGTTCTGGTCCTTCTTGTACTCAGAGCTGTTTTCTCATTCCAGTCCTCTTTGCTCTCCAGTCACCTGTCTCCCCTCCTCATAATTGCTCCTGCTTGCTTTCTTTACTTGCCCCACAAAGTACTTCTCTGCCTTCATCTTTGAAGCTCAGTCTCCTTCTACTTCTCACTGCCATTCCCCCAAACATCCATTTTCTGATCCTAGGCTCCTTCTTCTTGCTCTTTGTCCAGTCACCCACCCTTCCCAGTCTCCTTCCTCAGGCTGTCCACAGCCCCTCCACCTCAGCTGCTTCTGGCTGCGTCTCATTTTCCTCAGTGGTCCAGATCCTACAGCTCCTGTACTACATGTTCCTGGTCACTCTTTGCTACTCACAATCACTGCCTTCTCCCTGTCTCAGGTCCTGGAGGTCTGTCCCAGTACAAACCATTTTCTTCCCATCTGGTCCTCCCCACTCTGCACTGCAGGTAAAAGTCTTTTCTTCCCCAAGTTGCTTGGGCAATTGGAAAAGGCATCAGGATAGCCCAGAAATAACAGACTTCCTGCCTCCAGTTGGGAAACAAATGGGAAAACTTGTCCATCCTGCAAATAAACTCGTGCTGCTGCCCTCACCCAAACCTAGGAAGATCAGAGCAGGTACCCACACACCCCTCCAGCATGGGGGAAGTGTGGGGGCCATGGCAGTGGCTTTCAACTGATGTGATTACATGGAGATATGGACATCGTGCCCTCCTCAGACACAGCTCCATTTTACCTTCTCATGGTTGTTTATCTTTCAAACAGAAGTACGCTCTGTAGCAGAAATGCCTCATTTTAAGTGTTTGTGTGTGTGTAAACACGCTAAAGCAAAGCCTTCTTAAGACAGCCAAATTTGTATCCTTGGATAAAGCAATAGAAGCTCTGTGGAGAAAGGTACAACCTTGGGTCATTTCCTGATGGGAGATGAGAAAGACCATGAAACCTGGTGGCTGCAGTCCTGAATTCCTAATAATGGTAATTAACTTCAACTTGACCTTCCTGATGGACAGATAAGATTGCACCAAATCTTTCCATCAAACCACAGAGTGAAGAAAACACAAGATAAAGCCATTTGTTTCCCTTTCCATGCTGCTGGCATGGTTCATCTTAGCAAAATAAAGGCAGAAGGAAATAGGCTGGAGCTAGGAAGGCTGAGTCCAGCAGGAGGGGGAAAAATAACTTGTGGCTAAAGCATTTGACAAAGGCTGGGACAAGGTAAAGGAAGTGGAAGAGAGGAGAGGCATTTTTGGGGGAACATACTGGACTCCATCTGAAAAAATAGCTGCTATTCCTCCACCATAGCAGCCTCTTGGAGCATTTTCTGCAAAAGAAAAACCATTCCAGCAGGCACATTCTTTTCTTTCCTTAGAAATCTGACCACTGGTACAGCCAACAAGACAACCTCTCTCTTACAGCGTTACAAAACTTTGTCCTGGCTGCCAAACATTCACCGTTTATTTGTACTGAAATTTTCCATTCTTGCTTTCCGTCTCAGACATGTATTTCCTTTTAAATTCTTACAGAAATAGCATCCTTGTGTTCTGAAAGAGGCTTGGGAAAAGAATAGTTTTAACAGTGCAGATTTGTTTTTTCAACCATTCCAGAAAAGGGTAGAAATTCAAGGAGCTGAAGCAAGAACTTTACTTTAGATGAGAGAGAGGACCCAATCCTTTTTTTATTTTTTTTTTTCAACCAGATCCTTGGCTGACCTTATCAGACCCCTCAGGAAACTGTTTGAATTTATCAGCACAAATACCAGTCTTTCTGGGCTACAGCTAACTGATTCCTGTGGTCAATGAGTAGAAATAACCAGCAGACCTTGGCAGAAAACTGGATCCTGCTTTCTTTGATTTTACAGAGGAGCTCACACTCCTAAAACTTGGCAGCCTGGTACATTCCTTAAGATAAAACAGAAATAAAAAAGCTCTCCTCCCACCCTTTCATGACTTTCCTCTTTCTTGCAATATTTGCAGTGTTGTAGCAAGACTATGAAATGTGGTAGGGTACATAAGTCAGGAAAAGATAACTTTTTGTAATATGGTCTCACGAAAATCTGTTCAGATTTTGGGTTTAAGTACAAAATGTCACCAATTTCCATTTCCCATCTGTGACTGGCATAGCGCAGCTTGTGGTTCTGGCCACTTGCCACAACTCCATGACAGTTTTATTTCCATGTGTAAGTTCTGGCCCTGTGTCCTGCCACTTTCCAGAAAACTTTGGTCCAGCTGGTCCTATTGCCAGCTGAGAAGATGTGGCCAAATGTGATATAGGAAAACTCTTTGATTACTGATGTCTAGGTGCATGCATATTTCTCCGTCAAATGAAGTGTTGGATTACTAGAACATTGGCCCATACTACTCTTGTAGTCAGAACAAGTTGGCATGGACTAGATGAGGGGACTACAAAGTGAGTTAAAAACAGGCTGGACAGGTGAACTCAAAGTGTAGAGGTCAGCATTCCAAAGTCTAATGAGAAAACAGGAAGCCACTTAGGAATAACATTCCTCAAGGGATTAATGCCATTTAACATCCTCATTTACAGGAGAAAAAGGAGGCAGAGAACACCTTGAGGAGTTCACAGCAGAGTAGTGGTGGGTGTTCTGGAGGGCAGTGCTGCCATTCAGAAGGACCTAAATAAGCTGGAGAAAAGGGCTGCCCGACATCTCACCAAGTTCAACAGTGACAAGGGCAGAGTTTTTCTGCTTGCCAGTGCAGGCTGGCTGCTGACTGCCCAGGAAACATCTCTGCAGAAAGGCCTTAGGGTCCCAAAAGACTACTGATTGAAATCAGAAGTGCACACAGCAGTTATGTAGGCCAAGGGCATGCTGGACTGCAGAAACAAGAGAGCAAGGAGAGGGATTATTTCCCTCTGTTCAACACACATGAGGCTGCATCTGGAGCATTCTTTCCTGTTCTTTTCTTCCCAGTATACATTCAAATACTAAGTGGGGTACACCAAGAAAATAAGGAATCTGAAGCACTTAATGCATAAGGAAAATTGAGGAACCTGGGTTTGCTCATACTGGAGTAAAGATAGTTGTTGTGGACTTACTTGCTGTCTTTGACTAAAGGGAGGGTTATGGGAGTCAGACTTTTCACTGGGGCCCAAGCTGAAAGGATGAGAAGCAATGGACACAGTTGCAGCAAAGGAAATTCCATCGTTTATAATCTGGAGTGATAAGTGCATATTCCCAAACTCATTCTTCTTGTGTGACATCCATTCTGGGATGACATCCTAGACAGTTTCATTTGGGTGACATCCACCCTGTGGACTCTCTTTCCCACCAAATCTGTCCCCTAAAACCAGTACCTGAGACACCTGAACCCTCCCATTTAATAACCCCGCTCTCTGGGAGCTCAGCCTGCTGATACCTTTTGGTTCAACCCTCCAAATACAGCACAGCAGGACTGAAAGCAGCACAAGTTTCAGGGAAGAATTATTTGATCTCACTGAACCTTTCAGTGTTCAGTGGAACATTGAGGACATTCCTCAATGCCCTAAATGGTTATAATTACAGAGCCTTGAAAACATCTTAACTCCCATGAGATGCTAGTATTTTTGGTGAGCCTGAAACTTTTGGGTGAGCCTGGACGGACTTGTCTTCTTTTGCAAATGCATATTGGATGTGATGTTGGTTAGTTCACCTTCAAAATTAACTCTCTCTTCTCCTCCCTGCATGCTCTGGTTGGAGAAGGCAATTGCAAAGTCCTGCTGTCCATTTTCCTGCCACTGCAAAAATGTTGCATTTTTGTTCTGATGGGCCAAAAATTAGGTGACAGCTGGGACCAATGCAAAATATTGTGTCGTGTTCAAAGAGAAGATGAAAACATTACCTCTTCTGACACCTGTTGTAGATGATGAGCTGTTCTTGCTTCAGTGCTTGTTTGTCCCTTCATAGAATTGTGGGAAATTCAGGGGCTTCATGCTGGGCTTTCAGAGAAACAGAGGAGTTGGCCAAGTTTTTCTTTTGACTTTTAGTCTTTGGTTCTATCTGGGTCACATTTTCCATTATTTCATCTGAAACTGCAATTTCTTCTTTAAGCTAATGCATGTTGAAATTCATAGAATCATTCAGGTTGGAAAAGACGTTTGAGATCACGAAGTCCAGCTGTAAACCTCCCACTATCAAGTCCCACTTACCATGTCCCTAAACTGCAGCAGTCACTAGTCTGTCTCTGACACCTGATACCATATCAAATGCCCAAAGTCTTGCACACACCTGTACACAAACAAAAGGAAATGGGATCCCAGAATCCCTTGCTGAATGTCTCTTAAAATTCACCTCCCCATTTTACATCCCATCTACAGATCAGAAAAGCTCAGAGCATGACCTGTGTGTTGCCATTTTATTCAGTTAAGGGACAGAAGAGGAAGAGCATGACACTGCATTTGAATTCTCTTGTGTCTTTCAGTCAGCACAGCCCTTGTGGTGTGAGTGGCCTCCCTGCTGGTGACAATGTTCCTAAGGCCAGAAACTGTAGATGATAACAATTAAAGGTACAACTCTGTGTGTCTCCACTGATAGCTGGCTCCCAGTTCCTCACAGTGTGCCCCCACCCTCCTAACACGGCAATCACATGGACAGCACTTGATATCCCAAGGATTTGTCCTAGACCCTCTCACCCCACTGTCTTTACCTGGTGAACTGCAGGCATGCTGAGTGAATGCTGCTTCTGTGGGATTCGATACACTGCCATAGGATTTGTTAGGTAATGGTGCAGCTAAACAAAACCCACCTCTTGACAATAATTCACAATGAGTGTGGTATCTCTTCTAGAGAATTCACAATTGTCACTTTCTGCCAATAACAGAAACTCTGATTCAACACTTGCAATACTCTTTCTGGTCTGAGCACCAACATCCATATTTCCTTCTACCTGTGATTTCACACAATGTCAAAAACTTATGCTTCTTTTTCTATTTTTATATAAAGCACTATAGCTAAAATCCCCTTTACCTATTTTTTTTCAGATCCATTTTTCTAGGAATTACTCTTTCTCCTTATGTTTCATCCTTAGTCTTTTCTCTGCAGACAATGTTTCCCTCATCCCAAAAGTCTGCAATAGCCAAGGGAGCTTCTTATTCTTGTGCAGGTCATTCTGCCTCTTTGCTTCCTTTTAAAACACAGCACATCCCACATCCTGCTTTTCTTGCTATTTCTGGTAACTTAAATGTAGGCACTGTTAAGTGTTGGACTATCAGTATGGATTCCATCCTCAAACTCTTCTTTTTTCTTTTCTGTATGAAATTTCAAGGAGGATATATCAGAAGAACTTGGCTTTCCCTGATTATATTTTCTCTTTCCATTTGAATCTTTCTAGTTTTAGAGTTACATGTGAATTACTTGGTTGTATAGGAGCATGAAGCTTATGAAGAACATCCCTAAGAGACTGGGAATTTCTTGCAAGGTTAGCCTGTGGTCCAGCATTGTGCCAGAGAAAACTCTGACATCCAGACAATGGCAAACAAGGACTTTTCCAGGAATTCCATTTTGCAGCATTGTCTTCAGTTCGTCCAGAAACTTGGAGAGATCCTTCCTACTACTTTAACTGATGTGGATTTTTCCTTGTTTTTGCTGATTTAGCCTGATTTCAAAGCAACTGCTTTGGAGTTCTTGTTCAAGGTTTTCTTGCCACTACCCCTTCTTAGTCTTCCTCATTTATACCCTTCCCCAGTTCATGAGCCATGCATTTATGCTGCTCATGGTATAAATCTTGATAGGTATGTCAATATTCCTCATGCAGTTGCTGACTTTGAGAAGGAACTTGCTGTTCATTAGCTGCTTTCTTTACTTTGAATCAAATCTGATGTCTCCTCTTTCTGCAGCATGGACAAAATAATTCAGTTCCTTTGCATGGATTTGCATTTTGCTGTGATTCAATTTTAGGCTGCACTCTACGCTTCTTGTAGGTAATGCTGTTAGTTTTGGGGGGTTTTGTCATGGTTTTCTCCGGGTCTGTCATTCATAAGAATGCCATCAAAAGTGACTCCTGCCCTTCACCAGCTTCATGTTATTTCAGGAACATTTTGGGAAATATCTCCAGCATAGGCAGCATTTTAAGAGGCTCAAAATTGAAATGCTGTCTTCTTAAAGTCATTAACATTCAGCTTTCTTGGTCCAGCCTGAACTGCCTGTGCCTAGATGGAACATTTAGTACATGTAGCATAATTTCTGTAGAAAGCAGATAGGTGATCTCATCTTGGGTCTGTAAAGTGCAATGTTTTACTGCTTTCTTTCTGTCTCAATAGCCTTTGCAGCTACAGATTATGATATTTCTCTCTTTCCCTGTGATTATTGTGAAAAATCATTCCAATGCTTTCTCCATTGGCTCAATTGTCTTTAGCTATGGCACAGGGTCTGCTCCCCAGCCCTCTCTGAGTCTTGTGGATGCCATGGTGTGCGTTCATAATTTTAGGCAGTAGCTGCTCTCTTGCAGGGAAGGGTTGTGTTTGAATCCCAAGGGAACCTGGGATGTCATCCTCAATGATTCCTGCCGATTCAATTCTCCTGCAGCAGAGGAGAAATCATCCATCATTTTCTGCTGCAGCACAGCTCCACTGCTGGACAAGTGCCCCAGCCCAGCCTGGCAGGCACAATGAAACCACAGCAGGGAGCAGCAACGCCCAAGTGAAGAAGCAAGCCTGAGGTTCAGACGGGAAATTGAGAGCCCGTGGCAGGGTCAGGTCCCCATCAGCAGGGTACCAGCCTGGCAGGAACACGACCATAGTGCAGCTCTGGCAACAGCCAAGCATGAGGGAGCTGTGACTTCAAGCAGTTCCCAGCATAAGGAGGGAGGGCTCTCCCATGAAAATATCTCTACAGAGCTTTGCTGGGTATCCTCCACAAAAGCTTCTCCCAGCTCTTCTCTCCTCTCCAGCTCTGACCAGCCAGCTGGTCTGAAGCTGCCAACCAAAATCCTAGGAGAGGGAGAATGCATTCAGGACCCTGACAAACTCTCCATCCCATGTCTTCAAATTCCAGGAAAGCATTTGATTTTCTCTTCTATTAGGCAGACTTTTTTATCAAATTTCAGGGACTTAAGTTTTTTTGTCCCAGGACCAGTTTTCCTGGCATTTTTGTATCACAGCACTGGAGGTACTTGACACCTTGATGTATGTGTGCCTGAAACACTGCATTTCTCTGCTGTGCCAAATGCAGGTGTCTGCATCCTGCCAGCCTCACAGTGGTGTTCACAGGACAGCTCAGGCTGTGCTTCTCCTTTACTCTGTCCTAGAGTGGTAACTGGCCTGCAGAAGGCCATGAGAAGATCCAGTGTCACTAGTGCAACTCCTAGGCCCTACATATCATGGAATTTCATACAGTCATGGAATATGCTAAGTTAGAAGGGACCCATCAGGATCATCAAGTCCAACTCCTGGCCCTACTGGAAGACAGCAATACCACTGCTGCTGAATTGCTGTCCTTGGAGGTGCTCTGCAGTCTGTGGGTGTGGCCAGGTACCTTTCTATCTGCTCAAATGACAAGCTCTCACCTGGACTGAGGAGAGCCAGGTCTGCTTGTTGTTTTGCACAGTGCAATGCATCACACCAATGTCCTGCTGATGTGCCTCAGCCGCTTCCTCCACTTTAACTGCTGGGTGTGGCTCAGGCCCTCTACTTCCCTCCCCTCTCAGCACTGCCTGTGGCACTCTGTTGCCCTTGTCTCTTCATTTTATGAGGTAACACCACCCCAACTTCTTCTTCTAGATGATGCCTGTGCTCTCTGAGCTCCCTCTGTTCAGTTGCTAAATAGGTCTTCATTGCTAATTTTCCTTGCGCCCCTTTCTGGTTTAACCCTGTTAAGACCTTCTCCTTCAGTATACCATTTCTCTCTGTCAAAGCAGAATTTTCCTTAAAGCCTCAATTCTCCACTCAGTACTGGGCTTTTCCTGCCAGTGTTTTGTGCAGAAATGTTTTCCTTTGCTGAGCTTTGTCTCTTTGTTCATTTGCCCTGAGTTTCTCACCAGTCACCACAAAGCATCTGGCTCCAGCCCACCTCTTTTGCTCTTTCCAGAAGCCCCCATACCCCTGCTCTGCTCCCATCTGCTCCTTCCCTCATGTCCTGCTCTTCTCTTATGCAATTCTTGCATTTCTGTCCACATCAGGGAGGGATATAGCATCTCACCAGCTATTACTCAGACATTTAAGTGTGGGTTGCCAGCAAGTGAAACCATCCTGCTCCTGCACCTCCCCATCACTGCATGGCTGGGCACTCAGATCAGCACACTCATCCCACAGACATTTTCCTGGGGTAATTTCCAGCCAAATAACTCAGCTCATCTTATTCAGATCACAGAATCTCATGCCAGGTTCAAGTTGATAAGAGGTAACCAGAAGCCCTCAGGGGAGCAGAAAAAACATGGGACAGCCCCTCTTGTCAGCACTGCAGCATCAGGGTAGCTAAATAGGGCCATGAATCATGCCCTGGGACAAATCAGTGACAAGGAGATGCTATTTGGCTTCTTTGAGCAGCCTGATGACTATCACAGGTCTTTTGCCTTGCAGGAAGAGGTTCAGACATTTTTCTTTCTAAGTAACACTATCAGGGGACCAGAAAATGCCATATAGAGGTAATTATGCTCAAAAGCACAATCAGAAGAAAAAATGTGCCCGCTGGCTCTGCAGGCATAAAGTTCAGTGCCAGCAACAGTAACACAGACCCTGAGCCATAATAAAAGTAATAAATAACCACAGCAATGAGGACTTCTTTTGTTAATCTGGGGGTACTCTGATGGGACACTGCATTGGTGGGGATATAAAATGGGTGTAAAGTCAGAGCAAATTGAAGAATATGGCTCTTAGTCCACACAGGACAAGAACTCCCTAAAATCAGAGGAAAGTCATTGTATTGCTTGGCACCCACCCAAAGTGATTTCATCTTCTGTTCAGGATTAAGATGCATTAATAGCCTGAGGGCAGCAGTTTCCTTGCCAAAAAATGCCTTTCTTCCCCCCCCCATCTCCTGTCTTGTTTTAAATATGAGGGCTTGCAGGTCAGGAGTGAACACTCAGCGAGTATTACTTGAATTATCAAATGAAAGTGCAGCAATATCATTTTCTTTCAAGCAAACACTGACTTAATTAAAATGTGCACTCTGAACTTGGCAAATTTCACATTATTCATGAGAAAGGTATGGGTTTGTCTATTGCAAAGGCAAGCTAAAAATAATCAGAGATACAGAACCAGAAGGGCAGCTGTTAAGAGTAAGGCACTAGAACTTTTCCTGGCAAAGCTCTATCTCCAGGAGTGTCATTTACTCTCAGAACTTTCTCTAGTCCCAACCAATATAGCAAAGCTGGCAAAAGCCTTCATGTAAATGTGATTATGCTGGCCACAAAATCCTTTTGGCCAGAAAGCTATGTTTCTTTGGGGAAACAGCATAACCTGTATGGGCCAAAACACTCCTCCTGACCAAATTGTGCCCTAGGAGGGAATAAGGCTGGAAAGCTAAGTGAAGGCAGCATTCAAAGGCTGCAGTGAGAAAAGTTTCCAGCTCTCAGAGGCCCAGTCCAGCAAATGAGGGGCTCATGCTTTGCTTCTGCCACAGCCTTATAGACTTGTGTTTTCCCACTGAGTGGATTTTTCCATAGCAGGGCTGTGATAGCAGGAGACACATCTGCCAGTGCCTAAATCTCTGTACCACTGTGGGTACTTGTGCAGGTCTCCCTTTGGGTTTCAATAGACAGACTTAGCCAGAATGTGGGACTGGACAGATGGGAGGCCAAAAAAACTGGAGTGCTCAGCACCAGAGGCAGAGCAAAAGTGGCAGCAATTTTCACATTAACAGAACCAAAGCATTTTTACCTTAAGGTTTTGCTCAAAGGACACTGAAAAGAGAGGGAGGAGAATTAGAACTTATTTTGCATATCACATTAATAAAAGTCTGTACACAGACCAAAGAGATGACTTACCCTTTCTCCTCCTTCCAAACTCCTTTCTGTTGCTTTCCTCTTAGACTGGATATCTATTGATCGGTGAAGTGACATCTCAATATAAAATTTGCCTTCTCTCCACTGCACCTGTCATTCTCTGGAAGGTTGATCTGAAAATACAAAGCCACATTAGTGATCTGAAAGTCTTAAGCAAGATGTTTCCTGTCTTACCTGTGTAAATTTGGGTCAATCTCATCTGCTTCAACACACCTACTTGATAGCTGATGGAAGTCAAATATCTGCCTATACGTGGGCAGTGAAAGTTGGCCAGTTTGCAGTACATCCAAGCCAGTTCAAGAGCAAAGGCTTTCTTCTGAGATGACATGATCTGCAATCCTCCATGCAGGTAAAGCAGGAGAGAAATCTCCTAGCAGTAGATGAAAACTGGTCTGCCTGCTTAAATTATGCCCTTATCCCTACCTTGGAAGAACTGGAGGAATTCTTATAAAAGATGCTTAGAGAGAATATGGTAGTTGGGAGCAGGATGACCAGCAGCACACTGCATCCATTCCAGAAGCCCTGCTAAAAAACATGGAGCTGTAGCAGGCCTGGTGGGGACAGGGGAACTGTTGCTGTACAAATACGGCACTGCAGAGACTGTTTGGGACAGCAGAAAGTTATCTCTGACCTAGGGCTAAGTATAATAGCGTGGCCAGTGGTTGACACCAGGTCTATATCAGGAGACAGTTCTTTCAGAACAGGAGCTCCAGGAATAGCTTCTGCAATATGGTCTGGGTACCACACAAGCACTGTGCAGCCTTGCTACACCATCCTTCTCTGCTGGGAATCATCTGTTCATCTCCAGAGAGACATTCTCTTTCATCTGCCTGCCTCTCCACAAAAGAAATGGGAGTGTGTGAGGAATTTGGTGCATCTATTCTGTGTTGAGTTGAATAAAGAGGAGCATTTGTCTCTCCTCTGGAAGTACCATCTGCAATGGATGCCTGCCTCGAAGACACTGTAAGACTTTGGGAGGTGTTTTGGAAGAAGTATGGCCATTAAGCAGAATAAAGTATTTTCATTGTAAGGAAGATTTCAACAAAGAGGAAGGTAACCAACCTCCAACTACAAAATAAAACAAGGTAAAACATGACTAAGAAAAGAGACAAATTTTATCTCTAAAGCTATCCAGAAGGAGAGAATTCAGATTGTGCATTGAAATCCCTGAAGGCTCATCCCAGAAGCAGATTAGTATAGGTACCCTTGTAGAATGAAAATAGAATAGGTCTTCAAGTGCTTGCTGAAATAACATGCACATAATAGTTCTCTTGGGGCATCCAGGTTTCAACAAAATGCTTATCTTGATTGAGGAAGAATCTGAAGGTCAGAATGGGCAGAGTGCCATGTTCCTATGGAGGACTCCACATCTGATCCTGACAGCCTGGAACAGCTGGAGGCAAGGGAGATAACATTGTGGTTGTAGCTACAACCTTAAAAAACTGTGGTACAAGTGAAGGCCAGTGGACTATGCCATTGGCAGGATGTGAGAGAAGAAGACAGTATGAAACCAACTCTGAGTCTTTCAAACATCTCATTTCATAGAGGACAGGTAAAGAAAGCTCTGCTTATGTGTCACTAGTATCTCAGAAATGCAATTGAGAACCAGGATCCTGTTGGGCTGGATGCTGCTCAGAGGACAGAACCCCTGCTATGGGTTTCTGCTGGGAGCTGAGAGCATCCACTCTGTGTCAAGGAAGCCTATGGCCAACGTGTCCCTATGTTGTAGATGGGTAGCAATTCCATCTCACTTATTGGAAGCTTTGTACTATTTTTTGAGGCAAGACTCTCCCTTCAGCAGCTATCCCAGGGACTTCTGAGGGCTGATTTTGTGAAGCAGTATCAGGCTGCCATAGCTGGATTCACTACTGAAAGCTCTGCATAGAGCAGATGGGGCCAGAGCAAACATTAACACTGCTCAAACAACAGCGAGTCCAAAAAATCAGGGGCAGGAGAAAGAGAGAGCCTTCTTACAGCAGCAGTTGACTGCTGGCTCTCCTCCTGCCTGCCTTCCTACCACAGTCAGAGACATCCAGCTTTGGCTCTAGGGCTGGCAGGCCACTGATTATGGAACCTGGCTGCTCCTTGTCACCAGCCTCTTCTCCAGGCTGTGCTACTTGTTAAGGTTGTAAGAGAGCTGGGACCTTCAATAGCAAGAATGTGTACCATGCTTGAATGCTCTGCCATCCTTGCAGGTTTGCCTGGCTTGATATTTCCAGTTGGGTGAAGCAGAGATGGTTTACATAATCTGATCTCTATTTTCCCTTTTTTCCCATTTTTCTTGTTGAAAAGCTTATCAGCCCTTGTTGTCTTCAAGGTGAATGCTAATCCTGTAACCTGCTACAGATACTGTTTGTGATGAAATGTCACCTATGTAAACTTATTCTGCTCAGACCATGCAGAGTTTGGTTCATGGAGACTTGCATCTGCACTGGGGAGGCCAGAGGGTTATCAAAAGAGAACTATCTTCCAAAAACCACCACAAAATATGCCAACCAGTGGCACTACAGAGTGAAAGGAGACCTGCTGGAAGCTGCTGCATGGCAAACAGATGAGTCTCCTGCCTTGACCCCAGCATTGCCTCTGGGCAATGTGATGGTGAACAAAGGTCTTCATTGTCCCTCCTTGCAAGGGAGGGTTGTGTCTCTCTCAGAAGCAGAACTGCCTATTGTCCTCACCAATGCTTTAGCCAAGAGATGGCTGACTCCAGGGCCATCCAGGAGTTGCATCTCTGTTATTAAATAAAACAGAATGAAAGATTCAAGGGCTGTGGGTCATGGGCAACAGTCATGTCAAGCCACCTAAAATCTCCACCCGGACAGGGTGGCTCTGTTCAATCACCTCTTCCCTGTTGGTACATCTGTAGACCTGGAGATCCTGCCAAACACCAGGAAAGGTGCTACCTATATTCATGCAATAAGTTTTTCAGAGCCTTAAAAGTGAATCCTGAGCTTGATCCCAGACCTGTCCAGGGGGCTCTGATGTGAACAGAAACTGTCACCAGCCTCAGGGTTGATCAGTTCATAAGGAAATAATTTGTAACTGCCTCTCCCCAAGTTCTCATTTAAATGGTATCCAGTCCTTTTCCAGGCTGGAGCTGACTGGCACAGGCCAAAAAGGTGGCCAGGGAACATAACCATTAAATCATACAGAAGTCGAGCTTTGCCAGTATAGACAAAGCCTCTGCTAACACAGCTGTCCAAACCTGGTGCACTACTGCAGGGGCTCTGACTGACTGGTAGCCCAGTTCAATCAGCCAAGGGCAAACCATGTCCCTGGAAGCAAGCCATAACAATGAACAGAAAACATGTTTAAAAGAAATCTAACTCAATTTAAAATTTATAATGTTGGGCTGTGTGTGTGTTAAACCAGGATCACTCAGCACAGGCAAGGCATAACAAATATCCCTGGCTGAGGTGCCATGAGATCTTCTGGAAGCCTGAAGCTCATTTTATTCATTCTTCTCTGTGCAGTAGCAAAACCATATGCCAAGTGCTAGCTGCAAATTGAAGTGTCTAAGCTCCCTCCTGGGCAAGGGAAATGTCCTAGCTTTGTGAACAAAGGCATTGTTTAAGACTGGAAGCAGGATGGAACATTTGAAATAAGGAACAACTCCAAAAATATGTCTTCTTCCTTCAAATTTTATCTTTTGCCTCACAGTCAGTGCAGGCTTGGGAAACAAAAGAAGAACTTCTACTCAGGCAGTACTCCTACTTCTCCTCTGAGGGATGTGAAGAGCTGCTTTTGCAGAGACAGAGGAGAGGTAGACCTTTTGCACACTGCTTCATCAACATCTGCTGATGCATTTCATCCCTCAGCTCTGCTAAGCTCACTCATTCAGTACAGAGGCAGATGAAAGGTGGGAGCACACTGGTACTGCTGAGATTCACACCAGTGGAGTAGTTACAACTTTTATCCTTCCTCCAGCCAAGCAGTCTGGGGGATGGAGGCACTTGCAGATGGGGCTCTCTAGGCACTGCACACCTCTCCTCACCATCCTGTTACACCACAGAAGACAGTCCTTGAAGAAGAGTTACTTGACCCTTAGATCACAGTACCATAGAATGGTTTTGGTGGCAAGGGTCCTTAAAGACCATCCAGTTCCAATCCCTCTGCTGTGGGAGGGGCACTTTCCAGGGTTCCTAAAGGACCACGAAGGTAATTTACACAGTGCAAAGGACTGAAGCTGATGTTTCCAGTGCCATATTTGCCTTTTCACAGCTGAAGCATGTGAAAACGGCTAGACAGTTGTGTGAAGTTTCTTTCAAAAGTTGAGGGTGTCTTTTGAGAATGAGAATGTGACATGACGTTGCAACATCCCCTAAATAACAAGGATTTAAAGCTGCCTAAGATGAGCACTTCTGCATTTTGTTCTCATCTAATGAGGACATAATAAAATATAGGAGTTTATAGGAGCCTATAGTCTATCAGACACTAT
Source organism: Certhia americana (assembly GCA_018697195.1). NCBI lineage: Eukaryota > Metazoa > Chordata > Aves > Passeriformes > Certhiidae > Certhia > Certhia americana. The sequence goes on from CM031857.1 coordinate 25,385,197, forward strand.
ACAGAAATCTCTCCTGATGGGTGGATATTGTTTACTAAGCCACCTTCTGATATAAACAGACTGCCCATGAGTGACTAGTCTGGCACCAAAATGAGTGTTTTAGTGTAGCTGAAGTGTGAGTTACAAGTAAATGAATTCTAAGATATTAAAACCCTCAGCCACGTCACCTCTCAGACAGAAAAACCTCCCAGCATCAGGCTGCTGCTTGTGGTCCTCCACTGCATAGAAAAGAAGCATCTTTTACAAAATCATGTTTCCCCATCAGCTGCAGGGAAAGAGATTTTCCGTATCTTTTGCTACTGCATTGCTGCTATGATCATACAGGGACCAATGAACTGAGACAGTATTTTAATATGTAGTTATAAAAAATCTTTTTGCAAGCTGAATCTACGTAGGCCAGATGTCTGTTTGGGTTGAAAAGGCCAGCTTTAAATATATTATGAAACAGACAAATAATTTAAGGGATTAACTTACTGATGCATGTCACAAAAATACAGTCTCCAAACAACACACATTTATGCAAAACTGAAGAATAGACTAGAAACTGAGAATTACTTTTCTAGGAATTCAGAATCCATAGAAGTTTCTTCCACATGGCAAGGATAGCTTTTGCTCCTTGTGCAAAAAGAAAAGCTTAAAGTCCTCTTCCAAACAGCAATTTTTTTCATCCTGCTAGTGCTTACAAGAATTTCCTAATTTTTGATTTCTTGAAATTTCTGTGAGAAACGGAAAAATTAGCAGCACTATCATACAGATGAGCACAAAATTCAATTGCAAAGCAATTTCTATTACTATTAATTTGTTAAAATTATTTTTGTTCACTTGCTGTTTAAAAAGTTTTGTTTGAATGGCAAACAAATAATTAGGGGAACATAAGTTTTCTGGTCTTTCAGTTTGGATTTGACAACATTCCTATTTCACTGCTGGAACTTTGGCAAATCTTTTATGAACCTGATCAAACTTCAGGCTTTGTATTCCTACTTGAAAGCAAAAATAAAACAGGAAAAAACCCAATGAGACAACAAGCCAACATTTTAGGCTGTTAACATATTTCTGAAGAAACAAAATGCCCATGACTGTGAACTCGGTTACTGTTCCTGGCACACCTATAAAATAAATCTCAATCTATTTTTTTATCATTTGAAAACAATGCTTCCTGGTCCACTGGGTTTAGTGAACTGTACATCCTGCTATGCATAGAGCTAAAGAAATAATTTCTCAGCCAACAGACTATTGCACCAGCCTTCCTTGGTAATTCATTTTAGGTGTTGTGACTAACCATAGAGTCTCCTCACACAAGCTGTTTTAATTGTTTCAAAGACTACTATTCACATATCTAAGCTCTCCTGAGCTCTCCACAACAGAAAATCCTCATAAGCACCTAAATATAACATCCAAGCACAGACAGGTCCATTAGGTGAAATATCTTTTCAACCACAGCCACATGCAAGCTTTTTCAGCTATCTATGGACATGTTCCATGTCCCTGCACCATCAGGAACAAGAGTTATACCAGGTACCAAGCTCTTGGCTTGCTTAGGTGAAAAATGGAGACCAAAGCAGAGAGATGCCTTGTGATGAAAGTGTCCTTGCTCTAACGCTCCATTCTGCTGAAAGGTTGAAGGTTCTGAGGCAGAAAGGGGAAAACTGCGTGAAGTTTTTAACTTGGAAAATCCTCTTAAAGTTAGCAGGTTTTAAGGTATTGAACTACAGGTAATGGTAACTTGCCACTGTACTGATAAGGAAACAGGTCTGGGGACTTTATGTTCAGGAATTACTTTCCTCTCTCTATCTCTTCCTAACTCCACACACAGATTCCTGGCATGACCCTGTGTGGCTGGCACCCAACCATGTGCACATGAAGATGCAGGAGGGGAGAGTCCAGCAGCCAAAGCTTTCCATGAGAAAGGGTGCTGCTGACTCCTCTAGTGGCAAAGCTCACTAGGAATAAGAAGTCAGCAGGATTTTTGTGGAGGATATGTATGCCCAGAAGCAGCAGCATCATTTTATTCAGGATTCAGGAAGTCTGCAAACTGAGGATCCCCTAATTTCAGTTTCAAGATCGCTTCAGGAGGTTTGGATGTGCCTGTGCTGCACTGCATCTGCAGCACGATGGAAAGGGATGGTCAGTTGCTCAAGCATCATACAGGTGCTGTGATGAGGTAGCTCACATAAAGTGTTTTGCCACACTCCTCTAGGCTAAAAGCAACTGTAAGAAACTCATTCTTCAAGGATAAAATATTCACAGTTTGATAAACAGCTCACTCACCCTAATCACAGGTGTTATTGTCAAAATCTATTTGGACTGTGCTCTCCCTGCAAGCAGGAAAACTCCTCTGCCTTCCTTTCTCTCATATCTGAATCTGAATCAACCTAACCTTTCAGTATGAACTATTAGGAGCTTCCCAAGTCTGCTGTGTGATGGACTTGTTATAAAGCTCTGAGAGACAGATTGGGTATTGAAGCACTCAAATGCTGACAGCCCTGGCTGCATACTTTGAGCTGCAATAGCTGTGCTTGGCAGGGAACATGCCCTTATTGAGTAGCTGGAGGATTCCTCCAAAATCTGCCATCCCACCTGGACAATGGCATTCTCAGCACAGGCTGGCCTCTTGACTTCAGCAGGGAAATCCTGACTGCAAGGAGGGACCCCACCTCACACGGGATCTGCTTGAATTTCAAGGACAGTACAAGCCTCATCAGAGGCCGGATATTTTGGCAGGGGTCAGAGCATACAGACTGCTTTGCTGTCCTTGAACCGGATATTTGACAAGGTTTTAAACGTCTCCCTCTCCTGTTCTGCCACCAGAGGGCACGGCTCCCCGCTCTGCCAGGAGACGGATCAGGCTGCAAGGACAAGGGGATTGCCTGCTGGAGAAGTTTGATGGCCTTTTTCTCCCACCTTCCCTATACCCGCATTTCACACTCTTGGCTGGACCTGAAATCCTGAAGAAGAAAATACCCTGAGAACTTTAGCCGAGGTGAAAGGGAAGGCAGCTGGCTGTCACTTTGCATGGCTTGAGAAAACATCTGACACGTCTCGTTCCTGCGTTGAGCCCATTTAGAAGCAGCTCTGCCAACACGCCCTGTTTCCTGTTTCAGCTGTGCCTCGTTTGCACTGTGCTACAGATTTGTGCAGCAGCCACAGCCCTCCCTCAGTGCCACCGAGGCGTCAGGCAAAGCCTGGGCACACGAGGGTGAGGCTTCCTGCAGCTCTTGACCTGTGGGAAGCAAGCTGGGTAGTGAACCAATTGCTCACTCCTTCTTCACAGCCATTTCAGAACTACAAGATGCAGGGCAGAGAGTAATAGGACAGTGACCTTTTTCTGTAATGACCATTCAGTAAACAGCACATTCTATTTTATATCTTCTCCAATAGTCACTGCCAACACAGTGTGACAACCAGCATATCCTCGCCTGTGATGTGACAATAGAAATCTAACCACAGCAGCCACAGGTTTGAACCTTTTTCATCCTTATTCATTTTTTACCACAAATAAAACATGGCTAAAATACAGGATATTAGTGATGCCTTTGGGAAGTCAGAGTAAGGCGAGTTAAGAAACACTGACAGTAAAACAATGAAGAAACACCGAATGCATGGTAATTTGCACTAGCTGAGGTTCAGACCTACTCAATTTACAGTGAGGCTTTCCAACAGCCATTGGGAAACAAACAAACAAAAAAAAAAATTAAGCTTGCAGCAAAGCTGTTAACCTTTTCTCTAAGAAAAACACTTCAAAACCAGCATGGCCTTTTTGATGCTGTGTGAGAACTCATGACTAATCTCCTAGAAGTATTTCTCACTGACGAGTGTTCATTCAGGAATTTTTGCAAATGTTTTAAGTTGTGAAGGGCTGGGAAATTACTTGCACTTCCTCATAAGACATATATGCCTTCTAAGACATAAGCACCATTTCCAACAGTGGTATCTTTTCTGGCTTGATGATTAGAATAACCAAACTCTGGTTTTGGACATTAAAAGTCAGAAGAAAAAAAACTAAGTTAGTGAAACCTTTTGGTGTAGTTTGATGAACTAAGATTCTGTTTCTCCCTAGTTAATACTAGAACAAGATGCATACAGTGTTCAGATGCAAATATGTATGGAGTTATAAATAACTGTAATTTTCATCCATAAGAACCAAAGTCCATGCAAAATAGACAAACATGATTTTACCAAAGCAGCTACATATTATTCAGGAAGAAATAGAGTAAAACTTATTTTTATATTTTTGAAGACACAAATGGATATTGGAAGATACTCTGAATTGGAGTCTAGTAATTCAGTGGTAAAAGCATAAATAAAAGACAGCCTAAGATATTGCTGTGTATAAATGCCAAGTGTTGGAGCCTGTTGTGCTGGAAAAGGTTAGGAGTTTGAAAGCAGTGATATAGGACATATAATTCTCCCAAGCAACCAAGATTGTATTCTTATGCAAATGATTAGACTACTAAAAATATCAGGCAATTGAAAGCACCAGCTTTATATAAGCAGAAATACATACAAATCAGCATTCCATGAGGCTAACCAGCAAGCACCAGCAGGTCTTTTATGGGTGTTTTAAACATCTGTTTTCACCCTCTCTCCCTGACAAGTTGTCTCTCTACATGTACCAGATGCTTTCAAGGCTGTGGAGCCAGCCCAGGAGAGTCAGAAAGGGAAAGTCAATTATCATCAGTGAAGAGGAGCACAACACGGGTGAGGTGTGCCTTCCCAGGAGACTGGTGGAGTTCCTCCCACAGGACACAAAAAATTTGAGCACTCAAACTGTGGGCTGCAGAAGTCCAATGCAAGGTCTCCAAGGAAATTGTGGGCAGCTGCCCATGGTGCAACATAGCTACTACTCTTCCTCCAGGCTTGACCTCCAGATGGCAAGGTGTTTTGACTTTTAATAATCCACCACAGCTTGGACCTGGCAGTGTTATTTTCTTCTCTTTCCAGCCCTCCCACACATTGTATCTCTTTAACCTGTGTTGGCTACCAGACCAAGCAGGGGAAGATTGCTTTTGTTCTTCTTCCTTTTGGCCTTTGTGCAGGGCCAACACCAGCTTGTCCTTTCTAGGGAAGAGTCTTTAATTTCACTCCTAGTAAGACATCTGAGAGCCCTCTGACAGGGATCCCTTGGGACAGATCCCTGAAGCTCTCTCTCTTCTGGGCTTGTGATCTTAAGTATTCAGTGTTGCTACACTGGGCTCTGTGTAAATAAGGCTTGTGTATTTGAATTTTCCCTCTGTGTTGTTTTCTTTAGGAAAGTTAACAACAACTGGAAGAGTTCTATTGCAACCCCGATATTATTTTCTGAACCAGAGGCTTATTTTAACACTGTACCCAGAAACAACAGCAAATTCCTCTAGAAGTAATAGCATTGCAGCTTCTTTAAAGCAAATTTTTGGCAGCAGCTATTTCTACCCACAGAATGCAGCTCAGGGTTAAGAATGAAGGTGTAGAAGAAGGATTACTTATCACAGCTCTGTTTTGCTCAGTGTATTCTTTTATAAACTATATTTTTTCCCTTTAGAAATTTTTCTTTGGGCTGAACCCCAGCATACTAGTCAGAATTACTTCTATCTACTTTACTGCTGCAGCCAAGATGTATCTTGAAAACATATATCAAGTTTTGCATTAGATCAGAGATCCCTTCTTTTCTGAACCCTTCACTGTTTTACTAGCTTGGGACTGCATTGCTCAAACCTCCTTCCCCATTCAGCTGAGAGCATAATTATTAGCTACCTAGTGGGAAAGTAGTCTAGAACTCAATAAAGAACATCAGTTTTGCTGATGCAAAAAAATATGTTTAATACTGCCTAAAAATGTACGGAACTTGTTTTGACTCTTGGTCTCTGCAGAGCAATGTGAACCCTTGTAGAAAAGATTTTTTTTCATAGGAAACAGTTTTGCTGCATCACTGCTATTCACCTCCTGCTTTCTGCAGAGCTTCACTGATTTCAGCTCAAGAATGGCAGCTGAAGTTTCTAAAAAATAACAACAACAACAATAATAATAATAATAATAATAATAATAATAATAATAATAATAATAATAATAATAATAATAATAATAATAATAATAATAATAAAAATAAAAATAATCCTCTTGGAGCAGGACTCCAGCACACCTGCAGCACACCTACCTGACCAGCACATGCAGAGTCTCAGGAGGCTTTGTTTACTTGTGCGGAAAGGAGCAACCTAAAGTTACTTTGTAAAGTGAAGCAGCAGCTATGGATAATTGCTAAGAAAAGACATAAGATTTGCTGTTTACCACTGCATTTCTGCAGTTCTAAAACCGAATCAGCTGTGTTGTCAGGAGCCAGCATTTTCTGGATACCTTATGCTATTATGCTGTAGCCTTTGCTATACTCAGGGGGCACAATGCAGTAGGAATTGATTTGATAAAGCACAGAGAACCAGCAGCTTTTGCTGAAAGGAGTTTTCTTATATTTTTATCATGATGATATAGCTGGGTTCGGTTGAAAAAATTTATTCAAAATAACAAAACCTGAATTGTTTTCTTTTTCTTTATCCCTCTCACTTTTCCCCTCTTGTTTACTCCTCTGTTTCCCTTAGCAACTGGTATAAAGAAGAGAAAAGGAGGTGAAAAACAAATAAACAATTTTTTTTTTAATGGAAGGATGAGCAAGTGCTTCTGTTTCTGTCAAAAAACCCAGAAATGTTGCATCAAAACAGCAAATATGTGAAAATGGTTGTTGAGGGAAATTTTGTCAGACTATTTTTATTGGTGTTTTTATAACCATAATCATTATCCCACTGTGTTTCCAGCACTACATCCTACTGCTGGGAAAGACTGATGACTTGTTCAGAAATCCTGGACAAGATCCAAAGATTTGAAATCCTCAGACAGGGTCAAGCCATAGGAGCAGGAAGGTGCTGAGAAATGTTGCAAATGCAATTCCAGCTGTTGGGTTGTTGATTCTCTTCTCCTGTCCTAAACTAAAGATCACCTTTTCCTCATCACATACTGGCCTTTCACTGCCACAGAGCACAAACAACAAGCAACTTGCAAGCAAAAAAGTAATTTTTACCAGAAGAAATCACCTTGAAATATCTATGCTCTGATCAACTAATGTTCTGTCCCAAGGGACGCCCAATCCTGGCTGTTCTATTCTTCCAAGAATAAGGTATTAGGCAAGGACAAGCCAGTGTTAACAACATGATCAGCCCTAAACTCCTGGGGACATCCCTCTGCATGCTGTGCCCCATGGTCACCACCCTAGGGCCATGAGCACGGCAGTGCCCTCTGTAGGAAACTGTTTAATTCAGTCCTGATCAAACCTGTGACTGTCCAGACTCTGTGATCAAGAAATACTTTTGCACCTTTGCTTATGAACAAGGTCAAGATAATGCAGTGAGTGACAGCTTCTCCCTCCAAGAGGTCCCAGGGAAGAGACCTTTCATCACGGCATCACATCTTGCAGTTGTGTTCCTGTGCACCATGCACAGCACATCTAAAAAGTCTGTGTGAGCAGTATGCTACGTGATAGGCAAGTCAGAAGAACTTGTCTCAAACAGTCAAAAATCGAGAAAGCTGGTGCCAGATACAATATAGGTCCACTCAGAGAAGAGAGAGGTGCTGGTATTTGGAAGAGGTTGTGCTGCAAGAAAATAGGATAAAAATCCATAACCTGTCAACTCAAGTTGTCAACTGCCTGACAAATGCCAGAGGTGGGATGATACAGCCATAGGTAACTCTGCTCTGAGACTGCTCTGCAGGTCAGAAAGACATTTTCTATCACTGCCTGAAAAAAAGGCAGCATTGCTGTCACCCCTGTGATGCCTCTGCAAAAACCATGTCTAAGAACAAGGAAACCAAAGCTTCATAAAATTTTGCCGATCTTAAAAAATATGCAGGAGATTTTCAAGATTGGGGCTCAGTTTTCCTGCTTTGTTCAAGCTCTTTCTATGGTGAAGTGAAACAAGGAAGGGTCAAGGAGTCAACGCAGCCCCACAAGGCAAAGCAAAGGGATGGGAAATGGGGTCTTGCTCTTTGCTGGGAAGAAGTTATGTAACTGTAAAGAAAAAGCACTTTAACTTTGATTACTCTTGTGCTGTGAGTGTTTTATCATATTTCAAATTTTCATTTGCATTTGAGACAGATTTTAGCATATTAGTTTGTCTCATGAGTATATCCCAGACATTCTCAATTCTTCATGAGAAGGACTATCCTGGAAAGAATTAAGCAGGTCGAGAGGCGAATCACCCTTTTTCTTTCAGTTGCTGAGATGTGTTCAGTCCTCAGGGAAATTACAGAGAAATGCAACCTCCCTATTAACTGGTCCAGCAGAAAAAGCACCTCAGACATTTGTGAAAGACTTATACAGACATAACAGCACCAGGCTTTGCAATTTCCCTTGGAGTCATTCTGCTTGTGACTTTATTCTGTGGGCAGCTCTGGTCACTGCAGGGACAGGTGGACTATATTGGAAACAGGAGAGGGCTGCCTCCCTGGAGCTTGCAGCAAGACCAGGACAGCAACAGAAGGTGGGGATACCATGTCTGCACCTGAGTCACAACAAACTCTCTCCTGACAGTGTGCTGCACACAAAGGAAGGAAGGATTCACCATGAAAAGCATTAGTACAGAGATTGATGGGCCCTTCTCCATAGCCTTCACCATGATACTGGTCTGTAAAACTAAAAAACTGGTTTGTAGAAACTGAGTTTGATCAGCCCCCCTGTGCTGAGGAGAACCAGCAAGCAGTATGATGGCTGCTTGCAATTCCCTTAGCTTCAGGCCCAAAAAGATTCTGATATAATTCAAAGCAAAGGAGGAAGAACTTTGAATGCTCCTGTTCCTAATGTACACATTGCTTGATTCAAAGAAGATGAGAAGAATCAGGGAGCAGAGTACCAAAAAGTCATTAGTTGCCATCTGTCAAGCATTTTGCAAGTGGCTGCCACCACAACTGGATCTACTTTTAAAGATGTTTGGATGAAAGTGAGAGAGATGTGTCCAGTAGAGAGCAGGGGAAAGACTGAGCAGCAAGTGAAGGAGGCAGAGGAAGTTGAAGTAGATTGAGGGAGTAAAGAGCCCCTCAGCAGTGCTGAGAGTATGGGAGAACAGGATCAGGTAGGGCTAGAATATATGCAGGTGAGTATAAAAGGTGAGTAGGAAGGAATCAGATGCATGTCAAGGGATGGAGTGGGGGGCAGCAGGAGAGCAGGAAAAGTACTGTGTCTTAAGAGTCCTGCAAGGGTTTCTACACCACAAGTAGAAATCTTCCCTTTAAGGATTGAAATCACAATTACACTGGTTGAATTAGGGAGTTATGGCACTGTAAGTAGAAGTGGTTGAGCAAACCCCTTTGCTAAGAGGTTATCTAGAGAAGTATGGAAACATTAATTTAGGAAGCAATTTTTAACCTTGGCAGCTGTCTTACCCGGTCTCCCCAAAAAGGCAGGTGAAACCTGATGGATACAGGGTTCTGCAATGTTAAGGCATATTTCTTGTTTAGTGAATGTTCCTGGTTTATACAATGATAACAAGAGTCCAGGGACATCACTGCTCTGCCTTTCTATCTCTATGGGTCAGAATTTTAAGTTCTAGTATTGCCATGATTTTTTTAAAAACACTGAAATACCCAGTCTGGACATGGTGTATTCTTTTCCACTAGCTGGCATTCTGCAGCAACAGCCTCATTTGTATTCTGTCTTTTACTTGAGCAACGAAAAAAACCACTCTGCATTGCCACAACTAAGTCCTTCCCCACTGCAATACAGAGATTGCCAAACAGTCACACTAAATTCAACATGTTCCCACTACCATATTTTATTCATACTGATGGTCTGCTTCACAGTGTGTTCCCAAAGACTTGATTTAAAATTTAAGCTCCAGACTTCTAAAAAAAAAAATAAAGCAAAACAAAGTGAGTATCTTTTTCTACATAGCAGTACAACAGAGCTGCTTCTCCTTCAAGGCTCATCTATCACAGATTTTAGGCAGGAGGGTTTTTTTCCCCACACAGGGTTGGAGTGTCTTCCTGTACAAAAGATAAATTTGTAACTTCTAAAAGAGTTATTTTCTATAAAGGTCTACTTATTTTTCAAGTTAAAAATTAACTTTAGGCAGTGGACAAGTTTTGGACCTGATGATATCACAAAGTGAGGATTCCTCCAAGATAATGTTCTTAAGCGGGCTCCACCTTGACAGACCAAACCAACTCTTGGGCACTGTATTTCTATCTCAACAAGCAGGAGTGGCTACGTCTGTTGGGGATTAAAATTTCCCTGGCCCCTCCTGGCTGGATCTTCACACAGCAGCTTTTTCTTTACACTCTGATTCTGTTTGTGAAAGAAAATCCAGCTAAAATCATCAGGTAACTTCAAGTAAGAAGTTGTAGGGAATCTGAAAATTTTGTGGGCCAGAGACATTTTTCATAGGGCTCTCCTTTGCTGTCAGCAAGTCCAGCATTTCACCCGTGGGTCTGGGAAGAACTTACAGGAGCATCCTCCTTGGGCAATGAAAGGCTGTATAACATTTTGCTCCAAGCTACCCAAGCCATGGCACTCTGTCACACAGCGGATACTCAGGGAGCTGGAAAGTATCTGTGCTACACTGAACTCTTTCCACAACCCATGGTGAAAAAATGTATCTCCAAGGGATGGTTCATAGCCTCTCAGATGTTTCAAGGATAAGAGGACTCAACATCTGAAGCTCTCCCCATCATGTCAGAGAGAAGCAGGCAGAGTTCACAGCAGGCATCTCTACTTTTCTGATACCTGAACTGAATGAGGCAGATCTGTCATTTCTTTTGTGGGCAGAGCAAAACACCTGCAGAGAAATGGGGAAAAAAAGAAACACCAGTTTCTGGTGATGGCCTGTGTCAGGAGAAGCAGGCCAGAAAAGATGCCTCTCCTTATGCTGTGTGAGCCATTTCCTGCAACACTTGAGATTCTTCTCACTGACTCCTATTAGCAACTGCTTCGTGAATTTTTACTGGCAGCCATCTGAGTTCACCCTCGGCACTACATACAATCCCCACAGCCATGAGGTTGAGCACTGCTCCTTGAGTGACAGGGCAGTCCAGGAATGGCAAGAATGGGCTGAGATGGGAGCCAGACAAGGAGATGAGGGCAGGTCCAATGGCAATAACCATAACCAGCTGCAGTCCAGTGTTGTCCAGGCAAAGCCAAAGTAATAAGGAAGGCCTGAGGCCAAACTAGGAACTCGAGCCAAGCCTAGATACCACACACATTTCACACAGTTCAGGCCAGCTCTAAGGCAAAGATCTCAGCTTTATGCTGCACCTGAGCCAGGTGGAGGGTGGTTGGAGCAATGACAGCAAGGCGAAGTACTCCAGTTCCTGACAGGCATTGTCAGGAAATGACAAAGAGGGGAAGTCTGGGAACAGTGTTAGCCCTCAACTGGCTAAGCACTTCTAACACTTAACCAACAACTTACCCTCACATGTGCAGGATATATTTCAAATTCCCAGACCTATTCCTCTCCCACTTTCCATTGATATGTAACTATCAATAGTTTCTCGTGCGAGGAGCCAGAAGCAGAGGGAGAGCTAAGAATATAACACTACTAAATGCTACAATCAATGACCTGCAAAGGAGTGGAGAAGAGATGCTGGTTGCCAACTTGTCCTTCTCTCACCAGGGCTGCCCAGGAGGCACCAGCTCCCTGGCTGAGGCAGCTCAGCCACAGCTATAATTCAGTGTGAGTCGAAAGTTTTATTTCGACAGGAAAAGCTGAAACAGCAGAGGGCTTCTTGCCATCGTCTCTGGACAAGCCAAGGAGAGGCAGGAATGGTTTGTTTAATGCCATGTCTCATTATTCCTGGCACTTCATGACTCATTAAATGTCCTAGTTTTGTAACTAACTCCTGCTGAGCTCAACATTTGATACACATTTATGGGTGGCCTGTTGGCTGTACTAACAATTCATAATTCCCCTAACCATCTTAACTCCTTCCTTTGCATGCTAGGCTTCCTTTAAACAACTATAAGATAAAAACACTGTGGACTTCAGTTCTTGACACAGAATGAATTACATGTGTCTGGACAATTTATTAATATAGCTATATGCTGCAGTTAGATACACCCATTCTGAGTTCAAATAAACTGTGCTGGATTCTAATGCTTCTTACGCTGCTCCCCTTCTGTATCCATTTGGCTTTTGCCATGGATATATCCACGCACATGGATGCTTGATATTGATGCCCCTTCAAAAGAAGGTCAACAGCACACTTAGTATTTATTCACTTGTATAGAATGAGAACAGGTGCCAAATGACCCTTCTTGACCATTACAAGTGGGAATTAGAAGTAAGGGGCCTCTGTTCAAGAACCTTCTTGTGATATGAGTGATTTTGTCAGCTTCCCCCATTTTCCAGCTTGCTTTCTTTGCAAAAGGTCAGTGAGAATTCACAACAGAGCCCAGCAACATGTTGACCCAGACCGACAACTGATTCAAACAGGGCAGCTGCAAGCACTCAGCACAAGTTTGGCAGGCACCAGTATTTCTGGAGTTGACAACATATTTAACCTGTCTCTTCTGAAAACATCATGCATGGTCACCTTAAAGGTAGGTAGACAGGTCTGTGGTTTAGGTCAATTTTTCTCTCATTCACTTGAAGCACAGAATCACTTAGTCTGGTCACGCTGAAAAGAGTGATTTTGTGTATACAGTCAAAAAAATCCAGTCTGTGTATTTCAGGGCATGACTGAAAAGCCACCAGCAAAATCACACAATTCTAAACTGAAGTATCTCGGGTGACTTTAAACGCTAGGTGGAAGTTATTTGCAGCTTCAATCAAAGAGTGTCACAGAAGTGTGTCTGATTTCAGGCTACCTTGTATGAGAACAGTCTGAAATTCAGCAGTGTCAGACAGCTTTCATACTGGTTGGGATGGACTCTACCTTCTTCACAGCAACCTGCAGGGTCTGTGCCTTCCATCTGTGGTTAAAACAGCACTGGTAGCACACGGGTTTGGGCACTGCTGAGCCATGCTAGCACAGTGCCAGGGCTTTCTTTCCAACACCCCACCAACAACTTCAAAGGCCTGTAGGCTGGAGATGGGCAAGAGAATGGGAGGGGGAATAACTGACCCAGATAACCAAAGGGATATCCCATGCTATATAATGTCCTCCTTAGAAATAAAAGTTGAAGGAAAGGAGAATGATGGGAGGACATTTGTGGAACTGCTATGCCTATAGAAGCCTTGCTTCCCAAAAAAGAGCTGGACATCTGCCTGCTGATGGGTTGTAGTGAATGAATCCCTCTTTTTACTTTGCTTTCATGCGCAGTTTTTGATTTTCTTAACAACTTCACTTCTATCAAACCATGAGATTTTCTATGTCATTTTCTTCCCCAGCCCTTTCAAGGAGAGGAGTGAGAAAGCAGCTGGATGGATGTCTTACAATCAGTCACGGCCAGCCCTCCATGGGGTTCTGGACAAAGATTAATTTTCTTGCCTGATCTTTCAATTTTGGTTACTGCTGATGGCAAAGAAAACAGATGATGTAAACTTCAAAGGCTTTTTCATAGGAGAATTGTCAATGTCACTTAATACTGCACACCTTGAACATTCAATAAACATCAGTCCTGGTTAAAAAGAAGAAAAACTGCTTAGGGTCTTACCTGTTAAGCCTTGGTGCGTGAGTCTAAGAAGATGTGGTTTTATGACCAGCATATTCTAGTTCAAATCTGTGCTGCCCTACTGAGACTGGCCCCACCCCTACTAGAGCCTATTTTGTATTCCTGCTGCTTGCCTTAGGTCAACACTAACAGTCAGGAGGAGAGTCAAACGAGCTTCAAGATCTGGCTGACAAAACAGGGACAAGAAGGGTCTTGCTCATTCTTGCAAAATCTTTTGTTTCAGAGGTGGTTTGCAGTAGCAGCAAGACTGTTCAGAGGCTGCCATAGGGTGGTCCAGCAGGAGCAGATGACGCAGGAGGTCTGCACAGGAGGACAGTTTGTCACCGCAGCATTTTTCCCTGTGTGCAGCAGTTCCTATCAGCAGGAGAAAAAACAATCACTGATTTTAGTCAAGTACTTTGTCTGCAGCATTTCTGTCTTTGTCCTGCATTGCTTTATGCAAGGTTGAGACATTGACTGTTGGTGACTCGGGTTTTTGCTAAAGGATGTGTTTTAAAGTTAGAAACATGGCTGTTACAAAACAAAGAAAGTGCACAAATTCACCCCTGGAGAAGTGAAAACAAATTGCAATGCACAGGCTTCAGTGTCAGAGAATATGTTTCTCTGGAAGGGATTTAGTTATTTTCTTACCCCATGAAACAAGTGCCATCTCTCAGAAAAGACTCCCTGTGAGGATTTTGATCCTTTGGGAAGGAGGATGAGTTAGCAGTTAGAGATGAAATGCAAAGGTGTTTTCAGCATAGCAGCTGGCTGCTCGGTTTTCTAATACAGTACATTACATTGTTAATGGAAATGTTGCTTTGTACCTTCTGTTTTTCTCCCAGTAGAATTAATTCCAGCACTGTTTGCATGCCAAGCATGAACACACACGGCTACGAGCTTTGGGGAGGGGGAGAAGGCACAGCTTGGACCTGCACTGATAAGATGACAAAGATTCTGCAACAGGGCTGGGAGTTGAACCCACTGCTGAACCCTTTGCCAAGTGACTTCACAAGAACATCTCTGCTCCTGCCCACAGGAGCCGTTTCACAGCACTACAGACAGGCCTTGGGAGCCAGCAGATTGGGACAAAGGCATCTGGCTGTTTTGAAGTCCTTTGGGAGAGCTGTAGGAAAAGGAGTCTTCTGTTCCACTCTGTGATGCAGCAAAGAGGGGAAAAAAAACCCCACCATTTCCCACAGAGCAGCTAACCCTTCCCAGTTTGCTATCCAATCTGCACTCCTGCTTCTGCCAGGAACCAATCTGTTTCAAGGCTGCAAATGTCATTTTATTAAGAAATAAGAGAGAGCAGGGAGGAGCAGCTTTAAAAGCAGCAAGCCCTGCAGGGGTTGGGAGACACAGGCTGCCAAGTCTTTGGGAACTCAGAGATGAAAGTACCACAGGAGTGCCACATGGCAGTGCTGCTGGTGTAGGTACCATGCTGTTAAAGCAGCTCTCTACGTGCTGGTTATGAAGAGACACAAATCGTGGAGCTGGAGACACAGAGCTCACTAAATCCAATGGTCACCAAATGGGAAGTAAAGGCAGTATATTTTTCCATGCTATTGGAGCCACTGACCCAGGCTGAAAGCCCTGGGAGAAAAAGCAACAGGGCATGTAAGTAATTCCCTGGGAGCTGACTGTGAATGAAGCAGCTTGGTTTTCACTTGGATTTGCAGACATATGTTTGTGAAGAAAATGAGGGTGGAAAAGCTGGAGAGATTTCTGAGAGGACTATATGTTTGCTCTTGAGAGAGGGAAATGTACCTAATTCTGCACGTTGTGGGGGGGGGTGCTCAAAGCACACAAACTGCAGAAACATCCAGCTAGTATTTCATCCTGCTGAAAGCAAGTCACAACTCCTAATTAGCTGTTCAGGCCAAAAGGAGGTCATTTATTCTCCAAGTGCTTAGGAAAAAGAGTGAAATTGTAGGATGTGCTCTATCATTGCAGTGCTAAAGCACAGCATTTTAAATAAAGTCAGCAGTATTATTTTGTGTATGCTTAGGAGGAAACTGTAATCCCTCATCCAACATTACCTGAGTCTGCAGTTACCACAGTGTAAATCAGGCCATAACTATATATGCACGGCCATTAACTTACTGGGTCCCAATCAGCACAACTATCACTGTTTTGTATTCTGTCCTGGATTGATGCTGAATTGTATCCCCATTCGTCTGTTTAGCTCATAAATAAGTTTTGCACCTTTAAAACTGGATCTGAGAGTGAAGGAGAAGTGGTGGAATGTCTGATGTGGTTGTTTTCAAAACATAAAGATCAGAGTTTTCAGCTTTCCTTCACACACAGCCTGTGTTGTCTGCAGTGTGGATGGTGGGACAGAGCTCTCTTTTGCTTTTGCTAGTTTTTGGCTAGCTGAAGCAAAGGAGTTCTCTGGACTGTGGGTTTTCTTCCTTTTCTTTGGAACTGTTTGAACCTGCTCTGGATTAAAAAACTCAGCAGAGCCCCAGGAGCTCACACCTGTGTCCCACCGGACCTGGGCTGGGCCCGGCATTTCCCAGCATGGAGGGACTGACAACAACTGAGTGAGCCAAGCTACAGCCCACAGGAGAGAATTTCTGAATTTGGCATCTCTTCGGAGCAGCGAAAGGTTTTGTTGTTTAGTATTGTTCATTTGTTGTACTGGGAAGTGCTTTGCTTGTTAAATAAACAATTTTTTTCCACTTTCCTCCAAGGAAATCTTTTTTCCCCTAACCAGTTGGAGAAGGGGCTGTTTGGATTTGTTTTAGAGAGACCCCACTCAAAGATTTCTTCCCAAATTTGCCCCAAACCAGGACATATTCTAGAAGAAAACACAGAAGTAAGCTTGTTTACTGGCTACTTTGTTTCCAGAAAGACAACCTGCATATATGGCTTTACAGCACTGAAGACCAAAGTTCTTTTACTGACAACATAAAAACTTAAAGCCAAAGCCTAAGAATCATTAAAGTTGCAAAATAACTCTAAGAGCATCAGGTCCAATAATTAACCCAGTACTGCCAAGTCCATCACTAAACAGTGTCCCCACATGCCATGTCTTTTGAATATCTGCGGAGAAGGTGACTGCACCACTCCCTGGAGCAGCCTGTTCCAGTGCTGCTTGATAATCCTTTTGGTGAAAAAATTCTTCTTAATATCTAATATAAACCTCCCTTGGCACAACTTGAGACCATTTTCTCTTGTCCAGTCACTTGCTATATGGGACCAGAGACCAGCTCCACATCTGGCTACAACCTCCTTTCAGTTCTGAAGAACAAGTCTCAGGTCTCCTCTGAGCCTCCTTTTCTCCAGGCTAAACAACCCCAGCTGCTCCTCACAGGACTTGTGCTCTGGAGCATTCACCAGCCCCACTGCCCTTCTCTGGATGCTCCAGCACCTCAATGTCCTTTCTGTAGAAGGACAGGGGTCCCAGAACTGTTCACAGTTGTCAAGATGTGGCCTCACCAGTGCCCAGTAGAGGAGGACAATCTCTGCTCTGGTCCTGCTGGCTGCACTATTAGTGAGCCAGGCTGGGATCCAGACAATTTGAAGCTGAGAGTCAATAACTGGGATTTTGCAAATACCAGTCTGCCTGCAACATATCTCTTGTGTAACATGAAATACTGTTTAGACATAGGGATTTTTTATTCAGTTCAAAAATTCATTAATGCTCAAACATAGCTATAACAAAGCTCTCTGTAGCACTGACAGTGTAAATTAATTGCAGTTCCTCGTGAGGGGAAGTGGAGGGACAGATACTGATCTCTTCTCTCTGGTGGCAGGACCTGAGGGAATGGCCTAAAGTTGAGCATGGGGAGGTTTAGGTTGGATATTAGGAGAAGGTCCTTCACCCTGAGGGTGGCTGATCACTGGAACAGGCTCCCCAGAGAAGTGGTTACAGCACCAAGCCTGGAGAAGTTCAAGATGTGTTTGGACAATGCTGTCAGGCACATGGTGTGACTCTCAGGGATGGTTCTGTGCAGGGCTAAGTTGGACTTAATGGTCCTTGTGGGTCACTTCCAACACAGAATATTCTGTGATTCCATGACCCTGTAATTTTGACTTATTTTCAGCAGTTTGACATACATTAACTACACTTTCTAGAACATAGAAATACTGTTGAAAAGGGCAGTAAACATCCCCACAGCAATGGCACCCCCCTGTCCCAGAAGACTCAAAGAAGTCAGCACTCCTGAGTCGTGACTCATCCTGAAGGCCACTTTAATTGCAGGGGACAGGAAAAATTGACCTGCTGGGACTGTTGCTATTGTGAGACCAAAACCTTCCCCTGACATGCCCTGAGCCAGCCTGAGCAACAGCAGGTGAGGCTGGGTAAGACCCAGACAGGCTGGAGAAGTGGGCACCTGGGAATCTCATGAGGTTTTTAACAAGACCAAGCTCAAGGTGCTGCACCTGGGTAGGGGCAGCCCTGCTATCAACATAGGCTGTGATATGACCAGATTGAGAGCAGCTCTGCCCAGAATGACTTGGGAGCGCTGGTGGGTGAGAGGCTGGACATTCTCTGGCCATGGGCACTCCCAGCCCAGAGGGACAAACGTGTCCCAAACTTTTACCCAAAGCAGGGCAGGGAGGGGATTCTGCCCCTCTGCTCTGTGAGACCCCACCTGGAACACTGCATCCAGCTCTGGGGCTCCCAGCACAGGAAGGACATCGACCTGTTGGAGAGAGTCCAGAGGAGGCCAACAAAATGATCAGAGGGATGGAGAAGCTCTCCCACGAGGAAAGGCTGAGAAAATTGGGTTTGTTCAGCCTGGGAAAGAGAAGGCTTTGAGGTGACCCAATTGTGGCATTCTAGTACCTGAAGGGAACTTAGAACAAAGACGGGGAAAGGTTACTTACAAGAGAACTGCCAAGTTCTGACAAGTTCTAGCGACAGCAAGAGGGGGAATAGGTTCAAATCGAAAGAGTACGTTTAGGTTAGATATTACGGAAAACATTTTTTACCCTAAGCGTGATAAGGCACTGGCACAGGTTCCCCAGAGAAGTTGTGGATACCCCATCCCTTGGAGGTATTTAAGGTGAGGCTGGATGATAAACGGGTGTAGTGTGAGTTTTTGTACCAGGATGAACTTTGCGGTGCCTTCAGCCCAGACCCCTCCGTGCCCGCGCTGCTGTGAGGGGAGCGGGCTGCTCGCGCCGAGCGCGCGGCGGGGGCGGAGCCGGTCCCGCCCCCCGCCGGCGGCAGCGCCGGCTCTCCAAGATGGCGCCGGAGCCGCCTCTGTCGGCGGCCGGGCAGTACCGGCCCAACCGCTTCGTCTCGCTGCCCGCCGAGCTCGACCCCGACACCTACGACTCATCGCCGGAGAAGCGCCGCGCCGAGGCCGAGCGCCTGGCGATCCGCTCCCGGCTCAAGCGGCAGTACCTGCTGCAGCTCAACAACCCCAGCCCGCCCGCCGTCATCGTGAGTGGGGACGGAGCGGGGCGAGGGGGCGGCGGGGGAAACGCGGGGCTCGTCCGGAGGCGGCCCGGAGCGGGGCCCGCACCTACGGCCGTGCTTGGGGTCGGGGCCATACCGGCGGGACGCTGCCCGCCCTCCCCATGACCTTGGTGCCCTTGCCGGTGTGCCTTGGCCTCAGTTCCCGGGCGGAGGGGCCCGAGCCTGGCTGGCCTCACCGCCGTTCTCTTTGCACCCCAGGAAAATCCCGCCTTGATCCGCTGGGCCTATGCGAAGTCGCAGAACGTCTACCCCACTTTCCGCCCGACACCCAAGACGTCCTTTCTAGGAGCTGCTTATGCATTAGGCCCCCTCCTCTTCTGGATGTTTGTCTTGAAAGCTGACAGGGTAAGTCGGCCGACAGCGCTGAACAGCACAAACGCCAGCTTGTAAAATGTAGATCTGCTTGGAGTCTCAGTTTCTGTGCCTCAAGCGCCTCAGAGCGATTCATACCATTAGAGTAAGTGAGGAAAGGAAGGACGGCGAGCCTGCTGTCTCAAAGCCTGTTACTGGATTCAGAGTCTTGTTTTTTGAGAGCCCTTTATTGTACCCTTGGGGCTATGGCCACTCACAGTTTGCCTGATGAGGCTGCTTTGCAGTCACAAAGCTCTCTGTAGCACTGAGTGGAAATTAATCCTATGTTACTCCTATTTTCGGCAGTTGACGTGCATTAACTATGCTTTTTGAACTTAGAACACATAAAAAGCTTATGGTGACAGACCTAGCAATATCTCTGTGCAATTGCTTGACCATTTCTTTAACTGCTTAACCATTTCTCTAATTTAATGAAGTAAATGGAGAGGAGTAATTATGCTAATTGCAGTGTCTGATCTCAGCTGGATGGTTTAATATTTTGGAAGGTTTGTCTTGCTTCCATTCTAACTTCTAAATTATGAGTGTCAGAATCTGAGCAATGGTAGATCATTATGAAAAAACTCAACTATATAAATACATAAATGCTAACAGGCAGACAGTGGCTGTTTTCAGTAGAGAATTTGTGACTGTTGTAAAAAACTTTTATTTCCCTCTTTTGCACAGAAGTAGCGTTTTAGATCAAGTCATAAACCATGAAGCACTAACGTAAACTAACAGAATATTTGTAGGGTGAATTGAAAATTAAGGTTTTGGGAAGCATGCTGAGCATGTTGATATAAATATTCTTGAGACTTCAATACTTCTGCAGTATTTTGCCATGCTGAAGTCTTTAATTAGTGTCCAGGATAATTTGCTTTCCTTTATTGTAGTTCATTTAGTGATTCTTGGGGATTTTTCTTGTTTTTCTGGTAATACATAAGGCACCATAGTTGGAGTCTTCTCTGAGGAATGTTTGCTGTGTGTCTGGGAAAGCAAGAGATAAATTACCAGATTTTAAGTAAATATTCTGGTTTTATCCAGCAGAAGGAATCTGGCCATTATCCACAGTGCCTGTGTACTCTAATGGTACCTGTCAGAAAGGTACATGACTGCAGAGTGAGGTACAAATGGGAGGAAAGTGAGCACAAGCACTTTTAGGCAAGCTTTTAAGAAGTTTCTCCATAATTAGATATCTAAGCTGGATTATTCAGCCAGAAGGAGGAGGTAGAACCTAAGGTACAAATTATGAGACACAACTAGTTTGGTGAAAAATGCCTTATAGGAATTGGTCTCTGCTGGCCTGGGAGAGTACCTAGATGTGAGGTCAATCTGAGCAGGTCTTTAGTAGGTGAAGGTCCTTTACTTTTACTGAAAGTAAAAGATAACAAGTACGTCCCTTGTTATCTTTTACTTTTGAATAGCTTGTGCTCATAGAATCATTTAGGGTGGAAAAGACCCTTAAAATCCTACATGGTGCTTCCTTCATGTAGTCTCTGCTGAAATACTAGAACTGCTGTTCTGTTATCCCAGGCTGCTTGGAAGTCCTTCCCTAGTAGGATAATGATAAATGTTTTCTTTCTTCCACAGGATCGTAAAGAGAAGCGTATCCAGGAAGGTAAATACAAGCGACCGTTCAGTGTATTCTTCTAAGTTCCTGGAATTGCACTGATGTTCATGGGATATAAATAAAATAAGAGGCATTATGTGATGACATTTCCCTGTCACACGAATAAATCTTAATTGCTTGTTGGTTGTTTCGCATCTTTAAAAATCATGGGAAATGCAAAAATGTAGAATCTTTATACCTAAACCAGATGGATCCAGAGAGGATGTCTGGAACACAGAACTCAGCCATTGTATTTTTTGGTGTACATACGGAGGGTCCTTTTAAACCATGGAAGTTGCTGCTGTCCAAGAAGGCTGAAGTTTAAAATTACTAGCAGGCTAAAATGCTAAGTAAGGCCAAAGTGGTTTCCTAAGGGAACTACTGCTTGCCTGCCAGCTATTTCTTCTTGTGTCACTTTGGCTGTGTGGTTTGTCCTAAATGGATAATAGGCAAGTTCTATGATACATTTTTAAGAACTTAGGAGTCTGCCTGACAGCTCTCAATAAGTTGAGTTATTTTTTCTTTTTCCTAATGAACTACAAGCCTAAACCATGTGTTTGTTGCAATAAACTTCTGGTTTTTTATTAATACCAGATTTGGAAATAGTGAGCTGAATGTTGTCATGTTGTACATACCTAGAAATTCCACTAATTCTGTGGTTCCTGTGAATAAGAGACAAGAAGTGTAAGATAGACACTGTCTTGTAGTATAGAAAAATTCATCCCTGTAAGGGGGCTGTGTTCCAAAGAAACAAAAACAAAAAACTACCACCAAGCATAACTGAATCTTATGCCTGCAAAGATGCCTTTTCTGTTTATTCTTACAAAAACACAAGTTTTTCCTGCCCAGATCAATTGCTTTAGAGGGCTCTGGAATTGTTACTGCCAATTTACTGAGGTGTGAGTGTAAAGAAAAGATTTTTGATGCATACTTGAATTTTTATGTGGCATGTAGGTGCCATCATGATCCAAACAACCCTCATTCTTCTGAGACGATGGGTGTGGTTTCTTCCCAGGCGTTGAGGTTCATGCCAGCAGTTCAGTCTGATACAAAAGTTGAAAATTTCCCTCTGCGGGCTGGGAAAGCAGCCCATTTGAAGTCAGTAAAACCAGGTCTACTGCATCCTTTCTTTTCCTGCTTGATGAAGATGTAAATATAAGCCATTTGCAGTCACTCTCCAGCAGAGTGAGTTGATGAGCTTTTCCACATAATCATGAAGTGGCTGAGGTTAGAAGGCACCTCTGGAAGTCATCTGGGTCCTCCCCTCTGCCATCTAAAGTGGGTTGTCCACTGTGTACAGCTGGCTTTTGAGTATCTCTAGACATGAAGACTACAACTTCCCTGGGCCACCCCTGCCCATGTTCAGTCACCCTCACAATGAAATCACTCTCACTGGGTGGGTTTTTTTGATTTTGTTTATGAAAAATATTTTTAAAGTTATTTTTAAGTGTTTGTAAGTATTGCAGCTCTTTCTGTGTGGGCCATGAAACATTCAGGCTGCATGGAGCTTGGCATTAGAGCTGTGTACAGAAACTGGACTAGTCAGTTCCCTGGTTTTGCAATCCCATATGTGCTTCCAGCAACCCTTTATGCAGCAGTTTCTGCAGCTTATTCTGCTAGTTTAACTAAAGCAAACCTGTATTATTCTCTGCAGAATAGCTTCTAAAAGACTGTCACAAATGATATTACAAGATAGGGCTGTGGATCAGTGCAGAGAGGCATCAGTGCATGGAGAGAGTGGTATTTAGGGAAAGAAATAATTGCTTGTCTGAGCATGCTAAATTAGCTATTCTTGCTGCCACAAACTAATTTGATCTCCCAGGACCCATTTCCTCAGCTAATTGGAACTTGAGTTGTCACACATGTAAATTCTCCCTTGCAGCTGTATTTGTTTCAGGCCAGCTGAGCAAATGCTTCAGGATGGGTTGTGGATGAGAACAACGCCTCTGGTCTTTTAGGCCAGCCTTGGATTGATGTTTGTGGCACCTGCCACAGCCCTTTTCCTTTCCAATGCTTTCCAGACCTGAGTCTCTGATGCTACATCCCTGCAGATTCGAGCATGGTGCTTGGGGAAAGACTGCCCTACTTTTCTCTTGCTATTTCCAGAACTCTCCAAGCTGCCTTCTTGCAAGGAATGAGCATGCAATGTTGCTGGATGTGAGGCTGGTGTTTGAGGCAGTGGTGCTGGGTGCAGTGAGGAAAGAGAAGTTTCCCTTCAGATATCTAGGGTGGAAGTAGGAAAGTGAATGTGCCTTGTGGACTTTTACCCTTGACCGATGTGTTACCACCCATATAAGCTTTGGTGATGTGTCTGTACAAGAGAGATTCAAGACTGTAGGTCACTGGATGATAATTTAGGTCCCAAACAGAAAACAAGCTCTTCCCCTCTGCCTGTGAAACATTTGGACCTCATTTATCCCTGGATCAGTCTGATTAAATCAGCTTCTCTGGCAAATAGATTCTCCCAAATGTCCTTTTCTGAATTTGCTATTTTAGAATAAACGTCTCCATGTAGATTTTATAATACTTTGCTCAAAGCTGATGCCTTTTTTTTTTCCCCAAGGATCTGGTGCAGATCCAAAACTGATGAGGGATGTAACTGACTGATAACTGTGTGTCGCAGGTCTACATTTTCTTCTCTTTGGGAAAATTGCTTCTCTGGGGAAGCAAGAAACACAGATCTGGTGACAGCAAGTTTAGAAACTTCCATGTGGGTATGTGCTAAAGTACAGGCCTGAAGTGAGGGGTGCCTGGGCTATGCTTCTGGTTTCCCCTCTACTTGGGGCTTTGCTTGCTGTCTCCACTTGTGGAATTCACCAGCTGGAGGTGAGGCTTGCACGCTCCAATCAGTGTTGAGGTCCCCCATGGTGTCTGCAGTTGAGCTTTTTTCCAGGTACTTTCCCAGGAACAAATGCTTGGACTGGCCAGAGAAGCCATTTCACATTTGCTATGCTGCAGAATAGCACAGAACTAGGGAGAGAATTTGTCAGGTGCTAACAAACAAGTCAATGTTACAGGATGGTCTGAGCGTGGAATAGAAACTTTCCCTCACTTAGTAGTGAAGTGCTTTGGATTCTCCAGCCTTTTTTCATTTCTGGTCTACTTTTCTGACAACCAAGTCTTCCCTTGGCAACCCTCCATGGATGAGCAGGTTGAAGTGCTTGCTCTGATAGTGGGTTTAGGCCTGGTAGAGCCTTCAGCTCTGTTTATAAAGCCCTTCCCAAACAGACAGCATACAATACTTTGTCACTCCCTAGCTTCTCCCTGGGGAAGTCACACTGGCTTGTATTTTCAGGAGGCCCTGTGAATGGGAGCTAGCTGTTACCTCGTGTCAGCACAAGCTGTGCACCAGCTACATGTGGTGAGAGCCACGCAAGTACTTCAGCTTCAACATGTCACCAGGAAAGCTTTAATTGAATACTTGAAAGTTAAGAATAATGATGAGTTTTACTGCATTTCCCATGTTACTTGGGGATGATTGTTTTCGTGGCTCAGTGGCTGGTGGAGGTGCTGTTCTGTGCTGGAGCATTCTGCACTGCCCGAGCTGACTGTGCCATCACACGTAGATATGCTGGATTTCCCTGCCTTCACTCATGCTGCATGCAGCAAGCACTGCCCTTTACTTGCATTTAGGATTGAAATGGCTTTTCAGGGGTTCCCAGCATTTGTAGTAGTTTTTATCTAGGCGATTTGAGGTCTGGAGGCCCCACTTGGTGACAGCAAGGCTGAGGGATGATTCAAACATGAAGGCCTGTTGGGAAGAGGAAAGGTAGGTTAGGGTAATTGAGGAAAACATTAAATCCAGGCAGGGTGTCTGCTCTACCACAAACAGGATTTGTATATGTGGTCCAGTATTTCCAGGTTCTGTCTTCAGCCTGACCAACTCTGGGAAAATGCTCTTCAGATCTTGCAATGCAATGCTGGAATTACTCAGGTCTCAGGTGTGACTTTTGACTCCCTGCCTGCCCAGGAAAGCCAGGTTGTTCCAAAAACTCTAGTTCAAGGTCTGTTGATGATCATCATTAGATTTTAGGGGGTAGAGACAGGAGGACAGTCAGGGCGTTTGCTTCTTTGCCCATAAGCTAAGACAAAAATGAAATTTCCAGCTTCCTGTTCAGGCAGCAGTTTACGTGGGCAGATGATCAAAGCTGCCTAGCATTGGATGTCTCTGGGGGAGCTCCTGGGAGTTGGGCAGTGCTCGTTGGTGAGGGAGCTGAATGCTGCAGCTGTTGGGTCCAAGTACTTTTCCAACTTGCCAGCCAGAAGCGACAGTATTATGCTTTAGTTTAAAAGTGGGCACTATGCCATGCTGTACTCCAACTCTTACGAGCTCCCTTGGCTCCTTACCATAGTCCCATCTGCAACCCGCTCTGGCTCCAGCTTGGCTTTGCTCGCCTTCTCAAAGCAGTCAGCATCTGGCCCATGAGGCGTCATCATGCTGTGCAAGCTGCCGCCTCCAGGCTGGAAACCTTCCTCCTTTGCTTCATAGTGGCCTTTGATGAGTCCCATGAACTCGCTCATACAGTTCCCTGCAGGAGACAAAGAGAAGAGGTTGCAAAGAAGGGTGGTTGCAAGGGATCACAGACAGGCTCTGAATTCCTGAAACCCATGAGCTAAGCTGGGCCAAGCAGAGGGTGGAGTGGAAGTTTCTAGACAGGGTATCATGCAGGGGACATCAGGGATCCTACAGGCAACGCTTGTAAAGTTGTACAGGATTTTATTACCTGGATTCAGAAACAGAGCTACCTAATGAAAGACGTTCATTAGAAGTCACCTTAATGAAGGTGGTTCCATCAATCCCTAAATGACACTGGTAGATCTGTGCTTTTCCTACCATCTCAAGCTGTGTTAGTAATACACCTGCATATGGATGGCACGGTGTGACCTGATTTTACAGACTTGGATTAGGAATTGCGAAGCATTGGAAAGGAAGTTCTGTATAATCATCTTTGTGTTACAGACACAATATACCTGATCAACAGCAGCCTTATAAGAGAGCTTGCTTTGCTGTCCCAGGTTATAAGAAGGAAATTAATTTGATACTCTTCTACCACCTCTAGTGCAGTCAGGCACTTCACTGCCTTATGCTTTTAATTCATGTGTTATCTGCCTATTTCTCTACAGCCACTGTATGCCCAAAAGACAAGGAGACAAATTTTGTCCTTCCCTGAGGAAGAATACTTTCAGCAGACCCTCTGATACCACTAGAGTAACATCCCACTAACTTAGGCAAGGTTATATCTAATCATTCAGTGCTTACTGAGTTATGCTCCCTATAAGGAAAGTACTGTAACAGCTGTCATCCAAGTTTTCAGCTTTCCTACACCTGATGTGACAACAATATGGCAACTTTCTGCTCAGTAGTTAGTTTTTGCAAAACCAGGACATGCTTCTGTTGCTATTTTATATATAGCCTTTTTTAACCACTAGTTCAGTCTTTGTTAAGTACAGTCCAGGGTCTGAAATGTTTAACAGCAAAACTAATTTAGCTCAAAGCAGGGTTGGCCTATATATGTATGCAAACGTTCATTAATTTTCATTCCAAGTTGTCAGTGTCTCATGTAAGACTGGATAGTTACAAGATTTTCATTGAACCTGCTCATGTACTGCACTTGGCATATTTAAACTGCAGTACAGACCCTGAGAGCTGGGTAGCCAATTTGTCTGCAACAGGCATTTTTAATATCTCTTAGGAAGACTGGGCAGGTAAGTAGGAAGCCAGCCTGGAACTTAGGAGATGAGCAGAATCCAGTCTCTTACTCGCTTGCAAATTTCATTTGTGAACCCAAACCCTTGGGTGTGCCTCTCTTCCCCTTTAGTTTGATAGTGTTGTCTACAAGCAGGATGTTGTGAAGTTAAAATCTCTTAGTGGCCAGTAGGTTTTAAGGACCCACCATTATGAGAATCACATAAGCACTCTCTCAGACAGAATTAATATATGCCCATGGTATAAAAGTGTATCAGAGATTTTCAGTCTAAGTTCAAAAGTATTTAGGAGTAATTCACAGCCTTTAAGGATGTAAATGTAGCCAGGAGAAGTTAGTTTTTACAAGCTGCACAGCCCCCTTTGTATGTGAAATTGTTCTGGTGTCCAAGAGGAATATTTTTGAACCACCATTGCTGTACCTGGTGCAAAGTTAATGAAATATGAAAACCGTAAGTCTTGAGTGCATCAAAATTCTCTGAACACAGGCTTTCCACTGTGCTTGAGGAGAGGAGGCAACAAAGGATTTCTGACAAGTAAATAAGCCTCTTGTGAAATACTTGGGGAGAAGGGAGTTCAGCAGAACTGAACTTGTTGAAATCAATATGCTACTTCTACCCCAGAGTTGCTCAGTACTGCTATACCTCTCTTAATGCAACAAGATTCTCATCACAGCACTAATTTCAGAAGGAATTAATGTGTGCAGTGGCTTGATAGTTGACTATCACAACATCTGCCTTACTCACTCAAGCTCTTCCACTCCATGGCTGGGGTAAGCAGACAACCAGCCTGCTCATCATGAATTTAGTGCTCAAGTTTATGGCTGAGGTGCTGTGTTCAAGTGAGTAGCTATGGCAGCCACAGCTGTCCTCATGGGTACTCTGGGTACTCTTAGATCATCACAACATGGACAAGAGAAGGAGAGTTCTTTCTGTCTTTTAGCACAGACGAAGCAAGGTTGAACAACTTCATATTTGTTATGGCTCTCATATGGTCCATGTAAAATTAGCACAGCTCTGCTGATGAGCAGCAACTTCATTGTAGTTAACCAGCAGTGTGTCTCACCTTTTAGGATCCAGCTAAAGTGTCTTGGCACTATCCCAGCCAGTCTGGAGATGTTTTCATGTCACCCTCATTATTACAAATGAAAATATAATGACAGAGCAGGACTTTGCCTGTGGGATGTACTCAGATGACTGCCGAGCTGCCTGCTATGCTTGCAAGTGCCACTGTTTCTGCTGGCCTCCAAAGTGCTTGGAAATAATCGAAATAGCAGAAGGAACTGGCTGTTAAACTGTGGTTAGAAAGTGTGCAGAAAGCCTCTCAGCACTTCAAAGTGGCCACAGCCTGGACACTTCATAGCTTCTGAGATGGAGCCTCTTAGCTGTTGAGGTAAGGGGTGAAGGATGGCCAAGTTTTCCCCCTCAATCTCATGGAGTAAGGTGTCTCATCCTCTCCCTGGAAGGGCAGTCCCATGTCAGGAATTGGATTTCTAGCATCCATTCAATGCAACACATTGCCGCCCTCTGCCAAGGCAAAGCCAAAAAACTGCCAGAAAGAAACCAGCTCTGCAGATGGCAACCAAATCCAAAAAAGATCAACCAACTCCCTGCCTGAGAAGCCAGTTCCTCACCACTGGCTTCCTAAATGCGAGCAGGACCTCCATCACTGTGCAGGTGGTGAAGAAGGGCTGAGGAGAGCCAGTTCCCTCCTTTGCTGTAATTCTGATGTCACCATACAAGTGCCAACTCTGCACCCCTCTGTGCTTCTTACCGCTTGTAATATGAGATTTCCCTTTCTCCTGTTCTTTATCTATGTACTCTAATGAGATATTAAGTGATTCATGTCTGGGTGACAGGACAATATCTGACTCATTTGTACAATGCTAAGTACAACATGCACCCAGGCTCTGTGGGAGCACCTCGAGTACAGACACATCCATCTATGCAGAAGCAATGTGCCCATCACCTCTGAGTTTCCATGAGATGCTTTAAATAGGAGCACCTTTGGATTTGTCCATTTTCCAGGCATGACTGACTGACTCCAAGAAGCTGACTAACTGAGCCAAGGACAACAAAGCAGACTGCAGCTTCCCTGCGCATGCTCTCAAATAAATGGAGACTTGTTTCTTTTCTGCAGTCCTGGACTCAGGCACAACCAAGAAAGCACAGACGTACGGTGGTAGTAAGGTGGACGGAAGGTGTTGTTTGCTACCCCCCATCGTGGAGGGAATATGACAAAGTCAGCGAGTGCCACTCCAGCTCGGGTTGTCTTGGCTGTCAGGACAGTGAAGATGGAAGGATCCTGGAAAAAAGCAAAGCAGGAAAGTATATAAGAGAGCAGGGCTCAGAGCTGTCTGCTCAGGTCACCCAGGTGGTAAACATGGCTGATACAGTCTCTCCCTTGCCTAAACACTTTTGTCACCTGCACCTGATAGTGTGGATGAGATCTGGGACCCTGGGAGACAGAACTCAGCATCACAATTCCATGCTATACAGGGGGACAAGAAATGGGTCTGGATGGTTCTTCCTTTGAGCAGCTTTGATGATCCTTCCCCATCCTGGCCCTTGTAGCTGGCAGCATAGATGAGGAGGGTGGACAACACTGCAAGATGAGGTACTGCACTTCCAGAAGCAGTCTCCAACACTCCTACCACAAAACCACATCTTTTCCTTTGCCAATTAGGGAGGACAGGAGCATCCTGCTAGAGGCATTTAGCCTCATGGACCTGTTAGTTTAGAAATGGAGAAGAAATTGCCAAGAAATTGTGGCTGGTTGAAATCTCTAGTCCAGTAAAATGATTTTCTGGGCTTTGATCCCAAACCCATCCTTCTCCTGGCAGATTTTTCTGGAGTTTTAAACAATACTTTCTGTTGGTTTTCTCACTAGAAATGCTCCAGTCTCCTTGCACACCCACTTAAATTGCTGTGGGCACCTCTCCCACTGGATTGGCTTCCTTTTTAGGTGAGTTGCTCGCATTAGTTTTGGCTTTAGTTATTTTCCATAAAATCTAGAAATTATTATAATGAAAGCTGCCAGCTCTTCAAAATGAAATTCAGTGCTGGACTCAGAGGAACTAGAGGAAGGAGTCTGTCCAACAGCAAGAAATAAATCAAGGCAAGAATTTGAAGCAACAGTGTTTTTGCTGAGTTGCACGGTGTATGTTGGCATCAGTCTTCATTCCTCCTCCAGGGCACAGAAATTCTATGCTAAGCTGCACAGAGCTGTTTAAGAAGCTGCTCAACCTCCAGTTATGTCTTTGTACCATAAAGGAGGACGTCTTCTCCTATAAAGTCTTGGTTTGGACCCAGGGAAAGCAGCACAAAAGAGTTCACATTTTTTCATATGTTGCGTTTCTTAGAGCACACCATATTTTTTAAGAGGCACAGAGCCCCTGGAGCTCTGGGGGGGGTTTGGATGGTATGGTAGCCACAGAATTTTGATATGCCTTGCCCAGTTCCAGAACTTACCGCGTGGTCAAAAGCAACAGCATTAATGACCATGAATTTTTCCAGGTGGTATTTGTACGGCGTGTAGTTCCCATGCCAAGCTACAACATTGTAGGGGGAGTAATCCTAGCAAAGCAAAGAGACAGAGGATTACCAAATACAGCCTTCCAACATGCTGCACATTTGCAGGATGCTGCTCTTTCTCAAGTGGGATTTGGTTTAGTACTGGTTAGAGGTACACTGGGAACTCTTTAAGCACAGCCCAGTGTTGTGAGGATGAGGATTTCCTCAGCATTTCTTCTTGGTGAGCCTCAGCCTTCCCTCTGGGGTTTGGTCTCTAAGAGCTTTTGAGTGCTCAGGCAATGTTTGGACAAAGCCAACTGCAACATCAGCTCTCTGGTAAGGAAACTCTGGATTTTCACAGGAGCACCAGCTCCTCATTTCTACATTGTCATTATAAACATATGGAGGCAAAGACCACTGTTGAGTTTTTGGACAACCAACACTTTTTTGGACACAAACACTTTTTTCACAGACTGAGGATCCTCAGCTGGGAAAATGAATGAGCCAAGAAGACAAGGGCTCAGTTCTGCTCCACATAACTGAGCAGGACTTTGTGAGATGACATCCATGCTGCTGGTCTGTGTATCCCAGGCCATGCACTGGCAGTCACTGTGCTTCAGTGTTACCTGTTCTCCCAGGATATCCTCACCTGCTGGGCTGCAAACAGCTTGCCCTGGTACTTGCTGATCACTGTGTAGCCCCCTGGCACTTGGCGGTCCTCGTACCATGCCACGGGCACCAAGAAGTCACGTGGGTTGGCCAGGCCATTGGCTCCTGGGAAAGAAGGAGAGGTGATAAAGCTCTTTGGGCAATCTGCTAGTGAAGTGGGAGGCTGGTGCAATTTCCTGGCTTTGTGGGTGCCCTTCTGCATTAGGAATGACCCAACTGCTTCTTGGCCCACCAGGAAACCTGAAACAGTCATGTGCTTCTCCTGCTCCTGTAAGTAGGTAATTGTAATTCATCCTAGCATTCAAGTCCATGCTCCCTTTGTGACTAAGACAGGTCTCCACTAGTTGCCTTTTGAATGAGATTAGTACATCATCGTCAATTAAAGGCATGTAACAATCAGGAATTAACTGAAAAATGGAGGATGATTTGCTCTCTGTTCCTGGACATCCTGCTGACAGGATGCTTAGACATGCAGAAGTTACGAGGCATGTCATGAGGGGGCCAAATACATTTCTGAATGCTAACAAAGAGGGCAATAAAATAGTGATACCTACAGACTCAGGGCATGCTGAGGGGTTGCTTAATGTGAAGAGTGCATTTTCAAAGTGCAAAGCACCATATGGATGCTGGAGCATTCTTCTCCTCGTTAGTATTATTGTTACAAAGTGGTTTTGAATTTCTTGGATAAAAATGCAGACATTACTACCCGCTGCTAAGGTTTAACAGTCACTGCTTTTCTCCAGCTGTCACTTTTTTCCAAGTGAAAAGTGAAGTAAAAATAAAGTAAGACTGAAATACAAAGGATCTTGGTCTCTGAGGGGAAGGTGGGTAGGTGGTGAGAAGAGGAGCTCTTATAATTACCACCTCCTGAAAAGGTTTACAGGCAAGTGCACTCTTTTTCTTTTCTCCAGAAAGTAAGCCTTATAATGGATTCCTGCCTTCTGGAGACAAAAAAAAAAAACCAAAAAAAAAAAAACCAAAAAAAAAAACAAAAAAAAAAAAAGCAAAACCAAAAAAAAAAAATCTAACTGGGAAAACTTATTACAAACAGGCTGGGCAACCATATCCATAATGAAGTGGAGCAGGCACAGGCTGTGATAAGTGGGAGAGGGCAGAAAGCTGCAGCTGGCTTAATAGGAAGCTGTTGAAAAATCACTGTAGGCTACATGTGGAAAATGATGTGCCCAGCATGTCATACAGAAGAGATGCTCGAATGGAATTCCATTGAACAGCTGCAGATTGGGTTGATGCTCCACTGGAAGATGGAGCAGCTTCACTTTCACCATGGCCAGGAGATACAAATGCCCCTGAATGCAGATGTGCCACACCAAGCTTGTTGCTGATCAGTAATACCAGTTCATTTGCTTGAAGCATGGCCAGTCCTTTAGATCACGCTGAGTAATAAAAATATCTAATGGGAAAAAAAAACCCAATCCAACCTAAAACAAAACAACCAACCCCAAAACACCAGTCTGAAAGTGGAGAACTGTTGGCACTGTTTTTGTAATTACTTCAGCTGTTACAAGAGGAGTTTCACTTCCCTTCCCTGAGACAATCTTAGTAGCAGTAACCAGGAGGTGTTTTTCTCAGCAAGATAAATTTGGAGGCAAGTACCCAAGGGATAAGGAAGGTGACATAACCTGAGCTGAGCACTGTCAGAAAGCTGACTGGGAAATCACAATGTGAGCAGCAGGCCTTCAGATGCTGTGTCCCCTTGCAATATCTTTGTCATGGCAGCAAGAGGCTGTGCCTTCATGATCTGTGACTCTGCACGGAGCAGGAGGCATCTGGCACAGAGGAACTCTGATTTATGAGGGCTAGACCAGCACTCAGTGAAAGCAGATCCTCCCTGGCAGCACCACTGAGATGTGAATATGTTGCTGATCCAAGTCCTGTGCTGCTCATTTTATTGGTTTCTAATTCTCCAAAGGAAGCAGTTTCAGACACTAAAGCACTCTAGAGCTCCAAGGTTCCTCTGTTAACAGAAGGGGGGTGGGGAGGGGAAACCACTTGATTAAATCTCAAATGGGCCTTCAGGAATATCTCATTTTCAGTTGTCTCTGAAATCTGCCCTTCCTTTTACCAGGTAAATTCTCTCCTATCACTCTAGTTTATGCTGTATCTGTAAGTATGAGGCATCAGTGGTAATGGCCTTTTGGGTTTCTTTTGGTGGGAACAGACTCACACCAATCAGAACTGAAAAGAAAACAGTAGAAAAGAGGGTGGGAGATAAATGGTCCCTTCAGTGCCAGGGGAATCTCTGCACAACTGGTCTGTCACATTTTTTTGGGCTGATGCTTGCTTTTCTGGGGAGTAACAGTGTTGGAATGGAAAGCATCTTTGTGAAGGAGCATGTGCATAGGAGGATGTGATGGATTTGGGCTTGCAATTCAGGCCTGTCCCTATGAAATTCATTGTAGGTCTAATAGGAGATGGTTACCAATGGGTCCCAGGTCAGGCAGCTCGAAGTGCGCCCCATACACCTCCAGGATGTAGCCTCTGGTCTCTCCAAACACCTCCACACTGAAACGCATTCCTTGCTGGAAAATAAAAAAAGATACTAGGATCCTCCCAGGAGTTTGCTGACAAACCATGAGCAGATGAGTGCAGGAGTTGTCTTGCTCCAACGTCTGTCTCTGAGCCACAGGTAAGGTGCATTCAGCCCTTACCTGGATGACACAGATTTCATTGGGCTCCACTAGCATCTTCCCAAACTCAGTTGTGATGAGCAGTTTTCCTTGCTGAGGCACTGTGGAAACAAAATGCAGGTAGAGGAGCTGAAGCAGTGTGGTGATTGCTCTGTCCCTGTCAGAGCACCCAGGCTCTGAGGAGGAGCAAAGGGCCCTTTCTGACACAGCTACATAGGGAGTCTCGGCTCCCATGCAGACTATTGCAACAGACACCTGCACTGGAGTGAAGCTTCCTGGCCAGCCCCATCATCCCCACATCACAGAAGATACTTGTATGAGCCAAAACTTCATGGCCCCTTGGTGTAAGGTTTGCTCCACAGTCCAAATAAATAGGATTTGATACATTTGGGTCCATACCTCTCTGTCTCACAATCTTCATATGAAACGGGGCAGTATCCATGTGTCAGTGCGAGATGTCTGGGAATAACTGCTTCCTGAGGGTAGAAGCAATACTCTGCTAACATCTGCATTGTTTTCCATGACTGTCCTGGCACAGGAAAGCTCACATTTTAACTTGAAAAACTAGTAGAATTACAAAATCTGCCTTGGCACTTGTTCTTCACAGTAGTGAGGGAGGTGAGTGAGAACAATTTAATAGCTATTTGATGGGACAAATGTTCCTGTTGGTGTCCTGAAGGCATTCCTGTTCCTTACTCAAGAAAGATACAAGCAAATATCTGACTTCTGATACCCCTCAGAATATTTTTCAGCATGTGTGGACTTTATGTGTCAACCTCCACACTCACTGTGGCAGTCTGGTTGCCTGAGGCTGCCACAGCACGGGAGCTAAGCTGCCGTGCCAAATAATCTTGGGCTAAAGCAACAATAACATCTAACTGTAAGTTGTTCAGAAATCCTGAGGTTTATGATTTCCAGAAAACCTCTGCCTGTGGTGTGTCTAATACCAGTCTGGGGAGCACTGGAAATTATCCCTGAGCACCATGGCAAGGAAGTTGGGTCACTGCTCAAAGAGTTGAGGTCTGGCCCAGGAGCAATGCAACTTGCCCAACAGTCGAGCTGGTGCCAGACCATCAAATCTGCATGGCATGGGGGTCAAGCCAACCCTGTCCTCCAAATCTTGGCTGTAGAGCCCCAGGCTCTGGAAGAAGAAAGAGGCAGGCAGGTGGTACCCCAGGTAGAACCACCTGGAGAAGGAAAGAAGTCAAAGCATCAACTCACCAATCAGGAAGTCACCATCCGAATTATAAAGGCATCTAAAGAAAAAGGGAAACAGTAAGGTTAAAGTGCTATTAAGTGCCATGGATTTGTGCACACCACAGCCACAGCTGGAAGACTGACATGGCAGAGTTTCACAAATTCACAGAATATTCTTAGTTGGAAGGGAGCCACAAAAATCATCAAGTCCAACTCTTAAGTAAATGTCCCAGCCTGGAAGCAGGATGTTTGCTGACCTCTTGCCAGGCCTTTGTACTCATGGGCACATCAGCTATTGTAAGCTGAGGAATGGGGCTGATTTCCCCCCTGAGCTGCTGCAGGGAGTAGCAATGCCTCCTGCATGTGTGTTGAATGCTGAGGAGCAGCTAGAGGACCTAAATCCAACATATCTCCTCTTGCTGCACCCCCTCATCCAGCTCCCTAATTCTCTCAGTGGTTCCTTACCCACTCCTCTGGTGTTTGACCACAGAGCACAACTTGCTGTGGACATGGAGAGCACAGGCAAGCGTGCACACAGGAACACAGGACATATAGGAATGCTGGACTCAAGCTGGTGGCAGATGGACAGCCTGGAGCAGCTGAGCCACCAGCACAGCTGGCACTGACCTGTCAATCATGGAGGTGTTGCAGACAAAAATATGGACGGCGATGCCATTGCGTCCTCTGGGCTCACCGGCGCCACACAGGGTGTGCAGTCCCTACAGGCAAACCCAAAGCACCAGGAGTGAGAAGAAGGCAGGAGAGCAGGGGCAGCCCTCTTCCCTCCCCTCACCCCACTCTCTTGCTGGGTCTCACCTCCTCTCTCACTTCCCACACTGCTACCAGCCTTTCTCTGTGTGGCCTTTCATGAAATGTGTTGAATTCTCTTCAAAGTAATGAGGGTTTCTTAAAATCTGTGTAAGCTAGTGTTTTCCAGCCAAGGGGCTGGGGAAAACTGAGGTTTGGGGCTTTTTTTTTTCTTTAGGAGTTCCTTGAAAGTCAATGAAGAAAATCAAGCCCACTGACACTTGCTTGAAATCTGCAATCCTCTTCCCTCCCACAGATGCTCTGCAAGCCCAGAAAGCTGCCAATATTACCCCAATTCTGAGCATCTTTTGTGCCCTGCCACCCCCAAGGCAAAACAGAGATGGAGGATGCCCTGGTTCCCCAACTTACGCTCACAAAATCCATCTTATTCTGAGGGGCTTTTGGAATCTCAAAAGGTTTCCATCGCAGCTAAATTGCAGGAAACAAGAAACAAGAGAAAGGTGCTAATGATTAGAACCCAAGTGATGGTAATTCAAAAGAAAGTAGACCCCTGTCCCCCCACCTGCTTCTCCTTGCTCTTGTTCCCTGTTGCCTAGATCATCTGGTTTACAAGTCGTTTGGGGTTTTATTTTGTTTTGTTTTGTTTTTGTTTGTTTGTTTTTTTCTTGTGGGTTTTTTGTTTGGGTTTTTGTTTGTGGTTTGTTTTGTTTGTTTTCAATTTTTTTTAATTAAAACAAATTATTTCAGGGGCTTTTAAAATTTTTAATCATAATTTTGTAAAGTAATTGCCAGTCCTGAGTAGGTCCAAAGTTAAAAAAAATCCTATTTGAAATCTGTCTCTATTAATAACAACGCTTCTGAGAAGAAAGAAATTCAGATAAGCCAGCTTTCCAGAGTCAAATTGCTATGGTCCTGTGCTCCATGCTGAATGATTCAGTCCTTCTGTGACCCAAACATGACATTCTTGTTTACTTCACCTCGTTTTTCCCCACAACCAAAGCAGAAATAGCTCTGCCTGCATGAGCAGGAGCTATGAGTAGCACTAATTACTTCTTGCAAAGCCTGTCAAGGCCCTCAGGCAGAAGGTGCAAGAGGAGTCCAAAATATTTGTAGGATTTGGATCCACCTGCATCCTCTCACAAGAAGTTCCACAGTTTATGTTTGTCTGGGGGTTTTTTTGTTTGTTTATTGTTTTAATTTTTGTTTGTTTGTTTGTTTTTTTACTGTGACATTTGTTATTGGTATTTGTTTTCTCCCTGCCTCTCAATCATAGCTTCCCTTTGTCATCTCTGTTCTGGTCTGGAGAGCTTTCTTCTGTTTCAGCATTTCTTGTTCAGATGCCACCCCATATTTTTTCATCGTGTTTGACTCCTTTTCAGTTTTGTCATCTGTGTCTTTTAAATTCTGCCATTGTCCTTGTGTAATTTTAAAATGTCATTTTTCCTGTTGAATTCAATGGGCTTTGCATAAGTTGCCTCCATATGGCCATCTTTTTAGATGGATGAGGATTGCTGAAGCTCCTTAAGTATCTGGGTGAAACACAAACATCGCAGAGAAGAGTTGGTGTTGTCCAACAAACTGAACCTTGTCTCTGGCTCTGCTTCAGAGAGGCTAAGAAGGAAAGCAGGAAGGTGGCTCCCACTTACTCCGAGGAAATAACTTTTCTGGGTTTGGTGGTTGCCACTGAAAGTGGCAAGAGAGGGAGTAGGTAGGAGCTTTGCTGCTGTTTCCTTAAACAAAAAAGGTACTACACATAAATGGTTTCAAATGCTTGAGAGCTGGGCATCTTGGATTTACTGTAATCAGAAATAATCATAAAGGTAGATGTAGGGTGCAAAAGGGCATCAAGGATGGATGAGGTGATAACAGAAGTCATTGGAGCTTCATCTGGGAAGGAGCACCAAAGACATGTAAATATAAGCCTGTCACTCCTCCTTGGTCAATGGCTGGAAAACATATTCCAGCAGATCTGGGAAATTATTTAGACAAATGGTGAGGCTTCTGGGAGGCTGGAAATCAGCTAATCATGATACATCAATGGGCAAAACCTGAGAGAAGTGAAAACCAATGACCATGACATGATGTTGAGAGGAAAATGGCAACAGATTAGCCAAACCAAATGTCCTGGAGCTGGCAAGGAAGAAATCATGATTAAAGGCAATGGCAAGGCTGTAACAGAGGAAGACAAATGCCATCTCTCTGTGTGACTCTCCAGAATGAAGCGAGATTTCCCACGAGGGCTGCAGAGAAATGGGCTGGCAGCCAGCAGCCTCTCCAAAAGCACAGGGAAGGAGAGGATGGATGGCAGAGACATGCAGCTGCTCTCCCAGCTGAGCTGGGGCATGAGAATTTGATGGGGAACACTGAAGGAGAAGAGAGAGCAGATTAGAACGTGGCCAACAGGAGCCCCCAGGGGAGATGCCAGGTAGCACAGATCTAACCCTGTGGCACTGTAGCCATGCTGGGAAGCAGCACAAGGATGGGAAGCAACAAGCATCGAGGGCTGTCCTTCCTTGTGTGACCATGGTGAGGAACAATGAATGTGTGGTGGACCAGACCCTGCTTCTGAATTGGTCAGACTCCCAGGAACCTCAGACCTCTTGCAACTCAGTGCCTTTGCACTTCTGTACAGTTTGACATTTGACTATCCTCCTGGCAGGACCAGGGCTCCTTCCAGCGTGGTTACCTGGTTGGGGTCAGGCTCAATTTCATCCCAGTCGTGTGTCAAGTGGCCCTCCTCGAGAGGTTTGAAGGGTTTGTGGCAGACTGAAGGTAGGATTCGATACAGCCAGCTACAGAGAAGGAAAACACCTGGATTAGCCTGGGGAAGAGGTTAAACCCCCTGGGTAGCTGCTGGCTGATTGAGCTCCTAGATTAACATTTACATGGGTGATGACTGGAACAAAAGGTTTGTTAAATATCAAATTAATAACATTAATATTAAAATTACATAGCAAACAACAGCTCATAGCCAGAGATTTCCAGAGAGAGATGGCTTTTATTATAGGCTCTAAATACAAACATGCCCTGCTTTATATAGGTAAATGTCTATATGTTTATTTATGAGTAATTAGTTATGTCTACATTCACACATGTACATATAAAATATAAAGATACAGCTTCCTCTGTTGCTGAAATACAGCAATCTCACAGTTGGAAAAAGAAGCTTGTTTAAACATGGCTATAAAGCAGCTCAGATAAGACAGGGACAAACAGTGTCCAATGGAAAGAACAGAGGAGCTTTCTGGAGACAGCCTGTATCTGAATTTGGATGGGTTACAAAAAGTAGCATCCTATGCTTGGTTGGCCATGCCCATGCAGCAAAGCCCAGAGTTTTATGTGATGCTTCCTGCAGCTGTGGGAGGTCCCCCCTGCCTCCATCACTGCCTGGGACTGTTGCTCTCCTTCCTTGCTGCCTGCTGTGGCTGTGGGCCCTGCCAGCACTGCCACTGCAGCATGCACACACCCTGCATGGAGCAGCCAAGCCCGAAGCTGGGCTTTCAGTCAGGTGAGAGAGCAGAGATGATCAGAAAATCCTGAGCTAGGCAGGGCAGCCAATGCTTTTGATGTGTTAACAGTGGTGGTTGCAGTTTGGGCAAGTGGGAGAGGGGAGGGAGCTCTCCCTTGAGAGCTGGAAAAATTCCATCAAGGACAACTTCGTGCAGCAAACAATGATTCATCCCTTTCCCACGCACACTGTGAGAGCTGGCAGCAGCCTGGAGAGCAGAGGCATCTCAGATGATGCATTTGCCTTTCATTTGAACAAGCAGCAAAAGGGACAGAAGAGCCACAGTGGGAGAAGGAAAAAGAGAAACCCATCTTCTGCAATCTGGTTATGGCTGGAGCATGACAACTGGGACAGAGCTCTGGGAAGCTTGCTGCTAGCTGGAACAAGCTGTTCCCAGCACTCCTGAGGTGTTAAAGATCATGCTGGGTGCCTGGCACTTTTCTGAGGCTCTGGGCAGCCCCAAAATGGGAACAGGCTGAGCTAGCTCACTGGCCCCAACCAGTGTTTCTCAGAGGCTTGGCTTTGACACTGTTTGTCATCAGGTGCTTACCAGTGCCAGTGGCAGGGGTGATCTTTCCATAGAAGCATCAGGGCTGAAACCCCAAGGTTGTTTCACACAGTACACATAACCCATTCAGGACCATGTCGTCCCTGTGAACATCCGTCCCCCCCTTCCTCATCTTGCTCAGAAACCCACTTTCTTTCCCACCCCAATCACTCCTTTCTCAGCATTTTCTTAACCCACTTGTCCCACCAAAGCCTTTTCTCTCCCTTTCCCGTGGTCTTCTGTCCTTGTCCCTCCCCCAGTGCACAGCAGAGTTTTTTTTACCCTTCTAGGCTTGCAGAAAGCACTGGTGGCACTGAGGCAGCCTCTCCACTGCTCCCAGGGCTCACCCCAAGTGCCACATCCCCCACCCGCTGCCAGGAGTGACGGTACCTTCTCTTGTTGGTGGGCCGGGGACAGGTGAAGGCAGAGCCCGAGAGCTGCTCTGCGTACAGGCCATACGGGCACACTTGAGGGTTATTCTGGATGGGAGGAGAAGGAAAAACAGGAGTGAGAGGCAGTGGCATGGAACTTGGCTTGGAAGCCTCCAGCAGAGCATTGACCTGGGCACCCAGCACCTTGATGCTGTAGGGTGCTGTGCTGTCCTGAGGCTGTACTTCAGCTCCAGTACTTGTGTGTACTTGCTCCTCTGAGGCACCAGGCAGACCCCAAACACCATTCCCACATGCCACAAAAGTGCCCTAAGGAGTCAGCACAGCCGCTGAGGCAGCGGTAGAGGAAGCTGAAAGGGGCAGTGTTGCACAGGGTCAGAAACAGGATATCAGGGAAAAGGAAATAATTTCCAGTGAATACAGACTGAAAATCACACTGGTATTGAGCACAAACTTTTCTCAGACCAAGTGTTCAGAGGGGTTACCCCAGAGCACCCTGTCTGGCTGGCTTTCCAGAAGGCTAATAAAGACTCACAGAATTGAGTCACTCACTGAATGCACTGAATTCCCCCTTCTCCTGTGCTCTGCCTACGGAACCGGTGCCCAGAGCAGGTGTTTTGGTGTCGTACTGCTTCCTTTGAACAGTGCTGCTTGCTGCCCAAAAGCATCAGTGAGTTGTAGGAGCTTTTGCCTTCCTGCAGGGTTTCTGCAGTGAGAGTACTCCTTTGGAGAGCAAAGGGGGCATCTCCCCCTTTGCAGAAACATGGGTACAACTAGCACTGGTTTTAGCAATCCTTTTGAGTTCATAACTGGAGGACAGATCCCTCCTTCTCAGAGAACAGAAGCTAAGCATTTTGATCTAAGTAGGCCACCATCTATTTGTTTGAGATCAGCAAGAAGCAAAGACATCCAAGAACTGCAGGAAACACCCCAGTGGGACAGTCATACACCATTTGCTATCCCATCTCCCTCCTGCAAAATCTACTATAGCATCCTGTATCCTGCTGCTGAGCAGACCAGCCATCCATATGGCATCAAACCTTGGTCTGAGAGGTGGCAGAGGCGAGAGCTAAAGCTCTCTGAGTGTGTGGAGCTTGCAGCCCTCCAGCTCCATCTTGTCAGTACGGGTATGCAGTGAAGCAGGGGGATCAATAACCCTTGGAATTTTTATCTTAGCCAGCACTACTGCAGATGCCAGTCTTATAAATATTGCATTGGAGAAAGGATCCACTCCCGGGACTGAAGATCTTTTTTGTCTGTCTTGTTTTCAGATTTTTCTATTAACTCTTTTGTTACAGAGTCCACAATCTGTTCAGATGAGAGGACCTCAGTCAGGAGCTGGAGGAGGCTGCTCTTGAAAGTGGTACTGCTGTGGAAACCCACCACATCCCACTACCTTTTTAGACCAGCAGCCACCACTATTGATCTTCCAGTTTTAAGGTATCTTTTTCTCACATTTTTTATAGCCAGCCTCAGTAACAAGACACTGCACTGGCCAAACTACCAGCCTGAATCAGCATAGCAGTTTGTCTTTTTTGTGAACACACCGTGGACTGCCATGTCCTAGGGGACATTTACATGTGATGTGTACCTGTGCTGTGTTTTAATGTCCTCACTGGCACACAACGTGTAAAATGTTGGAACTGGTGAAATCCAGAAAACTCAGGAAAAGCAAAAGTTGAAAAAGTCTCCATTTCACCTTCTTTCTACTGGCCTCTTTGTAGAGATGGGGAAGAGGAGCACTGTTGTATCCCTTTTGGGAATGTTCCCCCCCGCCCCCCAAGCCCCTCCCCCAGAAACTGTAACCAGGCCTGGGTTACCTGCCCCCTGGTCTCCTGACCTATGGCCATCGGCCAGGTAACCTGACCCCG
Source organism: Certhia americana (assembly GCA_018697195.1). Lineage (NCBI taxonomy): Eukaryota > Metazoa > Chordata > Aves > Passeriformes > Certhiidae > Certhia > Certhia americana. Next base: position 25,427,001 of record CM031857.1, read on the forward strand.
ACCCCAAAGGTGATAAAATCCCCTCTCCCCCCATGTGACTTCTCTCTCGCCTCTGGATCCCTTCAAGGAATAAAGGCCTTGGAATACATCCTGGGGTAAGGGGGCCTCTTTTGTAACTCTCTCTACCCTATTTTGTAGTTCCCCTCTTCCAATACTCCCCCTAAATTTGAGCTGGCAGCTTGTGGGGGGGTGGAGGAACAGAGCACCAAGGGATGTAATTGGCTAAGCACCAAGTCATAGAATTCTAGAATGGTTTGGATTGGAAGGGACCCTAAAGATCACATACTTCCAACCTCCCTGCCATGGACAGGGGAACCACTTGGGTCCCACTTGACCAGGTTGTTTAAAGCCCCATCCAACCTGACCTAGAACATTTACAGGGATGGGTTATCCACAGCTTATCTGGGCAATCTGTGCCAGTGTTGCACCATTCTCATAGTAATGAATTTCTTCTTAATATCTAATCTCGATCTGCCTTCTTTTGGTTTAAAGTCATTCTCCCCTGTCCTATCCACCACGTGCCCTTGTGAAAAGTCCCCCTGCAGATCTTTTGAGGCCCTATTTACGTACTGGAAGGTTCTATAAAGTCTCCCTGGAGCCTACTTCTCTCCAGGCTGAACATCCCTAACCCTCTAAGCCTGTCTTCATAGGAGATGTGCTGCCATCCACCTCCGAAGGATTACAGGAGATCCAAGGGAAGCCACAGGCAGCCTCAGAGTGTGTGCTGATATAAAGGAGACCAGCACAAAGGGAGCTGAGATAGATTTAATTCTTCAGGGTTCCATTCTCACCTCTGGGCACCAAGAGGGTAGTCCCACATGGGTTGTAATTCCTTTCCTTAATCCACATAATTTATTTTCATCCAACATGTTCAGAAGTTACTTTTAAAAATTAATCTGTCAGGTTATTACTACAGGCATTCCTGTCCCCTCCCTACAAAGAGGCTTCTTCCCTGCCGAAGACTCATATGTCAGCTTCATTGAACCCCATTCCTACAGAAGTTGTGAAATCTGCCTCTCCTGCATGAGCATATCTTTCTGCCACTCTTCCAACTTCTGCTCTGGTTTAATCCAGAAATGGTGGCTTCCTTCTCAGTGTGGCTGAGCCACTTGTATTGCAGATTCCTTTAGGAAAAAGACCCCTGGTGCTGAGCAGAGGTAATTTTGGCAAGTCTTAACACCCAAGGTGAAACTTGGGAGCTCACAAATAACTTGAAATTAGGAACTATGAATGGAAATCTTTAGTTCTGACTTCTGTCAGCATCTCATTATTGCAGTCTTGTATAAAGAAGGTTCCTGGAGATTTTCATGGTGGCAGAAAGGAAACATGTTAAGATGAAAAGAAGCCAATGGATTAGATATTCACTCAAGAGTGCGTTTTGATAAAGCACTTGAATAAACCTCAGTACCTGTCCCTCTGGTAAAGCTCCCGGACAGCGTGGATCCTCAGAAACATGTTCATTTCCAAATCCTGACAGGTACTGTAAAATAAACCACAGAACTGATCAATGTTTTGAAAGCACAATGAAAACCTCCCCAAAAAACCCACCCATTGCTTTCCCATGCAATTTTCCAGGCTCTTTGTATATTACATATACATTAAGACTTTCTCAAGTGATCTGCTTGCATGTTGCCACAGACCTTTCCACAGCTCCTAGATTTGCTTCATTAGCTAATGGTGTGACGAGCTGGGAAGCACAGACAGGAATTGCTCTCCTAAGTCTGCATGTCTATTTTGACTACATTCTGCTCCATCAATGCACTTGAGAAATAACTCAAATATCACACATACTGTCTGACTCAAGGACAACAGGGTGATGGATAGGAAGAACTGTGCACCAATGTCATGGATGTGTGCTGCCACCATTCACATGCCATCTGACTTTGCTTCAGTCATGGGTGTTCTAAAATCTGCAGACCGCCTTGCAAATTTGTTCACTGGGTCCTCAGATTCTTAGGGAATGAAACTTGGAATCATTTGGTTGATATGCCTTGTGATAAATCTCCATGTTCAAAGAAAAGGTCAGGATGTAGATGGGATGAGGGAGGAAAGGAAGTACAACCAAGTTAAACTGTGTCACTGATCTGCCCTAAATAAACATTGTCCTGTTGGAACTGTCCACCATGGTAGTAAGCAAGAATTAATCCATTACTGAGGGATTGTCTGGGTCTCTAGAGCAGTGAATTCTCAAGAGACCCACGGATGGAACAGACCTACTTGTCCTCCCACACCTGCCCTGCCTACAGCTGCCATGGTCTGAGCATGGCTAAAAGCCAGAGGATAGAGTGGATGTAGATCCCAGCTTTGCAGTGCTGGGAAAAGCCCTGCAGCAAGCCTGAGACACATAAGGGAAACAGGAATAACAGAGACCTTAGCTTTGCACTGTCAGAAATGTAAATACAGTCCCTTCAGATGCTACAGGAAGCCACAAAGCATCTCTGTTGAACTCTGCGTGAATGCAGAGGTGTTTTTTGACAGCGACCAGTGGTTCAGCCCCGTGGCCTGGGGAGTGAGTTAAATATTAATGCTGTCCTCTAACAATGGCAAGAGTAGCAGGGCTGCTCATCAGCCTTCAGACAGTGGGGCCAGGATGGCAAAGCCCAGGAGCCCAAAGGCTTGGCTGTCACACATTCTGGCTGTGACCAGCGCTGAGCAGCCCTGGCAGGTGCAGGGACCATCCTTAGCGTGGTATGATACCCTGGGAGGCACAGGTCTGAGATTAGAGGGGACTGAGGAAGCCCCTATACCTGGTTTATTTTATATATAGTACTACAGCACCTGGATTATTCCCCCCAGGGGTGCTCAACCTTGGGCAATTTGCAGCCCACTTATAATTTTCCCAGTGTAGCAGACACTCAGAGAGCAAGCCTGAAACCTCCTGAGTGTTTTCCTCGGGTTTACAGCGACCTGTAAGAGAAGACCATTCCCAGGGGGTCCAGGCTGGCTGGAAACCCTGCTCAGCCTGAACCTGAAAACATCGTGGTTTCCGTCGGTTCAGGGACGATATTTCTCTCGTCTTGCAAATGAATATACATCGCTAGGAGCTGCTGCGCTGAGTTCTGCAAGAAGGATATTGATATGCAAAGCAGTAGGTCACCTAAGCAGCCCTGGCAAATGTATTGTATTGGAGCACCCGGGTTTTTCCCCCCCTCCCTTCTTTTAAACGGAAATGCAGCAATATCTGATGGAACTGCAGCAGTTCCAGAATTAACTGAGGCTTCCACGCTGCTTCCTTCTTCTACCGGTAACATAAAGGTGGTCTGAGCATTTGCCTTCGGGACAGCCCTGGTGAAAAGGGGAGGAAAGGGGGAAGAGGACGAAGAGGGAACAAGCTGATTTTCGGGAAGCATAGCCAGCAAGATCCGACAAGCTCTGCTGAATGCTGATGGAGAGCTGGGAGGGGACAGTCAGTGGCTCTTTGCAGGGTCTGTGTACCTGGCAAGCATCGTGTGCTCCCCGGCAGCCCCGTGCCACACTGCTGGGGTGAGGGGGAAAGGAGGCACAGAGATTTTGCTGTGACAAATCCATCCCTTGTCCTTCAGGCCAAAATGCTGGCGACCTGCACATCTGAACTGCCCTTCCACATCCCCCCAAAATTCCCTTTGCTTCTGCTTGCTGGGACACAGGAAAGAAGGAAAACCAAGTCAGCAGCAAGCATGTTGTGGCAGCAGCTGCTCTGTGCCCGCGCTGGTGCTGCACCGCACCTTGCCCGAGTGCAGCAATGCAGGGGGCACTTTCCCACTGGGCTGGATGCAGAGCTGCTGCCTTCCCCAGCTGCACCAGGGGCTGCAGAGGGTGGCACTGCCCCACTGCCTCGAGAGTGGTGGCAGAAGGTGCTGCATCATTGTTTGGTCAAATAAATTCTTTCTTGCCAAAAAAAAAAAAAAAAAAAAAAGAAAGAAAGAAAAAAAAAAAAAGAAAATTCTCAGGTAACTGCATTGAGGGCTGAAAAAAAGACATTGGCAGGACTGCAGCTGCTGGAGGGGAGACGCCTTGCTGGTGATTTATCACCCTGAGTGTGACTCCAAGACTTTTGCTTAGAGACTGGATGTGGGTTTTCTTATTCCCTACTTCATTTTCTCTTTCCTTGTGGCATACCTCAGAGAGGCTTCTCTCCTCTACATGCCTATAGAGGGGTCGGTGTCAAACATTATTTGGGCTCCCAAAAAGCTGTGCCACATGTGTGTGCTCCCTTCATGCCCTGGAGTTGTCATGCTCCAGGGCTGTGGGCACCATGCAGGAGGGACCCTGCTGATACAGGTTGTGTGGGAGCAGCGGTGAAAGGGGTGGGCACAATTATTGCCTTTCTCCCTTCCAACCCTCTGAGCCCACCTCCTGCTTCTCAGTTTGTGTAGCACAAGGTGCCCCCAAGCCAAGGGAAATGGCCTCTTTCTGCTTGCCCAGCCACAGAGCATCCTTCCTGAAAAATCTCTGAAAATGGAACTCAACTCATCTCTGTGAAGGGGCATCCTGATCTGAGTTCAAGAGCACCTTCCCCTAGGTCTCTGCCTGGCCTCTACAGTGTCTGGATAAGTTATAGATACCTCCAGGCTGGGTAGAATGATGGGCACTATTGTAATTGAACAGCTGATTTCTCTGTTACACGAAATAGTCTCTGTGGCTCTTTGTTTTCAGTTCTGCTCTTAACTACTGTTGTTATTTTGTTCAAGATCCTGTAGATTTTTATGCCAACAGGACCTTAGGAATTAATCTGACTCCACATTGGTTTTTGTTTTGTAGTTTTTCGATAAAATAAGAGAGATAAAAGCCCAGCACAGCATAAAAAATTCAGCAAAGCTCATTGATTGGAATAACTGGAATGTAAAGCAGGGTGTTTGCAATGGGTGTTGTGCTCTGACCTATAAATCGTAACCTTTTGTTCTCCAGATTAGACAGCAGGCAAGGGAAAAATGCATTTGAAGTCTGAACACATAGTCTGCAAAATAATTAAGACCCTTCTTCAAACACTGCATAATATATTTCTCTATCAGCTCCTGCTGCAGGACACAGGGAAACAGCATTCCTCTCTTGACAAGAAGCATGCCACTTTTTATCAGCTCAGTTCAGTCAGCACTGGAGTGTTGAACACCAAGGCAGAAACATTGACATGAGCATTTGGGGCAACGAGCAGAGCAGGTCTCTCACCCTCCGTGTGGGGCTCCACAGCCTCCTTGCAGGCTGGAGCCAAAGCACACAAACCAGAGCTCTGCCCTGGTGCTGCAGGGCCAATGTCCCCAGAAGAAGCTGCCACCTCCCCTGACATTTCAACATCCCTCTGCTCCAAAAGTGCTGGAGATGGTCCAGGGCCAGACCTTTCTTGAAAAGACCTGCTCAGCTCTAGGCTGGGACTCTGTGTACAACAGAAGAGAGGGATGGATGCCAGAGGAGTGGAGAGGAAGGGTAAACCAAGAGTTTTGGAGGAAGGTGGAGCAGATGAGGTGATGACAAGGTAGGGACACAAGTGACATCTCAGAGAGGAGCTGCTGGCAGAGCAGCCTGTTCCCACGTGCAGCTCTAGACAGACCCATTCCCAGCCGGCAGCCACAGCCACAATGGCCAACAAGGCCTTAGGGGCTGCTAGGAGTGGGTCAAAGATGGACATGGAAGATGCAGTCACAGCCATGACATGAAACAGCACGACCCTCATCTGGAATGGTGCAGAGGCTGCCCTGCTGCTGAAAGAGGATAGTGAGAGCTGGGAAGTGTCATGGACAGCCAGGGAAGAAGCACGGTGAAATCTTACTGTTTGAGGAGACAGGACTCCTCAGAGGTGAATGAGACCTGTAAGAGCTCTGTGTAAAATAATGAAAATTACAGAAGGTAGTAAAGGAGCACACACATGCATCTCCAGGACTAAGAACAGGCTTAGTAACAATGACATCCCAAAAGTCCAGGGAGATATATGATGATCCTGCACAAGCTCTTGAGACTCACCACGTTCTGGGGTGAGGCCTTGCCATTCCTGCAGCAGCTCATGCACCCCAATGGCCCTGGGGCAGCTGGCCCCCCACGACAGTGGTGAGGTGCTGATGAGGTGCAGGGTTGTGAGTCTCATGTTCTTATGCTTGAGCCACAAACCCGCCCTATCACACCCTTCTCTCAAAGCTCCCCCCTGCTCTGGCACATGGTGCAGGGAAAGCTCCTGCCAGCTGCCCTGCTGGGGCTTGGAGAGGAGGGCATGGCCACAGCCTTGCTGTTCCAGGGTGCCCTGCAAGGGGTACTGAGAAACAGCTCCCCAGGGCTGCCAGGGGAAGATGGCGGCCAGGGTTGCAACATCTGGGCAGATGTTGCCAGCCAGATTTCATAGGCTGAGGGAGAAACACCCCCTGGCAAGCAGGACAGGAGGAGGGGTGCATGCCGAGGGTGGGGAAAGGACAACTCCCACCATGAAGAGGTCCTGACCAAGAATGATTTCCAAAGGAGGTGAAGAGGGAGATAAATGCTTATTTATAGATGAAACACAGCAAGATGCTTCATTCCAAGAAAGTTTTAAAAACACACACCTTAACACACACAAGAGGGGCACAATAAAATGAAACGGAGCCCAAAAAATTTAGTGTGAACAGAGAAAGGGTGTCTACAGCCAGCACTGGCGGGTCGCAGGTACCCAACCTCTTACCTGCAGGCCCGTCATCCTCCTCCTGGTTATTCTCCTCTTGAAGCAGACACAAACCCTGAGCAGGTATCTGGCCAAAACAGCCTGCCAAGCAAAGCCTGCTCACTGATCAACTGAGCTGGGCTGGAGGCAGGCTGACAGTGCTGGGAGTGAGAAAGTCCAAGGGAATTTTCAACCTGTTTGCTCAGCCCAGTCTGTGTTTAACCAAACGCCCTTCTCTGCAGAACCAACCCCAGGATCGATCTGAATAAACAGGGGGTGAAAGGGACTGGGTTTCCTCATCGCCCCTGCTCCCCCTTAGATGTTAGAAAAGGGGTTATAATTCCCACACATGGGGAGGGGGGAAGAACAAGGTGTTTAGAACCAAGAAAAGCCATTTTGCAACTGTTTCATAAGCCTCTTTCATAAATTGTACCTCTAGCAATTTTCATATACAACCCTCTAAACGTGTAACAAGTATCTGTTCATTAATTCTTCTGAGCTGTGTTACACTGAGGATAGAAGAGATCACATCTTCATCATGGTGAAGGCAATGATATTTGTGAAACACTGTGTGGCAACGTTACACAGCATTTTGGGGCCAAAAGCAGAGGAGGATTTTGTATTCCTGTGATTAGAGCTAGTAAGGGGAACTTACAAATTCTGAAATATTAATATTCTTCAAGAAAGCTGTTGCTGGGGAAGAAGTGACAGCAAGCATTTAGCTATAGAATACTAACGAAAGTAGCTCTGTGCTCCAGAAGTTGCAGGGGAAAAAACACAATTGATTTTATTTGATTTTTTTTAAACTTTGAATTCTCAACCCTCCTCTAAAAAAAAAAAAAAAAAAAAAAAAGAAAGAAAGAAAAGAAAAAGCAGCCTTTTTTCCATTTCCATCACCTGCTCTGCTCATATGCCCTGCAAAGAGAAAACTTCTAGGAGGCACACACTGAAATTTGAATGTCTCTTCCTCTCCTAGAGCATCCTGGAAGCCTTCCTTCCCCAAAGCAGTCACCAGTTCCCGTGATCCCCACAGCAGTCACTGAGAGCTTGGGCTGCAAGAGGGGCAGGTCTTAAATCACCTTTGTTTCTCTGAAAATTGGTAGCTCCTCACACCGTTCTGAGTCACTGAGAGCTGCCACTTTTAGGAGCTGGAAAAATAGGCTGGTTGCCCTGAGGGAGAAGATGGGCTGCATGAAGACACTGTGGTTCTGGATGGGGGAGAGGGAGAGAGATTTTTCCTTGGCTCTAGAAGAATACAGACTGAGTAAACTCCAAGTTTTAAGTCTTCTTCAGGTCTCTGTTTCTGCACACCAGGAAGGCTCTCTCTTTGCACACCCTGGCCTCTCCCAGTCTTGCCATAAAAAATCACTCCAGCAGAGAGGAATTCTCCAGGACAAGGCAGAGATTGTGAATATGTTAGCTCACCCTGAGCAGCAATTCATCATTGCCAAAGAAATGAAGTACCTGGCACTTGTCACCTACCCTTGAGACTCCTTTCCTACCAGACAAGATTTAAGAGTAAAAAGTTCACCTCACTCATTTTCTGACAGTGAAGAATTACACATTTGACTACAGTTTAGCAAACTGCAGTTGTAGAGTTTCAGGGTTTTCCAAAATCCCCTTTTACTGAGACACACAGCAGGAGAGAGAAAATCACATTTTATCTTACATTTCCCTTTGAGAACCTACATTTCACCTTGCTCACATCCCTTTACAGGCTCCATTCTCTTGTTTTCTTCTCATGGGACAGGTAAAAATAAAGGTGTTGCTTTTTAATTATCTGTAGGCCTATTTCCTGGTTGTTCTTTTTTCCTAAAAACGGACAAGGTGTTGTCACTTTACTCACTTGATAGCCATGTAATGTTTTAAAACCAATTAGGCTGCCTAACCTTGCCATTCCATTCCATTCCATTCCATTCCATTCCATTCCAAACATTATTTAGTAAGATCCTATTCAAATGCCACATAATTTATTGATCTCCAAATTATATGAAATACAGAAAAAAAATCTTAACACAGGTTGTATTTCTGTCCTAGCCCATATCATTCAAGAAGGAAATCATAAATCCACGCTGATCACTCCAAATCATCTCCATGCTCTTCATGTTTGTGAAAATGTTTTCCAGGATTAGTTGCCTTGAAGAATCCCTTCTCAGGGATGGAGATGAGGCTGACTGGCCTGTAGCTCTGTGGACTTCCCTTCTTGCCCATAAAGGTGAATATTAAGTGGTGGTCAAACACTGGAATAGATTGCACAGAATTGTGCATTCTCCACCACTGAAGACATTCAAAACCCACCTGAATTTGGTACTGGGCAACCTGCTCCAGCTGACCCTGCTTGAGCAGGGGATTGGATGAGCTATCTCCAAAGGTCACTTCCAGGCTCAGTGATTCTGTGATTTAGCCTAAACAACCCCTTTAGTTAGCTGCACCATAAATCTTGACTATAAATCTTAACAAGAAGTATAGATGTACTTGATTAATATTTTAGCAACTCTATTTATTATCATGTAAATATAAAACACAGAAACAGGATGAATTGTTATTGTATAAACATGGAGCATAAACACAATGAACTAAGCCTGGAAGAATGAGCACTAAAAGCAGTCAGTGTTTTCTCAGCTACCTTTCTGGGTTCACGACATTATCCAGCACATGTCTTTACCTGGCCTTTACTCCAAGGAGATTCCAGCTGAAAGACATAACAAGACCCAAAAGAAATATGTCAAAGAGCAAAAGACATCAATACCACTGTATTTACTACATGATGCATGTACAACTGGATGGTACTGCATACCAGCAGCTTATTACTTGTGAGCTGTTCTCAGGGGCATCTGAAGAGGTGTTCAAAGAGCTCATCTACATCAGAGAGGCAGCATGAAAATACCAAGGGGCTTGCTTGAAAATTTAGCAGCTAGTGTTCAACATCCTGGTGATGAATGAAGGATGAGAATGGAAAAGATTTCCTTTCAATGAGAAGTTGAAGCAGCTTGTATTTGATCCAATAGAAAAAGGGGACTAAAAAAATTTGAATTCATAGCCTATGCATTAAAAGGCATTTTGTCTCCTGCTGATTCAAGTAGCGGGGCCATGGTGTGAACTTTTATTGGATCATAGCTCACCACTGCTTCCTGCAGCAAGGCATTGTCCAGTCCCAAACATCAAGGTCTTCTGTGAGCAAAAGACGTCATGGGTGACTGAGGCAGATCCTTTCTGATGCATTTGTGCCCCTCCTGTTGCAACAACCTGTTGTTTTACACAGTGATGCCCCCTGTTTCTAAAATGACCAACTTCTCCTATCTTCATCAGCTAAAATGCATCTGTGATGTACGTATTAATAAATATCTTCATTCACTCCTGTCTCTGTGATCCCAACTTGCCCAGCCTGCGTCTGTTCTTTGCTTGTTAACCCTTTACACACTACGAACTGGGACAGGATCTCTTTAGAACAGCTGTCCTTGTCTATCTCATAGTATACTACATAGTGCCAGGAGAATTGATCTCTTTTTTGAACCTTTCATCACAATATAGCAAAATAAAGCAATAATGTTTATACTTTTTTTTTTTTATCATTGCCAACGGCATTGTGTTAAAAAAGGCTCTTTTTAATAACATGTACTTTCCTGTAGAGTGGCTCTTATGAAATATGTCCTTGTCATTTTTTTCTGGGACTGTTCAGCAGGAGATGCCAGACAGGTTAATTATTATCATTTATTTGTTCAGGAAAGATGATAAAAGTTGTCTGCAGCAGAAAGCACATGCTCCTTATCGCCAAAAAGTAGATGCTGCATGAATAGGAGCTGGAGAAACCACCTGCTCATGTTGCTATGATGCTTCTGCCTGCAAGCTAGAACCACCACTCCTAGAAGTCAGCAGAAAATTTAGTCACATTGCTCTGTTCTGTCCTTCCCCACTCTGGTGCTAATTTTGGACAGCCACTGAATTTGTGATCTGACCTTTTATTCACCAAGGGTAGGACAGTCCATCAAACCCCATGTAAGCCACAGCAGAAGAAGCCTCAGGAAGAGCAGATGGTATCAGACAGAAAGATAAAAGCTCTGACCATAGCCATAGCCTTCACAGCTACTGGGCATCTTTGTCCTTTAAGCTATCTTTAACCCACAGCCAGCAGTGCATTTCCACTGTGCAAACATTAACTTTCAGGTCAAAGGGAACGTAGATGTGCACGGGTTAATCACCCACTATTTCACTTCATGTTCCTCCAATTCAAAAATCTGACTGAATTTTAAGTTGGTTTGCTCCCACAGTCCAGACTTCATTTTGATCTAGTCAGGGAAGAGCATGTATTTTTATTTATGAGCTTGTCTTGTGTTCAACATCTTTTTGAGAGAAGTCCATGGTGGTATACCAAGAATAAACTTCCCTGTGCAATTTCAGTAGGTATGGAACCAGCATTTCTGTGCACTGATAAGGCCAAGGGGTACAATAAGTTGTACCTTGCTTACCAATAAGCAATACAATGCCAAAGCAGGAAAAAGAAAACAGATTTCTGTATTTAATGGTATTAGCAGCAGGTGTTGGCTAAGCAGTTGAACTGCCAAAGTTAGATTTCTCAGTTTCTTTGCTGCCACAGAGAGCTCTGATCATCTAAACCACCTTTCTGACAAGTATACTGGGGACTTATCCTCAAAGCTGTGCTAAATTATGCCTTTCCCAAAGCAACTAATGCTACTCTAAAAAACCCTAAACATTGACAAATGTGCCTTTTTCCCCATTAACTGTTTCAGGCACCATCACGCTCACTGTTAGGGAGCTACATCTCATTTCAAGATCCACTTAAGAGTCAGGTCCTGAGCATTGCTGGTTATTGCAGCTTTGCCTGCACAACTGGAAACTCCTTATGCTGCTCACATGGTCACTGTTAGTAACAGAGACTATTCTTAATTTCTCCTTTGTGTCCTCACGTACCATAAAAAAATATATTTTCCACACTTACTGATCAGATGTCAGAATAAAAATAGTAGCACAAGTGGATAATAAATACTAAGAATAATACTTTTGGCTACATGTCAAAGACCCTCACTAGGTGGGAGAGCTTTGCCATTGATATTTGAAATTAAAGATTGGAACTGATTTTATTTTTCTTCCCCTCTTCCACCTGATAGCTATGTGATGTTTTTTTCCTAAACCCACTGTGTGTCTGAGGACCTAACACAAAGTGCTGCAGAAAGCACACCCTAAGGAAGGTTTTAACTCTGCACACTTCCTGGTATCTTGCCAGCCAGTGACAGGTTCATCAATAACGATAATGGCTTTTTGTTGAAGCAAACTAGTGCACACACTTGCTCAATCCTACAAAGGAATCAAAGTAACCAGCATCCTCATAAGGAAAGTGAGACAGAAACATGACTTCTAACAAGAGGAGCTGAATAACAAAAGAAATAGAAGGATTAAACTCCCTTTGCTAAAAAGCAGAAGCAGGTTTTCAATCAGTGAAAAGTGTCACCTTGTTATCCTCTGAGAAATGAGAATCCAAACCTTGACTTCACCGTAGCTGACTGATACTGACTGCAGGCTACAACACAGCAAGTTCATCTCTCATTTGTGACAAATGGAGCATATTGCAGCTGCCTCTGCAAATATAATCAATAATGAAAATTTGCATTAGGGTTGCACCCAAAATCCCATTACTGGATAGGTGTCACATGTTTAAGAAGCCAATGGCATCCTTGCAAAATTTTCCATGTTAAGGACATACTCATATTCATTCTGACTATCCCTCCAGTCATAGATCAACCAGAAAACTTTGCCAAGCCCCTCGGGAACAGGGAAGGCTCACTGTTTATTTTTGCTCTACATTTCACCTGTGTGTGCACGGGCAGTCCAACACATCTCACATGTACCCTCACGAGCCACCTTCACTGACACCTCTGGAACACAGCACCTGGGCACATATATCTGCCTGGGAAATAACACAGAGACATTTGAGTAGCTTAAATTTAAAGGGACTGGGTAACAATGTCTTGATGTGAAATGTGTGTGCATGTAATAGAAACCAGAGACATAGAGAACCAGAGATGAAGGAAGACAGAGAAACAGATTTTCAGTGGTACAGCAAGAGAGACAATGCATGGCAGAGAGAAACAGAAAGGAAAACGGGAAAAAAGGGGAAACCAGAGAGCAGAGCAGGAAGCACAAAGAGGAGTCTCTGTGACTTCTTGTGATAGATACATAGGGGTCAGACAGATGGGGCAAATGGGGAAAGAGGGATAGTAACTGTGAGAAAGGGAACTGGAGGAACAGAACAGACAGAAGGGTCACAGGGCAAGGGTGCGTGTGTGCAGAGAAAAGAAAGGTAGAACACATAAAATAAGTGTGATGCAGAAAAGTTTTCTGGTGTCACATCCCTAAGCTTGCAAGTGGACCATTTTTGGGTCCAAAAAATATACCTAATTGTGGTTACCTGCTGAGATCTAAACAAACAAGATTCTTATTCTGGGCTAGAAGCCTGCTTTAAAACACACAGACAAGTAAGCTACAGCCAGGTGTTTGACCACTCTAGATACCACAGGTTGAAGGAGGAAATAGTACTACAGCTTGCTTGTTGTGCTCTGCAGTTCCTTAGGAACCCTGAGGGAGCCCTGATCTGGTTACCCTAAGACTGCCCCTGACCTTGAGAAAACAATTCCAGCTTCCATTGTCAATGGATCACAGACAGACATTGGTGCTGTCACGAGCTGCACAGCTCAGACACGCATCCTTTACTATGAATATTTTGGTACCTTGTTTTTTCTGGGTGTAAACTAACTGTGAACTAACAACCTACTTCACACAAGCCATCTAAAAACTTACTGCACTTATGTTTACAACTGCTCCCAGGCCTTTCTGGAAATGGCCTAAGGAAAAGCAAAGCATACGTATTTTTAATAAGTTTGACTGGTGCCCCCAGCTGTCACTTTTGTGCCTGATTAGTGGCAGTAGGCAGGTTTCCATTTATTTCCAAGCAGCTGCCAGAAGAGCTGCAGGCAGAGGTAATCCAGAGACTGCAGAACTCTGCTCCCTGTCAATTTCACACCAGGATTTTACTTTCTTCTGTTTCCATTTATTATTAATCTCTATTTATATCTAGCTCCAGCTCTTAGTTAGCCTTTGCCAGAGGCTTAACCATTAGAGGTGACTGTGAGGAAAGAGTGGAAAGAAGGAACTGCCATAAATCAGGCTTTTACCGCTCCATGGAATGAATTCTAGCAAAGTGAGGAACCGTGCAAAGCTTGGGTTATTTAGGAAAACAAGACCCTGTACAGGAGATCAGACCAGATCAAGTCTCCTTTATCCTTAGTGCTAACTATCTAAAGGAAAAATCTATATCACAGAACTCTCCTCCTAATCATGCTCAGTTCCTACTTTTTACACAGCTTTATATCCCTTCTAAATTTCTAACCATTCTACTTCAAAGGATGTTCTTACATTTCATGTTTTGTGAATCCACTAAGTCCTCAGGCTCAGTGGGACCATGTCACATTTGTTCCAAATAAGCACTGTATAAAAAAATACTTTTTTCCGACAGTTTTCAATGAATTGCCTTTTAATTTAATATAAAAAACAAGACCACAATCAATTATGAAAAGATAAACAGGAGAACCTGATTTACTTTGCCCTCTCCAAAGTAAACAATTTCAATTTAAGCAGCAGAACTAACACCAGTTGATTTCTATTAATGATTTTCTTTTTAAGGCTTCAAATCTTCTTTCATATCTTGCCTATTGCTTTTATCCCTTTTGAATAGGGATGAACAGTGTGCTCTAGGTGAAACAACACTCCATGAAAGGAAGGCATTTTATTATTTTCCAGACCACTCCTTACCCATCGCTATGCTTTGCTCACTTGTTTTAGTCACTTTACTTTACATGAGAAGCCCACACAGTGTCATCTTTCCTTTAGAGGTAAAAGGAATATAAATCATTGCAAAGACTGTCCAGAAGTTTTCCAAATGGAGACAAGGATGTCATATATACGTGCTGTGTATGATGAAGTTGCCCACAGCAGTGTGAGAGGCATTCAACTTATTGCACACTTTCCCCAGATGTTCCCATAGGTCCAGATGGTCTGCAATCCTAAGAAATACTCTAGGTTCCAGATCAGGTTTTTGGAAAACCTTTCCCAAGTCTTTTCCAACAACAGAAGCTTCAGCAGGCTAGCCAGCTGTAATATCATTTTACTCTGTTTGACAGAAGCATTACTGTCTTTGAGCACCCAGTTGGAATGGGAATGTCGTTAGGAACTCAGAGAAGTCATCTTCCCCTTCTTCAGTGCTCAGTCATAATGAAGGCTCTTCAGCGTTCCTCCTCCAAACCTCTTCCTTTCAGAGAAGCCAGGAATCTAAAGGCAGGGAAGACAAGTTGTCATGTCAGAATCAGCAGGAGCTCCCTCTAGCCCACACTGTTACCAAGCCAACTGCATCTTCCACACCATCTCCAGAATCAGGGCCACAGTGCTTCAGCTAACTGCTAGAGGAGCACCACTAATTAAACACTGCACAACTTCACTATGGCTCATCTGTTCTGTGGGGCTCCTTAAGACCTTTTGGCCAGGGAAATTGAAAGCCCTCAATCCTAACCCAGTTAATGACAGATTTCAAAGCCTATATTCCCCCCCCAGATCCCAGTGCATACCAGAATTTCTCCTCTATTCATTTTTAAAACTACAAAACAATATAAACAAAGTCCCATCAAAGAGCTGTTGAGATTTTATGCCTTTAAACCGGGCAGCAGCACTTCTCTGGCAATTGAAAGTACAGTTTTATCAATGGCTGAAAGCTTAAAGGAAACCATCGGGATAGAAGGGAGTCTGCAACAATACAAAGGATTAGCACTCCTGCTTTTGCAGCCCATCCATCTGCAGACACTGCTTACACAGTGACAATGGATGTTTACAAAGAAAATCGACTTGAAACCATCAGAAGCTTCTCTGGCTTTAACAGTATTTCAGCCAGATTTTCAATCCAATGCATCTGTAAAACCTCAAAAGAAAGTGATGTGCTGCTTTCTAATAGTGCATATCTACCCTACTGTCATCATAAAACTATTTGATTACAGGCCAGAGTAACTTTTACCTTACTACACACAAGCAGAAACAGCAGACCCAGGAGACACACCCTCCCAAAACAATTCCAAACTTTCATAGGAAATACAATTTAATAAAGTGGTCAACCAAGCCCTACAAATCATGCCAGAAGGACAGAGGCATGTATGGATGGTACGAAAATATAATCTACAATTCACAGCAAATTGCTCAGGTTACAAACTTCATTGGTAAGCAAAAGAGCTAAAAAGCTTTCCCAAAATAAAAGTCCACTAAAAACTCCACAGATTAAATTTACCTGGGATCTTCAGGCCCTACACTCAAATAGATATGCAAGGTATTCACTACGGTACTGGTTTATTCATCTCTGAAAAGCCATCATCTCTAAGGATACAATCAGGCAGATTTTGTACAAAGGTTCACCTCATGAAAACTGCTTTGGTAACTTAAAGAGGAAAAATGCAATCATTATAACTACAAAAAGTACCTGAACACCATAAGTAAAAAGCTATCTGCTTTAGCATTTTTACATCAAAGTCACAAATTAAGAGTAACAATTATTTATTTATCGCATATCTGATTGAAGTGGTGAAGCTATGAGCAATTTGAAACTTATCATTCTTTTCATCCTGAAGAAGTTTATAACAGAAATACCTCAAAACATGAATGATTGTAGTGACCTATTGTAGAAAACCCACAAACACATTGGTAAGAGTTACATTACCTAGAGAACTTCAAATTATAACATTAAGAGGTTGTACTGAAGTCTCCATTTCCAATTCGGATTTTTCATCTTTAAACATGACTGTTTGCTATTTAAGATTTGTTTTAAGCTTTTGAGCTCCTGTCAGGGAAGTAGATAGTCATCAGCAGGCTGTCATCTTTGGCACACAGCCAAAAGGAATGCATAGTTAATCCCTGGCTAGCCACTAAATAGGATCAAACAATAAAAATAAAAATCTTACATCATGCATCAAAGACAACCAGCACACAAGCAGGTTTCTGCATTAAGATATTATTCCCATGAAAGGGAAACTTCCTTTCACTAGAATGTGGGGAGGAGAGGGGAAGAAAAAAAGGCATCATGCAGGATTGAGTGAACTTATTTTTAAAAGGCACTTCAAAAACGCTCAAAGAAAGGAAGCTTTTTGTAATTCACGACTATTTCCCCTGCCTGCTCTCCCCAAGGGGCTTTCAGCACAGCTACCTCTAACAATGTACAGGTATGACTGTACTTCAAAGATGCTTTTCATGGTAATTTGCAACACCTTTACATACGGTAAATGCACCTTCACTATTCACTGTAAGGTAGATTGCACGTGGGGAGGCACAAAAGCTGAAGTGGCCTGCCCAAACCAGAAGTCATTTTGCTAGTACTTCCCCAACTGGCTGAAAACAGTAAATTCAGTTCTTTAGGAATGAATTACAAGCTGATATCATCCTGCCATTTTCCTTGTGTTTCTACTGAGTCTCAGTAAACTACCTGTATTAAACATAAAATCTAGCTCCAGCTGTGCAAAAAAAAGCCTTTTCATAGATCTTCAGGACAGCATCTATGGCCTAAATCTGCAACCAAGCAGCCTGAAGCTGACTGAGCTGAAAGAAATCCTATTTGCCCATTTTACCTCATCCTTCCAACTTCTACTTTGTTAGCATACTTAAATATTTCACTGCCAATCACTTTAGAGACAAATACTTCAGCTGACAAGTCAGCCATTCTTCTGTCTAGCCTTAACAGCTGTGCTCCCACAGATATAAGAATTCAATTACCAGCACAGATTGTCATTTAGGTTGCATGAAGCTAGTGTTTTAAAGAGGACTCTGTCAGCAGTTCACATTACACAGGCAGAAATGAAACAAAAGAGGAGGAAAAGTGACAAACCTGATTGCCATCTCTTAAGAAGTATCTCTTCTCTATGACCTGGGAACAACAGAGAATGAGCTTAGCTTGTACAGCACATGCATAACCTCAGATTGCAACCAACATGAGCTCTGAAACTCACGGCTAACTGGGACAAAGTCTGACCTCACATCTCTCCTCCAGGCCTACAGCTTTACTGCAATGCTCTAGCACACACAGCAGCTGCCACCTACAGCCATTTTTAGATGAGTGGTCTAAGCTGTCTAATTACCCTCAACTTCAACACAATTTAGTTAGCCCTTCTGTGTAATGGAGGTGATGGTTTGTGTGTCTCCTGCTTCAGAGTCAGTTACTCCCATTCCCTCTCTGCAAGGATAGTGGTTCCTACTACTGCATAGTAGCCCCACTATGCTATCTTTGCCCAGGGGATGCTTAGAACAGAGCATTCCTTCTCTCATTTTGCACAGTGGACCTTAATGGTCTGTTTTTCAGGAAGGGAGAGTAATATTTTTAATTAATTTCTTAATTCCTAAAGGTTGCTTTAACTAGGTTCAACACAGCTAACCAGTCTTGTATCTATCTCCCCACATTACTACCTCAGAATGCTGCAACCCCTCTGGCTGGCCAGACAACTTCAAAAGCATAAGCTTTGTGACACAAGGAGTGTCTTTGAGTTCTTTATCACTGCTCTCTACAGATCAGGAACTAAATCTTCAAGCAGATCAGCTATCTACTCTAGGGTTCCAAAAGCAGATCAGTCTTTGGCCTCCCTACACCTGGCTTCAACCAGCTCAGAGAGAGGAATGTGAAAGGAGCAGATTAAACTGTTGTTCACACTCAAATCCCAGACAGGATTTGATGCACAGGGTAATAAAACATCATTTCATTGACTTACCTTATCAAAAAACCTGCTTAGTTTGACAGCATTGGATGAACCTGCAGCCAGGTAACGAGGATTAGTGCAGTCCTAGAACACCCAAAAGACAACAACAAACCAAGCACAAGGAAATCAGGGCAAGAAAGCCAGACACAAGGAAGTGAACATACCCTTTCCCCTGACACATGCCATCAGTGAGGGAAAACAATGGTTCTACTGATTTCTGCTCTACTTCAGAGAAAATATCAACTTCTGTCCTGTGAATGAACTGCAGAATTCCAAGCAACGCCCCTCATATGCTCCACATCTTCCTTTTACCACCAGCTATACAGTCAGGCAGTGACTTGTACAGGCTACACCTGAGACTGGAAGTGTATGTACAGGCATTCACATAGCACATGTATATTTTTATACCCATAGATCTATATAAAGTCATCTTCATGTTTCATTCAAAGACAGTCTGTGTCAGAGCTATGAACAAGAAACACAAAATATAACTCCCAGCCAACAATTCTAAGCTTAAGTGATCTTATGTAATACCCCTTACCTCTCCCTATAGTGAAACAAAGATATATGTTGCATCAAGCAAGGGGCAGGGCCAACCAAAATGTGAATTACTGGAACTACGAGAAACATCTCCAAAAGCCAAATTTTTGTAACAGTATCTTTACTTACTAAAAATTGGACTCATTCCCACATAAAAGAAAAACAACACTGATGACAAGGATACTAACCAGATTTATCTCTTCAGCATTGAAATCCTCAGCCAAGAATGCTGTTCTGGTCAAAACTTCATTCCTCTTAGTTTCTGGGATCTGATCCAGTTTAGTTCCTATTACCAGCAGTGGGATCTGGTTATCACCAAACTGTTCACGGTCATAGTCACTGATGAGGGAAACAGATACAATCCTGAATGAGGCAATGGCCATGTAAGTAGGCACAGGTACAGCATCATCTCCCCTGAGCCTCTAAAAACCAGAAATTTATTTATAATGGTCCATTTATCTAAATTAAAATGTGCAATATCTTTAAATTAAGGAAGGGCTTTGCATCTGAGTCACTACATAGGAATCCAAGCTTCAATCATTCTCCTTAGCTAGGATAATCCCTTATCTGTCATTTTTACCTAAACCAAGTTACTTTCTAGCAAGTAACTTTACAACCAACAGCAACAACTTCAGCAAGGAATTGCTAGTGGCTGAACATTTGTCCTTGATAGAAGTTAAACTTTTGAAAATCAAAACAATTGTGAAGAACCTGTCCGTGGAAACACTGAAGAATTCTGCAGTTTATACAATGTAAATCCTCCTTCCTATCTCCTACATTTCTACAGAAGCATGTGTGTACCAGAACAGACAGATAAACAATTGATATTCTTCCCACAAAAAAGCTACTCCTCGTTATTGCCTTCCTGATCATGTGTGAGGTTTAGCAATGATTTTAAAACCTCCTTGACTAGATGGATGACAGGAGCACAGAGGTACAGGAGGAAATCCTTGACAAGGTGTTGGAAAGCTAATTGTGAACATGCTGTTTAAGCAGAGTTTTCTAAGCTCTTTTAGCCACGCTCCTAAAATAATTCCCCCGTCACCAAACCCAAAAATGTATGAAGTGAACTTCCTCAGTCTTGGTGCCTGAAGGGAATGTGTTTTTGCCCAGACACATCATCCCATGACATTTCCTGTACAATGGCATCTCTCAGTACAGACAGAGAAATCTTGAGGCAACAGGGACTGGACCCAATCTCAGAGGCCTCACACAAATAAAGGATGCAGAAAACATCTTTTCCCTTAAAGCAAGGTCTCTGTCACCCAGTTTGAGAATCTGCTGTCAGAATCAGCTGACTGGCAGTATAAAAGAAAAAGAACAATCAACTTTCTTTGATATTCCCCATTTCTTTCTTCTTTTTTTTCAATTCTAACCACATCTACTTTCCTGTGGAGACCAAGTAGCCTTAGAGATGAGCAAAGACTTCTACAACTGCTTGGAATTACCATGTCTGAGCTCTGCAGGGAAGATTTTCACTCACCCATTTGTCACGAGAACTCCTGTTGGAGCAACATCTCTGTTGAGTGCTTCCAAAGACCAGCGATACAAATTCTGGGATGATTTCTTGTTGGTCAAGTCATGCACTAAAATTATCCCTAGAGTGAAAGACAAGACAGCAAGATGCCATTTAAAGATACATATTCTCTTCCTTATCTTACCAAAATGGCACCTGCAGGTTCCCAGATATCTGAGAATGAAGTAGGGGATGTATAACCAGTTCAGTAACAGTGAATACATAAAGCTGAAAATATCAGGATGCAACAGGTTTTTTAAAGCTGCTTATCAAGAATTGGCTAAGAGCTAAGAGAAAATCACATGAAAGCAGGAAACAAACAGCCACCTCAGGGTTTAATCTGCAAAAGGCTCACAGGCATTCACTGATTCTGTCTAATTCTCATGATACTGAAATTCTGTATTACTGCTGCAGAAAATTTAGCCTTTTTCTGGTAAACATAATCATTTTTTGTCACACCATCTATAAAGTCCAAAGGCTTTTTCTTTGTTTCAAAAGATTTCAGAGAGAACTACTGCTTTCCTGCATTTTCAAGAATTAATGCTATATACTTGGGGAGGTATCCAAAGGGGAAACAGACGCTGATAAAATTTCATAGTCCACTAAATGGCTGGTAGAAGCATGAATTAATAAGACTTATTGTACGTAAAATTAAGTTTCTAGCATTTTTCATTACTGTGAGCCTTCAAAATGTAAATTCTGAGACAGAGTCAAGCTTCCTAGCTGTGCTATTAACAGACACCCACTTCTGATAACCACAGTTCCTAACTCAATTACCAACTCCTGCTAGCAAATTTCTTCTATTTATTCACACCTTCTGTAATATGTGGAATGTTCCCACTTCCCCCAGACTTCAAATTATCATCCATTCAAGGACAAAATGCACTGATACCCCTTATCTGCATCAGGATTCACTCTTAAAACACTTCACAGCCTATAGGTGGAAAAAACTTACTGATTTAGTCTTTCACCTTAACTCCCAGAGGTGCCACCCACTGTACACACTATGAATGGACCACATTTCCACAAACATTTTCCACTACCCCACACGGCTGCGCACAGACTCTCCCACGAGAGTTCCTTCCCAACAGATCACAGCTATAGCCCTATTTCAAAGCATTTATCTCAGTTACAGTATAAAAAGACAACTCTGCTGAGTGTCCACCCCCACTGTAGAGAGAAAATGCCTGATACAACATAACTTGGCCTATAGCAACAGGTCCAAAGGCACTGCTGCACAACCTATGAGGAATACTCTCCACTTCCACACACTCTCCCTCAGTTATGTCTTTTGTCAGTTCCCTTACCTGCCTCACCTAAAACCTGCACAGTTACTTGCACCAGCAGAAAAGGACTGTCAACATCCAAAAAGAGCAGGTAGGACCAATAACTGCTCAAGGAAATCCTCCTCCCACAACAAAGTCTGCAATCCAAAGCCTTACTGCCCAATCACTGTCCTCAGCTACCACAGTCCCCACACTGGGTGGAAAGTCAGCAAAGAAGAGCATCTATGGATAATCCAAAATCAAACTGTACCCAGCCTTGTCAACACCCCAGCAGCCTGCACAGCTGCTGCCACGACCAAACACTGACTGGTTTTCAGACCACTGCAAGCCCAGAAAGCACTAGCAGTCAGGCAGAAGGAATGCATTCATCTTCTCTTCTGAAAACAGGTCAAACAGAGGCAATTTGTGAGACAAGCTCTAACGGAGAAATTAATTTAATGAAAGAAACAAGACCCAAGGTTAACTACCAAAGTCAATGCTCTTCATATGCGAGCTGTCTAATTAGTATCTTTTGGGCAGCAGAGATAAATAACTCTGTTTTCATGTCATCAATTATAATTCTGGTGCATGAGTCCAAGATTTCATTTCCTAATGGGCTGTTCTAAGGTATTTCCAAGTCTGACCCACGCTCCCTGGCACACTGTATATTTGGTATCAAAAAGAAATCAATTTTTTTTTTTCATATGTCAAAGAGGCCTGCTTTGAGGGCACAATTCAACTCAAGTCTTATATATAGAAATCTGGTTAACAGTATAAGCAAGAGTTACCTAACACAGTTTTCCCCCTGATAAGGAAGGAATAATAAGTTAATCACAGAGCAAAAATGTTTATTGTGTGGCTTAACATGTTACTGAAAGGCCTTCAAATGAGTGGGAATAAGCAAACAGAATCAAACACAACACTTGAGCTAAATTTTCAGAAGCATTTTCTGATACACATCTGTTTTTAGTGAACTATCCTGGGATGACAAAAAGTAACAATTGAAATACTGCACTGTGATGTTTATAATCTCTTATTTGCTCTTGTTAGAGACACAGATGAACTACTAGGCCTTTAAGGCAATATCTCAACAGAAGGCAAAAAATACTACTTTGTACATTTGCGGCAAGTTGCAAGATTCAACTCTTAAAAATAAGTTGGGAAGCTAAATGAGCAGAGACAAGATGGTTATCAGCATATGGCAATTTTATGGGAGACTGTTCAAATTTGCCAGGGTAGGATGTAACTATCAAAGTTCATAAAAATTGAAATAATAATTTCTCTGATGTAAGTTTTACAACTGAACAGACAAGAAAACACAAATCATTAAAAAAAAATCTTTAAAAAATATAAATCATATTTCTGCAGTATATCAGACCTGGAAAGGGGCAACCACTGCACCTTCAAAGCCTCCCAGCTGCACAAGACTGAAGAGAAAGGTTAATAGAGCTCATCTGCACAGGTTTGCCTGAAATATTTGCCATTCACAACCGAATCCATAAAATTCTGCCTACAAATGGTATCAGGTTTTTTCCTGTATAAATCCCAAAGGAGAACAACGTAGCCCTCAGCCAGACTGCCTGGAACTCTGCCCCAGAACCAAGGGACAGCTCCTGACAGAAACAGTAGTAAAAACATATTTACACCAAGCAAACTTACCATTCAGCAAATTATAGAACACTGCTCGTGTGCTTTTCACACTGCTGGCACTGCCCACAGAACCTCCAACATCCCACAGCTCAATGTAATAGGTCTTCTCTTCTGGAGTTCCTTCTTTGTAGTCATGGATCTGATGGAAAATTCACATCATACATAACCACAGCACCATGCCACAGGAGTTAATCCACAAGACACACTTCCAGCTGAAAGGATTATTGCACTTGGACAGAAATTTGGAAATCCTCATGCTGACACTATTTCAAACTTCTCAAGTGGAAGAGAGATGGAATGAGCCAGGCAGCAGCCACTGGACACCACAGAGATGGAGATCACCATCCCATGTGAGAGGGAGCCTGGTGAGTAAACAGGGAGCATCCTTTGCATCTCACTATTAACAAACCCAACAGCTCATGATGTGCTCGAACACAGCGTTTTGCTGAAGCAAATGGAAAAATCAAGGTCTTGACTTCTCAGTTGTTAAAACCTACATGGCAGCACTTCAAGGATATTAATCCAGGCGACAGACCTGGATTCCAACAGACCACATCTCTTTCCTACCCAAATTCTGACATCTCAACTAAATTAATCAACAGCTTCTCCCCTCAGATCTGCTAAGTAGTTTTGCTCCACAATCAAACAGGACTGCCATGTTCCTCTCCTCAGATTTTGGAAATACATTCCTAACCTAGGGCAACGCATTTCAAGGAGAATGCAGCATAGAGTGATGAAGGAAAAAAACATTTATCAATGAGGGTTGTAGGCTGGGCCAAAGAACTGCTGGATGAACATCCTCACTCTTCCCACAGCACGTCCTGCAGCAAGCAGTGAGGAGAAGAAGCAACCCCGTAGTCAGAATTGTCACCAAAAATCAGGAAATAAACTCTTTAACCACATTAGGTTAGGAAACCAACACTAATTATTCAGCAGTGAGGTACATGAGTAGCACTTCACCAAACATGTACACCAGTCACCAAAACTTACAACTATTTATATGTTTTGGCAAAGGAATTAGTGCTCACTGGCCCACAAGTTATGCAGTTCTCTTCATTAATTGGTATTCGATCTTCTATTGGTTATTGACTTCTCATGCTAACTAGATCACATTTTCAGCCTTTTTATTATCTTTTTCCCAGATTAGGAGAGTCTTACTAACTTTGTTAGCTTCCTCCTCAGCTCTGCCTTCTGTAACATGTCTTTGTGATTTATAAATTCTGCATTCCTGGTGTCCTGGTCTCAACAATAAATTTCTCCTGTTAACCTCCTGACCCGGGCCCTAAGGGCACTGAGGCATGTCAGGCCCTAAATTTGAATTTGTTTTTTTAACACACGGATATCACCCAGTGCATCCCTGTGTTCCCACAACCTAAACTGTTTTCCCCACTGTGTCTGGCTGACAATTTGACTGTTCCTCGCCTTTTTCTCCAGGAACTCGCCATTGTCACTGGCCAGTGACAACCTTGGAAAGTCAAAACTTGCTTGCACAAGTGCTTGGCTCACCTCTGACGCTACCTGCATCAGAAGATAAAGCCCTGGCGAAACACATGATCAAAGTACACCTCTTTCTGGGGCGGGAATAATTGCAATAAAAAGTCAAAGCCCTTCCCTTACACGTCAGGCTCAGGGCCACCAAGAGGCCGTGCACGTCACCTACTCGCACATCCACGGAGCAGCCCACGGTCCAGGACGGGTTTCCCAGCACCTGGTTGTGGCACAAGAGGTGAACGAGCGACGATTTTCCCACACCTGCAAGTGCACAAGAGAGAGAACAACTCCTAGGGGGCGGTGCCGGAGTTACAGGTGGCGAGGCCGGGAGCAGCACCGAGTGAACGCGGGCGGTCCCGGCCCCTCAGCGGCTAACGGGGAGAGAGGCGAGGTGCCGATCCGCGCAGGGCGGCCCCGGGACACACGGCCCGGGCACACGGACTCACCGGAGTCTCCCAGCACCAGCACCTTCACCCTCTCCAGAGCCGCCATCTTCACCCTGCCTAGCAACAGCGCCCAGCCGCCGCAGCGCCCGCCAATCGCGGCGCGCGTTCTTGCGGCTTCTCTCCGCCTATTGGCTGGCTCCTCCGGCGCCCGGCGCGGGTCTCACTTTTGATTGGCTTACTCCCCGTGAGGGCGGGAAGGCGGAGTACGGTCCGAGCAGGCGATTGGCTCGTTCTCCCGTCGCTCGCCCCTGCGGGCGGTAGGGCGCAGGCGCGGGCGGTGAGGGCGGAGGCGGGCGCGGCGCTGAGGCGTGTGGCGGCGGCGCCGCCCGGAGCCGGGAAGAGCTGGAAGCGGCGCCAGGTCAGTGCCGGCCCCGGGGAGCGGGGTGCTGCCTGCCGCCCGCGGAGCCCCCGGCACGGCGCTTGGGGACCGCCGAGCGGCGGCGGCACCCGCGCTCCCCGCACCTTGTGCCCCTTCCTCGCCTTGGCTCCTTCCCACCGTTTGCCGTTCCTCCTGCCGTGTTTGTTGAGGCTATTTCTTTGTTGCGTTTTGTCTTTTTTTTTAAAAAAAAAACCCAAACGACCCAAAAGAGGTACTCCTGACCTCGTCCTGTCCTACATAAACCTACACAGCTCGATGTGTAAAGCTCACCATCACATACGAGTGGTTAGGGAATGGGAAGCTGGCACCTCCATCCACCAGGGACTGTGGACTGGAAGTTAAAGGCTCATGGTGCACTTTGTGATTTAAGGGAGTGCACAGGGTGTGGGCATCTGCCGCAGTAGGAGCTCTTCCTGTTTGCAGTGTGAGTGCCGAGCAGCTGGCGGGTGTAACCCGTCATGTTTCCAGTCTGCAAGTATGTGTTTGGGGTGGTTTTTTGTTTTTTTGTTTTTTTTTTTTTTTTTTTTGTTTTTTTTTTGTTTTTCCTTGTGGCCTTCTTTTTTGGGTGGTTTTATGGTGGGTGGTTTGTTTTGTTATGGTTGTTTTCTTGTTTGTTTTGGTTTTTTGGGGTTTTTTTTGGTTTTGTTTTTTTTTTTTTTTTTTTCTTTTTTTGGTGTGTATTACGTTTCTTTCTGTCCTCAGACATGCTGGTTCCCTGAGAAGGCAGGCGAACATCCCAGCTCTCCTGTGGGGGCCGGAGGTTTGTAAATGGGTCCAGCTATCATGCTCGTGCCATTCCCAGCAGTTCGGATGAACAAGGACTGTCCAGCGTTCCTGAAAGGCTGTTCGCCGTGCACAGCTGAATGGCATTTTCAAGAAGTCTAGGGTCACTCAATATTTTCATCCTAAAGTGGAGTTTTTTCTTTCATCTTTTCCGGGCCGTGGCATCCTCTCACTTGCTGGTTCTGTTTCTAGTCATAGTTCACCACAATCATTAAACTCTTGAAGCAACATAAGCAAAAGTTAAAAAATTGTTCTTCTAGCTTTAAGCAAGTCAGTTGGGCACGGATGGGTGTTGTGACCATGTTGCCTGAAGAGAGGAGCACATTCCTTTCTGGTCAGGATGAGCTTGATGTGGGAATTGCATTCCTGCCTTCCCTTCCTGTGGCTAACTCACTTCCTCACAGGATGCTTTAGTGATTCTTCTACAAGAAACTGTTAATTAAGCTAATCTGTGTCTTGTTACTTAGCTTCTTTGTCCTCTTTATGCTTGTATCCACCGTAATATCCACTTGATTGCACTCTGATGCACAAAACTGTACTGAACCCCATACTTCCATCATTTTTTTGTAGTCTTCTAGAATTTCCAAAAGGCAGTATGGCTCCGTCATTTATCATGATGAACAGTGTGTGTTTTCAGTCCTTTTTTTTTTTTTTTTATTTTTTGTTTTTGTTTTTTGTTTTGTTTTTTTTTTTTTTTTTTTTTTTTTTTTTTTTTTTTGTTTTTTTTTTTTGTTTTTGACTGGTTTGTATTTTTTTTTTTTGTTTGTGTTTTTTTTTTTTTTTTTTTTTTTTGTTTTTTGAATTTGTTTTTTTCAGTTAAAATTTTTTTTTTTTGTTTTTTTTTTTTTATTGTTTTTTGTTTTATTTTTTTTTTGTTTTTTTTTGTTTTTTTTTTGTTAATTTTTTTTTTTTTTTTTTGTTACTGAAGCTGTAATGGAAAAGCAATTTATTGTTTTTTTCCCATCCGTAGGAGAAGGATTGCGGGGGTTAAGCTACTGGTGCTTTGGTGTAATCATACTTGCCTAGGCTTTGATACTGAGAAAATATCTTACTTTCTTCCTTTACAACAACCGCCAAAACCTTACAACTCCATTATTTGAGGGCAAATGCTCCACCTCTCCAGGATAACACATAATTAGCCTTGGGTATGTGCGATCAGAGTGTATTTTAAGAGTTCTGGTGTCCATAATAAATTTTCAAGTGGCATTTACATTACAGTTAGGTCACTTGTCTGCCACCACGTGGGGAAACTCCCCACTCTCGCATCCATAATCATCATTCCTTTTCTCTGGTTTTGTGTTGGGCTTCCAGTCTGGAGCATAATTGATTCAACTGAACTGTCCCCCTTCCCTCTCTGAAAAAGTCCCCACTTTTTTGTTTTGGCATGTTAGTTTTCCACTTTTTATCAAACTTGATTTGCATGCTACGTGAACATGAACTGCAAATTAGGTTACAGGAGGTGATCTTGGGCTAGAGGCAAGGAAGGAAAATCAGACGTCCTTATGGGGGAAGGTGTCACTTGCTTAAGCCTGCCACAGGAAATTTCATCACACAATTGTGTACATGCAACATGGTGGTCCCTTTAATTCCTGACCCTTCTATTGTGACTGCGGTTTGAGAATTATAAAAATGCTTGAAATTACATCCTTATCCTTTAATTGTTCACTTTCTGCCTGTGTGGTCAAACTTTGTAGCCTTACTGCGCATCTGACTCCGTGTGGTTTACTTGTGAAATTAGGAGAAAATGCCCTCATTTCAGTCAGGCCCCTCAGCCTTTCTTTTATGCAGCTGAGCCAATTTCCATCTGAGTGAGGAAAACCGCCTTTGATACCTGTGGCCTCCTTCCCTCAGTTTATGGAAAGCCACGAGAAGATGGATTTCCACCTTGAAAGCGATTGTTCTTTTCTGCCCTCTCCTATCAAAAGGCATGTCTTACAGAAAATACACTATGTCCATCAATATGTAGTGCAGGAGGAATGCTGAGCGCATTGGTTCGGAACTCTCCAGTGAATGAACTCAGTAGCTCTTGAATAAAATGTCAGAAATTTTATTTTGCAACTGATGTGGGCTAAAGGCAGTTCTGGGCTCACTACAGAGCACGTTGATAGAAATGCAATGACAACAGACTGAAAGTGGAAATTCTGTCTGTCCCTTTTTCTGGAAAGGATGAATGTGTCCTGAAGTGTTGTGTTTGTGCAGACATTGAAAACTGATGTCATGTTTTTCCCCTGTAGTTCTGAATTTTGCGTCTTCCCGTCTTGTTCTCAGAGGGGGGTGGGGAAGGGAATTGGGGGAGGGGTAGATTCAGGATTGATTCTCTTAGCTTACCCTACATCTTCTTACACGGAGAATTTTAAATTCTGGTTAGAGTGAGAGAGAACTACAAACCTGGGATCTGGTGTTGGCAAGTGACAGCTGAGCGATATGGCATGTCATCAGCTCCGGAAGCCTGTTGTACCTCACTTGTGGGTGAGGGATTCTCTTATAAAACCTGGTTTTGATTTTTCCCTGAAAAAACGTGTCGTGGTGTAAAGCAGTAACTTTATTTCCTTGTTCTTAAAATCTGTCCGGAGTTTGCAGAGCATTTTCCAAGCAAACACAAAAGCTGGTGCAAAGATTTATTGGAAAAAGGACTAATTTCTAGTAAAATTAATGAAACTGAAAAGTTCTATGTTGTAACAGGATGATTACATTTTGCAGTAGTGGATAAAAATTCATTTAAGTCTGGCTGATGTAGGTTTTCATAGTTTCAGTACTCTTTTAATCCTACAGTGTGGCCTTCTAGGTTATCACCCTTCTACACTTTTTGTCTCAGTGTAGAGTCCAGGAAACGCAGAAGAAATTCTGAAATCTAACTTCATTAGCACAATTCCTCTTATAGGGCATTGAAATTGAAACTCTTGAAATTGGTTGTAGGTGGAGAAGAAGAGTCAGTTGCTTTGATGTTGCCATCAAAAAGTCCTGAAAGTGGAGTTTTGCTCAGTTCAGTTCTGACTCCTGTGTAGGTTTTTTTGATCCCATCATACCAAGGTTTTTGTTCAGTCATTTGTTTCTCCCCCAACATCCTTTCTGGCATCCTGTTATGCTGAAGGCCTCATAACATTTCCCACTCAACTAGGTACAATCTTGGCAGAGTTATCCGATGTTCTTCACACAGCAGATCTGATGTGTTGTTTATCTGTAATCCCTCTTTTTTCCAGTGTTTACCTCTTTTATAGACACATCAAATTAATCTTTCAATTACTAACAATTTAAAAAAGCCTAACAGATGTGTATTTAGATGTGCTGGCCTCGGGCTGTGTTAGCACAGACAGTCTGCTTTCCTCCTGTACCCAAATACTGGAATTGTATTCCTGTAATTACCCAGAACAATTCCCACCAACTGGCGGCTTTTAATAAAGTCCATGTTAAAATTTGGAAATGCTTCTTTTGGCTGTTTTGAATATGATGCTGTCTGGTGGGCCTTATTATTGACTGCTCTAGGTGCTTACTGGCAAGCTGAATATCTTGGCCATTATATTTTTTTTCTCTGAAACATGTGTCCTTGATGGTCCTATCTTAGGTCAGTTCAGACATATTATGAAATAGATCACGTCCATTTAAACCTTTTTAAAAGGTGTTATCATATTCTTTGCACATGTAATTAATTCCAGTTTGACTTAGTGCTTCAGGGGAAGGTGAAATATTGCTAAAAGAGCAGTGTTAAAGTCCCCTGGTTTGAAGTTTGTGAGGCTGAATCGTGTCTTTTTTGCCTGGTGAAAGATGGGCAAAAAAAAAAAAGAAAGGAAAAAGAATTTGCGTTTAGTGATTAAAAGCCTTGGGTTGTCTTCATGACCACATCATTTGGCCCTAGTGAGATCTGGCGTGGTATGCACTTCTTTTTGGTTGTTTTGGGTTTTTTTTGGGTATTGTTTTGTTGGTTTGTTTTGTTTTTGTTTTTGTTTTTCCTTCCCCCTCCAAGATGGCCCTAACAGTTGTTTTATATTTCACCCAAAGACTGTCTTCTGCAGCATTTAGAACTAGTTGTGTTGATCCACTTTTTGAAGTGGAGATAACGGAAGAATGTTCTGGTGGTTTTCAGAATGCTTTGTCTTTCACATATATCCCACCTGAGAAAACAGTCATCCCATCAAGATCCTTCTGTAACCTGAGGACACAGAAATTTGGCCATCAATCAAAATCCCAGCAAGTAGAAGAAATTGTGTTAGGCAACACAATTCCTAGTCCCTCTAGATGAAAAATAATATTTTCCTACTTGATTGACACTAGGAAACATTATTAAATCTCTGACTTTGATTGCAAACCGCTTAGAGTGGTTTTTATTTATTGGTCCCTGGGGTCTCTGTTTTACGCTGTTTGCGTGCATTATTCAGGAATGGACTTTAAACTTTCTGGAAAAGTGTCTTTGGAAATCTGCAGCTGTCGTCATATGCAGAGAAAGTCTTTCGCAGCAGCTCTCAGATGAGGTTCCCGAGTGGAGAATGTTGCCTTATTTAAAACACTCCTTCTCTTTTTTTCTGTATTGTTCAACTGATGTCTAATTCACTGTGCCCCTGCAATTGCTCGCCAATTGTTTCCTGCAAGGAAGTTTTTAGGTGAAAGTGGATGGTTGATGAGAGAAGTGTTCGTGCTCTTCAGAAGAGCGGCTTAACAAGTCTTTTGGCTTTAAAATTTGATTTTTTAAACTCTCCGGGGTGCGCAGGTTTTTATTTAATTGTTGCCTGTTTACTATTCTATTAATGTGCTTTAACTCTGAATAAGATTAATCACTTGTATAAATCAGTGCTTCCTCCACTTCTTGATGGCATTGTTTCTAGTGTCAGTGTGTGGCTGACATACAGTCAAAACCAAGATTTAGTTCGGTAAGTGACTGAAAGACTGAAAAATAACCAACTAATGATGTTTGCTCTTTAAAGACATATCCTGGACGTAATTTGAATTTGGTTCCTTCTTAAAGATTCCAGAATCCGAGCCTGGCTAACTCGTTGATGTGGGGCATCGATTTCTGTTAATACCTTCTCCCTTCAATGGCAGAGCTCTATAAAGCTCTCCTTTGTGTGAGGAAAAAATAAATCCCCCTGTCCTCTGGCATGCAAGAAGAAAACTGGCTGGCTCTATAGGACTTGGTTTCATGGTTAATTGTGGTGTGATAGAGTTTTGTTTTAATTGAATTTCCTTAAGGGAAGCTGTAGCTGGACATACATGCATGGTTTGCTGTAGCTATTCGCGCCTGCACACCCAGCAGTCACAAACGTCGTTCACAGTAAATTTCGTTTGAGCACGTTAATACCATTTGGCCCTAAGTGAGAGGAAAAGAAAAAGTCAACAAGAAAGTTTTCTAAAAGGAGAAAACAGAAGGTGGTGTTTTTCTTAGCCCAACAGGCAAAAAGACAGGTCTTAACTACTTACCCTGAAGCTTCACATTCCACAGCCTCTTGCTTTGCAGTTGTAGACTGGCCATACCCTTGAGAGAACATCCCGTCTCAGTGGCTAGCAGAGAGGTAGGGCTGGAGAGGGGTAAAGCTTCAGTGGGTAATGCTACCCCTTTTTTAAAGGCCACTGTTTTCCATAAGAAAAAACAACATCCAAGCAGGCCATGTGATAAATGATCCAGTTTTTTGGGAAGTCCTTAGCTGATGGAATTGATCAGCCACTGCTTGGTGTAGTACACAGAGTTGGGGTTGGGGGGGAAATTTCCAGAGGATGTCATAGTGTAGGGATGGGA
>CM031857.1:25460396-25599446 GCA_018697195.1 Certhia americana
GAAGCCCAGGAAATGCCAGGTCTTACTTCTCACAGTGTTACACCTACATGGGGCAGCACTTCAAGGAATCTAATGCATACCGGGATTCCACCGACCCCATCTCTTTCCTCCCAAATTCTGACATCTCCACTAATGAAGCACCGCTTCTCCCCCCAAATCTGCTAATGAGTTTTGCTCCCACAAATCGAACATGACGCCATGTTCTCTCTCCTCAATTTTGGAATACATTCCTAACCTAGCACGCTTTCACAAAAAGCAGCATAGAGTGAGAATGAAAAAAACATATCATGTCCCGTGAGGTTGGAGGCATGGCCAAAAGAGGCTGCTGATGAACATCCTCACTCTGCCACAGCACGTCCTGCCGCAAGCAGTGGAGGAGGGAAAAGCAAACCCCGTAGCAAATTTTGTGTCACCAAAATCGAAATAAACTCTTTACCAATTATTAGGAACCAACACTAATTATTCAGCAAATGAGTCCAGATAGCACGTCACCAACAGTTGACACCAGCACCAAAACTTACAACTATAATATGGTTTTGGCACAAGGAATTAGTCTCACTTGGCCTACCAGTTATCAGTTTCCTTCATTATGGGTATTCGAATCTTCGATGGGTTATTGACTTGCTCATTCTAACTAATCACATTTTTCAGCCTTTTTATTATCTTTTTTCCCAATAGGAAGTCTGACTAACTTGTAGCTTGCCTCCTCAGCTCTGCCTTCATGTTAGACTTTTTGTGATTTTAAACTCTTCTGCATTCCTGTTCCTGGTCTCTACATAATTTCTCCTGTTTAACCTCCTGACCCGCCCTAATTCACTGAGGCTGTTCGCCCTAAATTTGAATTTGGTTTTTTAAACACAACCAAGCCGGAAATCACCATAGCATCCACATGTGTTCCCACACCAAACTGTTTTTCCTTCCGTCCTGCTGTCTGACAATTTAGCTGTTGCTCGCCTGTTTCCTCCAGAACTCAGCCATTTGATCCCACTGCCAGTTACAACCTTGTAAAGTCATAAATCGTGCTTGCACAAGTGCTTGGCTCCCACTGGACGGGCTACCTGCATCAGCAAGATAAAGCCCTGGCGCAACCATGACAAGTACAACCCCTCTTATCTGTTGCTGGGGAATAACTGTCAATAAAGAAGTCAAAAGCCTTCCCTTACGCCTCAGTCAGGGCCACCAAGCCGTGCACGTCCACCACATTCGCCATCCACGGACAGGCCCACTTCCCGGACGGGTTTTCCCAGCAACTGGTTTTGTGTCACAAGAGGTGAACGAGCGACGATTTCCCCACCGCCTGCAGTGCACAAGAGAGAGAACAACCTTCCTAGTGGGGCGGTGCCGGGTTACAGGTTGCGAGAGCCGGAGAGCACACCGAGTGACTGCTGGCGGTCCCTCCCTCACACACGGGCTAACGTGTGATTAGAGGCGAGGTGCCGATCGCGCAAGGTGCGGCCCCGGGACACACGGCCCGGGCACACGTACTCACCGTAGTCTCCCAGCCCAGCCACCTTCACCCTCTCCAGAGCCTGCATCTCACCCTGCCTAGCAACACGCCGAACCGCCGAATCGGGGGCCCTCCCAATCGCGCCGCGTTTCTTGCGGCTTCTCCCGCCGTATTGGCTGCTGCTCCGGCTCCCGCGCGGGGTCTGCGACGTTGATTGCGTTCTCTCCGTGAGGCGAATGCGGATACGGTTCCGCAAGGCGATGATCGTTCTCCCCGGTCGCTCGCCCCTCGGGCGGAGGCCGGCGCGTGCGGTGAGGGCATTCGGGCGCGGCGCTGAGGCGGTGGCGGCTGGCGCCGGAGCCGGAAGAGCTGGAGCCGGCGCCATGCTGGCCGGCCCCGGGAGCGGGGTGCGCCTTCCGCCGCGTACCCCCAGGCAAGGCGCTGTGCCCGCCGACGCCCGCGGCACCCGCGCTCCCCCGCACCTTGTGGCCCTCCTCGCCGTGGCTTCCTTCCACCGTTTGCCGTTCCTTCCTGCCGTGTTTGTTGAGGCTATTTCTTTGTTGTGTTTTTGGTCTTTTTTTTTAAAAAAAAACCCCCAACGGACCCAAAGAGGTACTTCCTGACCTCGTCCTGTCCTACATAAACCTACCAGCTCGATGTGTAAAGGCTCACCATCACATTAAGAGGGTTATGATGGGAAGCTGGGCGATCACTCCATCCACAGACCATTGACGTGGCTGGAGTTAAAGCTCATGGGCACCACTTTGTGATTTTAAAGGAGATGCAGGGTATGGCATCTCCGCATTATCTCATTCCTTTGGTTTGCCAGGTTTGAGCACGAGCACTTGCGGGTACCATCAGTTTCCAGGTCTGCAAGGTGATGTTGGTTTGGGGTGTTTTTGTTTTTTGTTTTTTTTTTTTGTTTTTTTATTTGTTTGGTTTTTTTTTTTTTTTTTTTGCCTTGGGCATTCTTTTTGTTGTTTTTATGGTGGGTGGTGTTTTGTTTGTTTGTTTTCTTGTTTGTTTTTGTTTTTTGGTTTTTTTTGGTTTTGTTTTTTGTGTTGGTGTGGGGTTGTTTTGTTTGGGTGGAGACGTGTCTTCTGTCCGAGGAGCTGCTGGGTGCCCTGAGGAAGCAGCGACGATCCCATCTCTGCCGGTGGGGCACGAGTTTGTGAATGGGCCCGCTATCAGGCTCGTGCCATTCCCAACGGAATGGGCGAAGGACACGGAATGTCAGCGTTCTGGAAAGGGCTGTCAGACCGTGCACAGCTTAGGTGCATTGTTCATGAAGTCTAGAACTCAATGATTTTCGAAGTCCATGAAAGGTGGAGGTTTTTTTCTTTCAATCTTTTCCCGGGCAGTGACATCCTCTCTTACTTGCTGGTTCTAGTTGCTAGTCAGAGTTTCCCACCACTCATTAACTCTAACAACTAGCAAAAATTTAAAAAAAGGTGTTTCGTTCTACTATCTAGCTTTAAGCAATCAGTGGGGCCGGATGTGTTGTTGAGCCATGGTGCCTTAGAGGAGGACACATGCTTTCTGTCAGGATGATGCTTGATGGGAATTGCATTCCTGCCTTCCACTTCCTGTGGCATACAACTCACTTCCTCACAGGATGCTTTAGGGGATTCTTCTAAACAAGAAACTGTTAATTAAAGCTAATCTGGTGTCTTGTTACTTAGCTTCTTTGTTTCTTTATTGCTTGTATCCACCGTATATATCCACTTGATTGCACTCTGATGCACTAAAACTGTACTGAACCCAATACTTCCATAATTTTTTGTAGTCTTTCTGGAATTTCCAAAAGGCAGTATTGCTCACGTCATTTATCGTGATGAAAAATGTGGTGTTTCAGGTCTTACTGAATCTGTAATGTGAAAAGCAATTATTGCTTTTTTTCCCATCAGTTATGGAGAAAGGATTGCTGGGGTTAAGCCTACTGTGCTTTGGTGTAATCATGACTTCCTAGGCTTGATATCTGAGAGAAATGATCTTACTTTCTTCCCTTTAAACAAACCTCCAAAACCTTACAACTACATTATGTGAGGGCAAATGCTCACACCTCTCCAGGATAACACATATTAGCCTGGTAGGTGCAGATCAGAGTGTAAATTTTAAGAGGTGCTGGTGTCCATAATTAAAGTTTTCAAGTGGCATTACATTACAGTTAGGTCAATTTTGCCACCACGTGGGGAAAGCTCCCCACTCATCTGCATCCATAATCATGCATTCTTTTCTCTGTTTTGTGTTGGCTCCAGTCTGGGAGCATAAATGATTCAATTCTTGAACTTGTCCCCCTTGCCCTCTCTGAAATGTCCCCACTTTTTTGTTTTGGCATGTTAGTTTTCCACTTTTTATCAACTTGATTTGCATTGCTAGGTGAATAGTGAACTGCCAGAATTAGGGGACAGGAGGGTGGAGCTTGTGGCTAGAGGCAAGGAAGGAAAATCGAGACTTCCTTAGGGGAGGGAAGGTGTCACTTGGCTTAAGCTGCCACAGGAAATTTCATCCAATTGTGTACATGCACACAGGTGGTCCTTTAATTTCCTGACACCTTGCTATTGTTAATGCCGGGTTAAGATTATCAAAATGATTGAGAATTACATCCTGAGCCTGAATTGTTCACTTTCTGCCTGGTGTGGTCAAACTTTGTAGCCTTACTGCATCTGACTCCGTGTGTTTTTACTTGTGAAATTAGGAGAAAATGCCCTCATTTCAGTCAGGCCCCTCAGCCTTTCTGTGTGCAGCTGCAGCACAATTTCTCATCCTGAGTGAGGAAAACCCTTTGATACCTGTGGCCTCCTGGTCTCAGTTTATGGAAAGCCAAGAAGAAGATGGGATTTCAGTGAAAGCAGATTGTTCTTTTCTGCCCTCATCCTTCAAAAGGCATGTCTTGCAATGAAAATACACTATTTCTCATCAAGATGTAGTGCAGGAGGAAGGCTGAGCAGCAGTGTTCATGAACTCTCCAGGGAATGAAACTCAGTAAGCTCTTGATAAAATGTCAGAAGATTTTATTTTGCAACTGATGTGGGATAAAGGCAGTTCTGGGCTCACTACAGAGAAATGCAAGTGAAAACAAGACTTGAAAGTGGAAGATTCTGTCTGTTCCCTTTTCTGGAAAGGATGAATGGTGTCTGAGGTTGTGTTGTACAGACATTGAAAATCTTGATGGCATGTTTTCCCACTGTAGTTCTGAAATTTTGCCTTCCCTTCCTGTTCTCAGGAAGATTCAGGATTGCTTCTCTTAGCTTAACCTCATCATCTTCTGAAAGGCAGAATTTTAAATCTGGTTAGAGTGAGAGAGACTACAAAACCTGGGATCTGGTGTTAGCAAGTGACAGCTGGAGCAGGATATGGCATGCACCAGCTCCAGGAAGCCTGTTGTACCTGCCACATTTGTGGGTGAGGGGATTCTCTTATTATAACCTGGTTTTGATTTCACCTGAAAAAACTGTGTCAGTGGTGTAAGCAAGTAACTTTATTTCCTTTTTCTTAAAAATCTGTCAGGAGTTTGCAGAAGCATTTTCCAAGCAAATCAGCAAAAGCTGGTTTCAAAGATTTAGTGGAAAAGAGGACTAATTTTCTAGATAAAATTAATGTAAAACTGAAAAGTTACATGTTGTAACAGGATGATCTACATTTGCAGTAGTGGATAAAAATTCATATTAATTCACTGGCTGATGTAGGTTTTCATATTTTCTAGTACTCTTTTCATCTACAGTGTGGCTTCTAGGTTATCACCCTTCTAGCACTTTTTGTCTCAGTTTTAGTCAGGAAAAGCAGGAAGAAATTGAGATCTAACTTCATTAGCACAATTCCTCTTAGAGTGCATTGAAATTGAAAACTCTTGAAATTGTTGTAGGTGGAGAAGAAGAGTTCAGTTGCTTTGATGTTGCATCAGAAAAGTCCTGAAAGTGGAGGGTTTTGCTCAGTTCAGTTTCTGACTCCTGTGTAGTCTTTGATCCCATCATACCAAAGGGTTTTTTTCAGTCATTTGTTTTCCCCCCAACATCCTTTCTGGCATCTCTGGTTATGCTGAAGGCCTCATAACATTTCACTCAGACTTAGGTACAATCTTGCAGAAGTTATCCTGATTTTCTTCACACAGCAGATCTGATTGTGTTGTGTAACT
Source organism: Certhia americana (assembly GCA_018697195.1). Classification (NCBI taxonomy): domain Eukaryota; kingdom Metazoa; phylum Chordata; class Aves; order Passeriformes; family Certhiidae; genus Certhia; species Certhia americana. The sequence goes on from CM031857.1 coordinate 25,465,979, forward strand.
GTAAGTCTCTTTTTTCCAGTGTTACCTTTTATAGACACATCAATATTAATTCTTTCAATTACAACAATTTAAAAAACCTAACAGATGTGTATTTAGATTTGCTGTCCTACTGTGTTAGCACAGACAGGTCTGCTTTCCTCCTGTACCCATAATACTGAATTGTATTAATGTAATTACCCAGAACAATTCCCCACCAACTGTCTCTTTTAATAAAGTCCATGTTTAAATTTGGAAATTCTTCTTTTGGCTGTTTCTGAATATGATGCTGTCTGGTGTGCCTTATTATTGATGCTCTAGGTGCTTACTGGCATAGCTGAATATCTTGGCCATTATATTTTTTTTCTCTGAAAATGTTCCTTGATGTTCATAAATCATTAAGGTCAGTTCAGACATTATTATGAAATAGATGCACGTCCATTTAAACCTTGTTAAAAGGTGTTACCATATTTCTTTGCACATGTAATTAATTCAGGTTTGACTTAGTGCTTCAGGGGAAGGTGAAATCATTGCTAAAAGATGCAGTGGTAAAGTCCCCTGGGTTTGAATTTTGTGAGCTGAATCAGTGTCTTTTTTGCCTGGTGAAAGATGGTAAGAATTTGCAGTTTAGTGATTAAAAGCCTTGGGTTCTTCATGGACCAGACATCAGCTTGGCCCTGGTGAGATCTGGCAGTGGTATGCACTTCTTTTGGGTTTGTTTTGGGGTTTTTTGGGGTTTGTTTGTTTTGTTTTGGGTTTTTTTTTTCCTTCCCCCTCCAAGATGGCCCTAAACAGTTGTTTGATTCACCCAAAGACCGTCTTCTGCAGGATTTAGAACTTAGTGTGTTGATCCACTTTTTGAAGTGGAGGATAACAGGAAGAATGGTTTCTGGTGTTTTCAGAATGCTTGTCTTTCCATATATCCCCACCTGGAAGAAAACAGTATCCCAGTCAAGATGCCTTCTGTTACCTGAGGACACAGAAGATTTGGCCATCAATCAAAATCTCCAGCAGAGTAGAAGAAATTGTGTTAAAACACAATTCCTAGTCCCTCTAGATGAAAAAGAATATTTCCTAGTGATTGACACTAGGAAACATTATTAAATCTCTGACTGTTGATGCAAACTCTTAGAGTTGGTTTTATTTATTGGTCCCTTGTAGGTCTCTGTTTAAGCTGTTTGAGTGCATTATTCAGGAAATTGTACTTTAAACCTTTCTGGAAAGTGTCTGTGGAAATCTGCAGCTGTCTTATCAATGCAGAGGAAGTGCTTTCCATCAGCTCTCAGATGAGGTGTCCAGAGTGAGATGTGCTTATTTAAAAGCACTCTTCTCTTTTTTTCTGTATTTCAACTGATGTCTGAAGGTCACTGTGCCCCTGCAAGTTGCATCGCCAAGTTTTTCTGCAAGGAAGTTTTAGGGAAAGTGGATTGTTGAGGAGAGAAGGTTGTCTGCTCTTCAGATTAGCGCTTAACAAGCTTTTGGCTTTAAAATTTTGACTTTTTAACTCTCCTGGGGTGCCAGGTTTTATTTAAAATTGGTCTTTACGTTTATTCTTTAATGTGCTTTAACTCTGAATAAGATTTAATCAATTTGTATAAATCAAGGCTTCCATCCAGCTTCTGCACTGGCATTGTTTCATAGTGTCAGTGTGTGGCTGCCATACAGTCAAAACCAAGATTTATCTGTAAGTGACTGAAAGACTGAAAAATACCAACAGAATGATGTTGATCTTTAAAGACAATATCCTGTGACAGTATGTAGATTTGGTCTGACTTAGAGATTCCAGAATACCGCATGGCTAACTCTTGATGGGGCATCATTTCTTGTTAATACTTTTACCTTCAATGCAGAGCTCTATAAAGCTCTCCTTTGTGTGAGGTAAATCACCGTGTCTCTGGCATGCAAGAGAAAACTGGCTGGCTCTAGTAGGACTTGGTTTCATGGTTAATTTGTGGTGTGATAGATGTGTTTTAATTGAATTTCCTTAAAGGGAAGCTGTAGCTGGACATCCAGGCATTGTTTGCTGTGAGCTATTCTCAGCCTGCACACCAGCAGTCAACAAACGTCGTTCAGTTAATTTCAGTTTGAGCACTGTGAATACCATTTGGCCCTAAGTGAGAGGAAAAGAAAAGCTCAAGCAAGGAAGTGTTCTAAAAGAAAAACACGAAGGTGGTGTTTTTCTTATCCAACAGGCAGAAAAGACAGGATCTTAACTACTTACCCTGAAGCTTCACATTCCACAGCCTCATTGCTTTGCAGTTGTACTGGCCATACCCTTGAGAGGAACATCCCTTCTCAGTGGCAGCAGAGGGTAGGGGTGGAAGAGGAGTAAAGCTTCACTGGGTCATGCTACACCTTTTTGAAAGGACACTGTTTCTCATAAGAAAAAACCAAACATCCAAGCAGGCCATTGTGATAAATGATCACAGATTTTTGGGAAGTCTTAGCTGATGGAAGTGAGTCAGCAGCTGCTTGGTTATATACAGAGTTGGTGATCTCAGAGGGATGTCATAGTGTAGGGAGGGGGCAAAGTTGTTTAATGGTTTTTGTGAAAAGGCCTGTCACAGGTTTAATGATAGGATCTGTATGAGTATCCTTTTTTCTTTTTCATGACTTTCTTCTGCTGTCACTTTATGCTTTATTTGATAGGCTTGAATACTGGGGAGATGTATATATAATGTGTGAAACATCTAATGGAAGTGAAAATTGAGATTGGCAGAGTTTTGCAATTCAATATATTAGTTCACAGGTAAAAATTGTATAGCAATGAGGCAAAAACAAATTAGAGTGAGGGGGGTTTTCTACAATGGAAGAAACCTTTTGCTTAAGGAATGGTTACTCATGTCCTAAACTAGCACTGGTATGAGACAACTCATACTGAAAAAGACAATTCAGAGTCTTATTTGATGTTAGCTGTAAGTGCAACCTTCTGAATAGGTATTTCAAAAGCACCTCTAATACTTTGTTCTTCCCTTGAACCCCTGCTGTTGTCGGTGAGCTAAATCTGGCAGGGGTGACAATGTAAGGAATTCCTTGCATGGGATCCTTACATATGTTGCCACGTATGTCACAGAAGCTTTTAATAGTCCTGACCATTTGTGCTATTTGATGTGATGGTGAAGAAAAGTGAAGTGAAAAGAGAGTACTTAGAAATTATTGTCTTGTCACAGACAACCTGGTAAGTGGTGGTAAGTAACTCAAAGGATACTTCATGGAATCATCATTCATCATCACTTCATATTTGGTATGTCTTGATTTTTGCTTATTTATTATCCTGTATTATTCGTGGGCTTTTAAGGCCTGAATGTGGGACTTGAAATGAAGGGTCAGTCCTTTGGAAGGACCTATTTTCTCATGTAGGAACAAGGCTGAAGCAGTTTGTGGTTCTAGGAGTTGGTAGTGCTAATGGTTTTCATGCTGCAGACTGAGGTGTGTTTATGAGCAAGGATCTGTTCTCTTGGTGCAGCTGGGAGCTTTTGCTTGAATGCATTCCAGCCTGTACAGCAAGCTGTCCTCATAGTGCTGCTCTGCCCAGGGATGGGTGAGGTGTTACACCACACAGGGCTGCTGCTTACAGTGGCATCAGGTGGTGACAGCCGAGGCCCTCAGATGCCACTCTTGGGCTCTCTTAGGACCTTTCTTGCTGTAGCCATTTTCTACTTTTCCCAATTTACACATTTCAGCTGTCCCAAAGCTGTCTTCTGGAGGACAGCTTTCTTACTCAAGCTGTGTTGGCTGTGACTGAATGCAAATGAAATCTGCTGTATGTTTTGGTGCTAATTTCTTGATGCTTTTAAAAAAGTTTTACATCATTTTGCTTTGAATGAGAGGTATCATTTCCTATTTCTGTAGCGTTATTGACACCTAAGGAGACAGTACAAGGCTTGGGAAAGGGGAATGGAAAACACCCCATCCTTCTCTTACCTCTAAGTAAGTTACATAAGAACTTTGGAAGTTAGAAGACTAGCTAAGAATCCATCTGCCTTTTTTTCTGTTGCAGTATACATGAAGCTCACGATCTGGACCTGCTATGACTGACCCAGACGTGCTCACTGAGGTCCCAGCAGCTCTCAAACGCCTTGCCAAATATGTGGTGCGTGGCTTTTATGGCATCGAGCATGCTTTGGCTTTGGACATCCTCATCAGGAACGCCTGCGTGAAGGAGGAGGACATGCTGGAGCTCCTCAAATTCGACAGGAAGCAGCTGAGGGCTGTCCTCAACACCCTCAAGGGTGACAAGTTCATCAAATGCAGGATGAGGGTCGAGACAGCTCCTGATGGCAAAACCACCCGCCACAACTATTATTTCATCAACTACCGCCTGCTTGTCAACGTGGTCAAGTACAAGCTGGACCACATGCGCCGCAGGATCGAGACCGACGAGAGGGACTCCACCAACCGCGCCTCCTTCAAATGCCCCATCTGCTTCAGCACTTTCACAGACTTGGAGGCCAACCAGCTGTTTGACCCCAGGACAGGTAAGGGTGTAGCTAACAGAGTGCTCTTGCTGTGTCCTGTGGCTCTGAGTGCTGGGCTTTAAGGAGAGAGAGCCTTAGGGAAATTCTCTCTGAGCCTGGCCAGAGCTAGAGGGCACTCTGTTTCTTCAGGTGGTAAATGTTTGAGCAAAATACAAAAGTAGTGTATACAGACAAATAGCTACCTTGGTGAAATGCTTTTGAGTGGCAAACAGAGAAATGGAAGTCTTATTGAAGTCATATTCAAGGATGAATAAGGCAATCTGTTCTTGTTGGAAGCTGATGGCTTTTCAGTATAACCTGGTCTTGCTAGTAAACTGTAAGACTTCCAGGTAGTTTGCAGAGAGGGCGTATAGTAGAGTTGATTTTAGTTGGTCATGCAAGAAATGAGTTGTTACTGTTTAATATTCTCTAGCCTAGTGCATTATACTTGTTTCCCGGTGCAAGGCAGTCTCACAAAAGTTAAAAGAAATTAATTACAGTCTTGCCTGTAGTTGGGAGTAAACAAGATTCTTATTCATGTAGAAATCTCAGTGGAAGTGCGTATGTGTCTCATGCATATGAAATGAGAGTCTTTCTTTTGAGTGTCATTGTCTACTTGGTGCTTCTGTGCCAGGGAATCAAAGGAAGAACACCTGCACCTGATGAGATTCTGTTTTGCTAGTCTAATCTGGGATTATTTTGGGGGGAAGGCAGGGAGGTTAGGTGTTAATTTACTTTTTAATTTTTTCCTTTTGATTCTCTGTCCTGATTTTACTTTGTCAGGAAAGTAAGAGGACAAAAGTCAGGAGAACTCTCGGATACATTGAAGTATGATTTTTTGTGTCAGTTAACATAATGAGAAACTGTAAATTTGACTGTTTAGCAACACTGAAGCTTTTAATCTGGGGTTACTGATGTTTTTTTCTGTCAAGTGCAAACACACAAGAAACGTTCAGCCTATCATTTTCCGTTTTTCCTGCCTCCAAAGTTAAAAAGTTGTGAAACTTCTTCTACTTGAGCAACCATGAAGATGTTACTTAGTACTAGAGACACAGAATCCACTAAGTCAAGTAACAGTTGTTGAGGAAATCCAGCACAACTCATGAGTAGAAGTTCTTCCTTGTAGAGCACCAAACCAGCAGTGCCAGCACAGAATTTCTGTGCTCACCATCGAGTGTTAGAAACTTTATGTGGCCTCCACAGTTAATGATCATCTGTGATGGCTATGGTTGTGTGTGTTGGGCTGAAGGGAAATGGTGCTTTTGCAGTTTGCTTGGTAAGGAGGGATAGAAAACCTGTGCAGAGAACTTATTCAGTAGGGAGTGTGAGATGCTGATCCCAGGGGGACCTGTAGCACTTAGCAAAGGCCTGTGGCCATTGCCTCCCTGCCTGTGTGGGCAGTGATTTCTGAGAGCAAAGAACTGCCTGTCAAGGAGGTGCTGAAAAGAATAATGCTGGGATTTGGCTTTGGTACCAAGGCTCCTGGACCTGGTAAAGTCATCCAAGGGTCTGCCTGCAGGACAGATGCTAGCTGTGTCCACAGTGTGAAGTCATTCACTGACACATGGAGTGGTTTATGTTCTGATGGAGGAAAAAACTGAGTGCTGTTTTCTCAGCAATTCCCAGGAATTCTGTCCATATTTGTGCAAACAACAAGACTGTCAGTTTACCTCCACTTACTTTCAGTAAGAGCATACCTGATTAGAATTTATCTATATTTCTCTTGATATTATTTTTAAGTCAATATTAGCTTCATCTAGATAGTGCACAGTGATGCTGTTCTATGTCTGCTTTGTATTGCAGTGGAATGTGTTGTCTGCATGTTTGCTGCTGCACTGGAATTCTGTATTGGAAAACACCTGAGAGACCCCCTAGGTCTTTCCGGAGGAAGCTCATGAAATCAAGGCATGCAGAGAAACAAGGTTTATTAGACAGTGCAGAGCTATCCTTTTCCAAGAATGTCTTTAGCTCCTGTCAGTGCTAAAGATAAACCTCTCCCACTCATGAAAACTTTTGGCAGTACCACTGCTGAAGGGTAGCTGAAAGCCACATGGCTTCAGTCACAGCTGACCTGAGCTGCTCTAAGACTGCAGCTATGTTGATAAAACTTTGTGAATTAAAAGGCCTGCAGGCCCAAAATCTCTTAATCCATGGAGCAGGTAGAACATGGAAGGTATCCTCTGCACCAGTCTGGACTAAGCTGCACTTAAATTGAGAGTTTTTTGTTAAAAGATGCCCTCTTTCACCGCCTGCCTTTCGTCCTTGTCATTCAGAGATGGGGGTGATTTAGGTGCCCTATGTTTTCTTCTGCTTCACTTTCCTCTTTCTATCTACACCTCAAATGCAAATTCTGAGCAATTGTTGTAGAATTGGAAGAGTTGCTCTTCCCCTTCCTTATTAGTGAGGGTGAAGAGATTTCCAGAACCACTCCATGACTGCAGTCATTATGCTGGAATTTGTGAATTAAGAGTGCTTATGAAGAGCCTGTTCATAATTTGGATCTGTAGAGCTCTTCAATATTTACCACAGCATCTGTGTCTACCTCTTGGATTCAGCAGACCTTTGTTTCTTACAGGTCAAGTAGCTCTCTTTTGGCTCTATTCTTTACTCCATCTCTGAATGATGTTGAAATAAGCCAAAGTGTTTATTTTTTCATCAAATAATGTAATTATTGATGGTTTTGGAGGGTAGACACAAGTCTGCTGAGAGAAAATAATTGAGAAGGGTGTGTTTTCAGGCCATGTAGGTACAGATGTGCTTTGACTGCTGCTCAGTTAACTTGGAAAAAATATTTTGAACAGAGTAGCATGTTTGCCACAAAAATAATTGTAAATGTAGATTTTTAATAGTAGGAGAGTTACTTTGAGAGTGTATGCTCTCTGTTTTTAAAAGCATTTTAAGATTTTTTTCTCCGTCCCTCTTTCTGCCATCAAATGCCTCAACCCAAAAACTCTCCAAATATTTTCTATAGTGTCAGAGGTTGAACAACTCTTATCTGCTACTTGAAGGAAGTTCAAGGACAGGATGTGAATCAGTGAAAGTCAAGAAGATGCCAAAAACTGGAGTTTTTCTGCTGTTTCAACTCACAAGAAGATCTTTTGAGAAGTGAAAAGAAATGCATGCTGTGTTGAAGGAGTTGCTTGGTTTTATAACCAGTGAGTGAGTGCCTGTTAACTCTGAGCATGGTCTGCCCAGGTTAGGAGTTGTAGCCCCATCTGCTCTACATGAGCAGCTCGAACAGATCTCCAGCTGTCACACTTTCTCCTCAATGGTGTTTTTTACTGTTGCCTCCAAAGCAGCAGTATCAATAATCCCTGGTTTTAGAGGCAAACGGCTGAACACAGCCTGATTTTATTGTGCAAAAGTTTGCAATGGCAACTTGTAGCAAACCTTAGAAGAACTTTGTGATTGAAGAGTTTGCCTATGCACGGGAATTGGTGCAGGTTGTTACAGGCTGAGCAGCCACTTTTGTGTTTTGTAACCTACAGGAGGGATACAATAATGCTGATGAATGAAAAGTGTTCCTTCTAGCTTTGTTTTTCAGGTAGGATGACTGGGAAAGGAAAAAGATTGTTGTTTTACTGGAATATCCTAGTATAAGCACTTGGTCCTTATCTTTCCCTTGTGCCATCATCTGGTGTCTGAACGTACTGTGATATTTCATCACTCCTCATTCTGCACGTGAGCAATAGTTTGCAGCTGCTGCTGTGATGAAGCCTTATGCAGGTGGAAAGTTTCAGCTATTCCTCTGAACACGGTAAGGGTTGTCTCTTGAGGCAGGGAGTGTACAAGGAAAGAGTTTAGTTGAGCAGCAGTAAGAAAAGCCATCTGTGACATGTGTGATGTGAATAACGTTGCTGAACTCGGCATACTGCCAGACCTGGGCTGACAGTGGACATTGGCACAAAGGAACACTGGGTTTTCCTGATTCACCTAGAGATAGGATGTTACATTAGCCTCTTAAACCTATGGGAAGAATGTTCTTCTCTGTGCTTTTAAATGTAGAAACTGCAGAAATTTAGCTTCTGCAGGCCAATCCCTTGAGTTGCAGACCAATGTAAACAACTCGATACCATTTTGTGGACTGGATGTTTGGAGAATTAAATCCGCCCACGTGCCTTCAGTGGTGTTCGGAGGAAGGACAGGCGGAGCTGCGTTTCTCACCCGGTAGAGGGCTCTGTTTTTTCTCTCTACGGATGGGCTTGGCTTGCTTAGTCTATGGAATGTCACAACACTGGAAATTATGTTCATGGATGTGTGTTTCTGCAGCATGATTAATTGGATCTGGCTGGAGAAGGTCTCTAATGTATCCTATTCTCATAGCCTAATCATATTTGTAAATCTAGTGTAGTGTTGGAGTTCGGTCAAATTCAAGGTCAATTTGAAAGAAAGTATGTGACTAGAAACTGCAAAAGAGGTGGAAGTGAAGGAGTGGCAGAAATGAGATTCTGCAGTGCATTACACTGATATTCAGCCCTGGATTTCCTTAGGTATTCTAAATACCAAACTGTGTTAGGATACTCACCAGTGCAGCAAGTGAATTTGATGTTAGGAAGTGTGAGGCTAGATGAAGTAGTTTTTCCACTGCTCTCTTCTGCCTTTGCAATATAATTTTTACCCAGTCTTGTGTTTCTTTCACTTCCATTACTGTGAAGAAAAATATTGATGTTACCATTACATTGTAATTACAGTTGGTGTCTCATGTCCATCTATACATTGTGTCCTCACCATAATGTTCAGATAAGGTGTGAATAGCAGTGGAAAGAAAAGGATGGAAGATGAGTGGGTAATGTGAAACAGAAAGGTGATGCTTTTTGGGATGTTCTTAATCACAGTTGTAATCACTGAAGTATTTTGTTGCTTTTGGAAATCACTGCAGTTAATTACTTGTCTGTTCTTCATCCTCCCACAATTTGCTCTTGGTTTGGTGAATGATTTTGTGGGGATGTCTTGCTGTTCCTATAAATGCACTATAATGGTAACATACTGTATATCTGGATACCTTTTTTACTCTGTATACTGATAAGAAATTTAATTTGGGAAGAACAAATTGAAGGTGACTATCAGTTTTATAGAAGGAAAGACAACACCTTGAATATAATAATAACACACTTGTTTTACTGTCAGCCTCTCACATGTCCTTTGTGTGCTTCCTAACAGAATTTCACATAACACATTCAGTGACTGGTTTTCTGTACTTGTCACAAGGCACTTAATATCACATTCAGGCAGCCTGTGTACAGCTGAGTGCTTGTATGGTTTGGGCCCTGTTTCTGAGATTAGAAATGTGACTAGTCTTTCTTTTTTTGCTTTGGTCTTGTGTGCTGACTTCTGGAGCTACTGCCTTTTCTCCTGAGTGCTCAGCTCCTCACTTCATCCCCCGTGAGCTGCTCAGAACACATCTGTCTTCTCATCTTCTTTTGAATTCCCACTTCCTCAGGCAAGTTCTACGTTAGCTTGAAAACTTCCTCATCTGATTCAAATTACTTTTGAGCCTGTCCTATCTATTTTGTTATTTTTTTATTATGCTTCCCCTTTTCCCTGCTTCTTTGCCTTACCCTTTCTTGGGGAGCTCTTCTGTCCATTTCCAGTACATCTCTTTTTGTATTCTGTCCCTTCCAGCCACTAGAAAAAACATAAATCACATGGAGCTATTTATTCTATATATTCACACAATGTAGCCAGTCCTGTTTGATCTTTATGCTGTTGTTTCTTTTCCTTTGAGTTCAGTGATTTTCAGACATTCTGGATAGCTTTGTCTGCCATGTATGTGCTAGGTGATGCTACTGCTACAACAGTTTACAGCTTTCAACCAGCCAAAATGTAAATAGGCATACTGAAATTTGCCTTGAAAGAGAAAGGATTCAGAACAGTTCCGCTTTGAACAACTTCATGTTCTCTGAAGTTGTGTGTTTTTGTTATCATTGTTAGCTTTCCAAATGCATGAAAACCCATCAGTGTGATTTTCCTTGACTCTGCAAGCGCATTTTGTTTGTCTGTGCTGCCACTGAGAGCTTTTGGCAAACACCAGCAGAAGGAAAGTGTCCATGCTCTGCTTAGTTTTTCTATTTCTATTCAAATTCCTGGCAAAATCTCCAAGAGTATTCCTGTCAGCTTCACTCTGCTTCAGCTTGATAAGACTTTGGAGCCACAGGGAAAGGAAAACTGAGAAGAACATATCAGAATTAATGCATATTTTCCTCAAAGTGGGAATACTCTGTAGAGTGACTTAAAATGTTGCATCTGTAACTTGAATGCATTCCCTGTGGGTTGGGCACCCTGTTGGGCACCCTGTTTGAAAAATATCCAGCTGGTCTAACCGTGGATCTCTCAGCTTGATGGAGAACTAGGTGAAGGTAGGATTGGAACCTGTGCTATGCAGAACATCAGCCAAGAGGATGAGCTGCTGCCTGCAGAATGCTGGCTGGTCACTTCCCTGTATTCCACACTGACCTCTGGCTGGAATGCTGTGCCTCTTAGATTAAAAAACCCATCTGATAAATTCATGCCCTGACTTAATGTTGATGCTTTTGTTTGTTTGTTTGTTTGTTTTATCTCAGAAGGGCGTTTTATTAGTTGAAGAAGTAATTGCCCTTCAAGTAAAGGTTATCACTTTAACTTCTCTTAGCTTTGGAAATTGAAATAGATTGCAGCAAGATCTCTCTAAAATCTGTGAATATTGCTAAGCCATTTATAGTGATGAAAGCTGAACTGCAGTATTCCTGTCTTTTATTCTAGTGACTTGTTCTTTTGAGACTGCATCCTTGGTGATATCGTCTGCAAAGGGTGTTACTCTTTTAGGCATGGGCATCTGTAAGTCAGATCAAGAGCTCATAGAGAATCTTGTAACTTGTATTTCAGTCTCTCTGCTGCTGGATGCAATTCAAGGGTATAATATGTTGGCTCAGTTGGTATTTTGGTGTAGTCTGCTTGACTGAAAGAAAAAATACCTGTCTGTGGTTCCCACTGGGCTTCCTTTGGATAGTCCCTTTGTCCAGTTGTGTTTTTCTTGGCTTAGTGTCTGGCTTAATTTATCCACAGTAGGACCAAAGGAAGAACTCTGTCAGCTCAGAGCTGCTGAAGTTGTGCATATGAGCTGGAGCAGAAATAGCTTCCGGAGAGGAGGAAAGGATTCCTCTCTTCCAGTTTATAGTAAATTCATATTAAATCATTTGATGCTTCTGAATTACCAATAATTTGATGTGTGTCTCATGCAGTCCAATTTTTGAATGTTTAATTTACCTTTCAAGAGAAATGTCTTTGCTTAAAAATTGTATTACAGTAATTTTAATTTAGTTGAGCTAAAAATGATCTGCACACTGAGATGAATGAGCAACGTGGTGTTCCTCTAGATAATAAAAAGTTGTTCTTAAGGTGCTGCTTCTTTTTTTTTAACATTAAAGGTTAAATTGTTCCCCTTTAATTGCAAATGCAGGTTATCAGGAAGGGGAAACTAGCATGAAGTGTAGGTTAATGTTGTTGTGAAATGCTGAAGGAAGCTTGGTTGATATCTTAAATTTTCTTTACTGCCTAAACTATGGTTAGGAAATAAATACATATAGGGGCAGTTCCACATACACATTGCAGTCTGTGATCAAGATTTCACAGCTGAGTTACAGCACTCCTTTGCCCTTAGACTACCTTACATGCCTCATTCTCCACTGATTACCTGCTGTGGCCCCCTGGCAGAGCTTATTAACTTGTATCCTGTACAGTGCTCTAGAGAAATGTATTTGAAACTGCTGACTGGGCCCCTGGACTGTCTTTGTATAGCTGTACTTGGTTCTTGGCCAGAAAAAAAGCTGGTGTCTTTGGCTTTCAGTTTAAGATCAGAGCGATACAGCTGGGTGTGTTTTCTCCCAGAGTGCTATCAGGGTACAAAGATGGAAGCTCAAGTGTGCCCATCCTGTACAGATAAGTGCCTTCCAGAGCACACTGCAGGTCAGGCATGGAGCTTGAAGAAAGAAAATCCGTCTTCCTGCGTTCAGGTAAGCGATTCTGCACCTTGAGGCATGAGCTTTTTTGCAATCTAGGGTTATCAGTTTTTTTTTTTTCTTGAACAATGTGAGATTTGGGAATGTAGAAAGAGGAGAGTGGAAGTGCAGACAGAGATCATGGGATCTCAAGTGCAAGGCAGGATATATTTTAGAAGATAAGTAAACAGTCCAGTGTTCAGTGTTCCACCTAAACTGCTCTTCAGAGAGAGGCAACAATAACAAGAGGATAAAACCTACTTGGTGAAGATTTGCACTTCAAAAGGATTGGCAAGGCTTTTAATTCTCTCTACCAGGGATGGCCAGGAAGGGCATTTCATCAGAACACAGCATTCTGTCTTCAATGATTAAAAGAAATCTGGGTGTCAGAGGGAAACAAGCAGCTGCTTTGACAGAACAGGAGAAAGCTCAATAATACAAAACTGTTCTGAAAATGCCAGTCTCAAAATGCATCATGGAAGCATTTGCTCTCTTCATGGTCAAAATATTTCTTCCTCTTGGGCTGTTTAATAGTTTTATTCTTACTTTCTTGTTTCTTCTTGGGGACTTAACATGAGTTAACACAAGTGGTTAATAATAATCAGGTTCTTTGGTTGTGCTTACAGGTGGAGCTAAGGCAGGCTGTCTTTTCTGGATTCCCTTTGCTGTTAGTCTGAAACAGTACGATCCAGTTTGCTGACTTCAGGCTGAGGAAAAGAGTTAAACTGCACTGCTTCTGAAAACAGTCCTGTTCACAAATAAATAAATGCGTTGGTTTTATTGCATGACTGGAGTGTATAAACTCCTAATGTCCATGATTATGGGAATACTTTAGTACTGTAGTTTTAAGTTGCAAAGAGATTAGCAACTTCTGAATGTAATTCAGTGGAGTTGAAAGAAGAGATACCTTTTTAATTTCCATAATAATTGCACTGAGCTGCTGAAACTGATTAAAAAGGGGTTTGCTTATCTAGCCTGAAGCCTAAAAAGCAAGGGTAGGTGAGGGCAGGACAAGGATGTAACTTGACCATAAAATACAAAGGATTAGGTGATTTGTGAATCTTCACTGAAGCTGAAATGGAGAGATGGCAGTCTCAGTGCTTCTTCCTATTTTGTGAACAAGATCACATGAATATATGGTTGTTGTTGGGAACAGACCTCATCAATTTTAAAAACAAAACAAACCCCAGCATTCTTTTCATATGAGAAGGCAGTAAGAACTGTAATTAAATTGGCTGAGCCGTATGTCTGTGTAAAAATACTGGTGTAAACATCTTAAAATTGTCAGAGAAGCTGATGAAGGAAGAGGCAGTAATTCTCACCTGCTGTATGTGATACTCTGTCAGCTAAAACTTTGGGCTGGTTCTGTGCGCTACTTGATCCTTTTTTGCATTTTAAAGAATTTAACTAATGGAAATATTTGTGTTCTCAAGACACAGTTGAGCTGCTTACTATCACCCAAATATTTTTATGTGAGGACCAAACATTGGGTGTGTGGACTGGAATGGTTTTGTTGAGGCTTGAGTTCCTCAGTCCTGCCTGTGGTCCTCCCTCTTGGCCATGGGTCTTGCCATTGGTAAATGCTTTGGTGATTCATCTTAATCTGCCTGGAGCTGGAAGTTAATGACCCACAAAAGCAGTAACTTGTAAAGCTGACAGGAACTTGCTGCTTTCAGGCAACGAAGGCTGCTGTGCTTCTCAGCAGCTCAGTATTTGCTTCCAAAATGTGATCCTGGTCATCATCTGAATCTGTAGGACTCATTCAGGAATTGGAGTGTTAAGGATCTGCTGCCTTGTGTGTTCTCAAGACTGCAGTGAAGGGAAAACAGCTACAGTTGTGGAACCAGAGAAGATGTGACTGAGCCTAGGTTTGACCTGTGCCCATCAGCATGCAGCTTTTAGCTCCTCCTAAATGCTCCTTGGGTGACTGTGTTGTTTAGATACCACAGCTTAAACTGGGCATGAGCTCCACACCTACCCCTTCTATTGCATCTGTACATGGCTTTATCACTTATTGCTTAAGTTCTCTGTCTTCCAAATGGGATATGCATGACTTTTTTCTTGTTCCAAATGGGAAACCTATAACTCTTTTTCCTTACACGTGCTTGATTTGCCTATTTAGACTGACAGTTTTTGAAGCAGAATTATGTCTACCAGATATTTTTTGCAGGACTCCAATTCTGTGCAAATCTTCTGTATCCCATGTGAGTGGGACTAATGCTGCATAAACACCAGTGAGTCTCTGCTGGTCTTCAGCACTGTTATGAAATTTTATCTTTACATTTAACTGGGTGACAAAATTATTAACAAATGTTTACAAATTTCTGAGGTTCTTTTGTGTTTCGCTGCTCTCTTGGATTCAAAGAGACTTTGTTACCTTGTTAAATGAATCATTTATACTTTGCTTCTCTCTCTTCAGAGTGCAGGTAATGAGTTATATCTCAGATTCAAAATCATTGGATCACTGCTGCTCTTGCCACCTGTAAAATAAAGGAATAAGAGCTTGCGTCTCTTAACCCCTTTTTATTTGAATTTTAATTTATTAGCTCACTTCTATCAACTCTGGTGCATTTCTAATAGCAAGATGGCAATTGCCCTTGGAGTTGTGCCAATTCTGCTTGCTCTGATGGAAGCATTTGTGGCACCAAGCATGAGTGCGTGCCTAAGGAGAGGGAAAGCAAATGCAAGTAAACATCACAGCGGGCCTGCTCTTTGAAACTCCCCGTGAGGGCTCAAAGATTTGCAATTAATGTCCGTATGTTTGTTTATAATCAGTTTTGAAAGAGCATTAAGACCCTGTAAGCTACTGAATGCTGAAAGACAGGAAATCTGGTTTGGAAATCTGAGAATTAATTTAAGTAGTTGTCGTTTGTTTTCTTCTCAGATCACTGCCTGCATCAGAATTTGTGCAATAAATTTCTTTTTAGTATGTATTTACTGATGTTTTCATTAAGGCTATATAAGGTCACTTTCTTTAATGTAATGGCAGTGTTTGCTTATAAGTATGCTGTACAATTTTGTGATGTCAAAATACTGATTCCTCACCTTGTGATGACTCTTCATTTAAGATCTGCTGTCAGCTGTGATGCAAAATCTTTCAATATAATATGTGATACGCCTTTTCAGGTTACAGCAGGTAAAACTTGGAACTGATCTCTTAGTCAGAAGTTACTTTATTTGAAAATGTCCTGTGTGGTACAGTTGCAGGCATAGGCAGTCACTTGGATGGTCTGCATTAGTCCTTGTAGGTGCCCCAATATTGCAAAATCTAAATGGTGGTAGGGGATATTGTTTTTATACCTATGCTGCAAATCTGAAGGTGTCTCTGTAAGGCTCACAGCCATCATCTGTAGGCAGTATAGAAAGTAAAATGTGGGTATGGAAAAAATAATGGAAAAATAAATGGATGCTTTGGACTTTACTAAAAATCAGCATGTTGATTAATGACAATTTGTGTAATTCATGAAGACAGTTTTTCATTCCAGATGTGTCTTCTACCAAGGATTTGCCACCCTATCCAATTTTGTCTTGTTAATAATACATAGCATGTGCACCTAAGAGTCTACATTGAAAATCTTGAGGAGAAAGTATGAAATTGAAGTGAACCAGGATAGACTCTTGAAATGTGCTCTGAGGCTAACAATAAGCAATGATTTTTTTTTTTTTATTTTTTTTCCTAAAAGTGGAGGTCTCCATCAAGTGTGCAATCTTTTTGTGATTAATTTATCTGGACAATGTTTCTTTAGTTTGTTGATAAGCATCCAGAACAGTTGAAGATCATGTCTTCTCCCAGCCAAAGTAGATTGCTTCCCGTTTTTCTCATTATCCTTTGTCTCATTATCCTTCTCTAAAACTTAACATTTGGCTCACTTTTTTTTTTTCTCTAATAACTCATACTCCTGATCAGTTCCCTCCTTATGAGTAAATTCCCTTCCATGCTTTAGCCTTCACAAATATCCAGTTTTCCTGAATGTGTTATGGAGTGTAACCCCTAAGAAATTGGGCTGAGTCCCAGCTGTCCTCCACCCTTCCCCAATCCTGAATTCCAGTCACTGGATCACTACCATCATAGTTGTTATTTTTCTCTGCATTAACTCAAGGTAAATGCTGTTCCTCACTAAGCTGCAAGAGATTAGATAATGTCCTTGGAAGTAGGAAGGAGGAGAAAAGGCCATCTGCAGCAGTCTCCAAAGTGGGATGCATGCAAAACAATCCAT
This sequence comes from Certhia americana, assembly GCA_018697195.1. Classification (NCBI taxonomy): domain Eukaryota; kingdom Metazoa; phylum Chordata; class Aves; order Passeriformes; family Certhiidae; genus Certhia; species Certhia americana. The sequence goes on from CM031857.1 coordinate 25,482,602, forward strand.
CAAGGTGGGTGGAAGACTAAGAAAATATTTTTTGTAACATCAATAAAAATCTTCTAAACCAGTTTTTCATCTTTATCTTGTTCCTAATTTTATTTTTGTGTATGCTTTATAATACATAGCATAATATTATAGTCTACATTTGCTTCATTATATATATGTAGTATTATTACTGCATACATAATTTATAAGTAAATATTCTTATAGTTTGCTCAAAAGTTTTTTTACTGATGGGGTGTACAATCAAAAAAGTGATCTGGAGCTTCAGATTTCCTCTTTTTTCTTCCAAGGACAACTTCCAGTCCCTTTCCTGTGTCCGAATTTTTTTTTGGAAGCTTTTTAATCCTTATTTTTTTACTCCAGAGCATAATGATTTTGTTATTTGAGGGTTAAATCAGACTCTGGGTTTGCTTATAAATTTGCAAGGCAGTGTTTTGTGCTCTTGAGAAGAGTTGCATGGATTTCAATAAAGCACCTTGATCTCCTGCTGACTGCTTTTGTCAAAAATCTGAATGTTTCTTCTTCCTTCCACTGAATCTTTTGTCTAGCTTTCCTTGACCCTGAAGTAAACTGCTTATACACTCTGAATACGCTGCTGTGAAATTGAGATTTCTCTGGCATCATCAACCTGTCTCACGTGTTTCTGTGCATCCCTTTGGATGTGCATCAGATAAAAAGGATTGCTGTGACTCTTGCATGATGAACTAGCTGAAAGGTAGTCCTTGGAGCACACAGAAGAGGATGCCACTAACTTTGTAGTGCTGTTCTTCATCTTCTGCCCAAGGAGAATTGAGACTATTCCAGTTTGGGATTGCAGTGATAACAAGTGATAGCTTTTCTACCTGCTTCCCATTAAATGCTTTTCTCAATGCTGCAGGTTGCAGCTGAGCAAGGTTATGTGGTTTGAGGTTTTGCTTTTGCTTTTATTCTCTGTTACCTTACTTTGTCATAGCTCTAAGGCAAAACAACCCTGTGTGTTCAAATGGAACCAGAACAAATTGCTTCATTCCTCAGGTTGTTGTGAGGGAGGCAAAATTATTTTGGAAATATTTAGGAAAGTTGGAGCTTTTTGTTAAAAGCCAGCAAAAGTGATAGAATCTTGGATTGTGTAAATAAGGAAAGATGCTTATCTATGTTTTAGGGAAGCTTGCTCTGCAAAAAAGTGTGTTTAATATAGGAATAGAGAAGTACTCAGAATACTGTTAGATTTTTCAAGAATATATACATTCAAAAATTTATTCAGAATGCAAGGCAGAGTAAAAAGTCTATTGACATCAGACTCTAGAAGTTACTGCAGTCATGAATGTGAAATATCTTAATAGTTTTCTGGCTTAGGTTTAAGAGTGAAAAACTGATATCAAGAAAAAAACCCAGAAAATTTGCATTGTTAAGGTAGATTTGCAATTTTATTTCTTCCATACATAGGCATTTGACACAATCTGCATTTGCCCTTTCTTCTCAGAAGAAATGCAATATATTGTTTTTCTGCAAATGAGTTTGCTGCCTGGTATGCTGCATCCATGTATACTTGCACTCAGCTACTTTTTCACGTATAATTTTAAAATATACTGGCACTATTGGCAGCTAAATTAATTCATTGAAAAGAGCTAATAATTGTGCCAGTAATGTTCTTCTCTGATGGAAATAATTGACAGTGTTACAGTGAGATCTTGTGAAAGTATATATAAATGTAAATAAATTGCATGAGTAGGTGTATGATGTGTTCCTAATTGGAAATAACTTGGTGACAAACCTAGAATGAGACTCTGAGTTCAGACTTCTAAATTATTATCCTCAGAGAAAAGCTGAAAGGCTGGAATATTGTTATTTTCTTTCTGATGCCACTGTCTGAAACTGTAGAACCTTTCATCTGCCTGTGCTGCAAAATAAGTTATTTAGAGTGGCCCTATTCATAGTTAATTCTCTAAAATAAAAGTAAAATGCAGCTCTGAAAACTGATGCAGATAACTCTTGTATTCTTTTGAAGACTTTGGAAGGAAGCCAAAATTAGTGTCAACAATGGTTTTGTTTAAAAAAAATGCATTTGCAGAGCATTAGAAAACGTTCCAGTAATACAATTCAATAAATGGGAGAGAGGGAAGGAGAGAGTCTTCCTAAGCATGGGCACTGACACTAGGCAAGGTATTAATCTTCCTAATTTTAGGCATTTACAGAGCAGACATGGACACTTGAGGCAGAAGAAAACTGTAAATGGAGCATCTTTCTCTCTGCTGCCAGTGAAGGGAGCCCTGCAGACCTGTAGCCCCTATGTTCTTGTCTGGTTTTAGGTGTCCTGAGTTCAGTGGAAGTTCTTTCTGCCTGTTGTGTGCACCGCAGGAATGCCAGTTTCATTGTGTGACTCTGGAACACCTATTAAACTGTCACGAGCTAAAGCTCAGCTCACATATGGTCTGGTGTATGTTAAACTTCTGTGTAAAACAGGCCAATTCAGCAGAGACATTGAGCTGTCCTAAAAAAATAACAGGGTTTAGTTTTCTTCAAGAAAACAATTCATTAATAAAACTTCTTGTTTGTGAAACCGAACTCTTATCACTTAGGTTAGTTTTTGTGCTAGTCATTATTCTTCGGCTGTGCTTTTTATTTTTATTCACTAAAACTACAAATAGCAAACCTATCACAAATATCTTGGCTCAGATTCTGTACGGTATTTCAAGTATGAAGGTTAAACTCCTCATGTGTACTTTTTTGTCTTGACCCCTGAAGTGCTTTCAGGTGCGAAGGGTCAAGCATGTCACTGGTTTGGGTTTTTTAGTGGTCAACACTTAAATGAATTCAAGTTGAATTAAGCTCCCTTCCAGCTTTGAAATCAGCAAGTTCACTCTATCCAGTCTCCCAAAGAGTGAGTGTGTGCCTCACAGCATACCTTGTAAGGGAGTGTGCTAGGAGCAAAAGAAAAGAAATGTGAGGGTCAAGAATTTGTCACAGAAATCAACCTGCAATTTTTTACTCTTCTTTCAGCCTGTATGTGTTGGAGACTGGGAAAACAGGACAAGAGCATCAAGAGATGTTCAGTGCCAAGTCAATATAAAAAGACATAAAATAACCTGTTAAAGTAAAACACACAGCTGGGACTTTGACTTGAACAGGTTAGCAGATGGTCTGTCAGTTCATGTTTAAGGTGCTGGTGCAAGTGTTTGCTCCAGTCTCAGCAAGAAAGGCATTCAGACTCTGATTAAAATATCAGTTATTGGAACTAACAAGAGGCAGGGGAGAATGGATAATCATACACGCCTCCAGAGGGGTGTGCTTTCTGTTGCCTTTCAATTACTGTGACCTTGGCTCACTGGCTTCCAGGATAAACACAGTGGAAAAATATAGCATAAAACTGGCAATCTGTTGATTAAAATGTACAGGAGAAAGCCTGAAACAAGAGATACAGCATTTGTGAACCGGAATGATGATGCAGAATCAAATTTTCCAGGGAAGGATGTTGTTAACAATTTTATTTATTAAACAGCCCTCAGAGGTGGGAGGGAAGTTCTGTTTCAGTTTTTCATACCTGTCAATTTTCTGTTTGTGGCTTTAAAAACATTGTGTGTTTCTTCTTTGAAAAGTATATACAAAATAGGGAATGAGTATTCAGTAAAACTATCTGCATTTCAGAATATGCTGAAGGTTATTTTCAGATGCAGTGCAGGGCTAGAAAAGATAGCCATATCATCATCCTTCTCTGAAGCAGGGTAAATTTTACCTCCATGGCTAGCATATTCCAGGCTTCTTATCCTCATATTTTCATAATACCCTAACCTAAGGGGGTTTTTTACTCCGAATTAAAGCTGTGAGTAATCTTTTTATGTATGTGGGAAATGAAAGAACAGTTTGTCACTGTTTTCATTACTGTAATACCCAAAATTTGCTCTTCTCTACTATCACCTTCTTAAAACCAAACAAGTCTGTCTTTCCAGTTTTTCCCTAATGAAATATGTGTTAAGCTGTGTCATTTTGTTCATTTGGAATTTTTACAGTTGGTCCCTATCTTCAATTATGGAATCTGAAGCTGCACCTGGTTTATCAGGAGGAGATATTCATAGGGAAGAATAAGCAGGGTAACATACTGTGGAGAGTAACAGTCATAGTCATGCACGACATAGTTATTAATATACACAGCAGCCAGATTTTCTCTTACTTTCCTTGCAGCACAAGAAGTTTGGTTCCTGACTTTGTCGTCTGTTACAAACCTGAGGTTCTTTGCAGTGTGCTGCCAAAACAATTACCCCCTTCTGGTCATTCCCTTTGCTTTTTTTTTTTTTTTTTTTTTTTTTCTCTCTTTTTCTTTTTTTTCCTAACCCAAGTGCTATATTTTGTACCAATCTCTACTGAATTTCTTTATATTTATTCTAAGCATTTCTCCATTTGGAATGGTAGTCCTGTCTCATAAAGAATGGATAAGCCCTACCCTTTAAATTGTGAGCTAAATTCACAAAATTTACTTATCTAACACTCACTAGAAAATACTGTGATCAAGGCCTTGCTCTGTTCCCACCTGATACCAAACTGTTCATACCTACTCTCTGAGAATATTGAGAATATTTTTCCGTTGTGCATTCTCCTTATTGTCAGTTCACCTGCAGCCTTTTTCCCTGGTGAGGATGTTTTTCAGGAAAGTCCAGCAACAGATTGCATCACATGTAATACCTATTCTTCAGCATTTGTAATAATGAGATCTCCAGGAAGACAAAGCCAGGATATTTGGACTGATGCTAGGTTGGAGGACAAGAGGGTCTAAACTGATATATGAACTTTGCACTTTGAGCAAGACTTCACAGAGATGTTGTGCAGTCTCCACCCGTGGGAGGTTTCAAGACATCAGTAGATAAAGTTGTGAGCAATCAGGTCTGATTGCCCTCATTTGTGCAAGAGGCTGGACTGGAGACATGCTAAGGTCTGTCTATGTTTCTGTTCTTTCTCAGATCTGATCTTTTTACTCTTTATATTTGTCCTTCTGAGATTTTGACAGTTCTTCATATCCCAGAGCCTGCTTTCAACAGTTCCCTGTTTTCTCTGGGGGAATCATCGTCAGATCTTGCTGATTGTGTATCAGAGATGTGTAACTTGCCTTACCAGCTGTACAAAGCTTTTTAGGTTCCACCTGATCTCCTTCTTTTCTCTATTACAACATATCAGTTCCCACATATGATGTTGTTTACGGGCAGTTTTCTGGTGACAGCAGCACTTGTGAGCAGTGGCACAGCCACAGTGACCCTGTAATTGCCACCTTCTGGACTGAGCTTCTGTACCTGAAGGTGGTGAGCAGGGCCATGCAGTTACAAAATGAGCCTCCTCACTGCCCTGTGCCTTCAGCAAGCCTGTGCTCGTGTCTTTCTCCCACCCCTCAGCTACCTTCCCCACGAGATGTAACATCTTGGTGTTCCTTCTCAAAGGAAATTATTCAATCTAGTCTGTGCTACACCAGGGATGTCCTACACTAACTGGCACAGCAGCACAGCTCACTTGGGGTGGTGTCTGTCTGTGAATGGTGCATACTTTTAACTTTCAGATGTGAACTGAAGTGATCAAAAAAGTTCTTATGTTGAAATTTGGGGTGAACCTGAGAAAAAGCAGGTATGCATGTTCCCATCAGTAACTGGTCCACTTCCATCACTTTCCCCTAGTTCTCCTACCACCTCGGCCTGTTCATTTTACCTTCTGTAACTTGCCCATGGAACTGAAACCAGCAGGTATTCTCTACCTGCTGGAGGAGAACAGGCAGTTGCCAGCCCCTCTGGTGCAGAAGCCCTTTTTCCTTTCTGGGATGCTGCATTTATCTGTTTCCTATCCACTATGGTGCTCAAGGGTGTGTGAGTGGACGGTTCCCCCTTGTCCCTGACCCACCTCCCTTCACCCACCCACCCACAGCACTTCCAGTGGAAGGCTGCCTTTCCTGCCATGCTCTCCACACTGGAGGGAGCAGGGGCTGGTTAAAAATAAATTTGGGAGCAGATGGTGAGGCAGATTATTGTTCATCCTAGGGTGATGATGATGATGTGCCAGCTAACTGCTGGTTGTCTATCAGAATTAATCAGGAGCTGTTGTGGCACATGATCAGTGAAGCCACTACTACCCCTGGGAAGAGGGAAGGAAGAGCAGAGAAACAGCTTTGTAAAATGAATTGTTGGAAAAGCACTCATTTTGAAGGTGGAAAATGTTTCCGATGGAGAGAAGGCTCTAATAAGAAAGATAGGAATATTTTGGGATTTATTTGTTTGGGGTTTTTTTCTTTTTTTTTTTTTAATGTACTAACACATTTTAATGTATCTGCAGGTACGCTTTGCTTCTGAAAAGCAACGGGGACAACTTGGTCACTTTCTTCTTGCATTTGTTTCACTAGAATTGTAGTCATCTGAAATAAGAAAATTTAAGAGGTTTATAGGATCTTTACAAGCACTGGTTCTATTGCTAGTATGAAACATTATCCATGAATGCACCTGTTTGGGATTTGTGATCAGTGTCAAGTCACAAAGGACTTGACACATGCTGTGCTCAAAACACTTCCCAAACACTAAATCTCTTCACTCGCAAAACAGACAAGGCAAAAGCTGACTCAACCCACTGAGCTGAAAGGCAGTATCAGTTCTGATGCTTTAGAGCAATCTGAAGGGTACTTTATCTATGTTACCTTCAGTTTCACTAAAGAGATTAATGAAATGGTTTAAGAATTAGTAGTGTTGGGTCAAATTAAGAAATAAAACAGGAAGTACATTTTTGGTTATTGTTTTGTAATGAAAAATAATGGTGATTTTTGATCACTTAGTCCACTTAGATAATCTGTCAGTCTGTTTTGTTAAGCTGCTAACATGTGTTAAACCAAATTTCTTATTTTGTGTATTCAGCTTCTGTTGTCCAGGCTGTCACGGCATCTCCTTTCAGAGCCCACCCAAGCTGATGTCCAAAGATACATTTTGCTGGGGTGTAATTCGTGGAAAATTTATGCTTTGTTTTGGAAGGTGATAAGTATTTTTTATCTAAGACTGTCAGGTTTGCACAGTCTATCTTAAATTGCACGTTGTCTACAAATATACAATATAAAATACAAAAATTTGGAGGAAATTTGCTATTCACATTTTTAACCTGTTCTTCTTTTATACTTTATATTAAGAAGGTAATGCTGTTTTAGGTTATACCATAATCTGAGGGTTCTTCTCTGTATGTAACAGGGAGTGTTAAGGCAAGGCTGAATTCAACTGCTTCAGCTTTTATTTTCCAGGTGGTCTAATTTGATATGTTAGAAATAAGATATAATGGGAGGTGGTGCCATTATATAAAAGGAGAGGTGGTGCCTCTGTACTCAAAATTTGCCGTCAGAGTGGCTTTCTGTTGCTTTGTCTGGCATTACTGTGAGCTTCATCAGTCTCTGTCTTTAACAGTTCCATGAGTGAGATGGCAGATCACTGGTGGGTTATCTGCCACAGTAGTAATTTGTAGATCAGGAACCCTGTTAAAATATTCCTGATATTAACAAGTCATTTTCTCTTGCTTGGTGTAGAAAATGATGAGAAATAAAATAATTTTTTTAGTGGGGTATTTCTTGTTGCACATAGGTCAGACTGAACTGGAAAACTAGTCTCACTGGCTTTGGTTCTGATGAATTCTTCTGTGTGCTGCTGCAGGAAGGTCACTGTTTGGCATTTGTAGCGCCTGAAATGTCCTTTCTGGGTTTTTTGGGGGTTTTTTTGTTTTTAACTAAGTAAAATAATCTCAGGAACCTGTTTAATTTCATTGCCCTTGCCCTTCCAAACTGCTGCTTTTGGTATGCATGTTGCTGGAGTGAGAGGATGGTTGAAAAGGAAGTTGTGTGCACGTGGGGTGGCTTGCTCTTTAAATCTTTTTAAGCACTTGGCTGCTGGTAAGGTGAGGTTTTGTACAAACCCTGCAGTGCGGAGGCGCCTGGCTCCATGGGTGAGCATTACTCAGTTTTACCATGAAACCCGTGGTGAGAGACTGCAGTACAGAAGGTAAAAATTGCCCTTAGCTGTAGAGATATTTCTCCTCTAAGAAAAACAGTGGTTGAGAACAGCATCTTCTTTCCAAGCAGGTAGTAGAAGTGAGAGTGCTGGGAATTTGGTCTTTGAAGTGCTGTTAGCAGAAATCCTGTTTATTAACACAAGCCTGTGGCACCTGTGACTGTTACACCAGGCCATGCTCTTGTTTTAGTCCCTCTCACCTGAGTAGGCCCCTGTGGTTCCCATTGAACGGGTCAAAAGAAAAGGACAGAGAAGGTAAAAAATACATCTCCTTTCTTCTTTCTTTCCCTGAGAAATGTGGGAGAGAGGTACCCAGACCTCAGTCCTGGCTTCACAAGAGATCCTGCCCTGTTTAATGGGCCAGCGTTTGAACAGCCTCAGCAGCAGTTTCTCTTGCATCTTTCACCTGGTGCCATTTTATTCCCTCCCAATAGTCCTAATCTGTGTTAGTTCCCTTTATGCTCCAGGTTCCCTCCTGGCATCTGTGCAATTTCACGTAGGAACTGCCAGCTTATTTCTGTTTATGGCAGTCCTGGCACCTTCCTGCAGTTTGGAGCTAAGCTCAGTCCATAGGATCCTCTCTTTCCATTTATCCTCCCTTACATTTAAGGAGAAAGTGGGGTCCTTCCTGGCAGCCTCTGGGAAGCACTGCCCAAGCTTTTAGGGCTGCTTCCATTACTCTAATGGCTCTGCATGGACAGAGGGAGGAAGGGTGGTTAAGAACTAAGTGCTGTGTTTGGAGGAAGCTTTTCCATCACACTCCTTTGGTCTTCCCTTCACTCTCTTCTGCTAGTTCTGGCCTCAGGCCCGGGTTATGTGCAGGGTCCTGCAGGTTGGAGCTGGCTCAGTCATAATCCTATCCCAGCCAGGGGAGGTGGCCCTTCATGGAACAGTACTGGGACTGGTTTCATGTGGCATGTGGTTTCCACAAGAACAGGCAAAAGGTATTTCCTTTGAGAGTAAAGAAAAAGAACTTCTGCACAAAGGAGTTTCTAAAAGGCATAACACTAAGGAGAAAAGAGAACAGTGGGTGGCATGACTATCCAGAAGAAAGTCTGAAGGAACAAAAAAGAATTAATGGATATTTCTGTTTCTTTGATGGCAGGTAAGAAGTGAGGCTTCATGTGCTAAAATGTGAGAAATACAAAATGGATCAATAGATTGATAAAAATACTGTGTAAGGCAGGAGTTAAAAGGTGGCACTTCCAGGCAAAGGGTATGTGCAGAAGTTTTTTAAGGGGATCTGCTACCTTACATATGGCTGAGAATCCGGGTTAGTTGAGTAGAAAATGCTGCCTTGCATCATCCTTCACATTACCAGCAGAAAGTCAGCTGAAAAGCAGTATTCATTCTTATCACATACTGTATATTTTTGCAGTGCTGGGGCACCTTCAAAAGCTGCAAGCTAGGAGCATGATCTCTTCCACCAGTAAATAGTTGGTGAATGTTGCCCATAAAATATTTCAGACCTTGAGGAAAGAGGGTAGTGTGATGTCTGTTCTGCAAAGTAACAACATCAAGTAACCAACTAAGTAACAAATGTTCTTAAGTAACCAACATCAGAAAAACCTGCTTGCTTTGTCGTGAAGGGCCTCCAAAACCTCTTGGAAAGCAAAAAGTGAAAAGAGAACTTAAGAGCAGCTTGTCCTCTTGGTGTTGGCACATTCCATTATGTGATGCTGTTGAAAATAAGGGTGGAAACAACATGCTGGCTTGGCATGGTATTTTTCCTGCTTTAATTCCTCTCTCTTGCTATTTCCAGCTGCTGCTATCCCAAGCACTGGTATGGAAACACATGCTTCTGATATTGGCCCCATTAGCCTTTCAAATACTGCCTTGGGACCATGGTTTAAGGATTTTGTTCTTGCTCTTTGTTCTTAAATAGATTTCTGGTGTGTACATGAGCAGATTTGCATGAAATGCAAAGTCTCAGCATCCACTGTATGTTCCCTTGGGTGCCCTTCTTTTTAACTGGAGTTTATTATAATGAGGAGAAAATGACATTTTACTTTTTTTCTTTTTTTTTTTTAATAATCTCTATTGTTTTCTGTTGGTGGCCCTGGGTGCTGATGCAGGAGATTTTTCTTGCTACACATTAACTCTGATTCTGAATTCTCTGAGGAGAATTTAAAAGTAAAGGATTTAAGTTGCCATTTCTGAGCATTGGAATTTTAAGCCCTTTTGGACTATGAGTAGCATAGTAGGTGTGCCAGAGTTCTGAATCTCTCTCCTCAGGGAATGTGTTATATGATACTAAAGGGATTTGGTAGTGGCAGTGAACATGGAAGAAAAGATCTCTCAGAAAATCAGAAGTGCTGTAGTTTAACAAGTGGATCTCAGCCACAAAGCATTTGCCATTGCCTGAAACAGGGTGATCTAGAAGAAACCTTCTGTTTCCCTGTCCCCAAACACTTGAGATTTTCAAGGAATTAAAACACTGGCCTTATGTATTTGAAGGTGTTGCCAAGGGTGTCTTATCTTGGCAATTCCTCCTTCTATTGTTTAACAGCAGGGTTCATTTTGTGCCAAGAGAGTCCGGAATGAGTGCTGGACACTATTCTTAGCCATCTGTAATAACATTCTAGCACCACCATTTTTCCAAATTATGCTTAGGATAATGTAACTGACAGAGTAAAATCCGCTCTGCAGCTTAACAGAGGGACCTTCTGTTTCCAGGACTGCCAGTCCCTCAATTTTTATACATTTACACACTGCTCTCAGTAAGAATAAATAATACATGAACATATGCATTGGCTAAGTGAATTTTCCTTCTGATTATAGTGAGATACTGTTTAATTGCAGTTATAAAATATGTTTCTTTCATCTTTTGCTGTTCCTGCTGTGTGTTGAAGAGTATGCCTTTATCTCTTTTGTTGTTGTTGATGTTTTAAGTTACCATCTTGTTTTTATTTTTTAAACAAATTGATCATTTTTCATATGTTAGTGAGTTGCAGTTTTGAAACCTTCTGAACACGTTTCTGGCAGAATTACCTCATCTGAATCAGAAATAGTGCTGCTGCATGAGTGCCCTTAAATGAGGTGGCTGCTACATCTATATTACAAGAATAGAAGCCTTGAAAGGAAACTGATTGACATTTATCCTAAATGAAATGTTTACTCTCTGTTTAATACCTGGTGGGCAATTCAATACTCTGAATCTGTATTAAACATGTTTAATATTAAAATGTTTAAGAAGAATTATTAAGGCTCAAAATAGGTTCTCAAAAGTCAGAGCTGTATCTTGGTATGGATATATTGTGAAATGGTATGATTGAATTGTATGGTGAACCGCTGGGTTTTCTACTTACTAAATTCATAGAATAAGCCCTTTTCAATCATCCATTTTCAAAGGCTGGTTCGGAGGGTAGGAGTATATATGACTCCTTCCCAAATCTGTAGGCTAGGGAGTTGAATGCTGTTCCAGGAACCTGGATTTTACTCTCCTGTCTGCACTATGCAGTCCCATTTCATACTGAACAGCAGGTCAGTGAAGACAAGCTGTTGGAAGGTGAACAGTCATTGCTCGTTCTCTAATTCATAGAAACCTATCTTAAACCTTATGGTCGGATACTGAGATGGATCGATCTCATAGCTGTTGACTCAGTAGGATTTATGCTAGATTTACAGACTGGAGAAAAATTGGATCAATATTTGGGGCACAAAAAGTTAAAAGGAGGGTTTGGGTTTTTTAACTTCATTGTGGAGTCTTGATCCCATTTGTAATCAGTAGATTACACAACTATCTTAATAATTCAGATATTGTGGAAAAATTAATAAAGACGTTAAAATCTTTCTTCAGATAATAGTATTTGTTACTCTGTTTGTTCCTAGCCCCATTTTTAGTTGAAGTGCTGTGCTTGACATTTTCTGATGTGCTCTCCACATGCTTCCTCACTCATCTGAGGCAGAATTGTATGGAAAAGATGTTTTGGTAAATTTCTGTCTAGGATCTGACAATAGGATATGTCCAGCAGTGTATAGTGCTGGTTGTTGCTGTGCCTCCTGCCCATAATGGTAATTATATGTGCCTGTTACTAGGTCTTCAGAAAAGGAATAGGGGCATAGAGAAGATGCTGTGGTTCACGAGCCTGTTACGAGGAGAGCTGTTAGTTTTGAGGGCAGGATCTGTATTTAGCAGTCTGTATCTGCTCGGGCCTCACGCAGCGAGCGTGACGATTTGTGCACAGTGTTGTTCAAGGGGTGCTCTGTGCTTGACTCCAAACTGCAGCCACTGCACTGACCTTCTCTGGGCAGCACTGGCTCAGGAACTTTTCAGTTCTCTGCTTTCAGGCATCACCCTGAAACATCACACATCATGTTCTGGATCTGCCCTGTCGCTGTCTCCGACCAAGGCTACTCCCCTCAGTTGCAAAATCGCATATCTTCTTTATAGTTAGAAGTTTTAAAGCAAATTGGGTGAAGCCTGATGCTTTTGGGATTTCAATGGCAAAACTGGATGTTTTATTACAGAAGTGAGTCGGTGAATCTTCCCAAAATGCTACATCTTCTACATATGGTCCAGCATTTGTTTTCATGCCATAAATTCTGACAACGGGGTCTGTTCTGGGCTATCCCAAACAGGACTAATTTAAAAAGTTGAACTTTCTGTGTCACATTTCAAGAAAGAGTACTACAATCAGCCCTGGGCTGTGGAGTGGCCCCAGGAGCTTAAGATCCAGTGGACCATGAAATCTGTCTCAGAAAGATGAGATGTGGCATCACATTTTATGTAACACACTGTGCTCTGTAACTGGCTCTTTTATTGCATGTGTAGAATCACTGAATTACTTGCAAGAGAGAATGGTGTATTGCCGTGATGTTCAGGAGGCAGCTTTTATTGGTGGATTTCTCTTGTTTTTTCCTAAAGCAGCTGCATTTTTGGAACTCACGTGTGAATAGAAATGTACTAGGGACTGTGGGTTTCCAGTACAGTGAGAAAAGAGGGATGGGGCCAGAGAAGTCTGCCTGATGAAACTAACAGCAGACTCATCTTCCTGTGTGTCAGGAGTGCATTTCCCACTCAGACACACTGCACTGCTTTCTCGTTGAGAAGGTGAGAACAGTTTGATGAGGGCTGAGAAGTCTGTTTAAGTTTGGGAGTCGCTAAAAGACAACAGCTGCCACAGTCTAATCTGCATTATGATTAATCCGGTTAACAATCAACTGTTCTAACAATTAGCTCTGTTACCAGATCAGTCCATTAAGGACATTAAAACTCTCTTTGCTTTCATTTAACCCCTCAGTTTGCCCTTCTAGTAGGTTGAATATCTTTATAGCCTAACGTAGGACATGTTATGGTAACTGATGATCCAGATCTGTTGTAGCCACTTGGCCTACTATTTGTGTCTTTAATGATTCAGCAGAGGTATGCCTTTGGGTGCTGCTGTAAAAAAGTAAGATTTAGTCCTCTAAATCTTAAAAATCAATGATAAATGAAAGGAACTTAGTTATAATTTGTACTGACAACACTGCCTTAAACTTAAGTTGCTGAGTATTTTCATTGTATGAGATTGGCTCGTTGGTGGAGAGCAGGTATAGGAACTGTTCTGTGGTTTTTGTTCAGTTCAAAACTTTATCAAACACTTACTATATGCTGAGTTTTTCCCATTCTGACTATGGGATCTGGCTATGTTTAAATTGCTTAGGAAAATTTAATTAAAAACAGTTTGGCTGTGTTGAAGAATGAGCTGATGAGAAAATGGGAGACCAGAGACATATATATTTTTGCCTGTGTAATATTATTCTGAATGACAGGTTGTACTGTGAAAGATCATGCATCTCTCTGGCTTGAAACAGGAAATTAGTTTGATGACAAAGGCTCAATCAAGAGGCAGAATTAGTTGATCTAAGACTGTGGGGCGGAGAGGCTGAAATTGGAAAAATAATTCCAGGAAAAGAAGAATGGACAGAGAAGTCTGAGAAGCGAGTGAAGCCCAGGCTGAAAAAGCAGGACAGATAGCTCAAGACTTGCTAGCAAGGAGAATAGGACCATCAGAGAAGGAAAAGCCCAGAACTGGGATGGGAAACAGATGTGAAGAGCTGGATAGGAAACTTCAGGTGCAGAGCTAGTAGGTAAAATAGTAGATTGCCACAAAACACCTCTTTCAAGAAGCTAGAGCAGCACCCAAGGTGTTTCCTTCTCATCCTCCCTTTGTTCCAGGAAGCAGGCTGGCAGGGCTCCCTGCTCCCCTGCAGCACTAGCCTGTTGTCATCTTGCCTTTGGAGAGTCAAGTGGCAGAGGCCTGTGTGGTACCAAGGGCTACAGGTCTGCAGAGGAACTGTGTGCTGGCACAACATCCCATGGTGGGAGGCATTTGTCTGCCTTCCTGGTGGTAGGCACCTAGGGCACTCCTGTCCTTTCCTCGGGGTCTTTATACTCTCATTTTAACATCAGGTGAAGCACTCAGGGTTAAGGAGTGCTGAACTAAAGCTGCCTGTGCATCCTGTGACTTCTTCTCTGAGGCATAATTCCCCACCTCTGCTAAAACGTGCTTTGCTCAATGAGAGAGAGGAGTTATGCTAATAGAGTGCACTTTTTGTCTGATTTGCTGCAGAAAAAGGAAGAATGCAGTGTAAGAATCAGGGGATTACTCGGAGAAAGTGGCTGTAGAAGCCACAGGAACGTGATCTGATTCTCCAGGCCAGCTGAGTTTGTGTGATGTTGAACTAGTCATTTCAAGCTTTTCAGAGGCTGTCATTATCCATTGTACCTAACTCATTGGAGATGCCCAGTCCTAGACCCTGAAGGAAAAGTGGTAAGAATACTGCACGTTCTGTTCTGAAAAAGAAGTTTCAGAAAAGCATCTCAAACCAAGTACTGCTTAAATCAGCAGATATTCTGAAATTGTGCCATCTGTGCCTCAGCTCACTCACCATGTAATGGTAATAATGCTACTTCTAAAAGGAGATTGTGAGAGATTTTGAAAATAAATTAGCTTAATGTTTTGTGATGCAGACAAGAATAAAGAATTGGATGAGGGTGAAGGCTGGAAGAATATAAAGGAACTGAAAAATTATACTATGAAGTACAATGTCATGCACCTACCGTCTAATGCAAATGTCTGCTATAAACATGGAGTTCATTAACTGGAAACTACAAAGGAGAAGGAAAGATACAAAGGAAAAGAAAGGTCTGGGAACATTGCTAGGTCTTGTGATAATTGAGGCAGCATTGAAAGATCTCAGCGGCTATCAGAGAAGCACTAAAGCCTTTGAGCTTTTGGGAGAGCTTCTCTGGACACTTGTCTATACTTCAATCTTCACAGTAGAAAGATGAGAGCAAACTGGAGAAAGGGACAGTGGTGCTGTTAGCAAGGTCAGAGGAATATGTGGCCAGTTTTAAAAGGTAAAGAAGAATATGAGGCCTTGCAAAATGAAGACTGAGGGATGAGTAAGACAGGAGTTTAACAGCAAGATGGAAAACGGATGAGCTGAGGTGCAGTTCTTGGCAAAACAGCCACTAGGTTTGAGATGAATGGGAATAAGTTGAGGTTGAAAATCCAACAGTTTTTTAAGAGAGTAGTGAGAGTCTTGGGCAGCATCCCAAAGGACAGAGGGGAAGACCCCTTGTTGGGCTGGAGGTGAGGCGTGAGCCCTTTGACAAGGGTGTAAGCAGGGCCTGGGCTCAGACTCAGGAGTCTATAGCCAGTTAAATGTGTTAACTGTAGCAGATGCAGCATGCACACTTGGACATCCTGCCTTCAGTGCATGTGGGTGGTTGACCTTTTCCTTCTCTCAAGTGAAATCAAGTCATTAGGAATTATCTCTAAATATTCTGGCCTCATACTTCAGAGCTTGAGCTGCTTTAATCTTGGTAAGCCTTGGGGAGCCAGATTACCAACGTATCTGCCCCACAGAGTCTGGGAGCATATGACATCTCCTTCAGATGGCTGGTTTTTAACGTGCTGCCAGAGAGGTCTGTCGGGTGCCTGAGCATGTGTTCAAAGAAGGGGATGTATGTGCTCTCTGTTAGCATTTCCAAGATGCAGAAAAGCCTCATGTCTGTTTGCTCCAGGATATCTGTTAGTCCTGGTTTATGCATCATTTTGGAATTGAAAAACTGTGTTGTGTAAGGGCTGAAGGAAAAAATACATCGTTGGAGTGGAAACATTGCCATTCTCAGCCTTTGGATGGCCTCCACTTCATGTTTGTCACATGCAATTCATATCTGAAAGGAGCATGTGTCACTGCTGATGTGATGTGCCATGTCATAAAAGCTTTGGTGACATTTTCTGACCTCTTAAAAACTATCGAAAGAGGTTTGCAACTTGTAAATGCCATCTGCCATGGCAAAGCAGCTTCCCAGTTCTCTAATCACATATGCCTCTTGTGAAATGCTGCATCACCTTGGAAAAAATCAGCATATTAATGGAGGAAGCTTGTCGTTTCACTCATTCCCAAATTTTTACATAATTCATCTATTAACTTTTTTTGCTTATTAACAACCCTGAGGGGTGGAAGTTGCAGCAAATCCATGATAGCTTTAGGAGTTCTGGTTCATTAGAACTGTATTTACTTTCTGATTTTTTGGTTCTTGGAATTGGAACCATTCTCCCTATGATCTTAATCTTTTGCAGATACTCATGGGGTTCACAGATGGAAGTGTGAAAAGTCTGAGCTGTCTCAGGAACACGTAACAGGACTTTTGGGGGGCGTGTAAAAAGAGGGGAGTGTTCTTCATTAACCTGTGTTTGTTCCCATAGTCCGTTATGGGAACCGAGATGTGCTAATTATTTTAAACTGATTCAATTTATGTCACACCAGTAGCCTCAGGATGTGGGATAGGAAGACCAAATGTTGGGTTCAATTTTTGCTGGGCTGACAGCTTATATAATGAACAATTTTGAATCAGTAGAGACAGTTTTTACAGCCTGGGAAAAAATAAGCAAAGTGTTTCGTGCTCGGAGAGAAGAGCACTGTATCCACTTATCTTTTACTTTGCATAGTGCTGTTGTTGGCTGCTCTGGCTTTTGCATGTCAATAAGATAAACTTTCTAAAGAGAGGATTTATTGCAGGAAATGTCTCCATATTACAGGCCACATGCACAACATGCATTAATTTCTGAGTAACAATGAGCAAAAGCTACTTCAGATGGTGCCAGGGTACAAAACTGCGTCTCTACAGACTGGTGAGAGGCAACAGATCTCCCTTCTGTCATAAACAGTGCTTTTTGTGTTTGCTGAGACGAGTGCAAGCATTGTCTAGCCCTCACAACCAGCGCTGAAGAAGTTAGGTCTGTTTTTATCACTGTATTACAGGCAGGGAAGGAGGTATGCTGAAAAAATGAAGTGACAACACTAGCAAAACTGTGTAAGCAGCAAACCAAGATACCAGAAACCCTGGCTTGCCAGCCTGTCTCATTACATCATGCCCAAGTGCCCTGGGCAAAGCCTGTTCTTTTGACTGTGTTTGTACGTAGATAGCATTGGTGACATAGCAGACTTCAATACTGATTCTAAGTCTGATTTTTATACATAAGATTTATCATTCCCGTGGCAGGACCTATCCTCAGGCTCCTTATTGGTAAAAAGATCTTGTCATTTCTTCATTGGGGTATTGAGAGGTGAGGCTAGATGTGCACGGGTGCCGCAGAATGGATAAATAAAAAATATCACCCGGGGACAAGAGAAATCAAGAAGCCCTGTGAGCATCACTCTGGATGTCATGTTCTGAGGTGGCAGGAGTATGTTCTCAGTCCAGCACTTGCAAGACGAAGTCATTAGAGTGTGCTGCTCCCTCCTAGCAGAGCAGATGGAGAGGTCCCACTGTGCACTTACCACCCCAAGGGTCCTGCTCACAGATGGAGTGATGAAACCCAAAAGCTGCCGTGCAGGAGTTCAGTGGGGTTTTTGTAGCTGCTTTGCCATGTAGCCATTTCAGTCTGACCTGTTTTTTATAGATCCTGACGAGGTCTGCAAAACAAACTTATTTTTAACTGCTATTCACATGATTCTTATTTTACCATTCGTAATTTTGAGAAGCTAATATGGGAGTTGGGTGGGATAGGTTTTTGCATTGGCTGCTCTGCAGTAATGACTTTTTTGCCTGTTTTGGCCCTGAAACAGAAGGAGAAGCCATCTCTTTTTTGCAGTGGCTGCAAAGTGACAACGGGTTAGATTAGCAGTTACTGCAGGCTGGTTGGTGCAGTGTAAAACTACACTGTTTTATTGTGAAATCAGCCCTATTGGTGTGGCCTGGGAGATACCAGCGCAGGCACCTGAAACAGGCGATATTTGAACTCCTTAGAGGATACTGTGTAGCTTTTTATCACAGCCCAGTCATAGCTGACATTTAAAATGCGCAGCAAGGAGGGAGGGAGGGAGATTGGGAGATATCTCAGTAGAGGTATTGCAGCCCATCTGGGCTTTTCAGAGCGAGAAACTCTACCCAGCTGGGTATCTCTCTCTGGATGGTATCAAAAGGCTTGCTTTGCTGTCTGCTTGAATAATAGCCAGGTACACTGTGTGTGGGAGGGGATTTTTGGGGCAGAAAAATTCCTTAGCAGCCATCCAGCTAAGGGAACAGCAAGGCACTGCTGTTGGGAGGGCTGCATGAGGAGCCAGGCCTCCTGCTTTCCTTCCAACACTGAGCAACTTCTCTCATTTTAGGAACTTTCCGCTGTACGTTCTGTGAGACTGAGGTGGAAGAAGATGAGTCGGCAATGCCCAAAAAGGATGCAAGGACACTCGTTGCGAGATTTAATGAGCAGATTGAGCCCATCTACGCGCTGCTTCGTGAGACAGAAGATGTTAACTTAGCCCGTGAAATCCTGGAGCCGGAACCCACAGAGATTCCTGCCCTGAAGCAGAGGTGGGAGCACGCCTGGTCTTTCCTCACTGCACTGCTTTCTTGTTGTAGAGTGTTCCTCTGCTCTGTGGGCCTTTCCCAAACCTTGTGCAGGACTTAGTTGTACAGCACCAGCTATGCAAACAACTGAGAGGTTGTCCCAGGGATGTGTGGTTTAGGAGACAGAGGGCTGTAACCATTTTTTACTAAACAAGGCAAATGACTATTCTTCTGGTCAGCCCTCTGCATGTAATTTTCTGTGAGGTGGGATGCTTGAATTGCCTGCTGTTTGCCATGCTGCAGCTGGTATGCACACGGAGCCCTTGGCCCAGTATTTAAAAAATGCAAACTGCAGCTGCTTGACAAAGCTCTGAAGGTGCCACCTATGCTGTCTTCTATCTCTCAAATACTTATCTTTCATCTGTTCCTTTTGCTTCCACACAGCTTTTGAAACAAAGCTATCTGCAATCCACACCTGGTATTTCAAATCCTCATAATACAACATTCTAGTTTGAAGACATGACTTGTAATAAGCAGGTTTTTTTCTTCTGATTTTGTCCAACTTGTTACACACCTCTTCTTTTCAGGAGAAGACCATGTTGGAATCAAAAACTCCTTAAAATGTTCTTACCCATGGGAAATGACACTTTCTTTCAGAACATTCCTAGCTTTACAAAAACAGATGATGTTTAAATAATGCAAAAAGATGTGGGGAGCTGTCAGTTTTGTCAGCTGTGGTGAAATGTGATGCACTTCTCTGTATTTAAAAAAAAATTAATTATACACACGGGGGAAAAGAACTGTACCATGAGGGGAAGCATTCCCACAGTGCCTTGGGATGCTTGGCTTTAGTTAATAGGAGAGAAGCAGGATACTTTTTTTTTCTCTCAGGCTAACCTTGAGAAAGAATGTTCCTCATATATTCATGCTAGACAGCTTCTAATTAATATAATAAAAATTCTTTGTCTATTCATAGTCTTTTTCTAGCCAAGAAGGTAGCTATTTTTCCTCATCATTCTGATAGAAAAACAGAAGCAATATAAAGAGCAGAAAAGATTTTTCCAAGGTCACTCAACATGTCTTTGGTGATATGGGGAATTCTTTGAAGCATTTATACCCAAGCTGAATCACTAGACTTTGCTTTAAAATCCCTTTTCAGTAGTTTAAGTGGTAGGACTGGGATAACCCTACCAAAAAGAGAGTAATTTTTCAGTCTTCCTGGTTTTTTTTGTACAGGAAATTATCACAGCAGAGGCCTGGTGCAGTCCCATGATTAAATAGCAGCGCCCACTTACTTGACTCTTAAATACTTAAAAAACATTGTAAATGATTAATTACTCTGTGCAAGAATGACAAAATAAATAGGGAGCTTTTTAAATGCTTACTTGAACACAACTTGCTTCAGCACATACAGTGATTTAATTATTTATTAACTCTTATTAATTCAAAGCAGTTAATTCCATGAAAGCACTGCTGTGAGATTTTTTTAAAGTGCCAAACCCTGGGTTATTTATTCTCTCTGTTTTTATGAAGTCTTGAGTGTCTGAAATCATTGACCAAACTGACATTTGGTGATTCTGAAACAAACCGAAAAGGTCACAAAATGCCTGCATCTTCTCTTTGCACTAACTACACGTGGTTTTAGAAGAGTTGAAGCTCAAAGTGGCCCCACTGGCATTGCATAACTTTTGTTCACCTGCCCTGGGAAATTGGGTAGATCTTCATTTATGTTTTCCTAAGAGGCTGATAATTTTCTTAATCGTGGGAAAGCACGATTTAGCCCCGCAGGTTTCAAAATAAACCTGCTTCTACTTAAGCCCTTCTTTGTGGTTTTTGAAAAATTATGGATTTTAATAACCCTTCTATTTCCTTGTGTCAAAATAGCATGATTTCAATTAACAAAAAATCTTCACAGAATTAATTTTCTGTGGTCATGCTGTCAAGAACCATGGGTTGTCTGTTGTGAAGTTGAAGCTCTTAAGAGCAGCACAGTGAAAATGTGTTTTATCTCAAAATGGGGAAAAAAAAGAGAGTTATCTCCATTATCCAAGACCTTTCTTAATAATCTGGGCTGGATGAGATGAAAATTGAAGTTGTTTGCCCACTGCACAGTGTGGTTTCTGTGGGCCATACCTCAGCTGTGTCAAGGGCTATTTATGTTGCCTTTAAAGGCAGCTAAACCATTGATTAAGGGATTTCCATTGGGGTGAATAAAACAGAATAAATGCAGCCACATCTGGGCCACTGAGCTGCCACAGTTCCTGCCTGCAGGGTGGCCATGTGAAGTGTGGAGCAAGGTGGGGAAAAAGTAGTTTGTGGATCTAAGAGAGGAAGAGATTTAAGAGATCCCTTCATCTGCTCTGTGCTGCATGTAAGGCAGCTCCCACACCTGGCCTTTTGTTGGTGCTTGGTCCATGGTGTCTTATCCTGTACTTTGGAACAGTAAGTTCTCTTCTTGCAAAAAGAAGTGTTCCCCTACTCAGGTAGTCTTGGGGTGGTGTTCACACCTACCAACAGTGTCACGGAAGATAAAAAGATACAAATTGAAGCACATTTGCAAAGCTTACTGGGGTCCAGAATAAGACAAAAAGTGTCTAGATGGCTCCAGCTCAGTGTGGGACATTGCAGTAGATCAGGTGAGGTAATTAGTGTTGTAGGTGTCTCTTAGAAGTGTTACTTTCATTTTTGAAACGTTCCTGACATCATGGAATAAGTGTTCTTCTGCTAAATGGTTCTGTGTAGGAAAAAAGTCAATTTCAGGCACACTTACAGGGCCTTGTAATAACTTACCGGGCTATAATACTGCAAAAATATTATTAGGTAGTTCCTGGCACTACTGAGGGTTTAGTGTCACGCTGTAGTCATGGGGAGGGAGAGCTTGGGGGAGAGCTGCATTGTGCATCCTGTGAGGAAAGTTGATTACGTAAAATCGTCAGGGAAACGCTAGTTAGAGATTTCTATTGTGTGGGAAGCAGAGTGGTGCTTTTCGCAGAACACACGCCTGTCTTGGAGAGCTGAAAGGTACCAACACTTGAAATAACAAGCTGGGAAGAAGGTCTCTGTGTGGTTCCTTAGGTTACATAAGCAATGCATGCGCATGAGCCTTCTGCCCCAAAATTCAAGGCTGCTGTGAAGCTCTCCTAGCAGAACTGGCTGCAGGATTGCTAAGGACACGAGGCATGCTAACACGGATGCTGTGAAAGTATTTTGTTAACAGATCTCAGCATTTCCACTAGTGAGAGGCTGTGAGTAGCTCTTGATCAACGCTGTGGCTGAACTCACCAATATTTTTTATCTGGGGAAGAGCAATGTTCACCTAGCTATGTAATTTCCCCTCGCTGTTTACCCCTAAAAATCCAGCAGAATTAGCTCATCAAACAGTGGTAAAGTCCTTGCTGAACTAAAAAAAACCCCGATTATTGGTCTTCTCCATGTGTAACTTTTATATTAAGCTTCTTGGTTGGAGAAAAGGTCATTGGCTAGACAGCAGTAACTGAACCATGCTCACTGATGACAACTGTCAGCTCAGCTGGCATCATGGAGTATCCCTGATGGATTTACTCTGGACAAGAGGAGTAAAGGCAGGGCTGTTCCTCATGAAAAGCTGTAGCTGCCCCGGCAATCACATGACTGAAATTACATGGTTGAGGACGGGTGTGGTCTGCAGTGGATTTGTGTCTCTGAAAAGATGAAATCTCATTCTGAAGTAGAGGAACAGTCACATTTGGCTTTCCCCACTCTATGCATATGTAGCAGCACAGGCCAGGGTGTATTTTAGGCTCACTGCCATCATCTGTGTGCAGAAAATATTTCACCTGATACCCTCTTTCGATCAGATCCAAGCAGGAATGTTTTTCTCCAACAGTCTCCTGAGCTAGAAGGGGCCCTGCAGGGAAATGTGCTGAGAGCAAAGGAGGGCTAGGCTGTGACTGCCATACCCTTCACATGGGTCAGCACCTTTATTTCTCCAGCTTTTGCACAGTGAAAACTGTTCTGTTTCCTTCTGCACTCCATCAGCTCACAAAGCCTTTTGTCCAGCCCTAATCCTCTTGAAGGTGCTCTCTCTTCTTTCTTCTCTGCCTGAACTCCCCAGACCCCCAAGGCTGTGTCTGTGGATAGTACAGATCTCCTATGTAACACAGGAGAGGTGACTTCACATGTGCATTGTCATTCACAATTCAAGCAATGGTTTGAACTGTGTTTTTCATGGTGAGTTAACTCCTTCAGGAATCCTGTGATTAATACAGTTCACAGCTCTGAGCATGCTGAGTGCCTGGGCCTACTATCTACCTTGATTAAACTTCAGTGCTTTTTTTAATGCAGTATTTGGTTGTTGTGTGAAGGCCAAGAAGAGGCTTTTCCAAACACCAGACTACCGTTTGACTGTGTTTTACTGCTGTGGCTCTTGTTTCAGGGAATTCTGGGATTTTATGCTAGTTTTAACATCAGTGCATTTGCATGTCTAGTGCTGCCTCTTCTTTTCAGTGTCTGTGGTGGATGTTGCCATGGCCCTATGTAGGGTTTCCCATAAAGAGCCACAAGTTTCCCAAACCAGCAAGCTGGCACAGAAGTTCCTGGCAGCACGTGTTAGAACCAAGAATGAAAGTTCTCAGTGCAGCTCATGGGAGATAACTGATCATAATTTAAGTGTTTTTGTCTAAGGAGGGGCTTGTTCTGAGAGCTCTGTTTTTCTCTCTTTAACTTTATGTAGCAAGGAGCGTGCAGCTGGTGCCGGATCAGGGGCAGCAGCTGGCCTTGCAGGTGGACACCATCGGGAAGCATGGACTACAAAAGGACCATCCTATGAGGACTTGTATACCCAGAATGTCGTCATCAGCATGGAGGACCAGGAGGATCTGAACCGGTCTGCAAGTGAGGGAAAGCCAGCCAGAGAGAGACCCATTTGGCTGCGTGAGAGCACGGTGCAGGGGGCTTATGACCCTGATGAAATCAAAGATGGTAAGAAATTCACGGGGCAGAAGTACTGCTCTGCTTATACAAGGCCTTTACTGTGCTGTCAAAAGCATGTTCTGCTGTGTGTGTGTGTGCAGCTGCTGCTCACAGCACTGGAGTGCCTGCTCCCCTCTGCACCTGTGTGTAGGCAGATGTAAAAATTCCTTAGATCCAGGATTGAAATCTAGGTCAGTAAAGCTGAGCTGTCCGTGAAATTTTGTGGGGGCTTCTAAAATGTTAATTAACTGTTATGTCTTCCACCTTGAGAGCTTATTGCTTCTAGATGAAGGTCTTTCAGTTTCATCTAGAAAGCTGTCTCCCTAATAGGTCACTGCTGAAAAATAACATTTATTAGTGTTCAGTGACTCTGAAGTCTACTAAATCTACCAGCAGTATTTATACGCTCCCAGCCTTCTTGACAGTTGTTTCTCAAAACTTGTTACATATGAAGACTACTCAGAAATAAAGCTTCTGGAAGTACAGTAGGAAGATCTGTCACCATGATAGGTGAATCTTTATTCCCTTCTGTTTGTTTCCCATTATCTCTGCTTTTATTTTCATTCATCTTGGGGTCAGGTTGTCCACAGACCATGGTGAAGATCTTATAACCGTTAGTAGAAACATTCTGCTTTGGTATGTGTGCTGTTTAAGCTTCTGTGCCAAAATTGGAGTGAGTCAATAGATACAATCTTAAGACTCATTTTAGAATTTTAAGCCTAAAATGTTGATGCCCTAGGAAAAAGAGATGACAAAAGGGAGTTGTGTGTGTGAGTATGTGACCCTGGTACTCGTACGATGTTCAGGAGAGGAGTGGAGTATTTAGGTGTAGCAGAAGTGAAGCAAATAGATGTGATATAATGGTCTGAAGATACCTAAAGAACTTGTTCACATGTAATGCCTTTCAAGTGTATTATGGATCCCAAAACATTTTTCAAATAGATTAAGCAAAGTGAGATGACTGAACAACTTCTCCTGCAGTCTGTAGCAGATGTTGTTAGTCACCGGCCATGGTGAGTTCTCACCCCATTTTTCTGCTAGACATTCAATTCACCTGTAGTTTTTAAATTAAGTCCTTGAGACAACTTTTGACGTACACAGTATACATGTTTCTCAAGAAGTCACTGAGGGAGGTGGAGTATCTCCTTACAGGATAGTGGCATCACTGCTTAACCTCTTCAGCTACTGGACATCAAAGAGGGAGCTTGTGGAAATAGCCTGAAATTGCTGCTGCAACACATAGACAGGAAGGACAGAAGCTTGGGACCACTGAGAGAAGATTCACTGCTTGGATGTGGCAGAAGCAGTTCTTGCAAGCAAGAGACAGCCCCTCTGAGCCACAAAGTCAGCCTTTGTGGAGCTATCTCTGGCTGTTGTTGTTTCACAGCTCTCAGTGTGATGAGCTATGATATTATTTCACAGAGATGCTCTCCTACAGTTTCTTAGGCTCCACAGTCACAAGCAGTGAGCTGAGCACACAACTGCCAACACGATGCCTTTATTCTTCCTTTCTTTCAGGAATTTGGCAGTGCTCTAATATTAGTAGTTGTAGCCATCACCCATTACTACAATTTTATTTACAATGACAACAGAATTCTGGTGAAATCAGGTAGGGTTCTTTTGGCCTTTATTTTACCACAGGAAAGGAGTGATCACAAACTGCCCTGGCTTTTAGTGCTAAATGCAGAACTTATTTCCTTCATGTTACTTTTTCATCTCAAGCTGAAAAAGGTAACCAGCACCTTTCTGACTGAGGAGTGGAAAGATTTGGGAGCCACCTGCCTGGATGTGGTGCTGAAACCATGAGGGTCTGTGTCTTGGAGGAGTGGGCAAGTGGCTGCCCATATGAAGACAGAATGCCACCAACATCTCAACTCCAGCAACTGCTCATAGGCAGCATCTCTTGGTGTGAAACAGAAAGTTTGCCCCAGGGAGCTTGTCCTACTTTTTAGGCCTTTTTATTTTCTCCATATTTAATTTTTTGTTCTGTTTTTTGTTCTGTTTTTTTCCATACTGTCTATAGTTCTTTTGGTGCTAGGTGGACTCACGGCCCTCACACCAAATGTAGGATTAGGAGAGGTTTTCTGTGGGATACTACTTTTTGAGCAGAATTTTACCTTTTGAATCCATGAACTGCAGACATCCTGCCTACCAGAGTAGGGTAGTATTGAACCCTCCCAGCTGTTGTACAGCCAAGTTTACTGAAAGAGAAGCACAGGCCAGGTGTGTCAGCTGGGACACTGCTCCCCTTCAAATAAGAGATGCAGGTAGGGAGCCACAGGGACTGTTTGGGCTGTGTTTCAGCTTGGAGAGCAGGCACTGGTTAGTGCTGTGCTGCACAGCTGGGCTGCAGGCTGTCAGCTGTGGCTTCTCCATGACACCACCATCTTCCTGTAAGGAGCTTTTCCCCTTCCTGCCTGGTATAGGTGCACCTCTGAGCTCACCAGACGTGGCTGCTCTAAATGCTTTTTTTATAGCGCATGGTTCTTTTTCTGCCTGGATCCATTTTTTCTCTGTGTTAATCCTTACAGGCAGGGAGTTCAGCAGAATAGTGCCTAAGCTTGGAGTCTGTATTTTAAGGACTGCTTTGCTTTCTGCTCCACTGTAATGCCTGAGTTGGACACCTCCCTGGGGAAGTCTTTTCCAGGTGCCTGCCCGTCATGCATTTGTTGTCTTCACTTGCAATGTGCTGCTGGTCAAGCTTCCAGCTGGGAGCCACAGTGACTCTAGGCCTCCCAGATCCTAGGAAATGTCAGAACTTGCTCTGCCATTATGAGACGTAACAGGCTCTGTCTTTCAAGGGAGAAGAGGAGTTGTCATAGAGAAAGGGTGTGACTTGGCCAACTGAGCTTAGTGGCAATAATTAATAAAGGCTAAGAAAACTTTCAGGGCCATCACACAGATCTCTGTCAGAAAATGTTCATTCCCTTGTGTCCCTTTGCAGGGGGCCGGGATCTGGATGCATTCCAGGAGCGTGAGGAGAGCCGGGCAGCCCTGGATGACAATGAGGAGGTGATGCGTGCCCTGCTCATCCACGAGAAGAAGACACCTTCCGCTTCCACTGTCACCGTCAGCGGTGCCGCTCCTCTCTCCGGCGGCAATGCGAGTGACTCCGAGAGCGAGACGAGCGAGTCAGAGGAGGAGTCCCCTCCCCGCCCTGCCACCACGGCCACCACGGCATATGGGCTGGAGGAGGAGGAGGATGATGAAGAGTTTGAGGTGGTGGCAGAAGACCCCACTGTCACGGTGGCTGGGCGTCCACACTCTTACAGCCAAGTGAGCCAGCGCCCTGAGCTGGTGGCCCAGATGACACCGGAGGAAAAAGAGGTTTACATAGCCATGGGGCAACGCATGTTCGAGGACATGTTTGATTAACTGGTCCCTGCCATGGCATTTTTGAAAAGGTGACTTTTTAAGGCAGAGATTCTCTAGCAGAACAGAAGACTGGAGCGCATCTTCCCTCCCCTGTGCACAGGCAGGGTCACTGCGGCTCAGCACTGCTAATCTCAGGCATCCTGTTCACCAGAGTGGGGGAGCAGCAGGGCTGCATGTGCCAAAACACATAGGGGAGGACGAGTCTCAGAAGTGAGGATGCTTGCAAGGTAAAAATCTGCTTCAGGGTGCCCTGCACAGGCACTGCTTTAACTTTGTCCAAGGCCCTAGTAGCTCTTTCTCCCGATGGCTTTAAGTTGATTTTTTTTCAGATCCTAGTGAAGTCCTCATCCCTACTCCCAAGGGACATAAGGGCTCCATAGTCTGAGCAGGGTGCTCTGTCGAGGAGGGTGTATGTAACATATGGCTGCCTGTGCTCAGAGAGGGGAGAGGAGAGGGAAGCCCTTGTGTGCTGATGGCGAGCTCGGACAGGGCTTGTAGCTGACCCTCTGCCAGCAGCCACTGACCACCAGAATAGCTCTCTCTAAGCAGGCCTGTAGGCAGCAACCTTTCCTCACTCCCATTCTCTCCCTGCTGGGACTCAGCATCTCAAGGTCAGGTGTAACTTAAAACAGGCAGAGCAAACGCCCTGGCAAGCACATGCAGTTAGTCACTTTTTGTCAGTGTAAAAAATGCCCTCCATGGATCTGAGCTGCCAGTGCTCTGACTGGCTGAGAGATACCTTCATTTTCCAATATGTCCAGGAAGACATGCAGACAGTTCCCAGTGGGCAGAGCTGCTGTCAGGCAGCACCAGAGAAGTATCATAACTAAGTTTTATTTGCAATCTCACCAGGGCTATATGATTTTAAGAGGAATTATACAGTTTTGAATTCTGCTTGGCACACTCTTTTACCACAGAAAGACATTTATCAGTGCCTATAGAGCAATATAATGTTTTTAATGTTTTTCTCTTTCAATGGAAAATGTTGCTTTTAAAAAATTGTTGTGTTTTCCTACACAGTACTACAATAAAACAAAATTATAAAAGAGTTCTGTGTTCCAGAGAGTAGGGGCAGCATTACGTGCTGTTCCACTTATATGGGTGGTACAAATTTGCTGTTCACTGAGACTGTAAATCTGTTTTATACTAACTATGCTTTCTATGTTCTGCTAACCTTGTAATGCCTCCTTTGTGGTTTGATTTTTAGCTTCTCAATACTCTGAATCCCCTCTTTTTTAAGTAGTGTTTTAAATTTTCTTTTAAGTCATTTTAAAGAGGAATAAATAAACAGAAACTTCTCCCCTTTGTCATCTTTCAGTTTATCTTGTGCCTAGTTGGGAACGTTGTTTGCTTATCATTTTGATTTATTGGATTCAAGGAAAAAAAAAACAGTTTAAGCTCTCCTTTGAGAGGACCATTTGAAATCCCACTGCTCATTGTTTCTTCTTAGCAGAGCTTCCTTGAATGCCTCTTGGAATCTCCTGCACCTCCAGGATGGATGTTTCATTACATAAGTACGGTGTAAAAAAACAGAGGCTGGTTTTGATCAGGACTTCCATTTCTTTCCTCCTTCCTCAAGGGAAGTGTAGGCTGATGGTAGAGGACTCATGGACATTGTACTGCTGGTTAAAATGGTGTTCTTCTGTAGACAGGCTTCCAAGATCTTGTATCAAGCTTCCAGCTATCAAGTCACAGAGTTGGTAAGTCAGATTTAGTGATCAGCTAGGAGAAAAAAACGTGCTGTACCCATTCTGTCTAGATTTCATCTGGCTGAATTCAGTATTAACATTGGAGAAAAGCAGGTAGATTTACAGGGAGCCAAAAGCAGAAACTGAGAACTAATCCTGAATACAGAAAGCTGCTCAAGCTCTGAACTCACCAGGACCATATACTCAGTTTTCAGATTGCAAAATCAAGCTGTAGGTTTAGTAAGGATGAAGTGAAAAAATACCCAGCACAAAAATCTATAAAGTAGTGGTTTCTTAATAAACACATTTAATTGCAGTTTGTGCATCAGTTGCAGTTTTTGTCATTCAGCAAGGCACGTCCTGCACATGGGGAAATCAGAGCAGTGGTTTTGACGTTTGCCTTCCATCTCTCATCCACCACGTGCAGCCCTCGGGAGGACTGGAAAGGTCAAAGGTGCATGACCAGATGCCATCATTGTTTCATGCCCTCTCCAGCAGTTCCTGTCATTAGAAAGGATGGCTGCTCTGCTCTGTTCCAGCCAGTTTGGGCTGCTGAAGGACAGCCATACACTGCTGCTTCCCTGTCATGACAAGCACAGCCTGAATGAACAGAATACACAGTTGATAGTGCCCTCTTTCTCTTCCTGCAGCTGAACAGAGCTCTGCATGCAGAGCAGCCAGGAGGGAAAAACAGCCTCTGCAAGCAAAGCCAGGCACTGCCAGCAGGTTGGCTAATGCAAGGGATAAAGCCATCAATTCTGAGGAAGGCCCAGCCATTTCCCCTGCCTGCTGGACCACATGTGCTGCATTAACACTAACCCAATAACGCTGATCGAGCCTGCCTGGGTGGATGTTCTGTCTAACCCCATTCAAACCAGTTTCTGCATCTGCTTCCGGCCTAAAGCGCATTTTGTCCAATGAATGATATCTGAGAGTTCAGGAAGCATTTGGACAACACTCTCAGGCATATGGTGTGATTCTTGGGGGTGTTCTGTGCAGGGCCAGGAGCTGGACTTTGATGATGCTTGTGGGTCCCTTCCAACTCAGAGTATTCATTCTATGGTTCTGTGGATTCACATGAGGGCAGGGCATGGCACTGGAGCTCTCTGGAAAGAGAACTGTGTTTCTCAGTCTGCTTATGCTTCTCTTCCCAATGGTCAGAGGTGCCTCTCCCAGCTGGATGAAAACTGCCTCTGTTCCTGCTCCCATTGCAGGGAGAAAAAGAAAATGGCAGTTGAGTTATGTGTTACCTGGTCCAGTACAGAGCAGGCCAGAAGAGATTATCTAAGCTGTTGATGGAGGGAATGTGAACTGTCAGCTCTGAAAAACAGAAACATTACAATCTTTTCTACTAAGTTCCCAAATATTGGCTTCCTCCATCCGACTCTTCCTGTGCTGCTGCCTCCTTCAGATTTTGATTAAACAGACTTGTTCTGTGAGAGTCAAGGGATTTGAAGATCCCCTGGAGGAATCCTAGAGGGCAGAAAAATAGCATCACCTCCTTCCTGAGACATCTGAGGAGCTGTGCCTCAGTGATGCCTGCAGTGCCAGGGCATGCTGTGAAGTTTAAGAGGGCCTGGCAGGGGAAGCAGCCTGCTGTGCTTGGGTCTCTGTCTCCCATTGTGCCTCCCTAGGAGGAGAGAGAGAAAATTGTCTCAGGAATCAAATGAAAGACAAAGCCTTCATGGAAACGGAAAGGTTATGAGCAGATGGAAGGACATGTCAGCAGCAGGGTGAGCCAGCAGGCTGTCCAGGGGCAGGCTGTGGGGGTGAAGCAGCAGCAGCCCCATTCCTGTGGTGTATGTCAGCACAAACAAGGGAGGCTTTGGGCCATGTTCTTTGGAGCAGGAACGTGTCACACAGTACTCCAGGGCTCTGGAGCCGTCCAGGACTGATACTGCTTCATCCCACAGAAAGTCCTTGCCTAGGTAACCATGCCCCAGGCTTGTTCACAGGAGGCTTGGGAATATTGATCTAAGCATGGACAGCCAAGGATCCCTAAGCATCACAGTACACTCCACTTTAAAGTGTATTGACTGCGAGACAAGTCTCCTCCAGCAGCAGAGGAGCTGGGACTGAAGAGTAGCTTCTCTGCTGAGCTGCTTCCAGAATAATGATCAATATTTACAAAGTCCAAGGAGATCATCACTCGTACAGCCTTGGTAGGAGGTATAGCCAAATGCTTGAATCTCTTTAAGATGCGAATCCACAGAGTCATGGAGAGGCCACTGCTAAAAGGAGTGGCAGCCCAAAGCGTGGGGAGCGATGTCTGAATGCTGGTGCTCTTGGAAAGCTGCCTAGCTGCCTGCCTGCTCCCTGCTAGCAACCAGAAAGCAGAGCACCAGCAGCAGCAGACCCTTCGGGATTATAGTCCTGTCCCTGTGGCAGAGCTATTTTATCTCTAAGTTATCCAGGGAAATCTGGGCTTTTGCCTGTTTGGGATACCAAAATAAGCTGCCAGAAAGTGGTTTCTTATTTACCAGCATTTAGATTAAGAGAGAAAGAGAGAGAGAGAGAGAGAGAGAGAGAGAGAGAGAGAGAAAATGAATCTAATTTATATTCAAACAAAAATCAGACTTTGGTAGCACCTGGTATCTCATTAAAAAACATTAAGGACAGCGAGTATTAGTGCAACCATCCTGAAGCAGCAGACAGTCTCTGAACAAGATGCTTTAAATATAATAGGTATTTTTGCTTAAAATACGTTTGTGACCTAAATATAATTTAATTTCCATGCCTTTGAACGGTGTGATGCTAATGAAGCAGGCAGAGATGGCAGAGAGGAGGCTGAGGCAGCCGCAGCAGCTCCTCTGCAGTGCGTTAGAGCCCCTGCGTGCGCTTCGCCCCGGCTGTCACGGCCACCAATGCGCCAGCCCTGCCCAGGGCTGGCCAGGCAGCAGGAGGAAACCTTGGGCTGCTCAGCCAGAGGAACGGGCAGGGAGCCAGCTGGAAAATGAAGGCTGATGGAGTGCTGTTCCACAAGCATTAATGTCTGTGTACAAAAAAAGGTACATCTGGCAAGGAGGAAAAATCACATCTCATATAGATGTGATTAAAGCCCTGACATACTGCTTGTGCTTATTTTTCACCCGGAGTCTGTATTGCCAGCCTCTGCCATCCCGTTACTTGCTGGAAGAAGGAGGGTGAGCAGAGGTAATTTTGCAGTGAGCTAAAATTGTGCATAGAGCTGAGAAGCCTGGCTCAGTTCCTCCTGGTAAAGAGATCCTCCTAGTCTTAAGCATTTATTTTCTGCACTTCTGACAATGGAAATCTTTCTGAGCCAATGCCAAATTTGCCAAGCTCTGGTAGCACAGTCCATGCTTTTTCTGTTTTTTCGTACATGCATTGTGGGGGGACAAGTATGTCAGACATAAGTAATGTTTGTGACTGCCTAACATGGGTGTGCTTTAGGTTGCAGTGTCTGAACCAGCCCTGGCCCACATGAGGCAATGATTACTTGGGTCATTTTGGTTGGATTATCAATACCTGCTCTTTGTAAGGTGTTGGTTGTTGTTCTCCCAGTCAGTGTTGATGGGCTGTCATAAATTCAATCCGTCTGCAATCACACACAGGCGTCAATTTAAAATTAAGCTTCGAGCCCTATACAACCACCACCACCATGTCAACTCCTGGGACATGAGGCTCTCTTGTGTCAGGTTTCATCCATGACTGCCTCAGCCTGTGCCACATCCCAGCAGTGAGGTTTAATGAATGGTAGGTTTGTGTTTTCTCCAGAAGTGAGCTCTGCCTGGGCTCAGGCCCTTGAAATTCCTGCAGTGAGTAGGAAACAGGCATCAGCCCCAGGCTGGTCACTCACTCCTTGCTGCTTGAACTAGATGTGATTTGGTAGGAGTGGGTTTGGGTTTTATTTTTTTATGTTTCCCTGCTGATTCTAACAAGAAAAAACTTTTTTTTCTTTTTTTTTCTTTTTTTTTCTTTTTTTTTTTCTTTTCTTTATGTGTGAATGAAGCTGTAAAATTTTGGTAGAGAGACATATCTGCTTTCCCTGCCCTGTCCCCACAATTATTCTTCCATTGCCCACACAATGCTTTCTTCCAAGATGTATTCTTTCAACATCTCTCAGCCCTTCTGGTGATGTCAGGAGATGAAAACTATTCCCAGTACAACACAGAAGAGTAGAGGGAAATGGAGTTAGAGGGAAATTGGGCCTTAAGAAAATGGTGCATCGTGAGAGAAATACCACTCTTGCATACTCTCCCAGGCCACATGGGTGCTGTATGCAAGCAAAGAAAAATACAATGTGATGAAGAAGGACTTGGCTTATGGTGCATTTACCCTGGTGTATTCCCTTGCCTCTGAGCCCATTAGGAAGGGTAATATTCTCCAAGTGTGCCAACTTCTTCTAAGTTATATAAAGGCATCAGGAAAGTCCCAAGTTAGCAACCAACTTCAGCAGGAGCTTGCAGATCCATTTGAATGATCGACTCCTGCTTTGGTGCAGGATAAAATACCTCAATGTGCAATAAAAATACCTCACAGCAATTAGTTCTGAAATGGTGCTCATCTGTGACATTTGGAAGTATCTTTTTCCTCAAATATTTCACCAGAATTTGTGCTCTTATGTCTGTGTATGAGAAACAAACATAAAGCCTTGTAAGAGGCTGCCCAGCCCTCCTCAGACATGTCCCCCTTTGGGAATGTTAACAGATAAGGACTTCTGTATGGTTTAGGTAGAAGCTACTGCCTGGAGCAGCAAATGATAACTGGAGCTTTTGTTAACTAGACAGTCACATCATTGCAGCTGTCTGAAGTGTGGACTAAAAGTGCTGATGTCCATAGACAGCACACATGGGTTCTTACATCTGAACATATGTCAAAATGCCACATTTTCAGCTCTTCCAGTGTTGGGTTTGTTTTTCTTTAATTTTTTTGCATTTTTTGCTTCTCATGCAGCAGGCTGGAGCACTTTTTAGTGCACACAGTTGCTACCATAAACTAAAGACCTCTTTGAGGCATTGCTAATTCACATGCTAATGGTATCTGTCCCAGGAAAGGTGTGAGTCAAGTCATTAGAAACATGGAAGACAAGTCAGATGAATATTGTGGGCAGCACTGCATTTGTACAGGTGTTGAAAGCCAGTGAACAGGAGATGAACAGTTTGCAGAAAGTGTGTAGGGCACTCCAACTTCATGTTTTAGTGAACATAAAAACTGCTTTATGCCTAAATCAGTAATTAAAAGAGCATCAAGACTGGAAGTCCATGTTGGGAGGGAAATAAACTGCAATACTGAGGGATTATTTATGTTTGTTGAGTAGAAAGGGGCAGTGAACCAGAACCTTTCTCTGTGCCATATGCAAGACCTTTTGGCACCTGGGGATGTAACAGTGAAGCAGAAATGGTAACCATTCTGACTTCACAGCTGGCAATGGATTGATCTGCCCAGGAAATGCAGCACTTTTTAGCACTAGAAGAATCCAAGTGTTCAGTGAGACCAATGCAGCCTGTAGCAGTGACAGCTGCAGAAGCACAGAGAGAGCTGTTGTGGTTCAATACTCATGCTTGTCCTCTCTGCTTTTTACAGGGGTCATGGCCATGCTGCAGGAATCATGGAGCATGTTACCAGAAAGAACTCTACCTAGAAGGTGGTCAGCTGGAGATGGTTACTTTCTTTCCTTCCTGGCCTCACCACTTCCTGCTGCCCTCCTCTTGTATTCTGGGAAAAAAAAAAAAAAAAAAAAAAAAAAGAAAAACAATGAATTTTCCCTTTAAACTGAGATAACAAAACAAATGATACACAACCCTGCAGCTTAATGGCAAGGAATCAAGGAGAAAAAGTGGATGCAGATGACTCTCGGTCCATTTTGCTGATAACTTTTCCTCACACCAGGGCTGTAACTCCATAAAATCACAGAATCTCAGCAGGCCTCACAGGAGAGCAGGAGCTGTGTTGCTGCTGTGGGTGGACTCTCCAACCCATCACAGGGGGACAGAGCAGGGGGCTCCCATGAACATTTCCAAGGCACTGCATGACTGTAGGATGGAAACTCTAGAAGTGTAGAGGAAAGTGAGGAAGTGTCAGGAGAGCAGTAAACAGGGCACTTATCTCCTCCTTAATCACAGCCCAGCCTTCAGGAGGTCTGCAGGGAGAACTAATGGATTAAATACAGGTATTAAATGAAATCTTGGAATCATTTCCCTCACCTGGCAGGACTGAGAAGCTGATGGTTGTGAGGGAGTGCTCCCAGTGCATTTGAGCTGTGAGAGGTGACCAAAGGAGCTGGGGCCCTGGTCAACCCTATACAGCCACAGGATTGAATAACCTGGGCCTTCGCTGTTGCCAGGGACAATCTTGCAATTTCCTGAATATATCCTTCATCAACTCCCAGGTGGGCTAAACAAGGAGCTCCTTCTCAAATTGCTTTGTGCCTGAGGAGGAGGTCAGTCTGTTCTATTTCACTTGCTGCAGTGCTTGACCCTCTCCAGATTATGGGGTATGTGAGCAAAGAGCTGCAGCTCTTCTGCAGCCAAAGACTACATCACTTGATCACTTATTGATATGACCTGCACAAAACCTTGCATGGGTGTCCTCAGAATCCTTGTTTGGGTCTCCAGGTGCCCTTCTGTCAGAAGTAAGGCTCCATAATGTGTGGCTGAAGATGAGGGGTGATTTCTGTCCCAGTGTCACAGAAGGCTGAGTGCAGATAGGAGCTCCCAGGAAGGTTTCGGTGAGTACAAGCACTGTTCACAACTGGGAAGCAGAGGTGGAAACACATATTGTTAATTATACACCTTAGTGCAGTGGGGTTTAATGCTGGCTGCATTCCCAGGCCATGAGATCTCTCACCTTGCTTTCAGCAAGGGTTCAGTAATCTTTCCTCCTCATTCCTCTCCATGGAACTCCTTTGCCTTAATAATATGAAAAGCAGTGCTTTTCCTAACTCCAGGGTTTATCCAGAATGTGTGAAATAGAGCAGTGTGAGCTGTCCCTCAGGTGACTGTAGCTCAGCAGGGTATGAGGGGTAATCTGGTGTCTCCTTTACTAAGTGGATGGGATGACTGGAGGCCCTGCATGACCAGGTGGTTTGTGAGCAAGTGCTCACAGAGAGGGCAGCTCTGCCCACAGCTGGAACCAGCACTGTGAACTCCACTCCAAAAATTAAGCTTAAAAAATTAGTGCTGGGCAAAGCTAACACATCTGTTGGGAGAAAGCAAATTGAGTTTAATAAATGGTATCATAATTCAAAGTATTTTTTTAGTATAAGGCTAAATTAAAGTAATACACTTCTGAGGGACAAACCAACACCAGTCAGGCTAATCAAACTGTCATCTAAAATAATCCAACACAAGTAGAAAATTCTGTTTAGCTCAGTGATGATGCCAGTCATTTTATTCAGTCACTTTCAGAGCATAAAGATAATTCGTCATCCATGAAGTCAGTGACATTGGTTTCTCCAGCTCCTCTTCCCTTTCCTAGCACACTTCCCCTTGCCTTTGGGGGGGGTCACTGGCTAGGATGCCTGTCTCCCACAGTCCTCATGTCACCACTAGCTGAGTAAAATCTCAGCAGAAGTGATGTTTCACCAGCACACACCATTCAGGTGCCAAATTGTAATTAGGGGTTGCTTGAGCATTACTGACAGTAGAGATTCCCCATTACATTTTAGACAAAACTCACTGCTGGCACTGTATGGGCAGTGGGAAAAGGGCAAGTCAATGAGGTGTAGCCACGATCAGGGTCAAGGCCAGGTCTGCAAGGAGCTGTGCTGGGTGGCTGTTGTGGGACCAAGGGTGACACTGGCAGTGACAACACAGCAGTGGCCCTCCCACTCAGAGCTAATGTCATAATTCAAGCAACAGTAATTAATATAAAGCAGCAGGGTATTATTTGCATACTAAGTCCCTCCTATAAATGAGCATCTGTCCTCAGACCTCTGAGCTAACTGAGCTCACTGGTCCCACTGACAAAGCTGTATCAGAACTGTGCCTCCCTGAGAGGCAGCCCCAGGTGAAAACAGGATGGGAGGAGATGGGCATGGAAATTAAGAATT
Organism: Certhia americana; assembly: GCA_018697195.1. Lineage (NCBI taxonomy): Eukaryota > Metazoa > Chordata > Aves > Passeriformes > Certhiidae > Certhia > Certhia americana. The sequence continues at coordinate 25,519,391 of CM031857.1, forward strand.
AACAGCTAGTTCATTCATCAGGTACGCACAGGCTGTGCCATCTCCTCACTAGCATGTAACACACACAGAGTCCCACCACTGAACTCACTATGCAATTTTAGATCCTTGGCTTCTTTCAAATGCAAGTAACTTGCAGCTCTCTACTTACCTCCCTCCTTTCATCATTTTATTTCTGAAATTAAGAAGTGACATTTCCTCTATTTGTGCTCCTTAGAGGCACTTATACCTTTGTACAGGTATGATCTACCTGCTGTGATTTCTGGAACCATTTTCTTCCTGCCCAGCAATCTCCAAACTCCAGAAGTGTTTTTGATCCATTTCTTTTGCTCCATCACCTCCATTCCCCTGATGCCAAGGAGAAGTCCATACACAGGAAGCTTCTTCAGAAACTCTCAAATGACCTGAGCTGCATTTCTTCAGCTCTGGAGAGAAATGACAATGATGTCCCTCATCTGTTGTGTGATCTGTCATCTGGAGAGACTATCCCTCATGCAGAAGGGAGTTAACATCAGCTGAGAGATTCCAGCACATCTCATAAGTTTTATCGTAAGTCAACCTTCAAAGGGGATTAGATGCAAAAAATATCACCATACATTTCCCATGCCAGAGGCACTGGAGATGTAAATTTAAGGATGCAGTCAATATAACTACCTGAGATATGGCTTCCCAGGGGCACCATGTCTCCTCTCCCTTTCCACAGTCTGGGTGCTGGAAGTTCATCCAAGGGCTCAGCTAGTCAGGGGAGCAGAAAGATCTCAGTAACATGGAACATAACAGAGAACAAAGAGCAAAGCTGCTGCAGGGGCTCTGGAGAGTGGGAACATGGACCTGGAAAAATTCTTCCCTGTTCCTCTTGTTTCCATCAGCTTCTGTACACCCCAGTTAGCAGTAGTGCCACCACACACCACTGCTCCCAGGCATGAGGCAGTGTGGCACAGAGGTACATTGGTTGCTCTGGAGTAGCAGGAGTGCCATCAAACAAGATACCTTTGGAGTTCATCTGGCTTTACAAAGAGAAATATTTCAAAAGCACCCTTATGTGCACCCTGCCCACAGCTCCCTGGTCCTATGGTTTAATTGCTGTGGCTCTGTGCTGTCCCAAAGCTGCCAAAGTGCTTCTGGAGCACAGCTGGAAACAACAGCGATGGCTGAGCTTGCAGCATAAGGAATCCAAGCCATAACCAGCCAGGATGTGAAGTGGCACTACAAGAGCCAGCTCCCATGTCTCTCCATCTGCAGAGCAGCACACTCACAGCCTGGACAAACAACTTGTGAGAAGCTGGGATTTTATTATGTACTCAAGTGTGTCTCCATGACACCTGCTGTCCTACTTGGGTGACACGCTTGGTCACCATCAGGGTGGCACTGTCAGAACCACGGCTGCTGCAGGCTGCTCCATGGGGACATCGATCCTGTGAGCTCAGGGGAGGAGCAGTTCCTCAAGGAAATATTGGAAATCACCACTCAAAGGTGCGGCATGATCTCTGGAGCCACGTGACCAAGTGAGACAAAAGCCCTTCTTGTACAGCAGACTTTCTTCTTCATGCAGCCACCAAGAAGCCTCAGCTGGGATTTTTTTCCAGCTGTGCTAGTGGCAGATGCCCATGGCTGGATTTTGAACTGGAGGGTTTAGCTGCACCACTGCAAAATCCCTGCTGTAAACAAGGCTGACGTCTGTATCTGCCTTTCATTCCTGCAGCAGCCCTTTCCTCTCTCCCCCTTCTCCTCTCTAATAAAGACATCCTGGCAAGCTTCCTGTTTTTCAAGAAGGCTCATAGCTGCCAGTTGCCCTGGCTTTGGCTTCGTGCAGGCCTCTTCCACTGCCCCTATTAATTCCCCTGTAAATCGGATCATGATGAAAGGGAAACGGCAGTGTAATTTAATTGTCCTCCGAGCAACAGCGCGCTGGAGAGGGATGCTGGCAAGGATAAGTCCTACTCATGAGATGCCTTTTTATCCCTATATTTTACTTTGCAGGGGAAGAGGGACACTCAACATTAGTTTCCTCTCACCATGTGCCTACTTCTAATGCCCAGGAGTAAATCGTGGAAATTCGCTGTGCTGCGGCTTCCCCTCATTGGGAGAATAAGAAAATTGAGATGTCCCCACTCTGTACTGGATGCAGGGGTGGGGGATGGGAATTAATTAGGCAATTGTTGGACAGAGCTCTAAAATATAATGTGCTCCCTCATTGTGGCTGTCAGGCAGCCCCATAACTTGGCAGAGCACCACTGGATCCCATCCAGTCTCCAGCAAGAGGGAGCTGGGGGGTGGAAAAGGGATAGGGAGCAGAGAGATCGGTGTCAGAAGCGTTTCTGCAGAGAGACAGGTCCCGTAACACAGAGAGCAGGGGCAGAAGCAGGAGTCTCACAGTTGATGCAGATTGAGAAATGACTCTGGAACTTAATTTAAAAGCAGCAAAGGCTCAGGCACACGAATAAACCATGCTGGGTAGGAAGGCACAGCACATGAACAGAATGCCTCTTTGTCACTGATCTCTTTCCCCCAGGCAAGCTCATGGTAACACAGATTATGGCACGGTTTTTCCATCAGGGCTTGCTGAGATGCCTTTCCTAGGCGGGGCAGTAGCAGGGAAATGGACACTCCTCTGCTCTGGCTGAGGCACGGTGACATGTTTACCATCTCATCTTTTCTTGAGCTTTTCCTTGGAGAAAGTGTTGGCTCTTTTCTTCCTCTTAACTTCTTAGCATTCTACTAAAACTTTCACCAGTTTCTAATCCTTTAGGGAACAGTCTCTAGCAATTAGGAAACTGCTTTAAAGTGATGTTTTACTAGGGATCTGCTAGCTGATATAGTAGGAAAGCTCAAGAAAGGTGTTGAGCTGGAGTCAAGGGGCACTGGAGCTTTGCTCTGAGGTGAATTTATTCCCAGAGATTCTGATACTCTGACATGTGAGCTCATGTATGAAGGAGAGATCAGGTGCCTCCTGCATGGAGGTGGAGGACCCTGCACATCTTTCCTTGCCCAAATGGTGGGAACAAGACAGGGGAGGACAGTGGGGCAACCTTGATCCTATTCTCAGGAGCTGAGACTCTTAATTGCTGCCATCACCAGATTTGTCACCAAAAGGGGTCTGCTGTTAATAATAGGTAACCTGAAACAGTCACCTGTACAATGTGCACCACCAGTGGAACCTCTCAGCCCTTCAACTGCTGCTGGGCACCAGAGCCCATCAGCTGTATCAGATGGCAGCTGCAATTACATGCACTTACATTTTCATGGTTTGGGTTCTTCTGCCTCTCAGCCCTGAAACTCCCAAGCTGGTCTGCAGTTCCTCTCCCCCATCAAGACCAAAAGGTCTTGCTGGTAAAATATTCCTTTATTCCACACTTTAAAATGTCTGGTGTAGAAAATGTACATGCTTCTGTCTTACCCTCCAGTTGTCTTGAGATTTAATTAATCCCAAGTCACATTTGAATATCTTCTGAGACAGAGGCATAACACGAATCCACTTGCATAGGAAAAGGCGTGCAGATAATTGCGTCTGTGTCTCCTACTATGGGGAGCATGTCTGTCAGATGGAGAGTCACTTCCTTACATATTCCTGATGAATTACTGTTTTCATTTAAATCCTATAAAATAATTATGTAAGTTGGTGTGCTTGTGAGAATGTTTGCCCCAGAATTATTGCTGGATCAGATACTTATTGTATCTGTAGCAGTTCAGCCTTCTGCAGGCTTCCTGTCTCTGCAGCTGAAAGAGACCAGGTTTAGATTAGATATTAGGAAGGGATTCTTCACTGTCAGGGAGGTGAGGCACTGGCACAGGTTGTCCAAAGAAGCTGTGGATGTCCCATCTCTAGAAGTGTTCAAGGCCAGGTTGGATGGGGCTTGGAGCAGTCTGGTCTAGTGGAATGTGTCCCTGCCCATGGCAGGGGGGTTGGAACAAGATGACCCAAACCATTTTGTTAACATCAGGGTGAGATGGACTTGTAAAGATCTCCCATCTGAAGACTGGTCCTCACCTGCCTGGATTTGGTTGTTCTTCTGACCAAAAGTGATAGAAAATGCTTTACTGGACACAGCTGTTCTGAAATCCAGAATCAGATAAGGAACAAGGATGTACTAGGTTCACGTGACTTTATCTGCTCTGAGACTGAGCCCTGCTTCCCTGTATTTCTCAATACCTGTGTGCTCATGGCCACCACTCCCCTGGCTCCTCACCAGACCTTCTTAAGTAGCTTTTCCTCATTTGGAGTTGAATGTCCACCTGCCAGAGCAGCTCTAACTGGTTAAACCCAAACCTGTATCTAAATCAGATTCCAGGTTCATACATAGTCATCATCAAGGACACAGCTGCTGAACGGGCAGAGTAAGAAAGAGGTGCAAACCAGAATGATAGGCAAATGCACTCAGACTTTGACAACTGAGATGTTTATAACCCAGACTATTTACAGTGAGATGTCAAACGTAATTTGAAGATTAACAAGTAGTCTTGCAATGAAATAAACAGGATTAAAAACAGCAGCAAAACCAGGTGTGAGATGCCTCTGAGCCCATTCACCTAAAGGATGGTTTAGAAAGGATGATACAAGTCTGATAAACCCCTTCAGTTTCCACATCATAAGGAACTGTGACATCAGACAAACTAAAAATACAATCTGATTTCTGGTGCCTGTAATATTAAATACATTGGTCTGCCTCATCTGGCCTGCAGGATGTCCCGGTCTGCCATGGCTTCTGTTTTTATTGTAAATAAACTGTGTAGAGAACTTGCCACATAGAAGTCCCTGCTGGAAAATCCTAGATATTGACAGCAAGCACCACAACCTTGAAAGCTTAATGAGTAATTCTTTCTGTATATCCAACACAAGGAGGATATCTTTGAGTAGGCCAAATTGAAAATACCATATCTCATTTGTTTGAGCTCACAGCACTATTCTCTAGTGCTGTGTGAATGACAAATCCCTGGAAAAACACTTTCAAGGTGAGGATGTAATACATGTGCCTGTGTTTGCATGTGTTTATTTAGAGAGGCTGTTGAAGTACTTTTACCAGAAAGAAATATGTGGCTTGTCTCTAAGATGTTCTCCTCTGCACAAGAGGCAAGGTGTGGAATACAGTGCCCTTAGGTGAAGCTGTCTTCTCTCACATATTTATGTACAATTGAGTTAACTGAAGGCGTACCTCATTTTAGACCTTGTACAAAGCTGTTGGGCCCAGTGTTCCAGCTGTGTGCCTGTGACTTGATGGCCCTGGAAGCTGTGTGCTATCTTGAGTCTATGTGATTTTACTGGAATTTGGTGATAAAGTGCATGGTGGTCCTAGTACTTGCTGGCCAAAGGGGTTCACCTGTTCTGCGTAAGAATATACACATTTTAATTTCTTGTCCTCACTGCTTGATGAATAGGCAGCCTCAGAAGGTGGTCAGAGCATCTGTTTGTGCCACTCTTGGCCTGCAGGGTCTGGGCTTGGAGTAGGGAGCAGAAGTGAGCCTGTGATCATGCTCTTGGCAGTATAGCACAGACTCACAGCCTGGATACCAGAGCAACAGCAGGAAACAAGTGTGTCCGATTTCTGTACAGGATGTGATTTCCACGCTCATTAGATAGTGGAAACTGGAATAGATGGAATTAATGATCTCTTGGGACCATTGCAGACAGTGTGAGTGGAAGTTCTTCGGCAGAGAGCTGCACTTTCCCACTCCAAGTGCCCTGAAATGCCCTCACCAGGTATACAAACAAGGAAAATCCTCCTGTTATCCCACACTTTCTCCAACCGTCTTCCACATCAAGTGCTCACAAATGAATGAAGGATGAGGCTGGAAGCAAAGGTGGAAAGAAAAGTTCAGCACTCCCGCTGGAGAGAAGATGCTCTGGAAGAATCACTGCTGAGCCTGGTGCTGCTCCTGAAGACTGATCCATATTCAGAGTAGTAAAGGGGCCCAGAGATCTGACAATTACTTGAGAGGAGCAAGCAGGACCCTTTAATAGCGAGGTGCACCCAAATCTTGGAATCTGTGCTGCTGTGCTCCAAGTTACAGCACCCTCAAAGGGGTATATTAGCACTACAGGGTGACAAACTCCCCAAGAGTACTGTCACCTCGGCATCCCGTTTCCCTGATTGTCCATTTTCAGTCTCCAAACTCGGGGCCATCTGGAGGAGGTCACCCCTCTTCCATGCTGAGAAGCAATGATGGAGTTGGGAGGACTCAGACCAGGGAGCCCAGCAGCACTTCCAGGTCCTAGAATTAGACAGGGGGGAGGTAGGGAACAGTCCCTCTAGGAGGAGAGACTAATTATATTAATGCTCTGTCCTTTCCAGTCTTGCCTTCCTGGGAGCTGGGCAGATCCTTCTGGGTAGCTTTGAGTGCTGGAGTGCTCCTGGGACTGTGGATCATGACTTGCAAGAAGGTCTGGTTTTCTCTGTTGATTCCAGAGCCCTTGTAATTCTGACACCACCATGCCCCTCTCCTCAAAATCCCACATGTGTATCTCCTTCTACAAATTCCAGCCCTGATTCTGAAAAGACCCACTGCTGAGATGGCAGCTACTTATTAAAGATCCAGTCTTCACAGTAAGGAACTGGAAAAGAAATGAAAATTTTAATTAATGCTACTGATGGTTTATAGAAGAAAAGCAGTAAGAAACACCTTTGGTGTGAGACTGATATTAAACTGTTTTTAAAATTACTTTTTCTCCTTTGAAAGCAAAAAATAATTAACTGTGAAGTGCTGGCAATGTAATATCAGCTCTAAGTGGTGGTGCATATATTTAGTGCTTTAGTTGTCCAGTTCTGAGAGATCCCAGGGGACAGGGTTTATAACAAGTATATTATCTCTCCATCAAAGAGGTATTTTTTTTCATTTTAGAGGAAAAGCATAGCTCAATAAATGATATTCACCAAATCTCAAACTAATTGAAGTCAGAAAGGTGCTCCAGAGGCCATCCAGCCGAAGGCCCCACTAGAGCAGGCCCAATTAAAGCAGGTTATTTATGGCTTTGTCCAGCAGAGTCATGAATAGCTCCAAGAAGAGAGATTTCCTAATTTTTCTGGACTCTACTTCAATCTTTGGTGACCCTTATAAGGATAAAGGAGCTTTTCCCACACCTCACCCAAATTGCTCGCATCCCACCTCACTCCTGTTGTCTCTGCTACTGTGCATCTCCAAGAAAAATCTGGCTCCATCTGCTCTGTGCTTTCCCATTGCAGACAACATTAAGCTCTCCCCATACCTTCTCTTACACCTGAACAAACCCAATTCACCCAGCTTCTCCCCGTACCCCACATGCTGCCCTTCCCTAACCATCTTGGAGACCTGCTGCTGAACTCTGTGTTAATGTGTTTCCTCACTGGGGAATCCCAAAATGAAGAAGGTACGCCAAGTACATTTTTAGGTTGGGTGAAACAAACTGATTCTGCAATTGGAGGTCCCAAATTTAATGTTAGCAATTAGTCCCTGGCCTCAGGATAAAAAGTTTCCATCTCTTCTGCTGGCAATACATGCTTATAACCAGACTGGGGATTTTGCAGTGTGGCAGGAATGCAGCATATAATTAAAAATAAAAATAGGTGTAGATATCAGATCAGCCATGAGTCCAAACTGTCACAGGTCCAAGCTCTAAATATCCTTTGAAATGCACACCCCAGCAAAGAAGGCAGCTGGACACACTGTTTGGATGCACCCTGATGCAAGCAGTCCTGCCAGTGTGGGAGCACAGCCCACTCCCATTCTGCAGGGTGACCAAGGCAGCAGCAGCTCCTGGGGCAAGAGGAGAAGCAGGACTGAGACCCTGCAGTGCAGGAGGGGTTCTGGAGGTAAAGCTGCTGTGGAAATCACATCCCATAAGAGCTGCAGGACTACAGGTGCACAACCCCTCTTGCATATAGAAGAGAAAAAGACATGGGGATGGATGCATCCAGGCTGCTGGGAGCCATTGAGGATCCTTTTCCTCCAGGCTGGCCTTTTTCTCAGCAATGATGAGAGTTCAGCAGATCCCTTCTCTGGTGCTGAGTGTGGCTGACAGGGAGGGAGTAATGGGGAGAATGCAGGAGGTTTTAAGGAGCGTCAGCTGAGCACGTTGACTTGGAGGCAGAAAGAAGTGCCAAAGGAAAATGAGGGATGGTGGAGTGCTCCTTCCCTACCACCATGCTGCCCTGCTGCTGGCAGCGGGGTTGTCTTTGTGTGGCTTGAAACAGCTTGTACAATATTGTTAAATGGCTTGAAATTCTCAAGACGATTTGGATCAAAGCACAGAGTTTCAGTACTTTTATTACTTATATTTGTGAGTTGATGGGGTTTTTTCCCCTCTTTTAATCAGGCTGTGACGTCCCATGTATTTCTGCGATAAATCACTCAGTTTAATTATTATGTCATTTAGAAATAATCAAAGGGCTGGCAGCAAGAGAAGATTTTGCTGTATTATGCATGTATACATACATCTTCCATTTAACTCTAATGGGTTGTTCCAGGTATGTGAAAGGCCCAGGACACTGAGAGGCAGATGCCAACATAGAGAATGTGTTTTTACAGCAAAACCTATTGTTAAAGCCAAGTTGCCATGTCCAGAAGACTGAATTATCGGGAGCAATTTCCAACAGAAATTGCTCGTGACATGTGCATGGAAGATGCTTATCTTCACAGCCATCTCTCATCCTCCAGTATTCACTCACTCAGAGTTATAGCTCTGCCATTTTACTACGTCAGAAACCCTCCTGAGAAACTATTTGCAATGCATCTGAGTGTTTCTTAGTTTAACATTTGTTTTCAGGAGCAAATAGGCAATTGCCTCGAAAGAGAACTAACGAGCCCCACAAAACTCGCATTGGCCTCACATCAATGTTAGCAGACGCCCCGCATGGTGCTGACAATATTGTTAAAATGTCACCTGTTATTTATGCCACTGCAGCCAAACGTGACACTTATGGCTGTAAATGAGCAGCAGGCTTAAGGAACAAGTGGAGAGGCTGAGCTCGCTGTGCCTGTGGCTGCCCTTGGGCTGCACTGCCGGCTGCAGCCCAGCCCAGGGACACCCGGCATCCCGCACACTGCTGCCGCAGTCTCACCTCTCATCAAGTTCGGAAATTGGAAAGTGCTCACTCCTCTTTCACTCCAGCACTTAGTGCTGCCTCTGTGGTTTTTTGGAGGGAGGAGCAGCCAACGAGCCTGCTGCTAATGAAGAGTTAAGTTCGAACATAAAGAGGCAATTCACCGTAGGTCATGTATGGAAAATGCCTCTGCCTGCCTGGAGCTGTTGTGTTCCTTCAGTGCTCAGGGATTTTTTTCTGGCACTCCTGAAGCTAAGCTGCCAGCAGGGTATAAACTGAAAAGGATTCAATTACAGCCTGTCTACTCTTCATCAAAGGTGCCCAGGTTTTCTCGCCCTGCAAGCCACATATCAGCCGCCCAGACAGTCCTGTGCTGCTCTGCACAGAACTGCTGACATCCCTGGGTGCTGTCCCCCCGTAAGGAATGACCCATCTGCATACCCTGCCTCACCTCCCAGCCCTCCACGGGCACTTCCAGGCTTGGAAGTGGCTGTTGGGTCCCCAGCTCCTCAGGATTGCCAGACCTGGCAGCCCACCCTGGTAGCTGGGGCTTGGCTGAATGCCAAAGTCACGACAAAGGAGCTGGATCCTACAGGTTTGGAGCAAGCACTATAGAAACAGTCTTACACTTGCAGGGAATCATGGACATATTTTCTTTTAGAATGGGTAAAAGAAAGTCCCTCAGAGAGCTGGTTCCCTCTGTGGAAGCCCCTGACAAACTCCTCTAGGTGCAGACAGACCACTTCTGAGCCTGCAGGAATCTATTTGGTTCTTTCCAAGGACAATTTCTAGAGGTCAGCTACAGTCAAATAATTGTTGCAAGGAAAAATTTTAGCACAGAAATAAGAACATTGTGTTTGAAAAAAAACAATTAGATTGCTCCCAAACCCACAACGTGTCATTCTGTGAGAGGCTTTCTGGTCTCAAGTCCATTTTAGTAAAGATATGAAGTGAAAGTGACAAGCAACAATGATTATTGCAAACCTTATTATATGCAACAAATGAGAATAACAGAAAGTCTGGTGGCTGTGCAAACAAGTCACCAGCTAGGAAAGTGACAGCTGATGGAAGAAGATAAAACATTAATGAAAAAATCCTTGGTTTAAAGATTAAGGGCAAGAAGGCATTATTTAAGTATACTAAGACTAAGAAATCCTTGCAATCATACAGGAGGATGGGATTGATAGGGACCTCTTGGGCCATCAAATCCTCATGCTATCTGTATTGCCATATCAAGCAATCTTCTCCATGGAAATAGTAGTACTAAAGTAGTTCTTTTTGTCCCCAGATCCCAAGGGATGGAGGAGAGTGTGGAAAGCATTTTAAACCCTGGTATTTTGATTGGTTATAACCTCCTTGTGATTTCATAGTTAAACTTTTTTGTCAGCATTTCACACCCATTCTCTCTCTGACAAAAATGCCACTCATCAAGTTGAGTAACGTCTCCTCCCTTTGCTAGCCCCTGTAGCTCCACTGTTAAAGGTGGCAGAATTGCCAATTGTGATAACACAAAAAGAAGAAATACTCATTGAATATTTATATTGTGTATTTGGAAAGAAATGGGATGTGCTTATTTCACAGGAAGGAAAAAATACTTTCTATCTCATCAGTAGCAATGAAGGTTGTAAGCAGCCATCACAGCAACACACAGAAGTAGTACCAGAAAATTGTGACCAAGAATAGTGAAAGAAATGTTTGAGGAGCTCCCTGAAACATTGACAGTATTTGTAGAATATATTGAAAGACAGGGGAAGCTACAAAGGGCCAGAGAAGTGACTGTTGGTTAAACAGCATGACCCAGGGTTGTCCCCGGAAATGGGGGCATTACATACTGGGCACTGCTCCCCTGCATGTGCTGAAGATTTGGTTGCAAGACTGTCAGGTTCCCCGGCAGGCAGACTGGGCACCTGTGCAGCTGGTACTGCATGCCTGGTGTCATGCTGATGATGTGCCAGCCAACAGCATGCCAGCCCCTTCAAACTGTGAGCTCATACCTGGATTTCCCAAGTCAAATCAGTCTGTCACTAGTCCCAGGCAAAATTATTGCTAAGCACATATGGGAGGTGAATAAAGCATTAATGAATAGGAGCATACTCAATGCCAGCAAATGCTGAAACCTATTTCCTTAAAAGCAATCAATGAAACCTCTTATAAAAATGAGATTTTTTTTTATTTATCTGATTAAAGTTATCTTTATAGATCGCTGGAAAGAAGAGACATCTATTTGACAGTTGCATGTGTCCTTCTCATTAAAAAAAAAGACAATTGAAAAATCACTGTAGCCAGTACTGCACTGGTGAAATTAAAGACTGGCTCATAGATGTCCAAGAAATTGTCAAAAAAAAAGAGCTCAGTCAGTATTTTTCATGACAACTTCAAGTTCAGTCCAGAGAAGATCAAGAACTGACTTTGGTTGTGATCTATAAATACTCACAAGGGCAGCACTTTCTGGCAGTAGATAGATCTGTCATCTAGCTAAGCTAGGTTTGTAAAACAGTGCAGCTAAGAACAATCATATACAAGTTCCAGGTAGGAAGAAGAAAAGATTTGAACAGGGAACAGTTGATTATTAGCCCAGCTCAACAGGCAAGTAGTGGATTTATACCTCTTTGAAACCTTGTATTTGCCCAGACAACTGTGTGCAGGCGGCCCTGGTGAGCGCTGGTGGCCACCAAGTCTGATTCAGGGCAACTCCATCTCCCTTTATGGAGTTATGGATGGAAACACTCCATTATGGATGGCAGTGTTTCAGAGTGCCTGTCACTGCATCAAGCTTTGTCTCTCTCTTTGCATGGGGGTGTGCAGGGCAGCCACCAAACCCAGAGCTGAGATAACAACACCCATGCTGTGACACCTCTTGCAAGAGCAATCATCTGATTGTTGCCTGCATGCACTGTTTCCAAACAGCCGCCTGGGCTGTTTTCAGGCAGCTGCTTGCAAACTCTGCAGACAGACACTTGAATTTCATTATCCCCTGTTGCACAGGAATCACTCAGCTAGATATCTGAGGTCATATCACATTACTTCTGGCATTGCAATGGCTGTGAAGTTACCCTGGGAAGGGAGGATGCTGCATAACCACCTCCTTGAGCATCAGATCTCAGTTAAAAAAAAACACTACTGGGGGCAACCTGAAAAGCACAAAATGATGGGTCAAGGATTAATTAACTAGGACAGACCTGGCTGACCAGTAATGCCCATAGGACTCCCAAATGAGAACAAATGCTTTCCTGAGAGGAAGATCATCTTTGCCCTGGCAGAGACATCAATGCCATGTGGGACCTTGCTGCGCCTCATGGCTGCTGCTCAGTGGATAAACAGATCTCTGCTTTTAAAACAAAAAGATGAACAAAGGGCTAACTTGAAGTAGTAGTGGTAATGGTATCTCAGGCATGTTTTCGTAAGCAAGAGGTGAAGGTGCATCAGAGCAGACCTGTGCAGTGAAACCATTTGGGGTATGGGGACTGGTTCAGACCAGCTCTGGTTTGGACCTGTGGACTGAATCACCATTAGCAGTTTTAAGGCTGCTCCACTGTGCACAAGCAGGAAAGGCTCATCAAAAGCACTCAGGTAATCCAAACCAAAATGCTGAGTCTGAGACACCCCCAGGTGCTCACAGTGCAGTATGCAGGGAAATAATGGAGATGGATATTGGCACATCTTTTACTTACGAAGAAATTGCTTAACAGGGCAAGCTTTTTTTCCCTTCAAGCCATCACAGACGGTCATCTGACTTTGTGAGGGTGCCAGACTCTCATGCCTGCTGTTCAAGTAATGGCATTTCTCTTCCTAATCACACCATGGCTGATAATGACATGGGAAGGACAATTTTGCTTATTCTCTTTTTTTCCCCTGCTTTAAACAGGTACTTTGAACAAAATGCATATACGTACTACACAGCATCTTCATGTCATCAGAAGAAAGTATAAATGCTATGAGTACCTTTCTTGTATAAGCTGTCCCTCTCTGAAAATGATGAATCTCAGCATATAGAAGTGATAGCTTAATGCAAAACCAGTGTTGAGCATACTCTGCAGAATCTGATCCAAAGCCTGAGGAAGTCTATAGAACCTTTTTTTTACCTATGACAGGGCTCTGAACAGACTCACAGAGCAGTTTCCCACAATGTCAAGCAGACTGGCTTAGATGTACTGTGATTGTAGGTTTCTCTACAATGTCCACAAAACTAAGACATTCTGAGTGAGAGACACACAGCATGTAGGAGAGATCTACCCACCTGCCCTAAAGATCTCAGCAAAACAAATCAACACACCTGTCAAAAAACACAAGATTGAGTCTACAGAGCACTAAGCACTCTTTGAGGTGATGCTCTTGCCTCTCATTGAGCTCTTTGGAGAACCAAGAGAAGTGTCAAATCCCGAGGTTTAGTGAAGCAGGAAATCATTTTCTCTACTTTTTTCCTCTGGACATCACTGGCTTTGTTGTGCTTTCCCATACTCTGGTTTTCTGAGCAAGCAGGAAGGGCAAATGACCAAAGGATGCATATCCAGACATTTTCAGTTGGCTTATGACATGGCATGTATTCGATGTAATGGCAGGAGCTTGTATTCATCATCAGAGTTTCAATTCAATGCTTGTTCTTCATTGCCTGTCTTTCCTAATGCTCATGAGATACAAGGAAATGACATTGTCATAGCCAATTATATTTTAGGTAGGGGATAGTTACTGATGATCAAAGGCTGACACACTTCTCTTCACATGTATGGCAAAAACATTTTAGTTATTCAGAAGCAGCAGTGAAAAATCTACATCCCAATTAAGGTATAAACTGTGTTTGCAAGGTGCAGGGAAATGGTTACAAGTCCCTTCTGTGGAGATTGCTTGAGAAATTGCAGGAATGAGCATTGTAAGAGCAAAAGAGGGAGAAAACATCACAAATATGAATGGAATGGGACAAAGTGAAACCTCTTTATTCGTCTCTGTGCATTTGTCTGTGGTTGTAGGGGTGGCAGTGGTAAACCCTCCCTAGATTAGAGCAGGGATTGCTGCTAACCACCTGTAGGCACCCCAGGAAGCATGACTATGTTCCCTTGCTGTAGCTAGCTCCCCACATGCTGTGGGGTACAAAGGAATGATCCCTTCTTGTCCAATGGTTGGTCACAAGTACCCATCTACCCCTCCAGCTTTTTCTAATATCAGCTGAAAACATCACTGCAGTTCCTTTCCTCCAACATCTACTATTTATTATTTAAAGCAGTGCCTGTATTATTTAACTCACTGAGCATTTCTGGGATATGGTTTCCATGAAAGAGGCTGTGCAGCACCACTCTGTTGAACTGTGAAGTAGCAGCATCCTTCTCTGTTGGAACAAACACCGCCCATAGTTATTCTCAGGTGGTTTTGAAGTCCATAAACATACACAAAAATGCATAGCAGGCATACATTCGTGTCTGTGTACGTACTTTCATGTGTCTATGGTATGTGTCAGAAGAATGTGATAACCTGACAGATATTCTGGAAAGCCTTTGCTCAGCTGCAGCTTTCTGCACTCTGTGCCGTTTATCCTGCATCTTTGGTTACTCCATCACCACACAGACTGTTTTCCAAAGAGCTTTTGTTTGTGTGCTGAGAAAAGCCATGGCTTTTCTCCCCTCCACATCCAGACTGGCCACTTTCCTCGTAAGCTGCAGGTTTTTGATAGCAAACATGCCCAAAGGATGAAACAAACTGGCCAACCAATTCACAAACACTGTCTCTCTTCTTCAGCCCCAAATACATTTGGTTTTCATTATATTATTTTTATATATCATTATATTATTTTTATAAAATTTTTATAATTTTTCATTATATATATTTTTATATATTGATATAAAAATATCAATACTTGTAGTTTGGGGTAAGACTGAGTCTGTTATTCCTACATGCCTACTATTCTGCTGACCTACCACAAGACACATTCCAGCTGAATTTTCCATCTCAGGGATTTTTTATTTTTTGGCTGTGATTTGTCAGTCTCTCTCTGACTCTGCCCATGCCACTCCTCTTCCTCTCATTCAGCCATAGGTTTGCAGAGCCCTGGGCTATGCATGCTGTGCAGATCTGTTTTAGTTCCCTGTCAATTATTCCTCCCTGTTTACGGTAACAGCTCATATCACATTTTATTACTATGGCTCATGTGCCTTTCACATCATTGCTTTTGAAACATTGAATTTATTTGGAAATGAGTCTGGTTTTCAGTCTAGCTCCTCACCGTTTCCTAATCCCGGGAGGATTTTGTCCTTGGTTTTGCATCTTTTTTGCCAGCTGCAGCTGTGTCCGTGTTCCAGGATTATTGCTCAGGTTGCTGTGAGAAACATGGAAATGTTTTTTCCTTCTCTTCTCTGCCCTTCCAAGCCCTTTAGTTACTTCTGTCCCTACCTGCTCTCCCTTCTGAGCCTTAAGTGCTGTGCTCCCTTCCCGGCCATTGTGTTGGACACAAAGATGAAATGACCGGGGCGTGTGAAAGCGCTTGACAAAGCTTCAATATTATCTTCTCCTGCAGGATATCACAGTTAACCCTGGGTCTCCACTTCTCTTTACAACTGCCTTATTTTCATTTTGTGGGAACTCAGCGCTTGCAGCAGCATGGAATTAATATCTCAGCTGCTGCTATGCTCAGGCAGAGAGCCAGCTTCCTCTCCCAGCGCGCCGCCCAAGTGTCTCGCACTTGAGCACCTGTGTCCCTGCATGAGTAAGGGCAGCTTGGAGCTGTTTATCCCTCTTGCTGTTCCTCCACGTCAGTGTGCCCTTCTCTCAGGGCCTGATTCCACCTATGAAGCTGAATTTTCTAGAGGGCAAACAGGATCATTTTAGAGAAGGTCTTGCTACTCCTGAAGGAGAGGAGCTGATGTTTCTGATAGGCACTTTATAAAACCCAGTATAGCTGATCTGGAGTGGGGAATGGGAGCAATGTACTCTGTTTATAATGTAAACAGGTTTTAAGACTTCCCCAGACATTTGTACTTTTGCCGGCTCCAAATGATAAAAAAGCACACGTCAGGTCTCAAAACACAAGATTGTCTTTAAAATTCATTACATTTAAGAATATAAATTTTGAATGTTTATTCACTCTTCCCCCTCTGGGCCTGGAATTGTATTTGATAGAAACTTCCTTCTTTGAGAAAGGAAGCTTTTACCTCAGACACTGGAGCATGGCAAATGGGAAAGGCACAGAGAGGTTATAGCTCAGGAACAGCTCAATGCTTCAGTGACCTTGGCAAAACTTAATTTTACTACTCCAGGGTTTAGGGTTTTGGGAAAAGGAGGGAGAAAAGAAGATGGGCCTGGATGGAAGAATTAGGAGAAACCCCTGGAGAGGCTAAGGAAAAGAGATGCTGAGAAAAGGTCAGCTGCGTCTACCTCCAAGACTCACTGTCCCCCAACAATTCCAAAAACTCAGGCCCTTCTTTCATCAGCACAATGTAATTTGTCTTACCATAGCTTAGGCAAAGTAGACTGAAAGAGTATGACTTTTCTACCCCTGTCCTGGATGACAAGGTCTTCCCTACCTCTAGAACTCCCTCCTTCTTATATCCTGGCAAAAGTCTCTCTAGGAAAGGATTTTAGGGTGATCAGGATACAAGCTGCATCCAGACCCACATGTGTTTTCCTGTGGGTGGCAAAAACAACCAGGAGAAATCTGGGAGCATTTCACCCAAAGTGTGTATCTGGCTATTGCAGGAAGAGGGAGCATCCAGGAAAGTGAGGGCTCCACTGAGTTATCAGTCTCTTACGGAGCTGAGGAGGGTGGCTCTGAGCAGCTTTTGTACTACACATACTCCAGTGAAGCTACTGAAGGCAGGCATTAGAGATTTCAATCACAGCTGTGCCTCTCAATGAACTTGGAGCAATCCACACCCTTTCTGAACCCCAGTTTGCCTTGTCTAAGAGATAGCAAGAGTGATATCCTTCAACTTCAGAGATGCCATTGAGAACATATTAGTTGATGTAAATAAAGCAGGTGGATACCCTTCAGTTACTACAGGAAAGACATGCAGAGCATTTTGGTTCATTGTGGTTGTATGAAGACTGAAACTCTTGCCTATTTTCTACCAAAAAGTATAATACCTTTAGAAAGCCTTTCCTGATAGCAGGAAGGAAGCAACAAGCCAAATCACAAAACAAATCTATGAAGTTCAACGTGAAGACACAGAAAACTTAAATAGAGGCTATTACTCAATGTATCACTGCTAAATGTAAACTGGGTAACCAGCTGAATAATCACAACTGCTGATGATTACTTATGAGCACTCCTGAAAGCAAAGTGTGACCTTAAATGTTATCTACCGGGAAAGAATATAAACCAACTTTTCCTTCCAAGAAATGAGATAGCTTCCAGTCTATATAGGTAATGGAAGACAGAGAACTAAAACACAAAGAACACTACATCAACTGCTAAAAAATAGGTAAGGAATTAATAACGTAGTTGTTGTGTGAGCAGCTACAGCAAAATAAGGTGATAAATAGCAGACAACTGGGGCTTATAGTGCATCTGAGAAACCAATTTAATTACATTCTTTGACAGGATAACAAGCCTAGTGGACAAAAAATACTGCACAGTAGCTATGTCTATTGTTCCCTGAGATGACCTTGTATGTGGATTACTGAAATCTGAATGGTATTGCTCAAACCCCAGCTCTTCCAGCGTGTGCCAAATGCAAGGAAGCAGGTCCCCACATGCAGAGTTTTGCAGCCAACACACTCATTTTAAACTCCACAGCTGTTCTAAGCATGTTTTCTCACCCTCCACGTCTATGAGAGCCAATGAAGGAAAAGTGGATTACATCACATCCTTTTTTATATGAAGGATCTGAATCCTAAACTTCAGACTACCAGAGGCGCTCAGGACCACAGCTATGCAGATGTTTTGCTGTTAGAGCAAGCAGTAGAGGCGATGCACACAATTTTGGTTTATTTTGCCATCAGATGGTAGTCAGCAGTTTGCTGGAGGTGGAAAAATAGTTGGAGCTGTGAACAAACACCCTCATCCAAACACATCATGAAGGCTATTGCTCAAAGGTGCATTCTTCCCTCCTCCGTGTCACCCACACGCCTGCCTGATCTCCCATGCTGGGAGGAGGCATTGTTCAAGCACCCTGACTTGTTTCAGCCAGCATGGGAGGAACTCTTTCCTTGGCTCTCTGTCAGGCAACTAGAAAGGGCTCCAGGAGTGGTATAGAAGGGTGTAAATTGAAGTCAGATACTCTCTGAAGAGGAGCTCCATTTGGAACACAAGCTACAGTCAGTATATTGGCATTACTGCAATGAAAGGTGTTTGCTCCCTGTGTCCTGTGTTTGGACCTACAAACACCATGGGTTCCAGTGGTTAAAAATAGCACAGTTAGCACAAAGACTTTGTTAGTATCAATTCTAGGAGCTTAAAACACGATGCAAGTGTGGAATGGGTGACATGGGTCAGATCTGCTAACATACTAGGCACTAGAAAATTTCACTAGAAAACAGAACCTCACTGTTGCCTTGCTACTGGAGTACAGAAGTCCATCTTCTTGGGAGAGGTCACACAGTTTTGTCCATTTCTCCTGAGATCTGGAGCAAGTGTTTGACTTCCCTATTGCCTCCTGGTTTTTGCTGTCAGTCTACATGACTTCGTGCTCTGTCAGCCAGGCGTGTGGCATCTGTGCTCTGGTGGGGGAGCTGGAACTACATGATCTTTAATGTCCCTTCCAACCAAAACCATTCTGTGATTCTATGATTTTATGAGTCCTCTCTTATCTTTACATTGGATGACAAGGAAACAAGAGAAGCTATTTCTTGGCGAAATTGCAAACAAGTCTCTGCTGCAGGAGTGTGAACTGATAATACCTCTGCCATGTACAAAGCCTGATGAAAACAGCCAAACACCCAGGATAAGTGTTAGTGGTGGAGAATTAATCAAGGAGGTCTCCTGCCATGCCCAAGCAACCCCTCTCAGCTTGAGAGCCTGCCCATACCTGCAGAACAGAAAGAGGGAAGCATGTACATAGCTCTGGAAGGTGATAATACACAAAGTGCAGGCTAGAAGAATGAGCTGAGATCAATTAATTGAAGTTCAACCCCAACAAATAAAGGAAAGGATGAATAAACATGAGTACAGAGAAATGAAGAGATCACATAAAAGAGTCCTAGGGTTAATGAGAACATAGTCAAGGGGGAATTGCTAAGATGAGGCTGGCACAAAATGTATTATCAGATGGATATTGGGATTAATAGGTGTCATGGCTTTAAACAAGTAATGTAGCTGGAGAGTATTGAAGCATGTTTTGATCAGCACTATTCAAAACATACGTAAGCCAAATGGATAGAAACGAGATGAAAGAATGCAATAATCAGCAATTCTGGGCCTATTTTTTTGGTTAAAAAAATCTCAACACTCAGTGTAAACCTATCTTAATGTTGATATGAGTAAGTCTCCTGACTATAGAGCTTGGGAGAAAAGGACCTCGGCTTCTTTCATGAGGGTTTCTTTCATGAGGGAAAATGGAATTGGCCATTTCTAATTAGCCACATTTTCAGGAATTCCAGTTTTGTTTACTCGTGCTGTGGTTTCACATCCTGTGTTTCTCTGCTTTATGCCCAAGCAGAACAACTTCTAACTAATGATGTGTTATTGCTCTGGCTGTGCCCATTGGAGGGCACAGGGAACATACACAGAGCCTTTAGACAGGGTGAAGCACAGCTATGCAGTAACTTTCTGGACTGGGGGTGCAAAAGTATTAAAAAGGGAAGAGAGCTCTGCCTACCAGCCTATAAATCATTGTCAGGAAGCCCCCATTCTCCAGACTCAGACCCTGTACCTCCCAAGGCTGGCCTGGTGACTGTAAAGTGACTTCACAGCAAAGACCAAGTCAGACCATTTGCAAAGGTACACAGGTGATGTGCAATATCTGACTGAAGCAGCACCATGTCAGGTTTTAGACAGATGTCAGATTTTAAGATGTCAGATTTAGGTGTTGCCAAACTCAGAAGGAGGACAAAGCCAAAAGTGATGAGCCATACCAGAAGGTACAGATTTAACTGAATTGGAGAAGCAGGGAAAAGTCTGTGTCCCCCTATACCTGTGAGTAAGTGGCAAAAACTGTCTGTTCTTCCACTTATATAGTAGCATCTGCTATACAATGTCAAGATACCCACTACAGTTTCAATTTAGGATAGAGGTGAGCAGAGTGGAATGGAAGAGGGGAAAAAAAATCCCAAGGGACAAATAACTTAAATAAATTTAAAGACAAAACACAACCAGGATATCTTACAGGTCAGGATAAGCACTGTAAACAAGATAGAAAATTTTTCATCTTTATTTTAAATTAGCTTGTTACATTGGTCACTACAGAAAAACTGAACCCAGGCTGAAACACAAACCACTGGCTTCTCTTTCTGAAAGAAATGTAACAGCAACAGCCCAAAGCAAAGTTGACTGTGGAAACAAATTACTACTGAGCTTTGGCACCTCAGCTCTTGGGAACTTGTTAACTCTTTCATTGATGGTGCTTAGTGGAGAAATACCCAGTTACTACAGCTACACCTACACTGCTAAAGGCCATCCACCTTAAGAGATGCTTACTCTCTTTTCCAAGCCAAGTCTTGTAGTGCAGCAGTCCCCTGGTTGGTGTTAGTTCTCCCTAGAGAATGTCTACATGCTCACTCTGGGCATCCTCTCAACTCCCCATGGAGGAGCTCCCAAGGCTTAGGGACAAAACTCTTTCCTTTTTCCTTTTCCTTCCTTCTTTCTCAGTTCAATGTGTGTTAAAACAAAAGCCCTGTGCTGCAGGCCCAGCTGTTTTTATGCCATAAAGGTTGGTGGAGGCATTTAATTCTCCAGTCCCAGCTCTGTTTGCCCAGATAGTGACTCACCTCACATGTTTCAAATCAGCTCCTTTTGAGGAGAGGAGGTGTGATACAGGTCCCACAGCCGTGCGGAAGATGAGACTCTGTTATGCTTGCAAGACAGGTCTTAATTACAAAGTGCAAATTGTTATTTCATGTTAAAGTGGTGGGTGAAGATATATGAAAGCAGAGAATATTCTGTAACTGCTGAAAAGGACACACAACACCTAGACACAAGGAGATATCTCATTAATTACTTGCTTTTGTCCCTTTTGGGTTCACAACTCAGCAGCAAAAGAATTACTTTTGTTAGCAGCTGTGGGTTCTGTTTTGACTAAGATACCTGTTTTTTATTTATACATTAATGGTTTTTTACATGTTTCTTTTTGGTGTGGGAATTAATTACCTACAATTTATCTGGAGACTGTACTTAATCCACATGTCAATCATTCATGTTTCATGGTGTTTCACAGACAGCAGCAGAAATAAGGACTACTGAGAACGAAGCAATCCTGCCAGCATATGTGAAGTCATTTAGGGCTACCAGCCCAAGTAGGTAAGTGATATTCAACAACTGAATGTCACACCAAAGAGAAAGCACAATGAAGCAGTAGCTGTCACAGACTGAATTCCAAAGAAAATCTCTCCTCCTAGAGACCAGCTTTGTCATTCTATTTCACTTGTCCAGTATTTTCTATTGCAAGTCTTGAAGAAATCTCAAAGAAAAATAATAGGAGTTGGTGAGGGACTAAGTTACTAAGATGCTGCAAAGTACACTGGTGTCTTTACCACAGATAAAGCATAGCTACTTCAGATTGGCAAGGGGCCCTAAGTTGTGATATCACCTCCTAAGCCCAGTCAAAATGTATGACCACAGCTGTCAAGTGCTACCTTATGAGAGCAGGAAGGCACTGAAGTTTGAACTGAGGTCTGAACTTCCTGGAATTTGAAAGATACTGTGGTCCAAGTGACTTATTTCAGAACTGCTCCTTGTTAAATGGAATTTGTTGCTCTCCTGAAGACAGCTTAGCTCTAAAAATCATCTACATCCAGAACTATTTTCCAGGGAGGGAGGGTCAGGAGGGAGAATCAGTAATTGCAGCTGCTCTGGAGCTAGGGCCCAGAATGCAGGTCTGCCTGCATTATCCTCTTGCTCCATCCCACCTCATTCCCAAAAATAATAGAACACGAGACAGGGTAATTTGGTCACCTCTCCATCGTGCTTTGTCAGTGCTGCCCATGATCTTGGCAGTTTATATTTATCCAGGGAGAGAGGAGGCGAAACAAAAAAACCAAAGGAAAGACGGAGGAGTGGATGAGAAACTAACAATTTCTGAGACTGTAAAACCCGGCAGGCTTTGGTTTTATGGCATCATGGTGGATGGCTGCACAATGAAGAGCTGGCTTCTGTTGATAGCAACACTATCAGCAATTTCCCATCCAGCTGGGAAAGGTTTTTTGTTAATACACATCATGATTTTAATAGCATGTGTGTAGGTGGTGAAGAATTGGATTTTTTTAAAACTTTATAATCAAGGTGAGAGGAGGCAAGCACAGTATATGAGAGAGAAACATGCAGTGTCAAAGTACTCTTGTCTATTATCCCCCAGGTCACAAGGGCATATCTGTCCCACCTCCCACCCACTGACTGGTCTTAAAGTCAAGAAATGTACCCTGCTCAGAGCACTTGGATTTTTAAATTTATTTATTGTAAAAACTGAGCTAAAGGTGGTGAGAAAATACCACTGAGTAAATACATTCAGCTCAGAGGCTAAAAATGCTCACACTTTGTATCCAAAAAAGTGCCTATATGCAGACATCAGAGTAAAGTCTGCCTATGGAAAGGAATCAGAACAGCGTTTGTTTAGTACAAGATGAAAAGGAATGTGCAAAAACCCAAAATCCAGAAAAACAAGGCAGTTAGTGGTTTTACTGTTAATACATGTAAATGCAATAGAAAAATTGAGATTTGCACTCTGGTGACTTGGATCTAAAGCACAGCCTGCTTCATTTTCACAAGGACATTTTCTCTCTCTCCTCATGACAGGGACACCAGCTCCAGTGATGCTTTTTGTTGTGCCTTGCCCAGTGGTTGCAGAAAGGGGGTTCCTTCCCTGCCCCAGCCACGTGCTCCTGCTACTCCCCTGCACTAGCTTTAAGCTCTAGAGGTTCTGCAACAGCAGGGTGAGCTGAGTGAACAAGCTGATCTGGCAGAAAACTAACATTGCCGAAAAGCAAATAGTTTCAGCACATTTATCTGACTTACACATGTGACCTCATGTTTTGGTACAAGGGATGGAGCACAAGGCAAGGGAGAGATGGCTGGTGTAAGGGCACAGGAAGTCAGGCTAAGACTGACCGGTCATGACCAACACAGAGCCCAACTGAGCAGTCACCCATGACAACTTTGAGACACTCAGAGCAGTAGTCTGGTTGTTTGGGGCTTTTTTCCTCTTTATAAAGAAAAGGGAAGATTAATTGAAAACCTGTGTAGTTGGCCTGGTGCCACTTCCTATAAATAATATCAAACCAGCCCTGTAGTAAGTTTGCTGCCCCACAGAGATGGACACAGATGTATTAAGGACTCCTCTGCACTAACCTCTGGGAAGGACAGAGAGCCTTATCCTGCTGATGATCCACTGTATACCTCCAAACACAGTTCAGCTCGTGCCGTCTCCAAGGATGGCACAGTATCCTGATTTCTGTATTTCTGATCAGCCACATTTGGTTAGGATGCCGTAAACTTTCCAACCCTTCAAAGTGGATTTTATGTCTGAAATGTTTTCTGGTGGTTCCATATCCTTGGCCCTAAAACTTTTTCCCTCTGCACATTTCCCTGAGGGTAGTTTCATCCACACAGATTCAACAAGCATCACGATCCTGACAAACACAGTACTGTCTGGTGTCAATCTCTTGTCCAAACTAACACTTCAGCTTTCATATGACATAATTTTAGGACTAAATAGCTGTCAACTTCAATTCGGTATGACCAAAACAGAAAGCTGATTTTGATTTTTCCCATTCTCTCCCACCTCATGTTTTTTCCCCTCTTTCTCTGTTAGTCCCTCTTCTCTTCCCAAAAATGCTGAAAACCTATGGGCTTGTCCTAACATCAATATCTAGTCTGAATCAGCTTTTTTCCAAGTCTCTCACCCTGTCTTTTTTTAAGCCTTGCTGCCTTGTATTGCATATTGTAAAACCCACCCTGTCCTGTTCATTGACTCAACTACATCTGTCAAATGCAATCAGTGTCAGCTCCTGTTTCTACCATGCCAGTGAGAACAGAGATTTTACTACATTATTACCACAGTAGTATCTTTCTACTTACAAGCCAGAGCAGGCTGTGTGGCAGAAGAAGAAAATGTGGCCCAAACAAGACATTTCCAAAAACATTTGTGATGCAGCCAGGGAAAAAAAAGCACAAGAGCTTCTTGCTTCATGAATTCTGTATGTGAGGCTATGCCAGGCAAAACTGAGATTCAGTATGTTTTTATACTTGAAATTGTCAAAGCTTACTTAAAATTGCAATATCTCCATCTCAGCATGATAGCAAGAGGTTGAAAATATGGTATTTTGTATTCAGAGGTGATTTTACTGTAGTACCAGAAAGACTGTTTTAGAGGGCCTTACCTGCCTCCAGGTGTAATTGGGTAATTGTTCCTAGAAGTTGGAAAAATTTCAAAATCAAGTTGAGCTCAGCTTAATTTGTCTACCTTTCCTGAGGTAAAAGAGCATCTAAATAAAATATAATGACCCCTTTCTTCCTGGAATGATTTTGTGAGGCTCAATGAAGAGTCTTTGGGGATTTCCTTGCTGGATGAGTCTACTGTGGAGGCTGTGTGAGCAAATGCCTTAGAGGAAGTGAGAACAGAATAGCTGCTTAAGAAGATTAATGAGTGGATTCCTTAAACTACTTATGGGAAAGGTGATCTCTTATGTGTGAGCCAAAGACAATTAATTAAAATGGGTCAATTAGCCTGTCAAATACAACATGAATCCAGAGTTCAAGCTTTTATGTGTTCACACCAGAACCAAAATCAAGGGAGAGGGAAGACTTTCTGAAACTCTACAGGGCAGAAGACGAATATGAGTTAGTGGAAGAGAGAATATTTTCCACAGCTTCCAGAAGCTCCACACTCATGAGCAGGTGAATGCCGATGTGTTAAGTCCTGTCACTGGTGTACAGGATAGTGTTTGCCTGCATCTGCAGTGTCCTTCAGTGTAACAGAGCCAGAACAAACTACAGAGACAGAAAAATGCGCAATTTAACACTTGTAGTGCTTTGAACCTGGCTGGACGCCAGTGCCACAAAGCTGCTCTATCACTCCCCTCCTCAACTGGAGAGAGCAGAGGAGAGCAAATATAATGAAAGCTCATGAGCTGAGAGAAGGATGGGGAGAGATCACTGATTATTGTCATGGGCAGAACAGGTGCGATTTGGAGAAATTGACTGAATTTATTACCAGTCAAGTCAGAGCAGGATAATGAGAAGTAACACAAATCTTAAAAACACTTTCTCCCCACCCCTTCCTCCTTCCCAGCCTTAACTTTATTCCCAAATCTCTAGCTAGCAGCACAGGGAAAAGGGAATGGGGGCTACGATCATGTGTTGTTTTTGCTGCTACTTTCTCCTCAGGGAGAGGAGTCCTTCCCCTTCTCCAGCACTGGGTCTCTTGCACAGGAGATAGTTCTTCATGTACTTCTCCAGCATGACTCCTTCTCATGGGTTACAGCTCTTCACAAACTGCTCCAGTGTGAGTCCCCCGCAGGGTCACAAATCCTACCAGCAAACCTGTTCCAGTGTGGGCTCCTCTCCCCACAGGGCCACAGGTCCTGCCAGGACTCATCCCAGTGTGGGCTTCCCATGTGGTCACAGCCTCCTTCAGGCATCTGCCTGCTTCAGCGTGAGGTCCTTCAAGGGCTGCAGGTGGATCTCTGCTACGCCATGGCCCTCCATGGGCTGCAGAGGCACAGCACATCTCACCAGGTTCTTCACCACAGGCTGCAGGCAAATCTTTGGCACGTGGAGCACTTCCTGCCCTTCCTTCTGCACTGAACTCAGCGTCTGCAGAATTGTTCCTCTCTTGTATTCTCATTCTCACTCATCTCTTCTCTAGCCACAATTACTTCTGCCCAATAATTTTTTTCCCTTCTTAAATAAATTATCACAGAGGCTTGATGGGCTCAGCCTTGGTCAGTGGCAGGTCCATATTGAAGCCAGCTGGCTTTGGCTCTGTCAGACACGGGAGAAGCTGCTGGCAGTTCCTCAAAGAAGCTACTCTGGCAGTCCCCACCCTGTTACCAAAATCTTGTCACACAAAGCCCAATGCAACACTGAAACAGAACCATTTCTTATGTGGAGGAGTATGTGAGCAAAGAGGATGTGAGGAACTATATATACTCCTTTTAAGTTCCTTATGTAAAGAACCAAAGCCTTTTTTTTCTTCTAAGTAAACACAGTGGCATCAGTAGCGTCAAAATAGACAAACCATAAAACATTGAAGATGCAGAAGAGATTAGATTTTAGCACAAATCTTTGGAAAGACAAACCCACCTTGACAAAATGAGTTTTGGTGAGCCTAAACTAAATGCAGTGATCAAAATACTAAGTCAGTGATATATTTTAAAGAATAATCTGACGAGAAGTAGAAACATTCTTTGTTCCATCAGTCACTCAAAACACATTTCCTTCCAAATGTGTCTAGAATCTGTCCAAGCATCAGTGTATGTAAATTCAGAGATGAAAGCAATAATTCATAGTGGTAGGAAAGCATAAGGCATTTCTAGCATGAATGCCAATCATCCTCCATAGGTTATGTTGCTGAGTGATGAATAGGATGTGAATGTGCACCTGATCAAAACCGAGCATTTCAGAAGGCACACAATCCATAAAATGTCTGGGGATCTTAATATTCAAAATGAGTGAGAACTTTGGTTTTACAACTTGTCTGTGAGCACATGGTAGATGCAAAGCAATGGCTGGGATGTTGTGTTCATGTTAACCAAGAATGGAAAGCTTAGACACACCTCCTCCTGGCTTTTTCAAAAAACGCTGGGCTTGTAACGAAACAGTCTGTGCTGTTTGAAGGACAAGAGCCTTTGATGAATCACCCAAACTCTACAGCCCAGGCACCACTAAGCAAACTTAAATACCAAATAAATTACTGTTTGTATCCGTTATACCTACTCACCTTCAAACCTGCCAACAGGTGAAACAAATGAGTAAAATATGTGACAAATGAGTTAAAGGTACAATACTTCGCTTTGGGTGTGTGTTATTCAATAACTGCCAGATTCCCAGTGTTATCCTTTAGACCAGGATTTATAGTCTTATTTATTTTACAGAGATGAGAAAATAATTCTCAAAAATACAGAAAACTGAATTCTATTAGGAAGAAACTATCAAAATGTTCTGTATGATTTATCACTGAACACTTTCCTAACACTGGAGCCAAAGATTAAAAGTGATTTTCCTTATGGATAGAGATGAGCGTGATGTGACGTACATGAGTGGGCTATGCAATTATTTGCTAGTCACTTAGTAGAACAATAGAGAGAACGATTTTTTAATTCTTTGCCTGGATTTGGGTAATAAAGCATGGCTTGATGAGACAAATAGGATAAGGAAGCACATCAGTCTGGTGCATTCCACCTCTAGAAGGTGGTGGGTCTTCCTGAGAGAGACTTGAATTTACAAGGAGGGACCATGGTATCTACCAAATATTTCAGAAAACTCTTCCTGCAATTTCTTGGGAAATTGCTTTGATTCAATGGTCATCACACAGAACTTGAGATGTAGGACAGCTGTGCCTAATTCTCCACTGACATGCATCAAACTTCTATAAAGGATAGAAGTGGAAGTCACTGACAGCTATTTTGGAATAGGTTGAGTCGATGGGAAGACTGAATGAGTATGTCATGTTTAGATGAGGATTCTAGTAGAAATAAAATCCAAGCAACATTTGGAAAAAATAATTCTGATAATTTCAAAGCAGACATTCCCTTTTTTAATTTACATTTGGATATTTACTTCAAT
Source organism: Certhia americana (assembly GCA_018697195.1). Lineage (NCBI taxonomy): Eukaryota > Metazoa > Chordata > Aves > Passeriformes > Certhiidae > Certhia > Certhia americana. The sequence continues at coordinate 25,547,255 of CM031857.1, forward strand.
ATATTTAAAATTTATTAACATTATTTTGAGCTTCTGAACTGGAAAACAAATTATTCCTGTAATTTTAAATACTGATTATACACTGAAGAATTAAGCTCAGATCTGTCCTGAGGTGGATTCTCATTTCCTGCAGGTTTGAAGAAATGTCCATTAATAGGATTGCACACACACAGATTGCAGAGGGACAGACTGTGTTCAGCACTGTGTTGCAGATCAGCGCTGCACTAACTTTTTTAGCTGGAAAAGCACTCTGCAAATATCCACTACCTGAACGATGCAGATGGGACAGCAAGGATGCCAAGCCCCTGAGACAACTCAATCCAATCCTATACAGAAACTACACATCAAATTCCTATTTGATGTATCACACTGGCATAAAGAAAATCCCTGACTGTGAGAGAGAACAAGGGCTGAAGAATAATACAGCTGTCATTACTGGCATGAAGAAACATTTTTTAAACTTTTAGGACTGATTGGATTTTCACTGCTAACATTTCTGCCAGATTTCCTTTCAACAAAGTATCGAGACTAGGATGGAATATTTCATAGAATACTTGCAGAGGAGACAGAATGGTCAGATCTGCCCTCACTTTGCTTTTAAATTAAGATTAAAGGGGGAAAGGAAAGCATAAGAGGCATTTCAGTGATTAGATTCACCCATGGAATAGTTCAACATGCATTAATTCTTAGACAGCTGATTCGGTGGTTTGCAGTCCTGTGCTGAAGGACCTGGCTGTGGTCAGGACGTGGTCCAGGTTTGGGGATGGTTTGGGAGACAGGGGTGATTCTATAGAGTAGCAGCAAGGTTTTTTTGATAAACTTCAAAATAAGGTTGGAAATCAGGCTGCAGATAGCATTTGTTCCTTGAAGTGTTCTGGTGAGGCTGTTTATTATGAAGAATTGTTTAGTCAAAAAGAGACAAGGGTATTGGTCTTGCAGGTCAACAGCAATTTGCAGAATATATCAGTTGTTAAAATTGAAAGGTGCAGACATAAAACTGAATGCTCTTAATAACAAAAGGATTGAAATACTGGAATGTGGGCTCCATTTTACCTTTGCTTTTCTTCTCTATCTCTACTTTGATCTTTCCAACTATTTTTAATGCAAATATCTACACTGTTAAGGGCTATCCATACAAAATGCAGTCACCTGCTCTTGGACCAAGACTTTTCTATGAAGGTTTTTCACAAATAAAATGTGCCAGAAATGTGATATCTGGTGTTTTGTGAACTGACACATTATATTTTTGGTTCCTATGATTCATCAAACTAGTTTGAGTGAATGGAGATTTTTACCTTATAATTTAAACTGAAGGATATTGAAGGACAGATGAAATTTCCCCCAACTAATAAGAAGTCTTTTTTCTGTGAACATTGGAAGAAACCTGCCCAAAAATGCCAACTGTGCTGATGGCTTTTCTGTAGAGGAAATGCAGACTCATTAAACATTTTTTTTTTCTTTCAAACTCCTTATGCTTTTAAATGAATTCCAAAATTATGTTTCAAACTTGCAAGACTGTGTGGGTTTGAAAGCAACCAAGACAAGTAGCCCAGTCCTAACTGCGACCTTTGTTAGGGCAGAATCTAGTAAAGTGAGCAATACATTGCAATACATTTGCAATACACTGGCTGTCACTTCAAATGTCAGTGATAATTTGCAAAACACTCAGAGCAATAATGGAAAAAGGCATAAAACGTCAAATTTGTAGCAAAGCTGACAACAAAAAGAATATTCACTGTGAATTACAGTCTTCCTGACTTGCTAAAGCTCTTAGTGATTTTGCTTTAATAAAGGATATTCTCCTCTCAAGGGATTTAAATACAGTAGATTATCTAACATGCTTAACTGATCCTTGAAGTTCCCTATCTGAAAGATTATCCTTGATGACTGGGAAATCTGTGATCTCTTGCAAACATGTTTGGGAGGGTGACTGGCCAGTTTGGTGGACCTGTTACCTGGATAGGTATACATTTGATCAAGAACCCCAACATTCCCTTGTATTGAAAAGCTAGTGGCTACCCATTTTTTATAGATGTCTTTTTTTGGAAAGCTGTTCTGCGAACTATTAACAACTGACTTGGAAAAGGCATCATCTCCTGCTGTTTTGTGGAAAACATCCACAAAAAAATTCAAAAATGTATATATTTATTAAAAGTCAGACATATGCTTGGTGGAAATTAAAATTTCAGAGTACAAAAATAACAACTCTGCTTTCTGAAAACCTGTGCTGGTTACTAAAAATACTTTAATGAATCATTACACCTTCAGATACATTGGATGTGCAGAGGCTGGATTGCAAGCCCAGGTCATTAAGAGTTCAAATCGCCTGGCTCACAGCAGGACCTGGGGAAGCCAGACAGTTTTATCTAATCCTTATAGAAGGGGTAAGAGGGGAAAGAGGGAGCTAAACTATGTGACAGTCAGGGATCTATAAAATGAAGTGTTAGGCAAAGGGATTAAGAGGAACAACTAAAAATCTGTGCATGGAATGCAATGCAAGATGGATGCTGAGAGAATACCAAAAAGTCAGTCTGAGAACTACAATAAAGGCGGATAAGAAATCTCTGGCAACATGGTACATGGCATATGTTAACCACCCTAGAATTTATCAAGCCTCTTAGACCAGTTACGTCTCCCAGACAAGGCCCCACATTGTCTTGACTAGAACCCAAGTTATCTCAATTTGTCATCCCAGAGATTGCAGACTTGCTATAGTAAAAAAGCAAGTTACTGCAGTGCAATCACCGAGGCTGCAGCTCCTCTGTGGCTTCTGTAACACCTTGGACCCCACAATCTGTTAAAAAAGGAAACCTGCTTCAGAGTAACCAAATCCATGTTGAGTCCCAGAGCCTTGGGAGAACCCTCTGCAAAACCTCCCATTGTTCTGTTGCATCAGGGCAGTCTCTTTGCCCCGAGCTGCTGTTCAGGTGGCTTGGGACTGCTCTTCACTGAGATTTGCAGCCCTTCCTGAGGAGGGCATGGATTTGGAACACAGCTCAATAGGCCACCATCACAATGGATTTTTAGTGTAGACCTGAGCCAAACCACATTTAACAAAGGTGGGGCTACCCTCATCTTTCTGTCTAGGTCCTTGGCTCCGCCTTTCTTTGCACTGAGTCTAGGGCTTGTCTGGCTCTGTGCAGAGGTAATCCAGCTGGCTAACCCCAGTAAAACTATTGACTTCCCTAGCAAATCAGTGCATTGCTGAAGGGACAAAACCTCCCCAAGGATGCAGGACCTTCCCCCTTTCAACAGCAACGAGAACAGATCACCTCAAGCTGAGGGGACTCTACCCACAGGCTAATTTACACCTGTACTTTGCCTACTGCACAAAATTGAGTTCTTATTACAAAATTACATTCTCAGTTTCGTACAGATACATTCCACAGCTTCTTCATTAAGAAATCTGGTTTCAGAGCATGCATAAAAGATCTCATTTTTATGGTAAATATTTCCATCCTGTACTTGTGAAGAGAAAGAAAAATGATAATGTATTAATATTACATGAGGATGATAAATTATCTTTCTATCCATTGACACCTCTGTAGGATGAGAATGGCACTGCTGTTTTTCAATCAGCAGTCTCTATGGCACCTGAGTATCCGAAGATCCTTAAAGAGTAGGAAACTTCCAGCCTTCTTATGTTAATTTTTAACAGCTCTCTTCACAGCTAATATTCAGAAAATGAAAAGAAAGCTCATGTTATTCCAAGAATCAAGCAGAATGGCCAAGGTAATAGCAGACCTGGCATCCTTGGTAATCCTAGACAAAACAGTGATGTTATGTGAATGCAAGCAGTCATGCTATGTGTGATTGAATCAATAAGGAGTTAAAGGTAGGAATGTAATGAAAACAAGTCCATATGGCTTTATGGAAACAAGACTTGACAAGCAGGCCTGACTTCAGTTTTTTATGAGATTACAGGTTTGTTTGATCAAGGTAACCACATGGATGTGATAGACTTGGACCTTCCTAATGAATCTGATTTAGTACCGCTTGACATTTTGATTAAAACATTAGCATTATATAGCCTTAATAAAACACATTAAATAGATTAAGATCTGGCTAATTGATAGAGTTCAGCAAGCTGTTCTAACCAGATATTCAGCACCGACTGAGGATATTTTTAGTGGAGCTCTGCAGGCAGGAACACTATGCTTGCTGCCATTCGATGTTCTGGAATTACACAGAAACATGGATAATACTGGCAAACGTCCCACAATGTAATGAGGAATAGGTAGCTGTGCAAAGTCACAGTTTTGCCTGCATTGGCATAAATGTGTTTCTGGTATTTGATTACAACTTTTTCCTTCGTTTCTCTACAGACACAGAAGTTCTTTGTCAGGGTGTAGCTGCAAGGCCGTGGTCTAGTCCACTGCTGGTGGGCATACAATGATTTCTCTCAAGGGTCATTTCTCTTAACATGGATTATCAAAGGGACTCACATGCATCACTTAAAAAGTGTCAACTGTGAAATCATCACTTATTGCACATTTTTGCATGTATGTTTTTTAAACTACCAAAAATATAACCTGAGATAAAAATACATTTGCAGCTTTGAAAATCAGGAAATTCCAGTTCATGGGCTGAAGCAACATTTGCTTTTAAAAAAAAAATAAAACAAGAAAGTCAGAGAACTGACCAGAACATTAATGATCAGTTATACATAAAACATATACAATCTCTAATATTATCACTTTCTGGTGATCTGTCCTGATTCTTCATTTTCTTGGTCAGTTCTTGAATCAGATTGAGAGAACACCAAATTAATATTATTCTCCTTTGCCAGGTTTGATTCTGGCCAATCTTTTTATATTACTGCACATAATCAAAATCTTCCTCAGGCAAAAATCAGAATGAAAGTTCATATGAATTTTGATGGTGGGGACTGTTAAAGATCCTCTTTCTCAGCAAAATCTTTGTAGCAAACTGTTATCCTTTTAACATTCTGTTTCTGTTTGACCTTGCAGAACAAGATGACTAATAAATGTAAAAGATACTATTCAGAAAAAAAAACCCTGAAGAGAAAAAACTCTCTCATTACTATCAAAAATACAGATCCAGATACATATTTCCAACAATGCACTGGCATGTCTTATTTAACTTCATTTATGTATCAATTTAACATCTAAAATCTTTCCACATTTTCCTAATTTTATCAACTTCTATTAAAAAATCGTGGTGGCAATCTCACAAGTGTCCTATGAAACACCAATACCATCTAAACCAGTACAAGTCAGCAAGAGAATGCTTCATGTGTCTACTGCTTGTTTTTCCACTGGAAAAAAACCCCAAAGCAAACAATAGTGGGGTTTTTTTTACTATGTCAAAACCAAATTGTTCCTTCTTTTTGTGTGTGTGTGTGTGTGAGTTGATGTTATACAACAAAACTTCTCAGCAATGTGGTCATCCAGTGGGGTTCCTTTCTGTGCCTGTCAAAACTGTTACTGAGTTTGCCTATGTCCTACACTGTCCTGTCTCCCTCTGCACCATCCCACAACTCGCATTTTCATCATCCTCTCTCTGCTTCTGGATTTGTGTCCAGCTCAGAGAAAAACTTTCAAAAGGGACACACATGTCTTACATGCACCAGTAGTGAGACCAAGATTTTTTTTCTCAGTTTTAAACAGGACTGATTATATTTTATTGGTCAGTTTGGTTTTGTTTTGGGAGGTTTTTTTTCCTACAAGTCAGTTTTCCTAACAGCACACTGGCAGTGTGAGGATCCTTGCTCGCCCTTTTGCATACTCCGAGGCAGTATCTAATCATCAATACCCAGCTCTCCATAGTCATTCTGTGGAAGAGAAATGTTGTTGGTATTCAAAAAATGTCTGCATCTTATTCCAACGCCAAAGTTATCATTCATTCTTCTAATTTTCATCCTTTTCTTGACTTAAGACAAACTGTCTTATCTCTGTCCTCCCTAAAACTGTAAAACTATGTGTTATCAGATTTTCTTCCTCTAGTACTCCCTGACTCCCAGACAGACTTTTTGCGAATCTCTGTGACATTTTCTTCATCCTAATTATTTGATTTTTAACCTTATCTTTCCCCTTCCTATTTACAACTCATGATGTTATCTTTCTTTTGGGTTTTGTTAGCCTTTTTTTTTTTAAACTTGAATTGCCTCTGGTGAACATAGTATCTGTAGGACATGATATTCTTCAAATAGCTTCAAATGGGTTTTGACTTTTCCTCATTCTCCAAAACTCTGTACTTTTATCTTTACAGAGTTGCTTACTCAGTTCCGTGCCCTTTTTAATTTCTGTCTCCTTGCCATAGTCCTCATATATTTTGTTTCCCATACAAAGTTATGTTCCCTTTATTCCTGGCTACAGAAACCTATCAACCTTTCCAGTTTCATCAGCAATGTACCCTTTATTTGTCATGAGGGCATTAAGTGAAGCTATAGTTATTCTTTGAACTTTACTGCAATCTTTTTATCATTCAGATGGGGAGTACCTGTGAACACAAAGGGATGAGCTAAAGTGGTAAAAAAAACCCCTCCCATGGATCTCAGCATAAGATGCTGAAATAAAAACTATTATCTTACTTCACAAAACTGTAAGATTCATAAAAAACAAATTAGAGGTTAGAGTGGGTATCTACTACACTAAGCACCCCTAAAACATCTGAAAAATGGGGTGACCAGTGTGCACTCATTGGTCACCTCAAGTGTGAGGAACGTGCCACTCTTTGGTGAGGTATTACAGATTAATTCCTTTACAGGAGAGGAGAGGTGTTATATGTGTTTATTCCTTACACCCTTTTGTTCGTTTCTCAGCTTCCAACCACGTTGACAGCGCTGTGCCATGAGTCACTTTTAATCGCTGCCTCATTTGTTCCTGACCTGAATAACCTTTTTACAGAGGCTTGTGTGCAGTGTAACACCTCCTGTGCCGGATCGCGCTTTGGAGGCCACAGAGTTGTCCCAGGCGATTTGCACGGCTTCGGAGCGAGCCTCGGGAAGGGCAGCCCTGGGTCCTTTGTATTCCTCCCGGGAAGGAAAAAGGGATTTGCCCCCGAGGAGCAATGTCAGTGCGCGGGCTGAGCACCGGCCCGCACAGACCCCTCCGTGCCACAGCCAGAAATGGGCGCTCCTCACTCAGCACCCCTTTCTGTCCCCGCCGAGGCCGTCACCTCCCGTGACATTTTCACAGAATCACAGAATATCCTGGGTTGGAAGCGATCCACAAGGATCACTGAGTCCATACTCCTACCATCCCCAAGAGTCACACGCTGTGCCCGACAGCGTTGCCCAAACGCTTCTTGAACCCTGTCAGGCTGGGTGCTGTGACTGCTTCCCTGGGGAGCCTGTTCCAGTGCCCAAACACCCCTCTGGGTGAAAGAACCTTTTCCTAATATCCAACCCAAATCTCTTCTGACACAACTTCACCCAATTTTGGGTCTGTTCGACCTCCCGCAAGCAGCAGAGGCTACGACACCAACTTTCAGCCCTCCTCACCGCCCCACACCCTGCTCTCCGCCAGCCCCGCTACCCCGGCGGCTGCTCCCCCTCAGCAGCACCGCGGACGATGCCGCTCTCGCCGCAGTGGGGCGGGGGCTCTCCTGGCCCCGCCCACCCCTCCGGGATAGGGCGGGGCGCTACGGGGCCGCGCTCCTATTGGTGAGAGCGGGTGCCCATCCTCGCAGCTCTCCAATCAGAGGCTGCCGATCGCTGGGGCCGTCAGACCTCGCTCGCTCCCTCTGTGGGGCCGCCCCTTCTCCCCTCTCCGCCAGTCACGTCCACGTGGCTTGACCGCAGTAGGGAATAGGAGCCCGCGCGTGCCTGTCAATCACTGTCGCTTCCCCGCCTTTCCCCCTCCCCGCCCACAGCGGAGCCGGGAGCGGGGGGCGGGCTGGTGCGGCGGGCGGGGCCTGGCGGACGGGGGCGGGAGGCAGGGGGAGAGAGAGGAGGAGGAGGAGGAAAGGGGATGGGGAGGAGCTGCGGCTGACGCCGGCGGAGCTTTCAGTACCTCGGAGAACGGCTGCGAGCGCGCCGGGTGGACAGGAGCCGCCACCGCCGCCCTCCGCTGTCCGCTCACCTGCCCCGCTCCGCTCCTCACCAGTCCCTCCCCGCCCCGCGTCCCCCCGGCGCCGGAGGGAGCCCGGTCCCGCCGGAGCGGCTCCGGGGGGAGAGCACGGCAGCGGCACAGGCTCGGTGATCGGGACGGGCGGGGGGTCCGTCAGCGCAGGGACGGGACGGGTGGTCAGCCCGGGACGGCCGGGCTGGCTTAGGGGGTCGCTCGCTGCCGTCGCTCCTCACGGAGCGGCGGCCGGGGCGGCGAGGAGAGCGAGGGGGCTCGCAGCCCACATCTCGCACCCCGCCGTGGAGCCCGAGGGGAGAGAGAGAGGAGCACCGAGTGCGGCAGCGGCTGCCGGCATTTGCTGGGGTGGGCAGGGAACCAGAAACAGGAGTCGCACCAGCGGCTGGGAACGGGGGATCCGCTCCTCGAGGGGGCAGAAATACCCTCGGGGGCAGAAATATCCCTGGCTCAAAGGGCTTTTGAGGGGAAGGGGAAATTGAATGTAGGCGCGATTTTGGTAGTTTTGCTGAAATAATCAAGTGCCGAAGGCAGATCTTAGGCAGATAAGGTAGAGGGATGGATCCCACTGTTTTGGATGCCGGCTCGAATTTTTTGTTTACTTTTCTGTTTTGACCACTGATAAATGTGGATTTTGTGAGCGAACCCGATGGCGGTTGTTGCATTGTTCCTTGTTTGAACGTAAATCTTAGTCCTGCTGCTTGTGGATTTTTTTTTTCCCATTTATTTATTTATTTATTTTTGGGAAGGACCTTTCCAGGTAGCTTTTGCGTCTGACAAAATGAAGCCTTTGTATTTTTCAATCAATTATACCTAATATTGACATTCTGTTTGGTACAAGAGACTTAAAGTGCTGCCTCACTCAGAGGACCTTTAAAGACTTTCTCGGTCGCTACATGTAGCTGAATGTGTTACGACACATCCTTTCTCCCCCCCAAATCTTCCGAGAGATTTTTCCAAAATGAAGAAATTTAATTTTCGCAAAGTTTTGGATGGTTTAACTGCCGCATCCCCTGTTGGAAGCAGTAGCGGTGGCAGTGGAAGTGGGGCTGGTGGTGGCTCCGTGCACCCAGGAGGGACTGCGGGAGCTGCAGGGACACCCAGAGAGGAGATCCAGGAGACGCTCACTTCAGATTATTTTCAGATCTGTAAGGTAAAGGCTGTTTTCTTTTTTAAAATTATTTTCTATGGAAATAATAAAAGCTACCCTGGGGCGAGGGGTGTGTGTGGGGGGGTAGTAATATGATACCAAATAAGCGTTTTACTTGAGAACTGCAGTGGTTGTATAAGGACTTTGGAATGAAAAGACAGAGATCCAGTGGATGCTTTTGTCTTTCTGCTGCAGAGTTGGGGTGGTCAGTAAATTCGTAGAAATCTTGATTTCAGCACTCAGGGCCGAATTCCAAGTTCACACTTGGACCCCAAACTGCTGACAGGATTGTGGACAGGAAAGCGAATCAGTTGGTGTTAGTACCGATAACATTTACAAGTCATTAGAAATTGAAGATTGTATGCATCTACTTCCCCTCCTCACTCTTCTCATCCTCTCTGCCTTTCCTTCTCTGTTTTAAGAAAAAGGCACAAGCTAGAAATAAAAGGCAGTGCAGTGACTGCTGAACCCAGGACTTCAATTATTTGTGAGGAGCTGGATGTCGATTCAGGGTGGCTGTTTACCAATAGTACTGAAGTTTCTGATCGTATGATAGCAAACTTAGTGGGACAGCATAAATACCAAAAGTTGCCAAATCTGTTCTGGTTTTTATGCGTGGAACACTTCCTTAAGTGGGAATTTCTATGAGCAGAAAGCACAAGATGTCCCTGTATGTATTTTGGTTTGTATCTGCTTTCTGCAACAAAGCTTTTAGTGGTGGTCTTAAATACCAGCACCTGTAAAACAGTACAAACTATTTGGTACTTCTGACCAACTCTGGAATATGAAAATCATACTTTTGTAATGAAGACAAAACATGAAGGGAGATTGTGGTCTTCTACTATTACCTCTGAGTTTTATGTGAATTCTGGTGGCTTTACTAGAAGTTCTGTTTGCTTATTTGTTTTGATTAGAAGCTTCAAAACCAGAATTTTTAATTAATGCAATTTGCATTACAAGGAATAAACCAACTCCACCTATTACGTATACTTTGCTTTTATTAATCAGATACAAATTGATCTGAAATTCAGATTACAGTCAACTCCAAAACATCATTATTTCTTTTTGTGTTTTGGAAAGAGGAAAGAAATATAAACAACCAAGACAAGCCTGTGAGACATTTTGTGTGCAGATCTGGTTCCTTGTGAAACACACAGCTTCCCAGCTGGTATACATCCATACGGCATGGTATCTCAGATACCATGTTTCTAATTCTGTTTGGCTTTCAGCTACAGCTTGTGTCAAAACTCTTCCGGAGTTCAAGGGGAGAAGGATGAAGGAGAAGGATTTAAGCCCCTATGGCTTAAAGACTCAGAGACCTTTAGACAGGTTCTACAAATTTCTAAATCTTTTTTTTTTCTTATAGTTCTTTGCCATCCTGAGCCACAACAGGTTCCAACTTTTTGACTGAAATGATTCTGTAATAGAATGTCAGTGATGAGTGCATTAGAATCATACCTGCTTCCCAGGCTTGGATTTGACTACTTTTGCTCATGTACACAGTAATTCAGCATTTTGTGAAACTTCAGGTATTCAGTACAGTGATTTCCCATTTTTGTCACATCAGTAAAAAGACAATACAAACAATCAAGGTACATTATAATATCATTAGAAGGTCTGACTTCAAAGACTTCTAAGTCAGGCGAAAACTCAACATGGTTTTTTCATGTTTAAGTCATGCGATAGAGACAAAGATCTGTTTAGTGAGATACATTCTTGTTTTGTATGGCATATTTGCGAGAATAAGCAACATAAGATGAAATTATTTTTTTCCCCTAATCTCCATTATTTCTCCTGTTTGCTTTGATATTACTTGAAGACAGTTAGTGTTACGTCCTGATAGATCTACCTGGAATACGTGTAAAGGAACATGTCATTTGAAGATTTCAGTAGCCAATATTTGCATGTCTTAGCCCTCAGGCTAAAAAGTTTTCAACAAAGTAAATATACGTGTAGGGTACCTTTTGGTTGCTTGCAGCAGCACTTGCTTGTGAATGCACGTTACTGCAGAAGTCTGTGGTGCACAAAACACCGGCTTCCCTCTTCCGAGATACAAAGGTATGCCGAAAGCAAACTTCCAAAACACTCGGGCATCATGTGCTGCCGACGGTGTGCAGTGTTTATTCCGCGGGCTGCCCTTGAGGAGCAGCGGGAGGGCTTTGGAAGGCAGCCCCGGGAGCGGTGAGGGCCCAGCGCTGTCGCACGGGAACCGGGGGGCACCGGGGCCTGACGGCGGCGCAGCTCCCCCGCTGCCCGCTCCAGGGGAACACAGCCCAGCCGGAGTTCGCACCTCAGCCAGTCTGGAGAGAATTTAAAAAGCCACCGACGCGCACGTAACCCAAATCCCCTCCTCCCCGAGCTGTGGTTGTGCAGCACTTCTGGTATTTCAGTCGGGTATTTGCACGTCCAGTTAGTCCAGTTATGTAAGTGGTACGGGCGGCATGTGTGAGGGTCCGTGTGTGTGATCCTGCCGCACGCAGGGCTGAGGAAGGCTAATGGCAGCTCGGGGTGGGTAGCTGCAGGGTCGAGGCGTCTGGGCTAACAGCCCAAGTGGCACCTCGTAGACTGGTTTTCCTTTCTTCGGGTTTTATAAAAATCCTCATTTAGAAGTGAAACATAAAAGCTGACTCATACTTAAGGATTAAAGGGCCTTTCCCTGCAGTTTTTTTATGTGACTAAATTGCCTTTGTGAAGTTTGTGGGAGGTCTGCTTGACTGAAAACACAGATCCAATCCTCTTGCAGAACACTGTTTTGAATGGTAACACACCTGATTTCATTGTAACACACCTGAAAGCCAGCTCTCCATTTTGTGGCATTTTTAAGGTTGGTTATGACCACAGTGTCTTTTTGAGATACAGATTAGAGTTTAGCTGAAGTAAACTGAACATTTTTCACCGACATGTTCTCAACGAGTTACTTTTGGCATTTATATTTAAATCATTAATGTGATCTTCTGTATTAAAAGAATGAAGTATTCTTGAAACTATTACACATGAAATAGCTACGTCCTGTTTCAAGCAAGATAAATTTGTATGTTGGTAGCTGTAATAATGAATCAGTGGCACCATTTTTAAAGCACTCAAGCAATGTGAAATATTGTCATACCTATTTTGTGACAGCAGGAAGCTGAGCTACAGTTTAGGCTGCTTCTAGGGGCTGCTCTTGGGATTTGGGTAGCCAAGTGGAAATCATGAAAATATTGATTATAGTTCACATTAGTTGAATTGAATGTGTGAGATAGCAGCATCATCCTAAAACTAGGCATGATATTAATAAGCTTGTAAAGTCTATGTTAATTTTAATTGGGATAGACCTCATTTCCTTGGGTTTGCTTCTTTGTATCTTCTCTCTATATGTGTTGTTTTTTTTCCTCTGGCAAGTATTTTTAGGCTCACCTGTGTTTGTCCAGACCATCTAGAAACTAAAATACAGTACTGGGGGGAGTTCACCTATTAATGAAGGAAGTGAGAAGCTCACAGTTAGGATGTTTTAAATTATTTGAGTAGGATTTTGAGCAGAGAGAACCTAAAAGGAGAAAACAGTGATTTTATTACTTTTTCCCAAGGTGATTTGTTTCCCAACACAGTTGGGAAAAAACGAGTAAGAATGAAGATGTAATTTTTTTTTTTTTTTGGTATGTGAAGTTCTTGTTCCTCATGAATACAAGTCTCCCATGTAGAATTACTCAGGGTATTCTTGGAGAACTGTCATAGAGTTGAATCAAATTTGTAGAGCATGAGGTTAACAACTTTGAAATCAAGACCTCAGTTTAGAGCACAGTTGTACTTTACCAGGTATATAATTAATCTACTCTAGCATGTTTTCTTTTGCTATGGACAGCAACTGGATACCCACGAGAATGTCCAAGAACTGGCAATTTAATCTTCTCACAGAATTGTTTCCCAAATGGTTATGGACTGCCTTTAAACCCCAAAGCATGAGATTTCTGTCCTTTTCCACTGTTTGTCAGTGGTCGTCAGTTATTACTGGGTAGTTTTGCAACTCAATAAACATCCTTTAACTCTTGCTGTATTGTTTATATTGATAGTATAGTTATGGTTTCAGTATGTTCATTATCCACTCTTTATGCAAAACCCATGGAGGCCAGAACTGTTTCAGGCTTTTGTTAAAACTGATGTGGAATCCCATGGCCAATTGCAATTGTGCCTTCCTAATCTTGCTTATGCTTGGCAAAAAGAAGCCTTCAAGATATAGTCAATGAGTTGCCAAGTTAAATACATTAATTATCTGGATTTCCTATCAGGTGGTCTTAAATTTTAATTCCCAGAGCTTATAGATGGTAATACCTTATTTTGTCAACCTATGAAGAATAACATTTCATCCTTCTGACAACAGCCAAGTAGGTATTTTAACTGCAAATTCAACATGACACTACAGTTCAGTGATAACAGAGAGAAGATGAGTTTTGGAATGCAATTTAAGCACAATGCTGCAAGAGCACATTTTTGGTTATAAAGAATTAAAAACAAAAAAATCCTTGTTATAAGCTGTCCACAGTGTTTTAGTCAGTTTGAGCTGTTTGGTTAATCTGGCTTGTTTCCTTGCTAAGGTCATACAGGGAACAAAAAATAAAATGCTTGCAAAGTGCTACCTGTCAGTGAAAATCCATTTTAAAATTAGTATGAACTCTTACTTGTAAGTTCTCAGAGTTCATTTAGTACTTAAATGGTAAACGAGATAATGTTGGGAAGGTTTTTTTTTCCTATATACCAGAGTTTGTATCTAAAGTTAGGCGCAAAACCCTATTCTATTTAAAACTACAGAGTCATAAATGACACTTCTAAATTAGGTTATTGTAATTTAATGAAATTTATGATGAGCATAATGTATTCTTCTTTTTTAAGTGTTTTTATTAATTAGAAATAGGACTTATCCATGGGAAAGGGCATAGCACATTACAAGCTTCTTTTGAAAGAATTTTGAAGACTTTAAGATACCTGTAGTAGTGTAACTGGATTCACTTGTTTGGGGTTTTTGTGCAAATATCTGTCTTACTGAATTATTAATCCCAAATGAAGTAATGCACACCCTTCATGGCCAACACATGCAATTGCATCTTCAAAATTATTCCCAGACCTTTAAGGCTGCTGAATAAAGCACTCAAAAAGTTCCACATTTCTTAAATAACTTTGTTTGCACAGACAACTTTTAATTACATGATCCCATATTTCTTCTATAGGTTTAATTTAGCAGAACAAATAGTGTTTGCTCTTAGGAAAGTACTTCAATATTTCTTTGCATACTTAAAACTCAGAGCATACTTGAATATTAAGTTCCCCATGGACTTTTCCAACAGAAGTGCTCACCACTGTAGTTCTGAAAGCTTTATAAACATTAATGAATTGACCTTCATAACATTTCTGTGAGATGGAAATTGTATCATCCCTGCAGTATAGATGCTACAGAAAATCCAAAATGTTCAGGGTCCACTCTTTTGAGTTTTCAGCTTGACCTGCTTTGCATCTGTTTTTCTTTTAGCATATTTAACTTATCCCACATCTTCCTATTGAGCCTCCCATTGTTTTCACATTCTATTGCACATATTCTGCACAGCTACAGAGAGATCTTCAGGTTAGTTGTTCAGTTTATATGCCTACCTTAGGCAGCCAGAATGACTCTGAATTTCCTTTCTGTCTCAAATGACTACAGATGGACTTCTGGTTTCACTGTATTATGGCAGAAAAAGATAATTTAATCAATCCCTACAATAGGAGAACAAATTCCTACTGCATAGATTAATTTATTTCATATATATATATATTAATTGTTTTGCTTTTTATGGTTGACCTTGCATTTTTAACAATATAAGAATCATAGAATAACCTGAGTTGGAAGGGATCCTTGAGGATCACTGAGTTCAACTCTTGATTTCACAAAGGGAAACCTAAAGGTTAAAATATATGCTCTAATTTTGTGTGCCATTTCAAGTGGGGTGTTTTTTTGTTGTTGGTTTGGGAGTTTTTTTGGGTTTTTTTCTTAATCCATGGGATCATAGGTGTTGGAAGATCGTCTAGTCCCAACCCCTCTGCTATGGGCACAGACACTTTCCACTAGACCAAGCTGCTCAAAGCAAGAAATCCAACCTGTCCTTGAACACTTTTAAGGATGGGGCATCGACAGTTTCTCTGGGCAATCTGTGCCAGTGCCTCACCACCCTCACAGTAAAGAATTTTTTCCCAATATCTAATCTGAATCTACTCTCTTTTAGTTTGAAGCCATTGCCCCTTGTCAAATCACTACATGCCCTGGTAAGAAGTCCCTCTCCAGCTTTATTTTAGCCTCCTTTAGGTACTGGAAGGTGCTGTAAGGTGTCCCTGGAGCC
Source organism: Certhia americana (assembly GCA_018697195.1). Taxonomy (NCBI): domain Eukaryota; kingdom Metazoa; phylum Chordata; class Aves; order Passeriformes; family Certhiidae; genus Certhia; species Certhia americana. The sequence continues at coordinate 25,562,794 of CM031857.1, forward strand.
TGCCCTTCTCCAAGCTGAACAATTCCAACTCTAGTGGGAACACTGGCTATATTATTTCTCACCTGGGGGTCACCAGGTAGTTAATAAAAATTTCTCTCACTATTGCAGTGGGAAAAGCAATTTTTAATCTCTTGTAGGAGGATGGAGGAAATTTAGCCTGGTTGGCTCTCAGTGTTCTGATTGAGGAGCTGTCACGTAAAAAGTTGGTTGCATAAGCAACTTTGCCCCCAACTTCTGAAAGAAAAATACTTACACTTATTTTTTTAAAGAAATGACCAAGAAACTACTTAGAGGTTTGTGGCTAAAAATATGATGGTTTTTTTTTTCCAGATAGAAATGAGTATTTTGTGTAAAAGATGCAGCTGTCCTCAGCAGAGTTGGACTAAATCCAAGACAGACCCCATTCTCACTTCATTTAGATGAATATCCACTCATATCTGCTTCCTATTCTGAGACATCTGATGCTCCCTGGTGTATGATTTATGTTCAAAATACTTTTTGAAGTCTGTGTGAAAATACTGTGGAAAGTTAGTATATTCACTTATAAACCTAGAAAAGGAAGCAGTAGAGAGTGAACTAATACACCTTCCTAAACTACATGAATGCAGTGGTCTGTTGGCTATTCTAAGAAAAAGTGCTTATAAAAGCAGCTTATGGGATATATTAATTTGTCACAATGTGTGTTAGAATCATTATAGGGGAAAATTAGAGGATTGTAGGATTAGAAATACAAGTAATGTGCATCTGTGGAGAGGAGAGAAACCAATATTATTAGGTACAGATGGCTGGCAAGTATGCTCAAATGTAATAAGATGTTATCTTTGTGCAGTGCTGTGTCCATTTCTAGCAGAACATCAGCAAAAACTATGAATAATAAAAAGTACTAGAGACAATCTGTCACCTGTAGCTAGGGTCAAAGTCTGAGGAGGTGCACTCTTTATGGTTCCTTTGAAGATAAGTTGAATATAGTACTGAAGAAAACCCAACCTCAATATTCAAGGCTTTGAGTTGACGAATGCATGGACTCAGAAGAAACCTAACTGGATTCTGTGGGGAATATAAGTAGAAACATGTGTGTATGGTAGAATGTCTTTTTGCAGAATTTGAATCCAATAAGTTACAAACAATTGCTTCTATTTAATTTAAAAATCTGTTATGTAAGAATGCCATGAGGTCAGATACTCAGAAGTCAGGTCCCTTATTCAGCTGGTATCCAGTTATATCTATATGTGAAGCAATCTAGTCTTTATTGCATCTTTTTATTCTCTTGAAGTGTCTACTTATATTTTGTTCCTGTCCTCCTTCACATTTGTTTTGAACAGTATGCAGCATGTGAGGAGGATGAATGCTCTTTTGTTTGTGTTCTTTGCAACAGTTCCTGTGGGAAGATCTCAGTGTTATCCACTGGACATCATAAAAATAGTAAATAATAATAAATTAATGAATACTCATCTCTGCTTCGTTCATCCTGTTCCATCTATTGTATCTCTTCAGGGTGGAGATGTGCTCTCAGTTACAGCTGTCCGTCGTCCCTTGTAGCTGTGGATAAAACTTAATTTTACTGAGTCCACAGATCCCCTGCTTTATTAATTGTTTATCCCCACATATATTTTGAAATGCTCCCTGGATGAGGCAAGGGCAGGAAAAGTGGCCTGTGATTATGTAAACAGAGATCTGTTTCTTATGATCCTTGGCTGTACTCTCTTCATTTGTGTCTGTGAGCTGTGCCCTTGCTAGCTGCACAGGCAGTGCAGAGGGGGACAGTGGTGTGCAATATCTGCTAGATTTCACTGCTGTGAGAGGGTAAAAACCTGCCACAAAATACCTGCATTACATTTGGAATGTATCTTCACCCTGTGTGATGTGAGATGCTGGCCATTATTTTCCAATTAAATTCTCAATTCAACATAAAAAAAAAAAAAAAAAAGAAAAAATCTTCTAATTGCGCATGGCATGTATACTGAAAGAAGGTAGAAGATTAATTATGGATTAGTATTAAATGGTAAACAATGTTGTAAAGCTAGCAATGAAATCTGGTAATTGCGTTTGTATACAAGAATGCCAAATTATATTGCAAAACAGATTTTCACGGGAAAAAAACAATAATACAGATTATTTTAGTATCAAAGTAGACTTTTAACACTCTGTGTCTCTAGCTTCTTCTCCTGCCATTCCCCAGCCCTAACCTCCCACCCTTCACGAACTTTATCATGGCAGTAACATTTTTTCAATCCCCCAGTATGGCTGATTATTTAACACAACTGAAGTATTTTGAAAGCAGCAACCAAAGCATTTGTTTCAGAACAGAAACCACAATCAGCCATAACAGAACATAATTAGTCTAAAGTAGTGAAGTTTTGGAAAATCCAAAAATGGGCAGTCATGCAAAATTAATTAGAGTCATTGTTATGTTGGTTTGATGTAAACTTAATAAGAACAGGTTTGGTTTTGTTTAATTTCTCATTAAAGTTACAAAATTATCTTATTCTCTGGATCCACGGTCATAGTGAAGACTAAAATATTTTCCTTTCAGGGCTATCAGATAAGTTGAATGATTTTACAATTCTTGTAAATGCCCCTAAAGCAGATTTCCATCAGGCAGATGATATTCTGAACCAGCCTGTCTCAAGTTCTAGAGTAATACAGTTAAATGATGCAACGACAAAATCAATGGAACTGCTATCTGAATTACTTTGATTATAAAGATTTGCCATTTGGACTGAAGTCTTGCTTAAGTAGGCTGGCCAAAACAAACTTTGCAATCAGTAGTTTAGGGTTGGGGTTTTTTTTATAATTCTACATTAAAGGCAAGGGTAGATATAGTTTTATGAACGATCAAGACATTTCTCCATATACTGATGTCCTATTTCTTCTTGCCAGTTTAAATGGCAATAGTAGGAAGTATATTGTACCGTATTTACTGTACAGTGGGTGCAATTCCTTCATTGTGGTCTCATTTTTTTCTTTCCTTTTTTTATATTTGCCTGGGGTTTATTGTTTGGTTGAATGTTTTTGGTTGTTTGTTTTTGGACTTGGTAAAGTTCTTTTAGAAAGACTAGGAAGGGAAGAGGTGAACGAATTTTGCCTACACTTTTCTTCCTTGGACTTGGGATTTCTCCAAAGGGCATAATGTCTCCCTTGGGATGGTATTACCCTGTAACTTACTATGCTGTAACTCAGTGCTGTGGTGGATGTAGCAGGATGGTGGAGTTGCCAAGCAGTTGCTTGGCCATAGCTACACCCATTTAAATAGATCCAGAAAGTGATAGTAAAATTCAGCCTCTTTTGCTTTGGGCAGGAGGGGTTGGACGAAACAGTTTGCAGAGTTCCCTTCCAACCTCACCTAAGCTGGGGATAATGAAGCTTATGGATCAACATAGTTTTATTAATTTGTGGATTTTCCAGTCTAAATTATATTAATTTAGTATTTTCAATACACTACAGTGTATTTCAAAGGACAAGCGTGAGGAGAATGCCTTTTGAAATTCAGAAGGCCTTATTTTCCCCCTGTGGTTTGCTTAGCTTGGCTGTTTGTATCTATATGAATCACATCTAAACAGAACCATCCTTATTTAATAGTCTTTAACATCTAGCTTGCAGAACTGAAAATGACAGTGGAAAAACACATCTCTGAAGTATCTGCAGAGATCTTTGTTACAGAAAAAAATTTGCATGTTCATTGTACAAAAATGTATAATTAAGTCAGTTAATTTCAAATAGTGTAAAACCTCTCCTATTTTTCATATAATTATCAGTGTGTAATATTTGTGAAACTAAACTTTTAAAATTCAGGCTGTATTTGAAGTCTGCTTTATGTCCAGGACAGCTACTTTCTCAAAATTCTACCATAGCTAATTAAGTGACCTTTTATAACAAAGTAAGTTCCATAATTTAAACAACAAACCAAATTTGCCTATTGCTAAAAGTATTATTGTTCTATGCCAGAAGTTTTTGTAGGGAAATATTATGAAATCCTGCTTGTTTCTTGTACATATCCCTTCTTCCTGCCCCGATATTCCTATTTCAGTAACACTTCTCTTTTGTGCCCACGTTTTCTGTGGTTTTTTTCTTGTATTTTTCTCCACCACTACTGATCTTTTTCTTCCTCTCTGTTTCACTGCTACTGGCGAGGATAATAAGCTCATAAAAAATAGCCTGCTGAGACAAATCCATGGTACATATCTCCCAGCAGTCATTCTCTGACAGTGGCAGCAGAATTGTCACTTAGGGAGGGTAATAAGTTACATCACTTTCTGCAGTCCATTCCCTTTCTAATCCCCCATCACTGGATTTGACACGTCAGAGGGCGTATCTTTAGATAAAATCCATTTATCAACCATGCCAATGAATTTGTACCATTTTCCCCCCCATTTTAAAATAATCTTTAATTTGTTTTGAATGCCTCCATGGCTTTGCCAAATATGTTTAGCTTACCCACTCACTTGTTTATGTAAGTCTTAGTCATATCCCCCCACATACAGCTCTCAAGTAATGGGCTCACACAGGTTTTCTGTAGCAGCAGAATGATACCCTCTGTGTTATTCCTTCTGCTCTTCCTCATGATGTCCATAATTCCTTGTCTTTTTGGGGTTGCTGTTGAACATTAAACCAAATATTTCAGAGGAATGACAACCATGCCCAAAAATGACTTTGCTGACTTGTAAATGTTAGTTCCAAATTCATCAGAATAGTGGGCAGATCTAGTTAAGATTTTTTTTCCTTCTCTATATCTTGCATCTATCCACACTGAAGCTCATTTATCAACTTCTTGCCCACTTAAGTCACGCTAATGAAGTCTTTCAGTAGCTGGTCGCTGGTAGTACTGTATTTCACTTTCCAAAGGAGCTTACTACTAGCTGTGATCTCAGTGACTTTAGGGTTCATTACCTTTTATAGGTCATTAAAGACAATGAATAAAATTTGTCCAAGCATGGAGAACTCTGCTTGTGAATTTTTTTCGTGGTAAAAAAATCCATAAAACTCTGTCCTTTGTTTTCTGTGATCTAACCAGTCCGCAAAGAAATTTCTTCAGTCACTTCTGTTTCTCTAATAACATTGCTGCAGAATGTTATTGGAAGGCTTTTGGAAAACTTATGTATATTCATATCCCCTTTATTTACTTGCATGCTGACAGCTTCATAGAATTAGAGAGAACTAGTCAGACATGATTTCCTATTGAAGAAACTCTGCTGACTTCTGCAACAATCTTTATCTGTGTGTTCTGTTAGGCTTTATTTTACCATTTTGTCAGGGACAGCAATCAGCTTTCCCAGTCTACAGGTCCAGAGTTCCTTTTGTAAATGGCTTTTTCCAGATGACTATTTCTAGCTTTACACCAAGGAAAAGAACTATCTGTGGGTATCTTTATCTAAGAAAAAACAAAAAAAAAAAAGGTAGTTTTTTAGAATATTCTGTTAACATGCTCAGAAGCCCTGGTTGCTATTAGAGGTTGAGAGCTAGATGGAATCAGTAACTTGGATTTGAAAAGTTATAGCTAAGGTGTGAGTTTTACAAAAAGCATTACTTTGAAAAATGAAAATTTAACTAATAAAATATTTATCTCTCTCGTGTTGTTTACTTTGGTTGGAAGCCTGCTGATACCTTGTCCTCTTTCCATTTTTCATGAGAAGGGGTCAGTCTTACCAATCAGATATTACAGACACAGAGATCCATAAATGAGGGATGTCATGGTCTTGTAGTGATATAATACATGGCAGCTCATTTGTATAAGCACTCATTTTTATCACTACAATCTTGCAGCACCACAGTACTAAAAATAGTATTGAAATGGTGAAAATGCTGTAATCATTGACATTTTTTAATTTCCTACATAGCTGAGCAAGAGGATGGAGAGGTTTCAGTAAACACTTATCCTCTATTCTGTAAACCAATCAATTATTCTTCAATGACATTTTTGCATGTGGCGTGTTGGTGACAATTTGGAAGTAGGCTCTACTTACTGAACCACAGGTTTAAACTACATACTTAAATTTTAACAAATGTACATATTCTCAAAAATTATTTACCTTAGTAAATCACTTCTGCTGTCAGATGTTAAATGAAACAGGGTATCTATAAGATATTAGTAGAAAAGTTACAAATTTTAAGTTTATGCAAATTTTCAGAAACACTTTTGAATAGAAACACTATTTTTTAGTTGATACAGTTTAAAATTTGATCTAGTTCTGTGCTTTCTGAAGCTACTTAGAGAATGTTATAATCACTTTTATTAAAAAGGTTTCTTTGAAGTCTGATATAAACTATCACATAATAAAAGTTAAGAAAACTCTTAAACTGAAGAATTGCATAATGCACCATGTGAATAATGATACTGGATACTGCATATTAGTACTAGTGATTTTTTTTTTCCAGCTAATGAAATATATCATGGTATCTTAGACTGAAAAAGACAATTATGTTCTCTACATGATATTAAAATGTTCATTGGTAGATTACTAGCAAGCCCAAATAATCAATTTCCTATATTAATTTAGGTAAATTGGTTGTCTAAAGATTACTTTAATGATATATACATGCAATTCACTGCTTAAAAGTATTTAAAAAAGAATTTAAGAGAAAATAACTAAGCTGAACACAGATTTATGCTGGAATTGTATCTGAATTTGTAATTGTTCTGTTTCAAGTAAATTATATTGCATATTGCACGGAAACTGTATGTCCTAGGGAGCACAGAATGCCTCTAGAGACAGTGTGCCCAAAAATGAGACATTAAAGGACGCTGGAAAATGTGGAGAAAAGCAGTCCTGGCTCCATCTGCTGTCTGGTTTTTTTCTCTCCTTTTTTTTTTTTTCTTTGGCAGCTTCTCTCTTGGGGTATTTGGGGTAGTTAGGCTCCCCTATATTTCTTTGAACACAGACTGATTTTTAACCATATTTTTTCTGCTTTTGCCTGCTGAGCGCAATTACTTCATTTTGCCTTTCTGAGCACCATTGATAGTTTTGTTTATGTTGTTCCTACTGGACACAACTCAAATAAAATAGGAATGTACTATTTTTTTTTGTCACCCTAGGATCATGTTAATTTTGTGGCTTTCTCCTCTTTTTTTATCTATATTTTTAAAGGCTTTAAGGAAGCCCAGACACAGTTTTAGAACTATTACTCATCCTTACACTCATGTTCACTCAAGCAGTGTCAGTGCACAACTGAAAAGTCTACCCCAAGTGATGGCTTTTCATGTCAATTTTTCTCACAGTCCTTGAAAAAAAAAAAAAAAAAGTGACCAAAAGGCTTTTGTTGGACCAAAGCTGAGGACCAGAATCTAGGAGTTTGGAGTGTTACAGCTTTTCCATGTTCTTTTGTTGAATAGGCTTAATCTTCAGAATAATTTCTGAGGCTGCTCTAATTTGGGCCAAACCCTCAGTTACGGAGATAACTTTCTTTTTCTGCCCTAACTCTCTACTGTATAACTTGGCTCTCCTTCCAAAACGGCTTTGTTCTTTTGGAGTCCAAATAAATGTAAATATTTTACTTGAAAAGTGTAATTTAATTGGATATTCAATAGATTTCAACAGTTTTTAAAAAATATTTTACAAATTGCAGAATTTTGCATTCACAAAAACTTCGCAATTGGAATTAATCTAAATACTAAAATTTGGAAAATAGCTGCAATGTAGGAAGAGCACTTTTGAGTCAGTCCCAGAGTTCAAAAATTGTACTGAGCTATGATCCTGAAAAGATGTACATCACTGTTCTTTTAAAACGTAGTTCTGCCTCAAATATAGGACCCAATTAAAATTTCCAAATGGGACATCTGACTCTAGATTGCAGAAATACTGAAAATACAATGAAGATCCTAAATAGGTAGGCAAGGATCCAAATAAGTGTTCAAAAATATTTTTGTTTGCATTTTTAGATCTTAAAAATAGTACTGAAAACTCCTATTGTGGCTAAACATCAGAGAAGCTTACTGTGACTGGAACTGATAGGAGTTCAAACTTTATTATGGAGAGCCTTTCTAAAATCAGTAATTAAAAAAAAGATAATTGGTGAAATATATAGGTTTTTTCAGATAAGGAAGAACATTCATTCACCAGAATACAGAAATTTCAAATATAATAGCAGATTAGTAATGCTACAAATTCAACACACTAGAAAATACAACAATCCATGATTCCTGATGTTTCTGTGAAATGAGAGATAAAACCATTTCTGGGGTGTGTAAGTCTGGTCCCAGTTAAGATATCAGAATAAAAAATTTTGTATTTGAATAATCCTTACACTTAAGAAGAAAGTTGAAAACCCCCAAAACACAAAGAGAAACAAACCAGTAACAGAATGGACATCTTTGATAAATGCCTACATTAACATAAAAAGTGAGTTACTTTTCTACAGCTTACTGAAGTAGCATATGCTTCTGGTTTTTTTCAGCCTAGAAACTAATAATTAGACACTCTTTAAGCAACTTCCCTTATCAGCAGTAATTAAGATACGAGACAAGTAAGATCTCTTTTAAGGAAGTGGTTATTTGCTGAAAAACATACATTTGGTTGTTCCCAAACTGCTTGTGAATATCAGTTCAAGTGTTTCCAGCTGTAATGGAGGAGTTGGAGTGATACAGCTGTGGAATCATCAGCTGCCTTTTACTCAACAGGTCTGCAATTAAGGAGTCCCTTTTGTTGAAGTTGTTCCATAGGGACTGCTGAATGCTTCAGCAGACATAGTTCTTGAACTAGATAATTTCAAGGAAGAGGAAAATAGCTTAAAAAGTTGAATTTTATTCAGTTTAAAGTACTTCCTCTCCAATCCCAACCACTTACTAAAAAAAGTCAGTCCTAGAGTCCAAGGTTTTATTTTGTTAAATAATATAAACCATTACTATTATACTAAAAAATAGCATTTTGTGACCATTTTTAGGTAAGCAGTCCCACACAAAAATTTATTTACAGTTCATTTTTATGTGTATTTTTATCACCTAGTCTTGTTATTTTCAATTTTATTCTTATGTTAGCGTTCTCCCTCATCAGATTCTTCCTCATAAGAATTGGGCAAGTCATGTTGGTCATAACCTCCAGGTTAAGGTAACTTAAAATACTGAGACAGCTTTCAAGGATGTGTTGTATCATTCTCAGTTCATTTATTCCCCAACGTATCTCTGCAAAAATTAGAATTAAAAGCATAGTATTATACATAAAGATTAAGAAAGTGTGAGTGGTTCACTTGCTCATTTTGAGAACATCTTCACTGGCATCTTTGTTTTTAAATTGGTGTTAAGGATTTTTACCTCATAGACTTGATTCAGTTTATTGGTTTATTGGATCTTTTTCCCTGGACATATTCCATTTCTTTCTGCAGGAGCTGTTCTGTTGAGGCTGAGGTTGTTTCTGACAGTGCTTTGAAAGAATATTATGTGGGGGTTTTTTCAGTTTACAGTTCAGCTGCCCTGCATATTAAGGTTATCTTTCAGTATACCGCTTCAGCAATATATACCAGTTGTAAAATAACATACACTTTGCAATCTACTTTGTTGCAATAAAACCATTTAAAATATTACTGTGTGAAAAGCATAACTAGAAATTCATGTGAACAAAATTCACCTCTGTATTCAAAATACTATATCTTTTTAAATGCTTCTCTTGAAATGTGTTGAAAATGCTACAATATACAGAAAAAACATGAGCACAAAACATTTTGTGGTTGCAGTTCAGTCACTTTGCTCCTTTGCTCTGTTTCAGACGGTTCGCCATGGTTTTCCTTACCTACCCACTGCCTTAGCATTTGACCCAGTTCAGAAAATTCTGGCAATTGGAACAAGAACAGGAGCCATACGAATGTATCCTTTCTCATTCAGACTTTGCACCATTTCTGGGTATTTGTAATACAGGCATGGGATTATCTTCAGCATGCACTCAGGTAAGGCTACAGTTGTTATGTTCTACTTCATTTTGCTTTATGAGACAGACTGGAAAAGGATGTGCTGTTGAGGAATTAACCAGGTCTCTAATGGGTTCAAAGAACAATTTCTGATTGAGTTTTTAGCATATAGTTTTGGCATATATTGGTTAAGATAAAACTGAATTGATCTTTTTCAGTGTGAAAAGTCAAAGTAGACAGCAAAGTGGTAATGAGTGAGTTGTGAATGTTGTGCTAGCAATAAATAAATTCATTGCTGCAATGCAGTTAGCCAATGTTAGATTGCAGTTAGATGGTTATGTATGAAATTATTTCGACTCTTCAAAGTGAATGGTGGGAAATAAGTGATTTTAGGACAGAATTCATCTCTTCCCAAGGGAGAAGGTGAAGCACTGTAAAAGTGCCTGTTTATTTTTCTTAATTTTAAAGGTACTTCAGTGCCAGCAATTTGTATGTTGTTTTTATTACAATATAATTTTTAAGTTAGAAGTCTATACAGAATAATTTTAATTAAAGGGTAATTAAAATTTGAAGACTTAAATTTTTTTTAAAAGTTAGGAATATTTAAATGTGATGAATTTCAAAATGTTTGGCTGCATAGTTTTCTTAGTTTGGCATGGTTCCACTTCAGTAAAAATACGTACAAAGTAAGGAAAAAAAAAGGAGAAAGACTATTACAGGAAGGTTTCAGAGTTATAGAATACAGAACTAATAAACCAATGTTATTTAAAAAACTTTTTGTAGCAAAATAAATTATGTGTTTAAAGTAGGGGACAATGCTGTATGAAATAGCAATATGTATTTTCTGGTTCTTTTGCTATCCCTGTTCCCAAGGTAACTAAAAATGTAATGAACCCAAGGCAGGTTACAAAGTAAAGAAAAATTTCCTTGTGGAAAACAAGCCCGTGTCTCATGTAACATTACTAAAAGTCTGGTTTCCTCCATTTTTTGGTACTCTTGGTCTGAACAGTTGCATTTTTGTAAGCCTCAATTTCTGTCTGATCCAAAATTTCTCACAAGACTCAACTAAATCTCAAGTTATGTGACAAGCTTTGCTTTGATAATTCTACTCTTTATTTCTTACCAATATGAAGTAGATTGAATATATTCTGTTCAAATACAGAGAAGAAAGTGTCTGTGAATTTGTGCACTTCTAGGAGGTGCAAGTCTAGTAGTCATGGTTTCTTCTTTTTAGAGCTATGCAAGGTTAAAAATCTGGGGCTTTGTCCCTGGAAACTTCACTGATACCTTCAGAGTGAGGGTATTAGGAATTTCATGGTAGAAGTAGGAAGAAGACCTTGCAGAAGATTGGCTCCTGAGCCCACCTCTTCTTTCCATCTCAGCAATGTGGTTTTTCTAGGAGCAATACTGTCACTGCTAGGCATCCTGTATCTCTACAGATCCCTCCTTTGAGGAAAATTCAGGTACAGAGCCTGAATTAATACAGGTTCATGTAGAATTAATTTAAACCTGCATGTCTCCTGCCACAGGAATGGAATATAAAGTGGAAAAATAGCTATATCCCTAAGCTTATATAAAATTCTCTATATGTTTTCTATAAAAAGACATTATAAAGAGTTAGCAGAAGTGAAAAGAATGTTTTTCAAAGTGTCTTTCCTTTTAACATCTCCTGTTTGCTAGTGAACTCCTACCTCATTCATGGAAAAATTTCTACCAGTTCTAGTATCTTAATCAAACAACAGCATCAGGATGACCAGGGAATTTGATTTTTTTTGGAAGATACGTCATAAAATAAATGCTTCTCAGCTTAGTCACAGAGAGCCTGGTTTACTTGATTGAGCCCTGAGTTAATGGAAACTGTGCTTTGAAGACAGAGGGTGCCATAAAAAGAATTAGTTATTTATTCATTTTAACTGAGGCTTCTCCACTTGGCTATAAGTTTTGCAGAACGTATTACATAAGAAACCTACTTGTGGATTAATAAATTTGCAGTGAAACAGGCCCTAAGACTCCCCCAGAGCACCACTCATTTAAGCCAGTCTTGCTGCAGATGTTCGTAGTTGTTGAAATCAGACAATAAAATTCAAGTCAAGATTTGACAGGTTAAGTATTACATTTGAAAGTACAATTCATAACGTGGAGTTTTTGTAGCAAACTAAGGAAAATATAGACTTTAGTGGCTCTAAGTTTTCCACAGTATACTGTAAAAGACTTTTTAACAGAACTGCACAATTTCAGTCTGCCATGAGTATGTCATGTAAGAAAAAGGGAATTCTTTCCGTATGTGCATTGTGTTTGGCTGGTGTTTCTAAACAGTACTGTTGAAGGAGTGAAAGGACAGACTACTTGGCTGCCATCAGAGAAACTCACCCAATTATTTATTTGTTTGTTTATTGGTAGGGACAAATGGTTTGGATCGGACTCTCTTGTTTAGGGAACACAAAAGGATGTGAAGACTGAATTTATGTTTAATATTCATGGAATGATGTAGGACAAGTTTTCCTGTGATGAGTCTAAGTCACATAATAGTATTGTTGCTTCCTTGTCTTTCTAAAAGATCACAAGGTATTGGTATTTCTACTGGTCACAAGTTAACAGGTCTCAAAAGACAAGTTGTTTTTTAAGAAAAGGAAGCATGTCCTTCTGTGTTATGAATCAATATCTAACATCAGGCCTTCAGGTGATCCTTTCGAGTGATCCAGCAGCAGTACTGAAGTTGACTACGTTAGATTGTCCTGAAATAGAGCATATTATTCATAACCTGCCATTAGAATGCAGAGATAAATGAAAGTTCATTTTAGTATGGCAGACAATTTGTCTTCTAGATTTCTTTGCATGGTGCTCAGATGCAACTGCTCTAGCTTCTGTAGCACTGGGAATTGTTGTTGCTATGCTCCACTGATCCTGGCAGTCTCTGTGGGTTTCCCAAGGAAGTTCAAACTGCAGGTGTTACCTCATGACTGCAGGATACTGGATCCTCATAGGTACTGCCCACGGAATCAGCCTGCACTGCAAACCATCAATGAAGGAGTATCTTCCTATTACCAACACAAACTAACAAAGTCTGCAAATAAAGGGCCAAAACGCCACTCCTGAAACAGTTCTTTGCTCTAGCATCTGATCATTCTTTACCTTTGTCGTGAACATAGCAAATTTCATTTCTTCTTTGAGGTCTTTTCTTCCTGTTGGAAGCCTGTTCCCAGCTCTAATACTTGAGATCTTTTTCAGATCATTGCTTGATACCACTCTAAGTGGAATATCCTTACTTCAGGAAAACACATTCAATTGAAGAGAGGCTATGAAATTTAATTCCTATTCTTATTGTCTCCATATCCATCTTCTGTAGTCCCAGTCTGAAGAACCTTCTGACACTACACAAAATAAAACTAAATGTGCAGTCTCTGATTACTGTCAGGGAAGCTTCTGTATCACCATACAAGGAGGTGAGAAATTAAGATACTTGGTTAGACTTAAGTCTCTTCTTGATTTCAGAGGAAAAGGAGAAGTCTGGGGGTTTTTCACATTCTCAGTCTGAATAAATAGATTAAAATCAGTATTGTTAACAATGATTACTCCTGTAACAGATCTGAAGAAGTGGCATGCTGTACTCACATTTCTATATTGTCATTTATTCGGCTGACAAATGCTTGTTAAAATTTGTTATAAGTACTTTCTGGAGTCACTGAGTCCTTTCCTTTGGAGTTCTTTTATTGCATCAGAGCTCTGCTTAGCCATTACAGCTCTGTACTGCAAACATATAGAATACAACATCTACTTTTTTTTTTTTAATCAAACTGCTGATTAGTTCGTGGTCAATTGCAGTGAGAAATTCTGAAAGAAACTCTTCTTTAGCTATTACCATCTTTGCTTATCATGAAATGAGAGGAAGTTTGTCTTAAATCCAGTGGAAAGAAAGCAATCTACTGGGTCCATAATGACCCACTGAAAAATTCACCATCAAACAGGCTTATATTAGTAATATGTTTTTGCATCTGTTATAGTGTGGTCTGCTGCTGTTATTAATACATGTTCTTTAGACTTACAGGCTCCATATTGTCATGGATGCAGGTCGTGGGGCATGAACATATTCATTTTCACTGTTAGTTGCTTGAGCAAAGCTGTAAGGCATCTGCAACCCATTTTTTCCAGTTTTTCCAGCAGGCATAGCTAGCTGCTTGTTAGCCATGTTATCAGAAAATACAGTGGCCATTTTATATGTAGGCAAACAAAACATTATTCTCACTCGCTAACACATGACAGTGGAAGCATTGCTCCATCCCCACCTTTAGCTTAGCTGCACAGTCTTGACACTTTCTTTGCTCCAATTCTGCTGCTTGTCAGATGTGTTACTGTGAGCCATCCAATGCACTAACCTGGCAAAATACCAATTCTTCTGCTGTGCTACTTTCTTTGCCAGATTAGCAAACTGATTTATCTGATGTTTACCTCCAATGTTAGTGAGAATGATGCATAAAGAAAGTGGAAAGAGTGCAGTTGGGACTGGATGGAGAAGGAAATGGGGGAGTAACAAAATTTTGGCACTAAGGAGCGGGTCATTAAATTGACTTGTCTTAGTGTATGAAATTGCATCTGATAAATTCAGGTACGGCAGATTGCAGCTGTCTGTGAAATTTGCTACAGAATGTAGAAATAGTCTTTCAATTTTGAGTGGCATAGAAGATAGCATTTCTTTTACTTACATTTTAAAAGTCTTCATGTAAAGCCATTTGCAAATCACAAAACTTCTACAGGTTCTGCTCAAGGGAGATTCTGCTTTAGGATCATATTTGGAATAACTTTTCCTGGTTTTTTTGTATTTTGTGCATTTCTTCCAATACTTTAATAGTGAAGAGTGATTTTTGAATGTCAAATAACATTTATTTTAACAGGTAAGTTTTTTTGTGGAGAAACAAACATGGCTTAAGGAAGGCCAATGGCATCTTGGCCTGTGTCAGCAATAGCGCGGCCAGCAGAACCAGGGCAGTGATTGTCCCCTGGTACTCAGCACTGTGAGGCCACACCTCAAATCCTGTGTCCAGTTCTAGGCCCCTTTCTAAAAGAAAGATATTGGTGTGCTGGAGTGTGTCCAGAGGAGGGAAATGGAGCTGGTGAAGGGTCTGAAGCACAAAGTCCTGTGAGGAACTGCTGAGGGAGCTGGGGTTGTTTAGCCTTGAGTAAAGGAGGCTGGGGGTGGGAACTTTAACTCTCTCAAGTACCTGAAGGGAGAAAAGAAAATGGCCTCAGAATGTGTAGAGGAAGTTTAGATTGGATCTTAGAAAAATCTACTTCACTTGAAAGGGTTGTCAAACCCTGGAACAGGCTGCTCTGAGAAGTGATGGAGTCACCACTGGCACTTCAGGACACGGTTTAGTGGTGGACTTTTCAGTGCTGGGTTACTGGTTAGACTCCATGGTCTTGAAGGTCTTTCCCAAACTAAGTGATTTTATAAGATCATCTTGTTTCTATCTGTGAAACAGCCAGTAAACACATCTTCAATTCCAGAGTTACTGTGCCAAGTAAAGGGGAAGGTGAAGTCTAAACCCAAGATAGCTCGGTTGAACATTATGGATCCTCAGCAGCTGATGTACACAGAGAAACTGTATTCCTGGGAGGTAAAACTGAGGCTTGTTTGTGCACTCTAGAAAAAAGAAAATCCGGCAAAGAAAATAAATGGTGCTAATTAAATCATTGCTGGCAGAGTTCTGAGTAGGCATGGCATTTTACAGTAGCTGAAAGAAATGTGGTAAAGAATGTTTGACATCAGGTTGGGTGTGCTTTAAAAGAAAAGAGGAGAATGTAACTTGAGGTTTTGGTCTGTGAGAAGGGTGGCAAAAAAGCTAAATATAAATTGTGACAGATTTACTCTCCCTGGAACTGCTGTCTTTTAATCTAAACAAGGTTTTAGTGGTTCTTTATCCTTAAAATAAGCCGACTGTGTTCTCTGCTGTTTACTCTGTGTGATTTATTGGGCAGATGGAATGGGGGTAGCACAGACAAGATCATAAATCCAAAGTTCTGTTGTTTGACTTGGAGGAATCATTGATACATTTCATCTTTTATCTCATCGTACAATATATTTGAGATTTTTTTTAGAGAACTTGAGCTATTCAGGAATACAAACTTTATTGAGAGTCAGGACTCCCCTAACATAAGTTCTTTTAAAAAATTCCCCTGGAAATCAACGTACAAATATCTATTTTTGTCTGTATAGATGCCTAAATAGGTTATTACAGAAATGAATTAATTGTCAATCTACAAGAATAAAAAAATTATTGTAAAACATACCAAAAGAATTGAATTTATCCATTTTACTAAATATGAGAGTTTGGAGAATTTTTTCTATGCTAAGACTACTATGCATCTGTTTATGTGTGCATTCATATATATATATATATATACATATATATACATATATAAATATATATATACATATATATACACACATATATATATACAAATATATACATATATATATATATATACACATATTAGGTTTCTGCATACATGCATAAATTTGGGTCCGTTTGTTTCCCAAGCCTCTTCCACACTTTTTAATTAAGCAGACTGAATATGTTATGGGTAAATGTACTGAGCTTCCCTTGCTTTCAATTGCTGTTTATCCAGGAGATAAAACTGGAATCTGACATCTGCAAACAAATCTACAGAGAAAATGCAGATTTTCATATTTGGAGATGCATGTAAAACTGGCATACAGGTGGATGACTCTGGCTGTATTTTAAGTGGAGCTGATGACTGCATTTATGAACATTATCTGAAAAAATGCTTTCTGGATGTCTCTTACATGGGGTTTTTTTGAGTATAATAAAAACCCCCTCAACTTACTCTGATAGTGAAATTATGACTACTGGTGAAAGTCAGCTATTTCAAAGGAGTGATGTGTCTTAATTAGACCTTGTGTCAGCTTTAGAGCTTTCCCTACCTTTTTTGTTCCAGACTTTGTCATCAACAGAAGTGTTGATGTGCATAGGAAATAAATTTGCCCTCCTTTCCAGTCTGCTAATTATCTTTTGTAGACAAATATCCATGACCTAAATTTGGCAGACATCCTTAAACCACAGAAAATTGTAGTCATACTACACACTAAGTTATTTTGACTCTTCTTTTGCTTTTATCTGGCAGATACTCGATGGTAGAGGGAATTGATACTTCTTCAAGTAACTTAGGAAAGCTAATATCTAGTAAAAGACAAACCCAAAATACACAGACATACAGTGGGAGCATTTTAGTGTTGTGGAAGGAGACCTATTTTTGTCTAGTTACAGGCATTCATTCAATTTCAATTCTTGATGACTTCTTGAAGTTAGGTGCTTTTCTTGCACATATGCTGCTAGTGGAGGGAGACCAGGGATGAAAGGGAACTTTGGAGGGTTGAATGCCCATTATGAGGTAGAAAGGCTACAATGACTGAGTAATTGTCTCTGCATTGGGAATACCTAAGGAGCAGTTTCTGAAACCAAAGAGTTCCCCCATGAGGATCTTACACAGCAAGGAACATGAACCGTGTGATGAGCAGTTCAGTAGGAAATAGGACAGACAGTCACACACTATTTCAGCCTAAACATCAAGTAAAGATGTAGGATAAAAGCACAGTTTTCCCTGAGGTTCAAGAAATGGGGAGATGAACAAAACAGAGACTATGATCTCATTCAGGAGAGGGGGAGGGAAAGGTTTTCTTGAAGAAGTTCTCTTCCCTCATCCATGGTCAGCTCACTCCCTCTTTCCCTAACTGACCTAGTTTCACTTACAGTTCTAAGATATTAGTTCTTATAGTTCTAAGATTTCTGTTCCTCACCCCTGACCTGTCTTTTCTTAGTGGAATTAAACAAGCAATATTCCTTCAATCTTCATCTTTCACCTGACCTGTACAAAGCAGTCTTGGAATAAGATACTTTTCTAAGGAAACTGTTCAAGTCAAGAACCAAGATGTTTCCCAGGTGTTTCAGGTACTGCATTCAAAGCTACACATGAGTACAAAAAAGAAGATTTAGAAAAGAGCATCATGGGAGAAGCCAGGTTTGTCCAAAAGAGTTTGTGGATCAAGAGCTATCAGAAAATGAACAGCTGAAGTAGCCAAGTCTTAGAGGGCATTAAAGAATGTAAATGTGGCATCGATCTCTTCATCCAGAGAGAGTACAGGAAGGGGAAATGACCCAGAAATGTTGTGAGTCTGCTCTTCTTTAGTGCTCTTACGAAAGAGATATTCTGGTGTTTTATCAACACTGTTTTAGTCTCGTACTCCAAACACATTGCCCTGCAGGGCTCCATGAAGAAAGCCAGCTCTATTTCAGCCAGACACAGCCCGCTTTTTAAAAATTCTGCAGTACTATTTGTTTGAACAAGTTGTGGTTTTCAGACAATGATGAGTGAAAAATACAGCGATCTTAACATGCTTTAATTGTAAAACTCAGAATTTGAGCAGAAAAAGGATAGATCTTCTCTCTAATTACTGACAATAACTGTGTTTTCCAGTAATCAGTTTCTGGGGGTTTTCCATTTATTGAATAAATACTAGCAAATATTTATATGGTATAAAATAGATATACCATATGTAGTATATTTATATGTTGATATTCAACATTAACCATAGAAAATGCTCACAGATAGCATAAGAAAGAAATATTGGCATATGATTTTTTAGTACTATAGTTGATTTCGTATTGGGTTTTTTGTGTGGTTGCTCCAACAAAGCCCCAGTCACTGAATACACTACATTTTAAGCAGCTGCAACAAGTGCATTTTAAATGCTGTAATTTTTAGAAGAGTTTGACTTTTTCCGTTTTGTTATTTATCTGTATTTCCTGCAATGCAGAATTGATAGCTCTGTGACATATTTATGTATTTCAGTTGCTTCAGTAAATAAATAAGGATTGACTGAATTATGTGGTCTGATCTGAGACACACTCATTTCAGAAGTGCCATGCTTTTATTATGAGATGGATCAATATGAGATGTGTGGTAGAAGAATACATTTGAGTACATTCATGTAGTAGGCATGCACATGAATGACTTTAGTCAATATTCTCTTGGAAACCTATGACCAGAACATATCAATTTAGGCTTTTAAAATATTTATCTTAATTTTTTTTCCTAATTACTTGCAATACATAAATTTACATTTGCAAATAATTTCTCCGTTTTGAGTGTGGATAGATGTGGGCCTCAGTTCCCATTAGATTATAACAAGAGGTCTTTCTTTTTCACAGCAGTTTTATTAATCTTAATTTGTATATGTTCAGAGATTACACTTTAAGTTAAATGCTTAGAACTAAGGAGAGGCTAATATAATGTGCATCTTTATCTGTTAAAAACTGGATTGAAAATTTGTGATTTGGTTTGGGTGTCTTAAATTCCTCTGCAGACATCCTGCATTCTATTTAGTAGATCATTTGCATAGCTTTAATACCAATTCATTTTATCTAACTGGCAAAATTCATAAGAGGGGGGCATAATTTTGAAACCCAAGAATACAGTCCCTTTTATATAAAAATAAGGATAAAGTTAATTTTGTCTCATGACAGAACGATTGATCAATCTTCTCCAACAACCTCTGTTACAGGATTAGGATCTGGCAGACCATCTCAGAGCAAGTGTAGCAGGTCAGAGTGAACATACAGTGCAGTAGTGGATGCTACTTCTAAGAGTTTGTGCTCATGCACTGACTTGTAATATGGATGTACAGAGTTGAGATGTGGGACTGTTCCATTTTCTTAGCAGACTGTTTAAACCTACACATCCTGTTACACACAACATTTCTCCTACTGGACCATAATACCTGTGAGGTATTTTTCACCTTGAAGTGTTGCACTTTATATGAAAAGCAAGTGCAACCCAGTGTTTACAGGATAATGATTTAGTCACAGAATTTAAAGGAGGAGTCTTGCATTCCAGTCTGTGCTCAAGGACAGATTATAAATTTTACTTGGAGCAGTGTCTAGAAGCAATAGTTATAACATGTGAAGTTCTGATTTTTGTAGATCATGTTATCTTAGCAAGACAGATGGAATATCTATTTCATAATAGCTTCATATGCTTGTTTCACAAAAGTTGTTCATAAAATATTAGTTTATACTGGAAGATCAAATGTTACTTAGTAGATTTGGTGATTTCAAAGTAGCATTTAAATTCAGAGCTGCCTTTCTGCATCCATAGCTCTTATCTTTGGTAAATTAATTTATTTTATATAAACAGATCATTGGATAGCATACACAGGTTATAATAGGGGTTGGAATCTAAGACCTCTCCATCCTAGGTGAAAACCTGCTACCAAAGATTTCTTGTTCTGTCTCTCTTAATTGAGTATTCCCTTCTCTCTCAAACTTGCACATCCTCCTGAACTGAACAAGTCAAGAGTTGCTGTAGTTCCAAATAGGGTGTGGTTAGGACACTTACAGCACTTTTATTTTAAGCAGAATAAGAGTTCCTTTTTTTGTTCCTCATTATTTTGAGACGCAAAAAATGATGTGCTGTTAATGGGGAGGCCTTTTCATGCTTTATCAATACAGCTTTTCATTCATGCAGTAAGGTGTGTGGTGGATAGATGCACTTGCAGATTTAGAACTGGTCACATGAATTTTTTGAGAGAAAAGTTTACATCTTCAACAAGACTTGTCTTTTCAAGTCCTTTGGCCTTCAATAAAAGGAGCTTTTAACTTGATTCCTGCTGTTTGTAGCTGTAAATACTGAAGTATCTACCAGTGTCAAGAAGACGTTACATTTAATAAATGTAATGTGTGGTTTTAAAATTCTTTTAAGAATACCACATTTATATTTTCCAGAACAATGGACAGAGGAAATCCTTAAATACATTGACAACAGAGTGATGAGCGCGGATAAAGCATCTGTGAATTACCAGATGTGTTTTAATTATGCTTCCACAGTGTGTGGTTTGTATAAAGTGAATGAATAACCATTCTTGAACATATATTTCTCAATTAAAAAACCCCAAACAACTGTATAAAATTTGATCTTAAAATAGTTTAAAGATAACTTATCAAAATTAACATCATCATCCAGACCATAAGCTTTTCAAGCTGTCAGCTTCCTCAAGTAGGATGTCCCAGCTAATAAGAAAACAAAACTAGAAAACCCAATCTATTCTGAAACAAGAGAAGAAGCAAATTCTCCTGTGAAAATCATCCCTAAGAATATCTTCTATTATCTTGTATTTTGTAGCTTAGGATCTCTAGCATTACAACTCTCAAATGAAAGGAAATACTAATGAAAAGCTGGTTCATTTTATTGGTTCCCTCAGTTTTAATTGATAGATCACTATTTTGGACTTGAAAGTACAAGAATCATTTCATTAGGCTAACAGTTTTACTACAGCAAGGAAGCCTTCCGTTTTCTAAGAGTAAATTAAATCACTGGGAGATCAATAAATGCAATAAGAAAACAGTGTAGTTTTCATGGCTGCTAAACAACTTAAAAATGAGATATTTTCCAGTTGTTTAAAAAAAAAAAAAGGTAAACTCTTTTAAGAGGAATTTATGTAACGCTACCTGCTATTCCTAGAAGTAGACTAAATCTTCTGCTCCGAGAGAGGACAGAAAAACACTGAGTCCTTACTAGTTTCTGTAGAGGAATGGTTCTCTTCCGACTTGAAATTCATTAGTTAATGCAATTCTGAGCAAGTAGGTAGAATGTTTTACCTTACTTGTCTATTTTAGCTGACTACTGCCAGGGCTTCCCTATTCTAGTTAGCCATAACCCTTTTTAGGGCTTCACAGAAAAGATACTAAGAGCAATTATATTGAAAGGGAATTCTTTTACTTCTACATTCATACCATAACCAAAGGAACTCAAACATAGAGTCCTTGGAAATATGGTACAATTAGATCTGCATGTTCAGTTCATTCTTCATTAGTCCTGCATCAGTTCTGTCCTCACACTTCTTCAGCTTTGCAATTGTCAGGATTCTTCACCAACCTTATATTTGGGGGTCTGACAAGGAAAAGCTGTATCAGGGTCCTTGTCTGCTTTGCTGTACTGTAAGCTGTAGAGAAAGGAAGAAGCACAGACATTAAACTTAGAGGAAATGAGGATGAAAGCATGAAATACTGATTTTTTTGAACTATTGCATTTCTTTGTTGTTGCTTTCCTGTCTCATCTCCTGTGAGACTAATGTATCATGAGGAGAAAAAGAGAAAATTTTGGTGGTTTCATGAAACAATCTAGTTGGTTGCCTGCTCCCAAAGGGCAGCAATCAAAGTGTCTGCTCTGGTTCCCTTGGAATATTTCAAACTGGCTACAGGACTGAAAGGTTGTCTGTTCTCCCAAGAGGGGCATCAGGTACAGCTAAATTTATTCATCTGGGCAAAAGCCACCAAAGCTGCTGCTGCTGAATAGTTGAAAGATTTCTTCCACCTCCCTAGTTTAGAACAGGATCCTGAATGTTGGAAACCAAAAGATCCAGCCATTTCTGCTAACGTGGTGCAGTTTCTAACAGGACAGGTGAAACTTTGTGAATGTGGAGACAGTCAGAAAGAACGTTCACAATCTGTGTGCTCGGTGTTACCTTTGCTATCTAGAAACAAAACTTCCACTGGGGCCCAGTGGTTGTCTGGCTACTGGTTTGTCTCTAAGCACCACTAGATGAGGCTCCTGCTATCGACCTGTATAAACAGATCTCTGAGTTTGTAAAGAAAAGGGACCAGTAGTTAAGTAGAGTTACGTTATCTGTCCTTGCTTCTGATATTTCCAATATTTAGACCATAACCTGAGTGATCATTGGCTCCTGGTTTTACAAGGTCTGGGCACTGGCAAAAACCAGGCAATGACACTTGCCTTTCTGTTTGGGGCTTCATCTCAGGATAAATATACTTGTATTTGTTGTACTTGTATATGTTGCACTTCTGGACCCTGATACGATGCTGGCATCAGGATTTTAATTAAGACAAAATAGAATACAAATCAAGGTTTCACATGCAACTTTAGCCCTTCCAGGTGATTGTATTTCTGAATTGTTGGCTTTAATTTACATTCTTTACCATTCCTTTATCACTTCAGTGTGATCATATTATATCATGTAATTCTTCAAGATTTGGGTCAGTTTTGCACTAGTTTTGGAATTACAACTTATTTTCTTGTAAATATATTGAAATGTATTTTGAAACATCAGTGCAAATACTCAGTTAATAATTACATAAAATCAGTTGAATTTCAGAAAAAAAACCCAGATTGTATGTATAAAGTATCTAAAAATCTGAATTAGAAATAGCCAAAACTATTAAAACCATTCATTTATTTGCCTTTTAATTAGCAGCTTTGTGTTCCTAATTAAAACTCGCATCCTGCTTGCTAGAGGTACATTTAGAATCCAAGTTTCAATTCAGTATTTCTCATTTTTGCTTTCTCTTCTTCTTTCTTGGTAGAGATTGAAAAGAGCTAACACTGTCTATATGATTATAAGGGAAAGTCTTTCAGTATTCTGTGAGGCTGTGACTGGCTTTTATGAATGAAGTTAAGCCTGGTATCAGAGATATAAAAGATCAAGTTAAATCTGCCTGTGTTGCTGCTTATGAAATAGTTAAGCATCTTGGATGAGAGCAGAAGAAGCTCTCCCAAAATAGATAGTTTGAGAATTTCATAGTAAGTATTTTCAAACTGCCTGAAAAATTAGAAGTTTTTGGGAGGAGGAGATTCGTGCAAGCATCTTTCATTAAAAAAAAAATAAAATAAAAGGAAAACAAATTTTTCACCAACTTTCTTAAATGCATATTTAGAAAACCTTTTTGTTCATCAACCAACTACAAGACCAATGACAAAATTAGCAAGTCTTATTTAAATAAATATTTTTATACTGTCCATGGAAACAGTGCTCTTTTTTTTTTCTTTTAGTTCTAGTCAATTTATGGTTATATAATCATAGTATGTCTGCCCTGGAGCCTTGTTGTCACTGCTCATTGCATTCATTCTTCAGACATGATTCTGGAAATTTAGGCAGGGTATTTTTATCAACAAAATCTTGTAAAGTTATCTTTTAAAGAGAAATTGAGCTATGAATCTTCCCTGTCAGTTTGAAGCTTGTAAGCATATAGGATCTCTCATGGGGCTTTTTTATTGCAACAATTCTATTCATCAACACTCCATATAGATCTGCTAGAGGTTCACACATCTCTTCCTAGAATTCCTACTGTAAGTTTAGATTCTCCTGATGTGCCTAAGAAACTAAACTGATTTTTACTTCTAGTGGAAATTATATTGAATTTGTCAATTTTGCACATAGCCATCATTTTGCTCTTTCATCAAGTTACTTTGTTCTATTTAAAGATTCTTGCTAAACTTGCTAAACCAAATGGATTTGTCACATGTTTAACTTTTCAGGTCTTTAATAGATTAAGAAATATAGCAAACTTTATCAGATGTGTACTGTGATACTGTGACTTTACCATAAGTGTCATTGCTTTTGGTGACATTGTCTTCAGGATGTCAAAATCACTACTGAAAGGGGACAGTGCTCCCTTATCTCCCTTCCATTTCTTAAATGCTCTTTGATTACTGAAAGATCCTACTGGAAAATCTTGAAGCCCATTAGAATCCAGGTTTTTATTGGTAGTTAGTCATACCCTTTTTTTCTACCATAATTGTTAATCAGTGGAGGTATTCCCCCTTGTTTTGTGTTGTCAGTTAGTTTGTTTTCTGATTAAGGAGAGTTTCTGCAGCCTTTTGATAACTGAGGAAGTTTTTTTTTCTAATTTCACAAGTTTTTAGAGGGCCAAGAAGTGCCAAGAGGTACCAAGAGATCAATATCATATGCGTATTTTGGGAGGAATTATTGTTAGTTTTTAAGGAATAATGTTTAGACTAAGTTCTTTATATTTATATTCCTATTTTAATTTAAACATGTTTGCAAGACTCCAGTGTAAGATTTACTGTCATGTAAATTTTCTGGATAATCTCAAATCTCTTTTAGAACTGTGTGTTACTATCTATGCAGTTTGTGGATGGGCATCCATTGCCAGCATCCATTCTGCTTCATTCCTATGCTCCTTCCAAAGCATGACATAAATATTGTTTAGACCTACTAGTACTTGGGACTTTAGCTGCTGGTTTCTGAAGCTACATTTCTGATACCTTCATCTTTAATAATCTTAGCACACACACACACACACACACACACGCACGCACACACACATAAAAAGAATAGGGAGTGTGCATAAGGGAACCTTTGCCAATGTACTCTGTTAGGAGCTGAATTAAAGAAATAATTTTTCCAAGATTGTTGTTTGATTGCTTCCTGTAGCCCTGGGTAACTCAAGAGATTCATCAGGTTTTGTTGTAGGTATTGTTGTTTTATAAGTTTGCCATTTCTAATGTGATCCAAACATTTAACATTTGAGGGTTTTTTTACCTTTATCTCTCTTAATACTCTGGACAATAGTGCAAATCTAGAGCAACTCTTCTAAGCTGAATGTGCTTATTCCAGATAGATGTTGTACTTTCCACCTCCACATAGCCAGCAGCACTTTCCCTCAGGTTTTATCCTCCTTATTAAAATAAAATAAAATAAAATAAAATAAAATGCTTGAGCAAGAACATATATTTGCTTTTTATGATAATGGGCAAAAAGTTGTATTAAAAGCTGGTTTTACATAAAGAAGTTTGGA
This sequence comes from Certhia americana, assembly GCA_018697195.1. NCBI lineage: Eukaryota > Metazoa > Chordata > Aves > Passeriformes > Certhiidae > Certhia > Certhia americana. Next base: position 25,588,251 of record CM031857.1, read on the forward strand.
TTATTAGCCCATCTACTGTTCTTATAAAATCTCCATTGTAAAAACTTTCTTCTACCTTTCTCAGGAAAAATGACATTAATTTTGGTTCCATCATATTTAATGAGTAACATAGTCTTTACTTGAAGTGCATTTAGGCTTCAGGTTTTAGTTTCTTAGTTTAACAAGAAAATCTCTCTTATTAGCCAATGCTTATGGGTGTAACACCAAGCAAAGTGCACGGAATGATATAGTTCTGATGGATCTCAATCAGTTTCTTTTAAAAAAAGTTTAAACACTCTTGGGAAGCATTTAATATGAAGGAAGACAGAATTCATTCAGTTTTAATACTTCCATTTTACATTTGCATGTTTGAACTGATCTGCAAATAGAACAGTTCTAGATCAGTATTTTAAAAGCTATACCAATGTGAATTAAAACTACAAAAGTAATGCTAAAGAATGGGAAAAGCAGTACAAATACAAAGCAGTATTTCTTAGGGAGACCTTTAATCACCAAGTATCAAAATTATTAAAATGGATATTGATAGAACTATCCCACTTTTAGTGGGATTTACTGATGTGAGGAAACTGAAGCCCTAAATGATTTAACCCAGTCTTTAATATGAGATGCTTGAAGAGCGTAGGTCCTTTGATTTTCAGGCTGGCACTTCAACCACAAGCTGTTCAATTCAATGGCATTTAGCCTGACAGTTTGAGTGCCTGTTTCTGATGCTGCTCTTACATGTTGTTTTCTAGGTCATAAGGAATTCAGGGTTGATTCCCTTACCCTTTTGCATTGTGGTGCTCTAATAGCAAACAAACAACATAATGCATTAAGAAGTTAACTACATCCTTTATCTTCTTTTCCCCATATACTTTACTGTTGCTGTGGCTTGATCAATAGGTTTTAGATTGCCTGTTACAACCATTGAATGGCATATATATCACACATGGACATTTTTCTCACAGTCAGGTTTTGAGCACTGTGGTGCATAGACAGGCATTTGTTTAACTTGTTGCCACATACAGAAATGCCATGTGGACTCATGGAATAAATAGATTCAGTGTGCACATGCCTCAAATGTAAAAACAAGTAAAAAATTTCATCACCCAAATGTGTGTCTCTCTGTTATTTTAATTCCTGTCTGAAGTGAGGAAAAATGAAACAGTGTACACACAAAAAAAGAAAAGAATAGAAGATATGTTTGGCAACTGCATACTTCCAGATTGCCTTTGTATTTTAGAGGGGGAACTGGGAAAATGCTGTGTAATGCGGCCACCTGTCAGGAAAATTACCACCTGTCTCCAATCTTGATTTTAGTCTTCATAAAATTAACAGAACAGATAAATAGTGATATCGCTATAAGTGAAAACACTTGATGGATTGATCTATTTAACAGGGCTACAAACTATTTATTACCCAGGTGATAAAAGGCTGAATAAATTTTTTGTACTGAGTATCAGAATTTCAAAGTCTTCAGGCAGACAGAACAAGCTCTTGAAATCTATGTGTATGTTAGGTTTCAGGTTCTTTAAGGCTGCATATTAAAAGCCTCTGTTTATGTTTCTCTTCCATCTCACTAAGGCTGTTTTAATTTCAGTCACAGTGGCAAAATGATAATCACTGTTGCTTAAGAGCTCAAACAATGACCAACTATATCATCTATATTGTAGAATTCTTTTGTTGGTTTCTCTTACCACCTTTCTCACAAGGAAGGGTTGGGAATCTTCTAGATTGCCCTTTGTCCCTTTTCCCCTGTCTTTTCTCTCTGAAGGATGAGGCAGGGTTAACTATTGAACATTCACTGAAACTATGAGTGCATACATGAAGACCTCACATACTGCCATAGCCAGTCTTCAGTCTACTTGGTGTGAATCACATCTCAAAGGAAAAACTTTAATGGGCAAGTACTACACCTTTTCCTTGTCTCCAGCTGTGTTTTGTAACCAATTTCAATCACTTGGGCATCGTCCCCTGCCACTAAATACTTGAGGTACTCCACATCTTGCACCCAGAAATACTTTTGTTCTGCTGCACTCCTGTGTTCTGCAAAACACGGGGAAACCAGGTCTTCATGTTTGTCGTAGATCCTGAACTGGAAGCCTGATGTCCATCTGGCTGTTCTACGGAGATCTTAAAACGAGATAACCAGGAGAGGGGGAAGCTGAAACATCATATGTGAGGGTGAGGACAGTCTTCAAAATCTTCTGTCGTAGAATACTGCCCTGCTATTGCAGAAAACTCTTAATATTCAGTTCCAGCATCTCCAGACTACTTAAATTTCATGTACTGTGGTATTTCTGCTGTTTCAGATATGTGCAGCTGTTTTCCTGCATTCTCTCAGTATCAGCAGATACCCACATTAAAGCTGTCTTAGCAAACCCAGGAGTCCTTCGCTCCAACCTGCCTAGCACTCCTCTGCATGTTACTAAGCCTCTGCATGTTTCTCAGGTCTGGCATTTGCCTTTCCCTCTACAGTGTCTGACAGTATCTCAGCACACCCAGCAAGTCTAACCCCTTTGTTCATTTGTAGGAGCTGCCAGGTGTTGCAGAGCTCTGGTCTTCTGTTGCTATTGTTTGCTGCAGGATATGTTGACCATATACACTAGTATTTGTAGCTGAACACAAAGAACTTACAAGTTTCTTCTCCTGCTTGCAGTTGAAGAATATTCTAGTGACAGCTATAGCAATTTCTGAGAATGGAACATGCGAAAAACCAACCAACCAACAAAAAAAACCAACAAAAAACCCCAAAACAAAACAAAAAAATCAGTACCATTTTAAGCTTCTTTAAATGCAATTGGGTCAGTTGAAAGAAAAAGGAGAAAAATATTGTCTGACTTGGACAGTTCTCTGAATTCATCAGCAAGTCTCCAGAGATTGTTCAAATACTCTTGCATTTTGAAGAATGTTTTTTTCCAGTCTTTATTAATGCTTAAAACTTCTTGGGGTGTCACACCACCACAGGCTTTGCCGCCTGTAGGCATACCTAAACTGAGTGACTGGATTACAGTTGTGGTAGGGAAGAACTCAACTGGTGAGCTCACATTCTGTCTGGGAATGTGCATACATGCTGGGAGGTCAGCCCACAATGACCTTTGTGCTGCTGCAGACAACATTATTACAATACTGGGGTTTTGTGAGCTCATTGGGAATTACCTTCCTGGATTGTAGTCACATCTTTGCTGGCTTTATGGTTGTCTTTTTGTAACTAGAGGCTGTACTCTTTTCATATTTTATAGTAATTCATAAATGTTTAAGACAGCTTTTCAGCAATTAGTGCTGCTTCTGCTCTAGAAGTTATGAATTTGTTATGTGCAATGATTTTCATAATGTGTCACCTTAATTTATTTCAGTCAGTTTGGCAAAGAAAAGCAGTTAAACTGAAAACATGTAAGATTGCAGTTTTCTAGTTGCATGAATAATGTGCAATATGAATTCCAATCTATTTTCATGAAAAAAATAATGAATTACTTATTCCACTCTATTCTTAGCCTGGAAATATGCTGACACATCTAATGCATCATAAAAAGTACTTTACACGTGAGTTACCTTGGTTAGCGGCTCACTGGGTCCCCACACTAGTGCTTCCTATTTATGGAGAGACTTTACACTTGAATGCAATTTGTTTTGTAATGCTTAAAGGCAAATTACTCTTTACAGCTATTAAAATATGAAAAAAATCTGGTGGACTAAAAATCTCTTTTTACAAGCAGTTTAGGTTTTTTTCCCCCTCAGAGATGTAGCCATTGTGTGTTTGTTATTTATCCTTTGTGTGTGACCTATCAGACTGTAGTGGTTTGTGGAGAGGAAAAGTAGTCCCAAGATAAAATACTAGGAGCAACACAAGAAGGATTTTGATGCAGTTTTATTTTTAGAAATCCACATCAGAAAGGTATTTAAGGCAATGATTTTTTTAACTTGTGACTATGGACAAGTGTCGCATTTTTTCACAGCAAGTTGGAAAATATATCTGCTTGTTTGCCTATAATCATTCCTTTCTCAGAATGGGATCATACGTGCTTGATATACTTCCTAGAAATCTTGAGGGTTTATGTCTTTATGAGTTCTTGGGTTGCAGCTGAGACTAATTATTTGACTTTCCTTGAGGATGTCTCCTGCCCAGTCTAGGAACAACCTGGGTTTCTGGAAATGGTGGAGCTGTGCTGTGCACTTGAACTGGTTAAGGAAGAGCAGTGCTGCAACTCCTGGAACTTTTCACTGCCACTTTATGTCATTAGATTTCTCCATTTGCTTCTTCTTATCCTTTTTTTTACCCCTGTGTGTTGAGGGGAAGGTTAGGAATAGTCTCTTTCTAGCATGTCTATAGGGAAAACCATAAAAAAGTATAAAAATCATGAAATAGTTTAACTTTAGAAGGTTCCTAAGTAGGCAGATCCAATTCTTTTGTCTTGTATTTGGATTCCCCTTACAATGCCTATTTTGTAGTCCAGGATCAAAACAACTTGAGCAATTTTGAAATGTAATCGAGCACATACTATGCTACGAGGGTTATTAAAATTCTAAAATGTTCTTCTATATATCTGCTGGATAAACCTGATGTAAATTTGGAATTCCAGTTATTTGTGTTTACTTGTGGAAGAAACCAAAACCTTGCAGCAAAAAAAGTGTTTTCCCCTTTGCTGCTTTAATGTGTTCAGAGCCAACTCACACATTAAATAAAATTGTGTTTGAACTAAACAATTCAAGATATTTGTGACTTTTAAGGTTATTCAGCCATTAAAACTCATATAAGTGATTATATATTTTCCTAGAGCTTCAGATCTCTCCCCATCTTTCATGAGCTCAGTGAAAGCTTTGCTTGAAGTTTTATTCTATTGTTGCGGTGAATGACTGGAACCCTCTGTTGAAACAGATCACCAAAACCACTTTCTTTCTGTGCTAATGCACACAGTGCAAGAAATAAGAAGAAATAAAAGGCTGTTTTCCCTGTCTGCATTTACTTCCTTTAGACAAGGTATTGATTTACAATATTTTCTTTTGTAAAATGCCACTAGAAATAGGAAATAAAATTAATACTGAATCACTTGCTGGTTGCTTTTATCTGCCGACATTTTGTTTTTAGTGTACACTGATATTTTGTATGACAGTTTCACTTCTCATTGTCAGAAAGCAATTTAATATTACTGTAGCTCCAAGATCTCCAGAAACAATGGTAAATTAGTAACAAAACTGCCAAAGGGACATTAAATGTGCTGAAAGAAAGTAGTGGGAAAACCCACTGAAGTATTGTAGACTCTAGCAATATTTTAGAGGCTGGATACCTTGTGTTAGGTTTCTGCTCTATTTAGGCAGATAAGAATGAGTTGATATGTAACAAATTCAAGGTAATTTAGCCTATTTTTTTTAAACAATGAACACCCAGAAAAAATGAAGCATTTTCTTTTTGTCCTTTTTTTTCTTAAATCCATTCCTTTATTTGAGGAGTTAAGGACTAAAAATTGTAAAAATTTGGGATATTTATTTAAGATTGTCTCAACAAGTGCAGGTGCTTGGCTGATTTAAACTAATCTCTGTGTGTTCCTGCTCTGAGAACTGGTTCCATTCAGTACCGTCCACCACTAGCTAGCATTGCCATCGTTCCCTCTTTGCTGCCTGCTGAGCCAGATCTGGGAACTGGGAAATTCAATCTAGGGGAAAGGAGTTGTTTTGTCTTTTGCTGTGTAGCTGCTTTTCAGCACAAATGCCCCCCCATTGTGCTGGTGTGGCAGTGGAATGAGCCACTCTGTCAGCACAAGGAAGATCAGACTGCTCAGCCAAAGGCGGCAGTGAGAAAGGCCAGAGCATCACTTGGGTCGGTGCTGTGGGCTTAAATTTGTTTAGACCAGTCATGAAACCACAACACAGAATTTCCCCCTCTGCTGTTTAACATTTGATGTTATGGATGATCTGGATGTATTAAGTAGATCGATTTTCAGTTTGTTAGTCATCTTTGCAAACATCAAAAAGACGAGGCAAAGCAGAAAGATCAGACGAACAAACCGGACTCAGGTCACAGAGCTCCGGGTACAATAAGATGTTCCAAAAGTTATTATATAGTGCAATTATATAACTAGAAGTCTAGATTTTATCCACATGTCTGTTGGTCACTGAAAACTGCATATTTCAATGAGGAATCTCTCTGTTGCCAGCAGCTTCTCCTTCGATGCAGAATGGTTATTTTTAATCAAAATTTTCACATATAAGGCTTTGTCTCAACAATTTTTTTTTCTTATTTCAGAAGGCTATCTGTACAAGTAGCACAAAATTCCAAGTGCCTTTTTGCCGTCATCTTCAAAATGGTGATGTCTGCAGAAGTTAATGAGTTGGTTAGTTTTAAATGATACTGTAGTTGTAAAATTTCACTTCCCCATTTACATGTTATGGAAAAATGTAACTGTGCTCTTCCTAACTTTGGAAGTTATTTATATAAATATTTGTAATCACATTTTTGCTTTATAGTCCTGTCAGGTAATATAGGTGGTCCAAAAATTCCCAAATAACTTTTAATCCATAATTTTAAATTTGCCTGAGCCTCTTATTTCCATTCTTTATTTCTTTACCTCTTCATTTCCCAGTGCTTTGAGGAGCTGATCAGCATTGTGCAGTCTGATACCAGAAGTGATGTTGACATCATTTCTGAATCCGTTAAAAGCAGGTTCCCACAGGGCAAATATTGCATGTGTACAAATTGTTTACAGCTTCTGTGTGGTCAGTGATGATAATAATAGTAGAAAAAAAGGTCCTGGGAATTAAGCTTTGCAGAGATTTGCTGTTTAATTTTGACAGTGCATTCGGTTTTGGCTGCTGAATTATCTTTATGCTCCCTAGAAATACAAAGGGCAGTTATTTTAAAAAATGACCATCAGTGGCTGAGACAGATAGCTCTTTAGAATGAAATATAGCATTCAAGCAGTCAAACTGTTTTTTCACATGTCAACCTTTTTCTTGTTCTATTTAGCTAATTTTATCATATTTGACTGTATTACTGACGGCTTGTTGTGGAAGAGTTCAGTGTTATGACTGAATTTGCTCTGTCCCTTTTCCTTTTCTTTCACTGTACTCCATCTCTAAGTGTTCCCTCTTCTGAGCATGATGTTATGCATAACAGTTGCTGAGTGGCTGAGTTTTAAAATGTTTTAGTACATGTCCTTTGATTGTGTATCCCTTTTTTTTCCCACGTTGCAGTCATTATTGCTGATGGAAATCTTTTTTTTTATATATATATATATAACTATGTCTCAGTCAAAGTTCTTTTTTGAATTTATATAAAAGCATGTTTCATCAATCAGACCTAATTTTAGTTTAACAAAGGTTAGAAATAAATTTGCATGTAACAGCTGTACAATATACAGGTATATTAAGCAAAACAATATAACATGGGAAAATACACATGGAATGGAGCAAATATTATGAGGCCTTTAACTTCAGAATTGGCCTAAATTTAAAAATGCTGTATCTTGAAGCAATATTCAAGTCTTGTTTCATAAGCACTAAAAGGTTCCTGAACTCAAATAATCAAAAGAGATTAAATTACCTAAGTTTTGCATATGTTTTATGCTTCAAGTGATTGTGCCAGGGAGCTGATTGAGTACCTGCCGTTGTATCTTCAGAGTGTGGGATGTGTGTAGCTGAGGGAGCACTTTGGTGTTGCACAAGCAGGAAGGACCTCAGCCCATTTGTTTGCTGCATGTTGCCCTCTGGTCTGTAAAGATAAAAGGATTATATGGGGGTGAATCAGAACATGTTTGGGATAGACATTTGTCATACTTCAGAATTCTCGTGGAGCCAGTGCAAATTTTGGCAGTCTATACTTATTTTTTTAAAAGCTTGAGCAAACTACATAGTTCCCCCACTAACCTTTTGCCGACAGAAGAGTATTCCACATCCTTAGGTTCTTAAACAATTCTTTTTAACATTCATAGAAGCAAATCCTTCAGAATTTTTTTCTAACCTCTAGAGGCAGAACATTTCTATCTTGCCATTTTTTTATTAGAGTTCACCTTGCTTTTCATCATTCTACAGGCTTTAAGTAAAGCAAAGATTTTAGTTAGCTGTACTAACTAAAAAATCTAATTAAATCCTAACTCAGGATTTTATGAACAAGATTGTATTTTGCATGTGATTATTTCTTGTCTTTTTTTCCCCTGATCATGACTTATTACAGAGTCCCTTCACCTGTTTAAATTTTCCTTAAATAACTTTTTTCACCTTTTTTTTCTTTTAATTGTGAGTAGTGGTGACTCAGAGAATGTATGGGCAATTGAAAGTGGTGTCCATCAGAGGAAATTCTTGTTGAACTCCCAGTATCTTGCTTCAAACCCACGCATGTCTCTCTATTTCTGAGATCTCACCCAGCACAGCACTTGTTTGGGGTCCCTTAGTGGACTCTGATCTTTTTCTGTCCTTTTCTCTTTTTACTTGAAAGCCTCTGAGAAATGTGAGATCTATGTTTCAGTCCTACAGCAGAGTATTTTTGTAACACACAACAAAGGATGTGTCTTACAAGCTCCAGTGTATGGTAGGAATGTATGCAGTGGTATTTGAGGATGAAAAAGCTTTGGGGATAGAGCTGGAAGACTGTATAGGAAAGAAGAACCCAAAGCAGGCACAACATTTTTGCATTGTATACTGAAAGTGCTGCATGGAATATTCCTTCTTCTGCACAACTCCCTGGATAGGTCTCTGAGTGAGCTAAATGCATCTCTTCAAAACAGCCTGGAAGCTGAGTAACAATTACATCACATGGACAATCATGGAATCTGCTGCTTGCTTTGCTCCTGGGTATTATTTTACTTAGCAAGTAGATGCAGAAATCTGCCTTCCAATTGCTCCTTAGAGTTTGGACTAGTTCCACATTAATCTATTGCATTTCTATTCGCTTGAATTTAAACACCAGACAGAAATGCATTTGATGATGGTTGTCAAATCAGGCAGTCTGGCTAACTTAAAGGTACCGACTGAATTAACCAGGAGCTGTGTCAACTGTGGAAAAGCCACTGAGCTCTTTTTCTGGAAGCAGGCACCCTAGTTAAAAACTCTGTTCATGGCTTGTCAGCCAGCTGCTGTTGTCCAGCATGAATGTTTCATTTTTCAAGCATTAAATTACTAAAGACACCAATACAGTAACATGAAATATGCAAGATATCTGTTATGCATATATTTCATGATCTTTGCTACTCTTTCTGTCTTTCCCACATTGTCAGTGAAGTATCACAGTGATAAATGAATATGTGATATTTGTTTATTATTACCATGTAAGTAAGACATAAATCTTGAGGTGAAGACATGAAGTGCACAATTCACCCTTTTTCATTCATTTCTTAATTCTATAAAAAATTTTGCTTTTTGAGTTCAGCTTTCAGGAATTGCCTATTATTGTGGTTTTCTCAGATGATAGAACTCTATAATAGGTTATTTTTGTTTTGGTTTTTTTTTGTTGTTGTTATTTTTATATATATATATATATTTTAAAAGTAGATTTATAGACAGTAAGCAAATCATGCCCTCCATGTCAGTGTTTTGTGTGACCATGGAATCTGTGGTTTGGGGACTGGAGTGAGGCAGTAAGGAAGCATGTTTTTCTCTGAACCAAGGAAAGGGATGGTTCTATCATCAAGCAAGGCTTCTGTGTGAATGTAGACTTATAAGTGTTCTGTGGCTCAGTGCAAGAAGGGAGGATGTACAGTCTGCATTGTTGAACAGTGCTTAATGTTGACATCTTTAAGGCAGCATTCATCCCTTCCTAACTTACATATGCCTGTTGAAACAGAATCACAATAATGCAAGAACCACATAACAAAAACCTGACCTGAGTTACGTGAAAGATAAAATTATCCCATTTTGCCTTAATAGCTTGATATGAATCAGTTTCTTTTTAATGTAATCATTAACAAATCATCACACACAAAATTAGGAAGGCTATTACATTTTCCAGTAATTTGTTCATATGGCTTTTGAAGATGCTCCAAAGGTCCTACTAGGAAGTAATTTGATTAGGTAAAACTATTTCCTTCGCTGTTTCCAAGCAAGATATTATCAAATTTAATATCACCAAAAATATACTCCATAACTTGATATACGTAAATTACCATGCTTCAAACTGAAACTGGATTTTTTTTTTACTCCTAGTTTCAGAATAGTTTTTTGAGATTCTGTTTAGATATTTTGTTTTTCTTTAGCTCAGGAAGTTCAGAGTTTAAAACTAGTATCATTCCTTGAGGTTCTTAGGTTCTAAGAGTGAAAACTATCACACAATTGCTGAGTGCAAACTTGTAGGCAAGCTGCAATAAATCAGGGCATTACGCAGAATTATCCTGACTCAAGGGAATGTTTGTAGGTTCTCTCAATGAATTTATGTACAATGAATTGACCATTGTTCATATACCTGTTACCTAATGGCAATATTATATCCAGTAAAGGATTTATTTTAAGTTAGAGAGACTGGCAGGAAAGTTTTTATTCTGAGTAAGAGTAGAACATAATTCAGGAAGCAAGGTATTTAAAATAAAACATTGTCATGCTTATCTCTGCCACTGTAGCTTTAACTCTTTCTTTTCGAAATACTCTAGAGGCAATCTTCAATTACTTGAATGCACAGTATTCTTTCTATGGGATCCTTAACATCATTAAACTTAGCTAATGTTTTTTGGTTTGTTTTTTTTTTTATAAGCTATACGTTCAGTAGTTCTACAAACATCATTTGTGTTCTTACCTCTATAGTAGTTACTGTCCTCTGTTCAATTGTGAAGAATACACTAGTGGGGGGATGGTTGGGTTTTTGGGGGGGTTTTTTTTGTTTGTTTTTTGCATTTCTTTTTAAACAATTTGTTGCTGTCAGAACAGGCTTGCAGCTACTGTAGGGCTGCCAAATGGATTCCAAAGTATAGATCTGGCATGCATATTGTTCTGCAGCCCAAAATATCTTGGAGGAGTTACTGCTGTTTTCTGTCTGGGTAGTCTTAACTAGCAATACATTCTACATGAGGTTTGAACATATTGAAAGAGGAGATAAGAGGGGCATTGCTGGTATCTGTTGAAGAATAGAGTGCAGCAACCAGCTCATGTTCTGTCCATTAGACTCCTACACACCAAGGAGCATGGGAAGATTCTAAATTCAATTGCATACCATTCATGACCCAGTTTGGTCTCCCTAGCAATTATACTCCACGGTGCCAGCAAAGAGAATAAGGTGAGGGTTTATGCAGGGAAGCAAAG